>CM060921.1:679580751-680780751 GCA_030737875.1 Allium sativum
GGCTAATTATTGTGTGTTTGGTATGTTTGAATAACATTGACCAGGAATTAAATTGGTATTTAAATAATGTAAATTATATTGGAAAATGATTGAGTTTTCAAAAGAAAAAAATATTTTTTAAAATAGAAATGAGTTTCGAAAGGACTAGAAAAAAAATAACTGTTTTAAATAATAAAAGAAAGTAGTTGATTTATAAAAAACATTTATAAATGAGGTGAAATAATTATTTTTAAATAACTTGGAAATATAAACTAAGAAATGAATTAAAAAAAGGAAATGGGAAAATTGTTTGAAAGGAAAACGATAAAATTATTTCAATGTTTGAAATGTAAAGAGAATTGAAACAAATACATAAGTATTCGTATTTAGGATTCGAAGATGTCGAATAATTTATTTTTACAAATTATATACTATATAATTTGGAATTTGACAAGATAATCAATATTTGGGTTGAGAATAATAATTTATAATAAATTAGGTAATTGGGATTAAGTTATAAGTTTGATATTTATTGAACAAGAAGTTAATTTATAAATAGAATATATGAAATGAAATATGAATGTAATTTTATAAATGAGATTCTAAATTGTAATTAGTATTGATTAATTAAATCAAGATTTATTTGATAGAACGAGTTCAAATTTATGTAAAGGAATGATATTCATGTTGAAAATGGAAAATGATTTAAAAGCAAACATTTTGCCAATTGAATTGGCTACAAAAGGAGATTGGTAAATGTTAGAAATGATAAATTCAAAAGTGAAATTCAGAAATTTAAATGACTTGAAATGGTGAGTTTATTCCGAAGTTCGGAACGTTAATCGAATATAGATTATTCGAATAGAAGTTATAAGTCGAAATTCGATTATATCGAATTCAAGAAAGTAATATTACTTTCTGATTTCTTTAGAGGATTTATTTATTTATCTTATTAATTACTTAATTATTTATTTAAAATTAATGAATAGAAGTTATATTTTGAAGTTAAATATTTTAGAAGCAAAGATTATAACGTTATCGTTATAATCAAAGATTTTCGTAAAAGAAGTAGATTCGTAAATTAAATACGAGAGATGTGTAAACAGATTTGTTATAAGTTGAACGACTTTCTGAGTATCGATCTGATATTGGTTTCGGTCTTCGGGGTTGATACTTAGAAAACTGTTCTCTTACTAGTTTACAGTTAGAGATTGATGTATGGGGAAGAATAGTAATACATGAATAAATAATGGAAATATTTTCCAAAGTTAACAACGTATATTTTCTAAGTATAGAAATTAAATGGTTTGTGATATACATAATCATTTTCCAATAATCAAGGGAAGTTAAAACAGTTTTAAGGAATAAATGGAAAAATGGGGAAATGGATAAATTGATGATAAATTAATTTAAAGAGAAAATTTTGATTGATGATTAATCGGTATAATCTCCATTTGAAAATATGACTGTTGGATGTTTGGATGTTTTCCTTTGATAGTTAAATCACTGGCTATCAAAGTTTTGGACCCATTTTTCGTTGTCAATACGGAGAGACCGGGATCAGATTTATTATCTGAAAACCACTCCGTATGGGCATCAACGTTGAAAATCAAATATGTTGAAGATAATTGAAGACGAAGTTTATGCAAGGGCTGTTCTATTTACAGTATAGTGCCTTCGGTTTGTCCAGTCCCAGGACAACTTGTATGGATGGATGTCTGACAGAGTATATCTAATGGATCACGTAAGTTGATCGCTTCAAACATATCCACGTTTGGTGGCGGACGAATTCGTTTCTCTTAGCTTTATACCCGTGGTATTTTTGTGGAAATCAATTTGTGATTTGGCGGGTATGACGATGTGGCATTCAAAGTAAATGAATGTATGATCTGTCAAAAGATACGTTATGACCTCAAGCCTCATCAACCGGGAAATGACAAAAATCGGGCAGGCAACATGGCTAAGTGGGTCGCCCCCATTAGGATATATTGTCCCCATCTAGAGAATATTCATATTTGTTACTTCTTTTTGCTTCTGTATCTCCCGGGAGCGGTTATGTTGCTAGCAACCGTAGGTGACAATATATTCGATACACTCAAGAGAAATGAGTGGTCGGTCATGTGTGGCCGAGTTGCAAGACGTCACTACACCAAATAAGCAAATTTGAAACACATGATATTTTTTAACTGAAACTGTAATGGCCCGGTCATTAGTGAAAGAAATTAGAGGGTGATAATAGATAAGATAGAAACTTAGAATAGAAGAAGAAGAAGTACAACATCAGAGTAACACGAATCTCACAGCAGCGGAACGAATAAATATATTTCATAACATAACTTTGAAATACAAATCTGTACTTGAATACCATATTATTATCAAAGTACAGCAGTTACAACACAGCGGAAATAAACTATAGCTATATGATTCTGAAGCCTCCTGCTCCAGCTCTTCCAGTATATCTGTAAATCCTGACTACTTGACTGCCCGTACAAAATTGGGCACCCAAGAGTTTAGGGAAAACAACAAATAAACTCCGGGTCAGTCATGGGAATTGTAATAACCCGGAAATCTGAGCCAGTTTAAAATTTTTATTTTGACAATTTTAGCGAATTTTGAATATTTAAAATAGATTATTTTAAATAAAATTGACGAGAAATTTATTTTGAATATAATTAGAACGTATATATTTATACGCGTCGTCGTTAGAATATAATAATTATATATAATTATAAATAGAATTGAAAATGGCGCGGTAGTTTGATAATTCGATTTCAAACTTCAAATGAATGTACCGGGTGCAAAACAATCCAGATTTTAGTGAAACAAAAAACATTAGGATCTATTTGATAATATCTTTCCAACGAATCCGAAAAATCAAAATTTCATAGCGGGAATCAAAAGATATGTCCAGTTGAAAATTTTGAATAGTCGCTATGGAATTCAGGCCCTTAAAAATGGGAATTTTGCAAACGACCTCGGATTTCGACGAAACCACTTTTGTTGGATCAGTAGTGTCAAATTATTGCTAGATTCCAAATTTCATAATTTTTCGATTCAATATGTGAGCGTGGCAAAGGAAAACGCGTTTGACCAGTTTTAGTTGATTTTAATCGACTGGAAAATGGCCATTTTTTCCACGGTCTCAGAATTCGACGAAACTAGTTTTGTTAGGACCGTATCGTCAATACGAAGCTAGAAAATATTTTTATGGAATTTATAGAGTTGTTATGTGACCCCGGTAATTTGAAATGTACGTTTAAAATTCAATATAATGATTTAAATGTAAATTCAACGGAAACTGATTGTAACTATCGAATCAGCTTGCGATACATAACCCATTGTGTTCGGAATGAGGGTAAAACGCTATGGACGATAGGCGGTGGGCCTCGTTTAGAGGTCGTATGTAAAAGTCAACTTTTTGGGATTAAAAATTATAAAATAATTAAATTTTCATAAATACTCCCCCCTTCTTCTCTTTCCCCGACTTCAGTTAGGAAAAAAAGAAAAAAAAATATAACCCTGTGCCCTAATCGACCGACGCGCCGCCGTCCAGGCGAGGGCCTCGCCTCCCCATCGCCACCTCCGAACCACCGCACCCCCTACGCCTCGTCGCCCTTTCCATCTCGCACCCACCCGAACCCCCCCCCCCCCCCCCCGTCAACCACGCAAGCTCAGGAAGGCCACCACCTCGATTTCCGCGCCAGGCCACCGGAACCCCCTCCTCGTTCGAACCCTGAAACCCCCCTACCCTATGCTCCACCGATCGAAGACCCCCACCGTGGATCCCAGTCGCGCCGCCCGCTCCAGCCTCTGACCCACTGCCTCGACGTCCTCCAACGCCACAGCAACTCCTCCTCCTTTCAAAACAAAGGTAAACACTTAAATATTTCAGTTTTATTTTATTTCATTTTATTATCTTTATATAAAACTAAAAATTAAAGTGATAATTTTTAATCAAGAAGGAGTCGATTTTTAGTATAGGAAAGACGAAATTTATATCGGTAGAAAGGCGGGATCTTTATCTAATCGAGAAAAGATTAGATTTTTAAAAATAGAAAAGATTAGATTTTTAAAAATAGAAAAGATTAGATTTTTAAAAATAGAAAAGATTAGATTTTTAAAAGAAAGAAAGACGATATTTTTAAATGGAGAAAGGCGTGATTTTTACATAAGTGGGAAGGTAAAAATATGATTTTTATATTTTTAAAGAATTAAAAGTATGATTTTTACATTTTTAAAAGTATTAAAAATATAATCTTTACTATATAGAAGTGGTAGAAATATGATTTTTGTTTATGTAGAGGATTAGAAATATCATCTATATATGTGTAGAAAAATAAAAAATGTGATTTTTATAATGATATTTTTGAAAAGGCGAAATCTTTATTTTTGAAAAGGCGAAATCTTTATATGAAGAATGGCGTGATAAAAATATAATCTTTACTATATGAACATCGATGTGAAAATATAATTTTTATCTATATAGTAGCGTTGTAAAAATATAATTTTTATCTATTGAATAACGAAGTAAAAATTCGATTTTTATATATTGAATAGCAAAGAAAAAATTCGATTTTTTTTATATATTGAATAGCGAAGTAAAAATTCGATTTTTACATATGTAGTGGCTACGGGCAACGAAGATGACAGAGATTCGATAACGATGAAGATTTCTATCAATGAAGTGTCGTGGTATTGGATAGCTTTCGGTGAGAATTTCTCACCTTTCAATTTCTTTTTCTAGTTATATATATATACTAGGATGCAGACGGTGCTTAGTAGCACCCGACACAATCGTCCACAGACCATGGACTTGTTTGTTTGATTGCAAAAATTAGTTAAATTATTTGATAGAAATTGAATTGTTTGGTGAAATGAATGGATTTGATTGATGTGTGAATGGCGTGGGCCTTCACTAGACCGGGGATAAGGCTAGGCCTCGTCCCGTTTCTAGTATCGTGCCATTATGCCGCCGAAATTTTCTAAAATAAGTTAGAAAATAAAAATATCATTTTATTTAAAGAATGAACTGAATAGAAATTCATATGTTAAAATAAAATGTTTTATCGTTAAAAATATAATTTTTAACGTGAATATGAATATAGTGAATGTGAATAAATAAATATTCATTTACAAACCGGATGGTTTGTTTATGTACACTGATTTGACTGACATTGATTGGGATGATAAATTTTACACATCGCCCAACTGCACAAATAAAATATGCGTTTGATTGTTTGAAACCCCACACGGGTGTTGGGATGAAATATGAAGTTCACTCATCCTGATTGATTGAATATGTCGATCGATTGATTAACAGGCTGTTATAAGCGTCAGATATCTATATTTGATGCTTATACAGTGTAGTGCACTTTGGTTGATGGTTGATTATTTTTCAATGCTATTATATATGTCTGATGTATGAAGATCCATATAATTAACATTATATGGTGATTGATTGTGCCTCATTCCAATTCAGAAAATAAAGAATGCTATAAAATAAAGGTTCATGTGTTGACTGTACTCATCCGTTGAGATTAGTCATGTGTTGAACGAAATATTTTAATAATAAAATTTACTTCTTTATCAATATAAAATAAAGGTTCATGTGTTGACAGTACTCATCCGTTGAGATTGGTCATGTGTTGAACGAAATATTTTAACAATAAAATCTACATCTTTATCATATATAGAATTAGAAACTAACTAGAAAATAGATAAGATGAGTGATATCCTGGATATTGATCTGATGTTGGTTTCGGCCTTCGGGGTTAATATTCAGGGAATCGTTCTCTTACTAATTTACGGTTGGAGTTTGATTTAATATCAAATGATAGATACCATAATTTTTATAAAATATATTAAATAACAGAAATAGTCACACGTGGACAGTACTCATTCGTTGAGATTAGTCATGTGCTGACAAGAATAAATATTCATTTGTTGAATAGAATAACGGAATTATTGAAATATATAAAGCCGTGTTGATTAGATTGACGCCATTTTGACGTGAACGATATTTACATCGATTTTATTCATTTTAAAATGAATATTGAAAAGTGATTTCGAAATCGAATATTTTGAAATGAGATTGATTTAAATTGATTAGAAAACGAATTTGATTTCAATTGAATATATAACGAAATTGATTTTAATTGAATATAAAACGAAAATGAATTGAATTGAATAGAAAACCAATCTGAATTGAATTGAATAGAAAACCAATCTGAATTGAATCGAATAGGAAACGAATATGAATTGAATTGAATATAAAACGAAAATGATTTGAATTGAAAACGATTTCGAAATGAATTGAATATAAAACGATTTCGAAATGAATTGAATTGAAAACGATTTCGAAATGAATTGAATTGAAAACGATTTCGAAATGAATTGAATATATAATGAGTTTGATTTGAATAGGAAATGAATTGGATTTAAATAGAAAACGAAACCAATTTGATTTGAAAAGAAAATGAATTCGAATCGAATTAAAATCGATTTGAATTGAAATCAAATAGAAATGAAAGTAAAAACGAATTTAGAATAGAAAATTTAATTTCGATTTGAAATTGAAATAAAAGTTGAAATGTTTTTGAAACGAATTCAAAACTATTTATAAAATTCATTTTTAAATAGAAATCGATGAAATATATATTATATATATTATATATATTATATATATAATATAATGGCCTGAATAGAATGCGCCGCGGCAGTTCGTGAATTTCGACCATTTATTTCAAACGGACATTACGGGAGATCCGACCGTCGGATTCTCCTAAAAGCGGAACCGTTGGGTTCGTATCGAAAAGAGCATTCTAATGAAAATTAGAAATTTGAAATCTAACAGTTGGATTTGGAGATACGTCCAAATCAAATTTGAAAAAGGTCGCTGTAAGTGCAGTTCGATGGCCGTTGTTGGAAATCGACTGTACGGGCCTTGATAAAATTATTAAAAATAGTAATAATTAGTGTAAAATCATAAGAAATGATTTGGGAAAATTTGGGATGAAAAACTCCATATTTGAAGAGATAAAAATGGATTTTTATCGAAATGAACTAGATTGAACTAAATTTAAAACCCGATTTCTTTTTAATAAATAAATTAGATTTAAAAAGGGGTTTTAAATAATCGGAATTCCTAATATATTTGATTTGAATTGAACTAGAATTGATTTGTGGGTTTATCGTGAACTGTGTTTTAAACAACACTAGTTCTTTAACCCGACGATAACTAGAATTGATTTGTGGGTTTATCGGGAACTGTGTTTTAAACAACACTAGTTCTTTAACCCGACGATAAATAGAATGTGATTTGGGTTTGTCGTGAACTGTGTTTTAAATGACATTAGTTCTTTAACCCAATAAAAGGAGTTTTAACGAATCTGCAATTAGATTGAAATGTAAATTTGTAATCTAAATTATCAAATTTTGAAAATAAGCGAGATTGGAGTATCACCAGTTTTGCTCCAAAGCGATAGTTAAATCCTTAATTAGATTTGAACGTGAAATGGTAATTAATTTTACCGATAACACCGTGGTGTTAGATATGGAGTATTACCAGTTCTTGTTGCTGGACAGACCGGGAAACGTGTGTTCAGGAATAACTAATCCTCTAACGTAAGTGAGGACCGGCCCAACCGATCCAAGGATTGCCCAGAGTGCGTAGTCCTGAGGCATTTGCTAGAGTGTCTCGAGCGCGGAGAGGAGCTTGCCCCTTGCCTCGACTCATGACGGAAATCCAATTTCCAATACGTGTATTTCGGCTTTATTTGTAGAGCCTAGTATGGCGACATAGTGGTATGGGGCACTCATGCCATCTATGATTTATATTTATGATTGAAATGTTTTGACACTATACACTTATTATAGTATCAAATGATTTGTTTTAAACGTACCAAGCATGTTTGGCTGTTATAAGGTAAAACCCTATCCTCCGGCTTGCGTTGCATTGTGTGATGGGACCTGGGTCTTATAACTGCTTCATTTTTTGAAAAAGCATTGCGTTGTTTATTCTATGCACTGGTATTCTTGGGAGGAAACCCGTTCCGTGTTATACGGCGTGGTCCCTTGAATTACTCTCTTTTAAAGTAAAGTTTTAAATAACTGTTTTAGTTCTCACACCAGTCACATGACTGACCTGGAGTTTATTGTTTTAACCTAAACTCTGGGTGCCCCTATTTTCCGCACGGGCAGCTAGTAGTTTCGGTTTTGCAGATTTATATTCACAGGATCCTGGTTTACAGCTGGAATGATATCCGGAAAGCTTTGTATCCGTATATCACCTTCAGTTGTGATTTGTATTATTTTCCGCTGCTATGTAATTTATTGTAATCTCTGATATTTGTCGAATGTAATTTATTCATTTATACTCTGTATATTCTTGTATCTGATGGAATTGTTGTAATAGCAAAGAAATGTTCTTCCGTCTGCGTTCTGTTTTGTCCTGTTCTCAAACGATCAGGGGTTTCGAACGGTCTAGATCGGTTTAACGACTGATTCGGATCGAGCGAGATTCCTTGCCGTCACAGGACTGGTATGAGTAAAACAGTTAAAAACAGTTTAAGTAGGTAAATGATATCTCATAAGACCACACCATATAACGGAACGGATTTTTCCCTTATGAGAATCCAAATTATCTTTATATCAAAAACCTTTTGATATTTTAATAATGTCTATCAACCATAATAATAATCATCTAGCAGAACTCTTTCATCTCATGTTCTACATATATAATATACAATCAAAACCGCAAGCACGTATTGGGTAATGGATTTCCAACTATGACAAGGTATGGAACCACCTTTCTCTATTGTACCTCTAAAAAGGAATACACTGGGTTCAACAAGAACATCTTGCAATCCGGCCACACATGACCGACCACTCATTTCGCTTGAATGTATCGAATGTATATCACCAACGGTTGGGATCAGCAACCGTTTCCCGAATGGGACAGCATCAACAATAGATTTTTAGAAGTAAATGAAACTCTAGATCAGGTGATTATACACCCTACTTCGGTGCGACCGACTTAGCCATGCTGCCTGCTCGATTTCTGTTATTTACCGATTGATGAGGCTTGAGGTTACGCTTCATCATCACATCAGATTCACTTCGGATGTCACATCGTCAAATCCATCAAATCACTGATTGACGTCCTCTACCATACATTATGTGTTAGCTAAAAGAAGTTTCCTTCTCCGCTTCCACTCTTGGTACGGTTGGAGAAATCAATATATGTGATCGTCTGGAAATACTCTGTCAGACATCCATCCATACAAGTCACCCAGGAACAGGATGAACTGTAGGCACTATTCAATACATCCATCTGTAAACACTGTTATCTAAGACTTATACAATAGCCCTTGCGCTTTACTCCGTCTTCAATTATCTTTGGCATAAATGATTCGCAACGCTTATGCCAATACAGAGTGGTTCTTTGGATAATAATCCAACCGATCTCTCCACATTAACAACGTAAATTGGTTAAAACTTCGATAGTCTGTGATTTAACTATCGAAGGTAAATACGTGTGCAAACAACGATATCATTTCCAAATGGAAATTTATATCAATCAAACATCATTCAACATTTATCTCTTTATTTCATTAATTTACTTATCTCCTGTTTCCCTATATTCAATATTTCTTATTTTCTAAATTTGGAAAATATACGTTATTAACAACGGAAAACAATTCCATTTCTTGTTTTCTTTATTAGAAAACATTTCTGGTTTCTTATTTGGTAAACATTTCCAAAGCTTCTTCATTGGACTTAGACATATGTTTAAACAAACCATCGCGATGCCAACTCAAACCATTTCCTTTAATTACTAAATTCACTTAACCATCCTTTACTATCGAACCTTAACTATTCCTTAGTTAAAAATGAAGTCAATCAAGTTGGGGTAATACTACCTCTCAGACCTTAACTGAACAACGTTTCTAACCTTGAAATAGACAAAGTTCACCCTTCCAATTCTTTTACAAACTTCCTTACGTAACTCTCTTTCAAATCTTTTCTATTCGATAATTCTTTCCTTCGATAAGGTATATTCGATAACTCTATTCAATTTATTCTATTCACTTAACTCTTTTGATTTAACTCTAACTCTATTCACTTAACTCCTATCGAATAAACTATATTCGATAACTCTTTAAATTCTATTTGAATAAACTATATATTCGATTAACTCCTTTTACTCTATTCGAATAAACTATATATTCGATTAACTCCTTTATTCTATTTGAATAAACTATATATTCGATTAACTCCTTTATTCTATTCGAATAAACTATATATTCGATTAACTCCTTTTTTCTATTTGAATAAACTATATATTCAACTAACTCCTTTATTCTATTCGAATAAACCATATTCGATTAACTCCTTTTACTTTCTATTCGAATAAACTATATATTCGATTAACTCCTTTTACTCTATTCGAATAAACTATATTCGATTAACTCCAACTGGTTTAACTCTAACTGGTTAACTCTAATTGATTAACTCCATCTGGTTAACTCTAACTGGTTAACTCTAATTGATTAAACCATCTGGTTAACTCTAATTCGAATAACAAATATTCGATTACTCTATTCAACTGACTCGACTCGACTAACCCCTTTCGAATAACTAATTAGATTTACTACTTTCGAATACCATATTCGATTTAACTCCTTTCGAATACCATATTCGATTTAACTCCTTTATTCGCTTTATAAAGATTTCCCTTTAAACAACGTTTATTCATTTTTAAAGATTTACTTTTAGTAACGGTTCTCCACTTTAAAATGATTTCCTTCTTATAACAGTTTCCGTTTTATAACGTTTTCCCTTTTTCTAAATATCTCCTATTTATAAATATTCCAATTTATAAATATTTCCTATTTATAAATATTCCATTTATAAATATCTTATTTCAAATATCACTTTGAAAATATTCCCTTATCAACATTTCGGTATGTTATGGTATTCAACATATCAAATCACGATGATCAGTATCGTCCAAACACATATAATCGACAATAGATTATATATCACATCATATATCACAATATATGAAAAACAGTAAAATAAATGTTGAGGAACCCCGTTGGGTTCCTCCAACCTGTTTCCCTGCATCACAGATGTTAAACAATAAAGATAACATCACTTTCGGTTCCATATGATATATTCTGTTAAACAGAATCAATATAGAAATTCAACTAACTGACTAGCAGTTCAATCAAATAGTCAACACACAGTCAATCATCCAATATTTAACAGTTCTAAAAATACAACATGAAATTATAAACTGTTCAGAGTTAGTGAGGTTTACTCACATTGGACGATCATCGTTAATAACGATAATTGTCGCTTAATTAGATTCAGACGGACAATTTATTCTGCCATAAATTGTAATGAGCACCGATGGACTTCCAGTCAGTTCCATCGTGTAGTGTCCGTCCATATGATCCTGTCGGATCTTGTTTCGCTGAGTTTCGAAGTCGTATGGTCAAGTTATGAATTTACGAAGTTAGTACACTTTTCAAATTAAATAAACATGAATTAAAAAGGAACTGGGCCTTAACTTTGAAACCGGCCCAATGCCATTTCAACCCAACACCGTATAACCCATCTTCCCCAAACAAGAACTGATGAAACCCACTCCTTTTCAATGGCCATTTACGGTAACTTCTCCCTCCAACCTCTCCTCACTCCTTCCATGAAAAAATAAACAAAAATCACCATAAAACTCCTCTTCCCGTCCTCTTCGATCCCATACCCACCTTGTCAAACTCGAGCTCGCCAATCAAAAACCGACGAGGACCCTCAATGCGCCATTACAGTGACGGTTGCGTCACTTCCTGCCTTCAATCCTCACCAAACTCTCACAAAACACTCTACTCGACACCACAACCACCAAACAAACCTCCATTTCGAGAACGATTGACTTCATCACCCCCAATCGTGAACCCTAGGTTCACTGTACAAATTTCTAGCGTGCAAAACAGACGTCGAACTCTTTATATTGGGTATAGAACTGAAGCATACATCAATACAAACTCATATATACAGGTTATATGAATTATAGGAATTTATTTCCTTTTAAATGATTTTTTTGAAGATCGATTTGGGCTTGAGGATGAATAACTGACGACGGTTTTAGTTTGACTTGTGGAAGATATAAATTAGGTTAGAAGGTGTTAAGGTAGGGGTATTTATAGAGGATTTAAATATTTTTATATTTATTATTATATTCGTTTTTAATCAAACGCTATCTGCAATCATCCTCTAAAATTCCTGTAACCACATACGATACTCAAAAATCACCAAACTGGACATGTAGCTAGAGTTCGACATTATGGTCCCAACGAAACTGGTTTCGTCGAATTCCGACTCCGTATGCTCACACAGCATATTTTTAACTGTCGAAATACTGACTGTTTTTCACTCTAAAAATCCGTACGGCCACACAGTGACTCTAAAAATCACGAAACTGGAAATCTAACAACTATTTGATATTGCGGATCCAACAAAACTGGTTTCGTCGAATTCCGACTTCATATGCAAAAGTGGCTATTTTTAACGCTCTAAATAACCTATTTAAATATATAAATATAATTAAATTTAATATTTAAAAATAAATATTATTTTCTATATTCATAGTGGCATACCATACAGCTTCAGAATATTCCTATATGGATTTCTAACTTGATATTTCACATCCCGATTAAATCGATATTCGATTTAAAATGAATTTCCTTTTTAAAATATAAATAATTCCTTTATAAATTATAAAGGAATTCCACAGCGACTTTTCTGAAATTTGATTTGGACGTAAATCAAAATCTACATGACGAAATCCCGATTTTTCTCTTCCACTAGAAAGATATACTCCACCAGCTCCACACATTTCTTGTTTCACAGAAATCCGGCTTAAAACGAATCTTGTACATTCAGTTGAAGTTCGAATCGCCAATTTACGAACTACAGCACCATTTCGAGCTCGATTTTAATTATATTATTATTCTACGTTCAAACTATCGTTATTTAAATATATTTGTTATTCTAATTCAATTCTAAACTGAATTAAATATCACAGATGATCCAGTTCACACCATATCATCATTTCAGCCAATTCTGATTATTGCAAAATTAAATATATTATTTAATTTATTATTTTAATTAAATATTCACCATTATTTAATTCCACGACCATTAAATTCTCTAAACCACCATTAAATAAATAAATTATAATACCTCTGCCAATGCGGGTCATTACAGAAACCCTTTATTTCAATTCCTAAGCTTGAAACAGTTATTAGTGTTTCTATATCAACTAAAGTGTTTCCCCTATTTTTTAATCATTTTAAATATATAATTTTGCAATTAAAAAGGTGGAATCCTTTCCTAACTTCAGTATGAATCTACTGTTCCACTCACAAGCCCAACTTACGTTCCATTCTCGGCCCGTGATTCAAAAATTAGGCCGCGTTCCTTTTCTTTTTCCCGAACCCTTCTTCCTTTAATTTCTTCAGATCCCCCATTCCAGACTCGTCGCTTTCCTTTTCCTCCGAATATAATCCTCGATTAATAGTCAAAGATGAATAGTGCGTAATTCTCTATCTTATGTTGCTACGTTTTTTCTATAGTTTCTACTCTATATTTTGTATGCGATTTTTGTGTCGGTATTTCAGTAATTGGTGAAAATCCATCCTAATCTCCTTGTTTAACTAGCGTAATCCCAAAATCAGAAAATCCAAATGGATAGCCAGTTAGTTTGCCCAAATATTCGGCTTTCACCAATTAAAATCGAAATCACAATCATCGGTTTCAGTTGTGTTGTTCAGGAATTTGAATTTGGGGATGGAAGTAGGTTTGTTAGTTGTGGATTGATCGGTGAACTGAGGTGGCGATTCTATTTTTGCCTGAAACTCTCACTTCGAATTTCTTATGATGCATGAACAATTATTCTGCGGTAAAACTTCAATTTTTATTGCAGGTAATTTCAATACAGTAATTACCTAATGATCATAACTACCAAATTAAATAAGATTTGAGTTTAACGGTTGTTGCCTGTATTTATTTTTCAAAAGATCAGGGAAAAATAATAGGGGTAAAAAAAATGTCTTAATAAATAGTCAGAAGTGGATGTAACATACCAACTAAAGATATAAAAATAACGATGTGACATTTTAGATGTGTGTGAATATAACACCCGTGTGATATATAATGAGTTGTAATCTGCTAGCAAACTTAAGTGGTCTATGTTTTCATGCAAATCAATTCATTGCAATAAATTTATTGATTGTTGCCTAGCTTATCATCTTCCTGCATTTCATCACACACTATTTAGAATACATACATACATATACAAAATATTACTGCTTCTTGCTACTTGGAATAATTCTGGGTTTAATGATTTAAAAGAGGGAGGGGGGTTAATGAGTTTGTGTGGAAGTTTGTTGAATGAGAAGCAATTGTAAGAGAGTATGTGAAGGTGAAGTGGCATGGTTAGGGAGTAGTGTATAGGTTGTAATGGTTTCGAGTTGTAGTAACTTTTTTCACAAATGCAACTTTTTTTAAAATCATGTTTCTTTCTGACTGTAATAGTGCTGCTGTTTCTAGTATGATAGTCTTGCAAATTGAAAAGTAGGTTTATGTTATAAAGATCATTTCAGTTAAATTCAGTTTCTGCAATACTGAGCTTGTTCAAAAATTTGAGCTTGCATATATGTTAAAATTAACATCTAAATTCAGTTAGGACCCTTAGGTGCCTCTGTTGAACTTGTACAGGAGAATTTTGTGAATTCTTTGCATTTTCCTAGTGTACTTAAAGCAGCACTAAAAAATCAAGGAATGCAGGTCAATGTCCCACATGTATGTATAATAAGCAGTTATATTCTAGAACTTCCTGGACTTGAAACTAATGTCAATGGTGTATTTTTTTCATACCATTCAAGAAATTCATCAACTCATAAAACTAAATTGGGTTACCATTATGATAACCTAAAATTAACATCAACGGTGTAAAATGCACAGCCCCCTCTTCCAAAATAGATTATAAACAAAAAAAAATCTTCATTTTAAGGTTTTAGGATATTTGCAAGTTCTTTGAAAGTATTTGCATTTCTGCAAAAAGAAAAAAAAAAATCAAAAAATTGTTTCGATCATGATGACATGAGAACAACGATCAGAATTAATATTTGGAATTTTTTTTTAAACCTAAATCAAAATTGGAGGTTCTATTTAAAACATGTCTTTGGGAAGGATTTTCCACATATCAGATCTAGAAACAGTGGACTTAATCGAATTTTCACTATTTCAACAAATATTATGCTATCTTTGCTAATATTTTGCAAGGACTGATAAAAGTAATGTTGGATACAAGTTAAATACAATTTTTTTCTTGAAAGAGGTAAAGGATTTTTTGTACATATTAAGAACTCCATGTGCTTTTCTTGTACATATTAAAAACATTAGCATGAGCTAATCCTCAAGCATTAGTGATAACAGTTTTTGTATATATTGAGCGGTTTTTTGAACCTCATTATAAACCATTATCATTGAATATTATGTAAAATGTCTATTTTAATATTAACATTTCCTTTTGAATCTAAATAGTATTACTAACTGACTAAAGTGTATATATCACAAGCAAACCTCTATATTCCTGGTGTTTTGCATTTCCTTTTGTTACCGGGTCATTACTATTCATATTCAGTGTATTAATTACATTAATAGGGAAATCCTTATGGCAAAATTTCTCTTGTTGATTTGGCTAGGAGTGATGCTTGATCTTTTAAGATGCTAGATGAGATACTATAAAGGACTATCTTTACAAGTCAAAGTCCTTATCTGCTTAAGTTCTGGATTTTCATTTGTCTTCCAACAGTTTCCAACTCGTATAAATATATGTAATGACCCGCATCGTTAGCGGTATAATAATTAATTTATTTAATTATTTAAATGGTGGTTTAGAGAATTTAATGGTCGTGGAATAAAATAATGATGAATATTTAATTAAAATAATAAATTAAATAATATATTCAATTCTGAAATAATTAGAATTGGCTGAAATGGCGGTATGGTGTGAACTGGATCACCAGTGATAATTAATTCAGTTTAGAATTGAATTTGAATAACGAATATATTCTATAAACGACAGTTTGAACGTATAATTATATTATAATTAAAATCGAGCTTGAAATGGCGCTGCAGTTCGTAAATTGGCGATTCGAACTTCAATTGAATGTACATGATTCGTTTTAAGCCGGATTTCTGTGAAACAAGAAACGTGTGGAGCTGGTGGAGTATATCTTTCTAGTCGAAGAGAAAAATCAGGATTTCGTCGTGTAGATTTTGATTTACGTCCAAATCAAATTTTAGAAAAGTCGCTGTGAAATTCCTTTATATTTTATAAAGGAATTATTTATATTTTAAAAAGGAATTTCATTATAAATCGAATATCAATTAAATCAGGATTAGAAATATCAAGTTAGAAATTCATATAGAAATATTCTAGAGCTGTATGGTATTCCACTGTGAATATATACGATAATATTTATTTATAAATAATTAATTTAATTATATTTAAATATATTTTTATATTTAAATGGGTCATCTAGAGCTTTAAAAATAGCCAGTTTTGCAAACGAAGTCGGAATTTGACGAAACTAATTTTGTTGGATCCGCAATGTCAAATAGTTGTTAGATTTCTAGTCTCGTGATTTTTAGAGTCAATGTGTGGTCGTACGGATTTTTAGAGTGAAAAACAATCAGTATTTTGACGGTTAAAAATACGCTGTGTGAGCATACGGAGTCGGAATTCGACGAAACTAGTTTCATTGGAACCGTAATGTCAAACTCTAGTAGTATGTCCAGTTTGGTGATTTTTGGGTATCGTATGTGATCACAGGAATTTTAGAGGACACAGAAAAACTGCGTTTGCTTATAATTTAATATAATAATCGAATATTAAATTAATAAAAAAATCCTATATAATAACCTTAACTTCTAAACCCTAATCTATTTTCTCCATTTAGTCAAACATTCTATACCGCCGTTCTTTTCTGGTTCTTCAGCAAAAACAAACGTGGAAAGCAAACTTCATAAATCCAAATAAACTCAAACAAATTTCCTAAAATCTTGAGAGCTATATATCCGAGATGCTAGATCCTTGCTCCACATTATAGTACATGTTTCATGGCGTTCGAACCCATACTGGTTCGTTGTCCTGTAGCTGGGTGTGCCTAGGGCTTGGGCTAGAGGCTAAGGCGAGGGTGGTTATGATAAATAGAGGGTGGCGCTGCATTCAGTGGTGGAAGCCGAATGTTTTGGAGGAGTTTGGGATTTTCCCGAGGATGTAATTGTCGCGACATTTCCTGTAGTCGATGAAATTGGGGTTCGACGGATTTCATGGGAGGAGTTCGAGTGCTAAATGAAAGGGGTGAGGAGGAAGAGGAGATGACGGTGTAAACTAGGGTGATGGTTGCGCAGGTTTTCGGTGGCCGGAGACAGTGCATAAGTAGTGGGAGAAAGCCGCAAATAGAAATGGTTCCAATACTGGAGTTCACGATTTTAAGTCTTCGGGGAAGATGGATGTTTGGGGCGGGATGACTTTTATGGGCCGGGTAGAAGAAGTGGTGAGGCCCGAAGTTTATTTCATTTAAGTTTAGTTTTTAAAAATTTAAATAATGTGATAACTTATAATGAGTATAACTTTTCCGTACGATATCAGAATTTCACGAAACAAGATCCGTTGGGATCGTATGGACAAGAGCTACCTAATGGAACTGATTGGGAGTGGATTGGGGCTCGTATGAATTTATGGTGAAATAAATTGTTTGATTCAGATCAAACAACAGTTTATCGTTCTTTAACGATGAACTGCAAATGTGAGTAATCTCACTAACTCTGAATAGTTTATAATTTCATGTTGTATTTTTAGAACTGTTAAATATTGCCTGATTGACCGTGTGTTGACAGTTTAATTGAACTGTTAGTCAGTTAGTTGAATTTCTATATTGACTCTGTTTAACAGAATATATCATATGGAACTGAAAGTGATGTTGATTTTATATTGTATAACATCTGTGGATGCAGGGAGACAGATTGGATGAATCCAACTGGATTCCTCAACATTTATTTTACCGTTTTTCAAATATTGTGATATATGATGTGATATATAATCTGTTGTCGAATATATGTGTTTGGACGATACTGATCATCGTGATTTGATATGTTGAATACCATAACATACTGAAATGTTGATAAGGGAATATTTTCAAAGTGATATTTGAAAATCAAATATTTATAAATGGAATATTTATAAATAAGAAATATTTATAAATCGGAATATTTATAAATAGGAGATATTTAGAAAAAGGGAAAACGTTATAAAAAGGAAACTGTTATAAGAAGGAAATCGTTTTAAAGTGGAGAACCGTTACTAAAAGTAAATCTTTAAAAATGAATAAACGTTGTTAAAAGGGAAATCTTTATAAAGCGAATAAAGGAGTTAAATCGAATATGGTATTCGAAAGGAGTTAAATCGAATATGGTATTCGAAAGGAGTTAAATTGAATATGGTATTCGAAAGTTAGTAAATCGAATTAGTTATTCGAAAGGGGTTAGTCGAGTCGAGTTAGTTGAATAGAGTTAACCAGTTAGAGTTAATCAATTAGAGTTAATCAGTTAAAATTAACAAGTTAGAGTTAATCAGTTAGAATTTACCAGTTAGGGTTGACCAGTTAGAGATTACCAGTTAGAGTTAATCAGTGAGGGTTGACCAGTTAGAGTTAGAGTTAATCAGTGAGGGTTGAAGAGTTAGAGTTAGAGTTAAATAATTAGAGTTATTCAAATGGAGTTAATCGAGTAGAGTTATCGAATATAGTGTATTCAAGAGAAGGAGTTATCGAATCTAGTTAGTCGAAAGGAGTTATCGAATCTAGTTATTCGAAAGGAGTTATCAAATCTTGTTATTTGAAAGTAGTTATCAAATATAGTTTATTCGAATAGAGTTAGAGGAGTTAATCAAATATAGTTTATTCGAATAGAGTTAGAGGAGTTAATCGAATACAGTATTCGAATGGAGTTAGAGGAGTTATCGAATATAGTTTATTCGACAGGAGTTAAGTGAATAGAGTAAATCGAATAGAGTTAAGTGAAAAGAGTCAATCGAATATAGTTATTCGAAAGAAAGGTTAAGTAAGGAAGTTAGTTAAAGAAATTTAAAGTGAACTTTGCCTATTTCAAGGTTAGAAATGTTGTTCAGTTAAGGTCTGAGAGGTAGTTCTACCCCAACTTGATTGGCTTCATTTTTAACTAAGGAATGGTTATGGTTCGGCAGTAAAGGATGGTAAAGTGAATTTAGTAATTAAAGAAAATGGTTGAGTTGGCATAGCGATGTTTTATCTAAACATATGCTTAATCCAAACATAGGAGTTTTGGAAATGTTTTCCAAACAAGAATCATAAATGTTTTCTAATATAGAAAACAAGAAATGGAAATGTTTTCCAGTTTTAATAACGTATATTTTCTAAACAGGGAAAATAAGGAAATATGAATATATATATATATGATTGATGATTGATTGATAGAATTTCCATCTGGAAATAATATCGTTGTTTGCACACTTGTTTTTCTTTGATGGTTAAATCACAGACTATCGAAGTTTTGACCATTTTAACGTTGTTAATATGGAGAGACCGATTGGATTATTATCCAAAGAACCACTCTGTATTGGCATAAGCATCGCGAATCATATATGCCAAAGATAATCGAAGACGGAGTAAAGTGCAAGGGCTATTGTATAAGTCTTAGATAACAGTGTCTAAGATGGATGTATTGAATAGTGCCTTCGGTTCATCCTGTTCCTGGATGACTTGTATGGACGGATATTTGACAGAGTATTTCCAAACAATCACGTATATTGATTTCTCCAACTATACCAAGAGTGGAAGCGGAGAAGGAAACTTCTTTTAGCTAACACATAATTTATGGTTGAGGACGTCAATCGGTGATTTGATGGATTTGACGATGTGGCATTCAAAGTGAATCTGGTGTGATGATGAAGCGTAACCTCAAGCCTCATCAATCCGGTAAATGACAGAAATCGGGCAGGCAGCATGGCTAAGTCGATCGCTCCGAAGTAGGTTGTATAATCACCTGATCTAGAGTTTCATTTACTTCTAAAAATCTATTGTTGATGCTGTCCCATTCGGGAAACGGTTGCTGATCCCAGCCGTTGGTGATATACATTCGATACACTCAAGCGAAATGAGTGGTCGGTCATGTGTGGCTAGGTTGCAAGATGTTCTTGTTGAACCCAGTGTACTCCTCTCTAGAGGTACACTAGCGAAAGGTGGTTCCATACCTTGTCATAGTTGGAAATCCATCACCCAATACGTGCTTGCGGTTTTGATTGTATACTATATATGTAGAACGTGAGATGAAAGCGTTTCTGCTAGATGATTATTATATTGTGGTTGATAGACATTATTATAATATCAAAAGGTTTTTGATATAAAGAAAATTTGGATTATCATAAGGGAAAAACCCGTTCCGTTATACGGCGTGGTCTTATGAGATATCGATTACCTGCTTTAACTGTTTTAAACTGTTTTACTCATACCAGTCCCATGACTGACCCGGAGTTTATTTGTTTGTTTCCCTAAACTCTTGGGTGCCTAAATTTGTACGGGCAGTCAAGTAGTCGGGATTTACAGATATACTAGAAGAGCAAGAGCAGGAGGCTTCAGGATCATATAGCTATAGTTTATTTCCGCTATATTGTAAGTGTTGTACTTTGATAATGATGTATATTCAAGTACAGATGTTTATTTAAAAGATATGTTATCTATTATATGTTATTCGTTCCGCTGTGAGGTTCGTGTTACTCTGATGTTGTGTTCTTCTTCTTCTTCTATTCTAAGTTTATATCTTATATTTCCTCACCCTCTGTTTTCTTTCTATTAATTTCCTAATTTTCAGTTTAATTTGGGGTTGGACTTGTGTTTTGGTCAGCTCAAATTGGACCGGATTTTCGGGTCATTACAATATAGCTCATCTGCACTCTGTGCATCATACTCGTAGCTATGTCATGATCATTTTCTTCTTGTGCAATTCTGATTCTGATTCTTATAACGAGCAAGATTTGCAAAAATTAGTAGAATGTGTCTTCGTTTGAATTTTTTATATTTTCTTGTCTTCGCTTTTAACGAGAAAATAACACTGAAGATAACTTTTGTATGTTATTGTAACTACTGTTGCTCTTATTTTGGTTAACCAAACTTATAAATTCTGTTTTTATAAGCTACATCCCTAAACTACTGCAAATAATATTTCCCTGACTTTTGAAAATATTGTGCATTTCCTTCAACTTTTCCAAATTCATTGCCAAGTAGTGGTTAGAACTCAGCCGCAACAATACTATCTTTTTAGCAGTTTTTTAGTGAGAAATTTCTACAACAATGAGCTCATAGCAAAAGAATCTTAGAGTTGCGTAACAAATAAGAAAGGTTCAGGTCCACATAACAACTATTTTTTTAGTTCAAGAAGCTAAAGGAGAATTTTATTCTAAAATTGAAGAAGATGATGGTTGGCATGTGGTTTTTCCTCCTCCAAGGAAACTAACTAAACATGTTGATGTAGAAAAACTTCCGAATGATTATCCATCGGTCCTAGATGAATTCCCCTATTTAAAAATGTCTTAATTTGATTTGTTATGTTAGTGATATTTCTAGTATATTATATGCAGATTAATTGCTATGTTAAATCATGTATGAATGTTATGTTAATGCTAATTAATTAATTGTTATGTTAGTGATATTGCTAATTTAGGGGTTAGGCAAGTTTGCTGATGAACTTTGTAACACCTACACCTGGAACCATGCATATGAAATAATGTCTTGCTCAATACTATGCACACTAAAAACTATCCACATAATGAGTGTACACAGTTAGTATTCCAACATACATACACATTCCAATTTTCTATCTACTATTTCTATATACATGATATTAACAAATGCAAATGATTGAGGAAGCAGAGCATTCTGACTATTGATTCCACACTTATATTGTTTTCTATTCTTATGGGTGTAACAGTCCTTAATATTAGACGCTTGAGGTCAGTACCAAACAGTAGCTATAAATCCACGCGCATATAAGTTGGACCATTTGTTTCAGATTATTTCTCCTTTTTCTAAACAATTCATTTGTTATCTTATTTTATTTTCTATTTCTTTTGATGTACACAGAATAAGAAGAGACCAAAAGTACAATTATTTTTCCTTGTTTTAGAAAAATTTAGCTGCTTGAATTTTCTTTCTACAAATCATAATTTTCACCATTTAATGGGGATTAAAGTTTTAGCTCTGTCTTTGCCTTCTCCGGCAACCCAATGTAAGTTATTTGTTATATTAAATTTAGAAACTATTATATTTTCTAAACCCACAAATTTGCAGAGTTTAGTTCTAAATTTTGAAATTAGAGTAATTCATTGTCTTTATATTTTGTTTGTCAACGAACTGTTGTTTTTTATTTATGAACTAAAGTAATTGACTCTTTGATACTTATATGATCTTGGCACTGCATACGTAATTTTAAAAGATGATTAAATACATATAATAAGCAGACCTTGGTTAATTATAACTGCATCTAAACACTGCTGTAGGCTGAATCTATTGTTGGATACTGAATGATATGTAGGAGACTACTAAAACCAGTATAACTTTAGTTGATAGGAAAGCCTTGAAATGTCAAATTTCAAGGCTAGTTCCACATTAACTAGAATCCTGTCTACATATAGGAAGATACAATTTCACCCATATGCAATTGGTTTTGCATTGGATAAGGAAATTTGAATTTGTACTAAACCTCGATCCAAAAATGAAGATGCTAGTCCAAGTAACCAAATATTTGGTAATTTAGTTTTGATACTTATGTAATTTTTATCAGCATTCACCGTTTAATATAGGGGAGAAGCTTTCGTCTTGTGCATCAGAAATATTCACATGGTGCAGTTGAGGCGAGTCGTTTGTAGTTCTATTCCTCTAATCGTTCGCAGTCAGCTTTCAGGTAACCATTTCCTGCTAAATACTAACAATAAGTTAGTATCTATTTTAAGAGGATGTTCCTCATGTATTTGTTTGGTTTTCTTTGGCCTCTCAAGTTTGTGCTTTATGGTCCTCTGTCTTCTGAGATTTTGCCTTGGTCTGTTTGCCTCTGTTCCTTATGGTTTTGGCATGCTGGGCTCTAGTGGCTTTTGTTTTTGTTGTGCTTAGTCTGTTTTTGTTCTGTGTTTCACTGAGTCTGTGTAGGTAAGAGTTGGTTTTCTTTATGCTTTGTACAATATTTTTGTATTTTTGTATTTTGTGCCAACTCCTTCCGATGTACTCCTATATTTTGTAATTAGGTTCCTTGTTGTTTAAAAAGAGAGAGAGAGAGAACAACAACAACAAAGCCATATATCCCAAACAAGTTAGGGTTGGCTAGATATGGAACCCAAAAATAAAATAAAAGAAATAATAATGATAATAATAATATATATAAGGGTTTAAAATAACCAAACAGATAAAAGGTTCAATAAAAGTAAAATAAAGTCTAAAATAGTAATGAAAAAAAGGTAAAAATGTTCAACAAAAGTGAAATAAAGTCTTTAAAAAAAACCCTAAGGTTCTGGTACATGGATTGCCAACTTCCATGCCCTCCTATCCACTACCAGCTCTTCAGATATACTCCAATTACGTAAATCTTTCTTTATTATCTCCTCCCATGTCATTTTAGGTCGACCACTACCTCTCTTTGGGCCTTCTATGCGGCCTATAATTCCAACGCGCACAGCTGCGTCGTATGGTCTACATTGGATATGTCCAAACCATCTCAAGCGGTGTTGGACTAACTTCTCTTCAATAGGTGCAACTCCAAGTTTTTCCCGAATATCCTCATTTCTAATCCGATCTCATCTGGTATGCCCACAACTCCAGCGCAGCATCCGCATCTCTACTACACTTATCTTCTGGACGTGTTGCCTCTTAGTAGGCCAACATTCTGCACCATATAACATTGCGGGTCTGATTGCTGTCCTATAAAACTTTCCTTTAAGCTTATGAGGAATCTTCCTATCACAGAGAATGTCAGATGCTAGTCGCCATATCACCCATCCTGCTTGAATTCTGAAACTAACATCCTTATCAATCTTCCCATCAAACTGCAACATAGATCCTAAGTATCGAAACGACTCCTTCTTGGGTACTACTCTATCGGCCAGGGTGACCTCTCCGTCATCTGACCTGACACCACTAAACTCACACTTCATATACTATGTTTTAGTTCTACTAAGCCTGAAACCCTTTGATTCCAAGGTCTCCCTCCACAACTTCAGTTGTCAATTAACTCCTATTCTACTCTCATCAATCAGCACAACATCATCGGCAAAGAGCATACACCAAGGAATCTCCCTTTGTATATCTTTTGTGATTTCGTCCATCACTAATGCAAAAATATAGGGGCTCAAAGCCGAACCTTGATGTAACCCTATGTTAATTGGAAAGTCTCTGGTCTCACCATCGCATGCTCTGACACTAGTCACAACCCCCTCGTACATATCCTTGATAAGGGTAATAAACTTTGATGGCACTCTCTTCCTTTCTAGCACCCACCATATAGCCCTCTTTGGCACTCCGTCATAAGCTTTCTCCAAGTCAATAAAAACCATCTGGAGATCTTTATTTTGCTCCCTGTATCTCCCCATAAGTTGTCTAACCAAGAAAATCGCCTCAGTGGTTGACCTTCCAGGCATAAAGTCAAATTGGTTCCTAGAGACACTTGTCAACCTCCTCAAACGCTGCTCACAAACTCTCTCCCAAAGCTTCATTGTATGACTCATAAGCTTAATTCCTCTATAGTTTGTGCAACTTTGAATATCTCCTTTATTCTTGAAGATTGGAACTATAATGCTTCTCCTCCATTCATCTGGCATTTTATTTGATTTGAAAATATTATTAAACAACTTAGTTAGCCATGTTATCCTTGCATCTCCAAAGCATCTCCACACCTCAATAGGAATGTCATCAGGCCCTACTGACTTGCCTGATTTCGTCCGCTTCAACGCCCCCTTTACCTCAACTTCTTGAAATCTCCGCATAAAATGTCTATTGGTGCTGTCGGCAAAGTCTTCCAACTCGATCGAAGAGCTATCGCTTTCTTTGTTGAAAAGCTTATCAAAGTATTCTCTCCACCTGTTCTTTATCTCATCATCCTTCACCAAAAGTCTATCATTCTCATCCTTAATGCATTTAACCTGATTGAAGTCCCTTGTCCTCCTCTCGCGTATCCTATCTATTTTGTAAACGTCTTTTTCACCCTCCTTTCGTACTTAGCCTTTGATACAAATCTTCGTACACTCGTCCCCTTGCTTCACTCACTGCTTTCTTTGCAGTCTTTTTTGCCACTTTGTACCTGTTTATGTTCTCTTCGCTTCTATGGTGGTTCATGCATTTGTAGCATTCCTTCTTCTCTTTGATAGCCTTTTGCACCTCGTCATTCCACCACCACGAATCCTTTGGTTCTCGCTTGCTTCCTCTTGTTATCCCAAATACCTCAGTAGCGACTCCCCGAATGCAAGATGCCATCGCATTCCACATGACATTTGCTTCTCCTTCTACATTCCAAGCCCCTTCTCCCATCACTCTATCTTTAAACACCCGTGAAGCATCTCCTTTGAGTTTCCACCATTTCGTCCTGCTAATCTTTGCTCTCTTATCCTTCACCACCCGAAGACGAAACACATATACCAAGAACTGGTGTTGTGAGACGACACATTCTCCAGGTATGACCTTGCAATCAACACAATCTCGCTTATTGTCTCTTCTAGTTAGGACAAAGTCAATCTGGCTAGCCTGTTGGCCACTACTGAAGGTGATCAGATGTGATTGCCTCTTTCTAAAGAAATTATTAGTAATCATGAGATCAAAAGAGAGAGCGAAATTCAATATATCTTCGCCCTCTTGGTTCCTACTACCAAAACCATAGCCACCATGCACTCGCTCAAAACCCCCACTAGATGAGCCAACATGGCCATTGAAGTCTCCTCCTATAAAAAGTTTCTCGCTACTATGCACATTTCTAACCATGACTTCCAAGTCCTCCCAGAATTTCCTCTTGGCTTCTTCACTTAGACCTACCTATGGGGCATATGCAGTAATGACATTCAAAACCGCCTCACCAACTACTAGCTTAACTAGGATGATCCTATCCCCTCGTCTTCTAACGTCGACCACCTTGTTCTGAAGGTTTTATCGATCAATATGCCTACCCCATTCTTGTTACGTACTTCCCCGTGTACCACAGTTTGAAGCCAGTGTTCTCTACCTCCTTCGCCTTCTGCCCTACCCATTTAGTCTCTTGAACGCACAAGATGTTAACCCATCTCTTAATCATTGTATCCACTATCTCTCTTAGTTTTCCTGTTAAGAACCCTACATTCCAACTACCTAACCGAACCCTACTATCGTCGACTAGCTTCCTTTCCCCTCTCATCCGCCGAGAAAAATGCGAGGACCCTTGCTCACTTATCACTACACCGGGCCGTCGGTGTAGCGCTCCACTAAGAGAATGGCGGCCCAGCCCTTGCATATTTAACACCATATCTGAGTCTCGATATAGCGCATTGCTAAGAGGGTTACGCCCCAACGAAATATCATAAGGTTCCATATCCATAAGAGAGGCTAAGTTTTTACGTTGGCTCGCCAAGCCTATCACAACCCTCCTCCTTTACCCTGGCTTGGGACAGGCTGCGTAGAAAACTACACAGGCGGAGTTAGAGAGAGAGAGAAGAAGAAGAAAAAAGAAAAAGTAGTGCAAACAAATGCAAGTAGACTAAGAATGTACTGTATAGCACTACAAGCAATGCATATATCCTATGTACTATGTAGGCATGAATAAATTAAATTTATTTCATCCTTCCTATGTTTATATGCATGAAATGCAGAGTGCATATATATCTCACGTGCTCCAAATGCATAACAATAGTATTTTAATCAAATCATCTCATGCACGAGTACAATGTCTGTATTCAAATTCAGAAGGATCGCATGAGATAGAAACATGTTTGTATTTGAATAAACATGCTAATTTAACTCACTTTCCAAAATCACGGTGTGTGGTACTTTGAACAATACAGCATCAGTTAAGTCCATATTCAAAGAATCAGTACATATATATGTTACTACATGCATGCCTAAATCCTTCCTCTGTTCCCACTATTTTTTTTGTACCAACCACTAGGACGCTGGCTAGTATAGTTACACTGCTGCACTTCCGGACCGCCTTGTGGGAGCCAGAACACAAGCTTGTTGAATGATTTTAACTTCAATAATAATAATAATAATTTGAAATTCAGAAATGAATTTATAATTATTTTAATTTGAACCCAGTGGTCTAACTTATAAATATGAAATGTAGCAGTTGAGATTTGATTAGTTGATTATTTTAACAACGCAGTGCAATTTAGTATGAAAGCCTTCAAAGTCCGTAGTCTGAAATTCAGTGATAAAAGACAAATTGTAAGCCGTATGACATCCATCCCACGTTGACCAGATCAAGTAGCTCTTTGAAATCTTTATGGTTGTTCCACCCCAGTAGAGCTTACCCTTTTTATTTTGTTATTTTCAGATTCTTTGATGTATTTGTTAGTTTTGAGTCCCTTAGTGTATTTACAAATTTAGAAGTGTTTACAAGGGAATGTTCGATGATGAAGTTCTTTCAATCAAGAGAGAGCATATAGATTCATATGAGAGCCGTAAGGAGTTCAAAAATGGTATAATTGTTTTAATCAGTATTTACAGTTAATTTTAGGTATGAAAATTTTACAAGTATATGAAGTTATAGGTGTAAATTTTGATGCAGAGGTGCGCTGCTGCAAAGGTGAAGCATCTGAATCTTCTGGCTCTGGTTGGATTCTTCCACGAGTCAGGTATGAGTAGAACATACCTCAATCCTTTTACTTTAATATCATATATATTACTTTGTTCTAGAATTAATTAAATATGACACAGCAGAACAATAAACTCCTAAATATTCCAAATCAAACATAAGCTGTTTCTAACTAGCAATTCAAACATCAAAGAGTTTATCATTCAGCATCTAAATCAAGACAGCTCAAGATCCAAGCAAAAAATCTGATAAAAATAGTGGAAAAATGAATGGAATCAAAAAGAAGGAAGATACTTTAAGAGAAAAGGGAGATGAGGTTGGGGTTGAAGCTAAGAAGAAAGCATAAGAAGTGCAGATAAGACAGACTATAATATGAACGAAGTTTCCTATTGTTATACTCATTCTTTTCTATATTTTGTTTTTCTGCAAATACATACAAAAACAATACTCTTTCGTTCTCTATATTCTTTATGCTGATAAATTATAAGGTAAATTAGCATTAGCATATAAGCTCCTACATATTTTTGTAGATACTACATATTTCTGTAGATATTAAATAAATACACAATGGAGAAAACTCATGCTCAGTTTTATTGATGGTTTCAGTATTTTTTTTGTTTTTATTTTGATCTTAAGCGCAATAACTTCTTGCATGTAATAGTTAGATAAAATTAGATTTTCTTTGCTGGTAAGGATAGATGCATTTTCTTGATGCTTTTACATTGTTGTTCCAAATGAAAGATCAGTTCTTGCAGGTGGATCAGCTGCCATTGACTTTGTATTTGGTAAACTCAGTTTTATTGATATTATTATGCCAAATGAAACTCTTTGAATGCTTCTGGTCTCATTTCAAAGCAGGCAGAGTTGATAGCAGATCGAAAGGATCGTATTCGGTAAGCTCTTCTTTATAGCTATAATAGTTTAGCTTCTTCTAAAATAATTTTTTATTATGATTTTACAAAGCTCATGCCAGCGAATTTAAAGTAGGAAAATATTGTAGAAACTTTTTAATATTACTGAATTTGCTTGAATTGGTTAATAAGGTGATTATCAACAGAAACAATTTTGATCTTTAATCATTTGTTGTATACTCATGCTATACAATATTTTCGATAGAAAGTGGAAGGATATTTTCTGGATGTGGAACCCTCACGCGTCTTCAAGTTTTTTTTCCAGCTTTCAAATCAGCTTCCAGATTAATACTAAAGAGTTTTTCCTATATATTACTAATCAACGCTCTGGCGATTGTTTCCTCGGTTTGTACAACTTCCTCAACTACGAAAATAAAATATCGATCCAAGTACAAATAACTATTTTTAATGACAATCCTTTATGAAGCCAAGAAGCTAACATAATATATGAGGCTAAGATTAAAGTATCATCTCATCTTATTGACACCATTATATTCACCCTACTAACGTTAGATGTACAAAGCAAATCTGTTAGATGTAGGATCTTTTGGTTCTATTGCAGATGGATGCGAATGTGTTTTTCATACTGCTTCATCCTTCTTTATTCAAGTGACTAGTCCTCAGGTTTTACACATAAATAATGACACCATTTTTGTGACGATCCCAAAACCCCGTGACACGGTGTTAAGGATAATCATTGGAATATAACACATTAATCATCATTAGCAGATCACAGATAATAGCATAAACAGAAAATAGAATAATTTACACACATATGACAGCGGAATCATATAGATATCATCACATCAGAGAAGCACAGTACAGGATACAACTTAGTGCATAATGATACATAATCAGTCACCATCGCCTGAGGCGGAATCATACATAAAGAGTACACAAAAGGAATATCAGTCTACATCGCCAGTGGCGGAATCATAATATAGATACAATAATGGCGGAGAAAATCCAAGTCAGCACAGTGTAATCAAGCCTCGCCATGAGCCAAAAGGTGCGTCAGAAACCTGTAACTAGGCTGCCCGTGTGAAAATGAGGGCACCCGAGTTTGCAAGGTGAAAAAAACTACGAGTCAGTCATGGGACTGGTATGAGAGATCTACTCAACTTATTAACAACAATAATAAGGCAAATCAAAGGACCACGCCACTTTCACGGAACGGTTTTACTCCAATGAGTGCTAGTGCATGAAATAAAGTAAATGATTAAATCAACGCAATGCTTTTTATAAAATGAAGCCATTATAAGACTCAGGTCCCATCACACAATGCAACGCAAGCCGGAGGATAGAGTTTTTACCTTATAATGGCCAAAGATGCTTCATACGAATAAAACAAAGGTGTTCGATATTATTACTAGTGCATATATGTTTCAAAAGCAATTCAATCATAAATATCAATCCTAGGCGGCATAGCCACCATCTACTATGTCGCCATACTAGTAATACAATCACATCCGCATATTTCGTATTAGAAATTGGATTCCTTCATGAGTCGAGGCAAGGGGCAAGCTCCTCTCCGATTCGAGACACTCTAGCAAATGTCCCAGGACCCCACTATGATCCTTGGATCTTCAGGGCCGGTCCTCTCTTACTTTTGAGGATTGACAATTCCTGAACACACGTTTCCCGGTCCTTACAAACCTATATCGAGGCGCCTCGCATTCCAACAACCACACAGGTGAAAAGTATATATAATGTCAGGGCTGGTAGGTCACTGACATCACCTTAGCTAGAAAGAAATGCCGTGCTCTCCCTGCAGTCACTCTCCCGTTTTTGATTCATACCGAGGTGTGAGGCTTGCGAATTCACGTTATACACAAAGCTACGTCACACAGACCATGCTTTGATCATCAACCACAAGACTTTGCTTTGCAACAGAAGCCTTGATCATATGCCACTTAGGCGTGCCACACAGGCAATCCACTCCATGCGACTGATTTCTGTCAATACATAACCTCTGAGCTCGTACGTCTCAGAGAAGGGCGTTAAGCAAGAGAATAAATTCTCCGCCGCCAAACAGATATATATTTAATAGAGATCAATCAACACCGAACAAAATCCAATGTCCGACACACAGTCCATTTACAAGTCCGTTCTGGGTCTGAACGAAACCGGAGGCACCAATTCCTCGCATATCCGTACAATCAACAGTATGTGTGGACGGCTACTACTTCAATTCCTTCATGGTAGCTACTCCAATCATGAGCATCAGTAGCGCCCATCCATCCAATGTGGAGATCGTCGGTCTTCAGTCGTCTTCGACTCTTCGACTTCTCAACGTCGATCGATTATTTGAAATGAGATAAACTCGGCCTTTTCAAATAACCCACGTATATTTAGATTTTCAAATCAGTTAATCACATGGTTGGACTATTCAACATTCACATTTCAGTTATTCAGTTATAATTTTCATGTCAAATACATTCAACCATCACATATCAAGCAAACACAACAAAATTGGTTTATTTTCACTCTATATCGTCTATAGTACTTTATAACGATATATTGCCATTTTTATTTAATTTAAAACGGCCATATTTAATTAAACGACGTTTCAGGTCGTGTCGATGCACTGGCGCTGCTTTTCACTAATTTTGTTTTACACATATATGAAAATCTAACCGTTGGATCCTCACAAATTTTACATCATTAGGAAGGTCATTTCAAAACGAATCCAACGGTTTCAGTTTTGGGAAAATCCAACGGTCGGATCTTCCACACTAACCATTTGAAGTTACGATTTCAATTTACGAACTGCAGCGTCGTTATTCGATTTAATTTAATTATATTTATATATATATATATATAATTGTTTCTGGCGCTGTTTTTCTTCAGTTTTGAATTAAACATTCCAGACAATCCAACCGTCGGATCTTCACAAAGTTGCTGCCGTTGGAAAGATATTTCCAAGGCGAACCCAACGGTTGAGGTTTCAGGAAAATCCAATGGTCGGATTTCCCGCACTAATCGTTTGAAATCACGGTTTCAAAACACGAACTGCACGGCCACGTTTCGTTTTAATTCTATTTATATCTATAGTTATATAAATATAGTTCTTTCAAAAATTCCTATATCGTTTCCACTTCAATTATTTCACAAACGCCTTTAAATTTTGGAAAATTTCGCCATAACCTCCTTTGTATGGGAGGGTCTGGGAAAATTTCCAAATAGCCACACGGGCGTCTCATATCAAAAAGAAAAAGAAAAAGCCAAGCGGCTAGCCAACAGGCTCATAAAATCATCACCCAAACAAAGCGGTAAATGTGTACCTATTTGTCGGGCACAAAATTCTATTTCTCTTCTCTAGCCCCTTTTGCTTTACCCTGTTCAATAGATATACATGTACATATATACAATTTCTACCATTTACCATTTTCCATTCAATTCCATATTTGATTTGCTTTGGCTTCAAAACACCATTCATTCTAATATTGCATGCATAGGCTAAAATCATACCATTAGCTAGTTAATGTATATTTCAACTCATGCACGTTTATTTGAACAAGTGGCTCTTTTTAACACTTCACATTTCAAAGATGATAATTTTGGCGAACTAAAATAGATTTCAACACATGACTATTTTATTTAGTTCCTATGCATGTTAAAAATAATATTTCTATCACAAATATTTATTTCAACGTCCGCATATCTTTAGCATATCACACATATGATAAAAATGATATTTTTATCATTTAAAATATTTATTCAACAAATAGATGTTTCTGCACTTCATAGTTTCAATAAAAATGTAATTTTTATCGTTCGATCTTTTCATTCAACACATGAACTTTTCCACTACACACACTTCTCAACAAATGAGTATTTCCACACATGGACAATTTATTTATGTTGTTCATATTAGAAAGATGAGATTTTTATGGTTGAAATTATTTATATAAGGCGAATATTTTTCATATTTCATTTATATATAAAAATGTGATTTTTATTGCTTAAAACACTTCATTCATTCACAAATGAATTTAATTTTCACACAACGCTTTTCAACACATGAATATTTCCACACATGGATATAGTTTCAATATATGACTTTAATTTCAACGCAAGAAAATAATTTCAACATATGAAAATAATTCTAACACACAAAGATTATTCAAAATTTCGGCAGCATAACGGCAGGGTAGTTAAAACCGGCACCGTCCCTAGTACGGCTCCTCGCTCTACCTTAAAACCTCGCGGTTTTTGACAATGGGGATTCATGCATCTAATTCGCATGCAGGCGGCATGTTTATTTTTATTTCCACAAATATTTCCAATTCATTTGAATCACCAATGGGTATTTTTCAACCACAACCAAACAATATCAACCACAAACAATTATTCAACCATTCGTATTTTTCACCCAATATTTCACACCAATTCACCACAATAAATATCGTCCATGGTTTGTGGACGAGGGGAGTATATATATATATATATATATATATATATATATATATATATAATATAGATTTGCTATATTTCACTAGCATTTCAACACAAATATCAATTATTCAATGCATGTAAAAATTCATACTTCGCTTATATAGCTTACACTACGCATGTACATGAGGTATACAACACGTATGTAATTTATATTTCGCTTATATAAATTATACACGACATTTTCCATTCAATTTCACGTTAATTTAGATTTCTCACCTTGGTTTTCTGAGCGCTAAAAATCGATACGATGTCAGAAAAATCCGCGGCTTCTTCTATTGGGTAGAGAGCTTCCTTGCGGTCTCGATGTTTCCTGTTTCATCGAATTTCGTCAACACACCAAAAAGATATGATTTTTCAAAGTGTAAAGATCAAAGAAAAACTCACTTTCACGATGGTTCAAAACTAGGTTTGCGGTTTTCGCGAGAACCGGGGCACGAGGGGACGATCAGGGAGTTGGACGTGGAAGAGCTTCGAGAGGGCTACAGGCGCGCGGCGGTTTGGTGGCATTCGGTGGTGCAGATCGGCGGCGGCGGCGGCGGTTTAAAGGTCGGAACTTTGGAAGGGGATATCTCGACGTAGAAGCAACGATAGGGGGAGCTCCTTATATGGATTTGAAGAGGGGAAGGAGAACTACAAAAAGTTGAACTGGGGGAGGAGCTAATTCGGGCTATGGCGATCGGAAATCGCCAGGGAAGGGGGGAAAAGCTTTCCGTCGTCGATGTCGGGGTCGGGGGGGGGGGGGGGTTTCTGATTTTTTTTTATATTTATGAATGGAGAAATATGATTGGCCGAGGACTATATTAAATTTTTAAATAGTGTTTTCTCAAACGAACTCCTTTTTAAACCCAACGACTGTCGCCCCTAGCTAAATACCCCCATTCCGGACACAATGGGATATGTTTCGTAGGCCAATTCGACTGTCACAATCAGTTATTTTTCAAATTAAAGTATAAAACATTTAATTTTTAACTCTGAACGCACATTTCAATTTGCCAGGGCCACAAACTGATTCGAAAAATTCCAGAAAAATAAATCTAGCTATGTTTTGACTCTACGGTCCCAACAAAACTAGTTTCGTCGAATTCTGAGGTCGTTTGAAAAATGGTCATTTTCTGGTCGATCCAATTTAACAGAAATCGACCAAACACATTTTCTTTTGCCACGCTCACATACTAGCTTCAAAAATTATGAAATTTGAAACCTAGCAATAGTTTGACATCCCGGACCCAACAAAAGTGGTTTCGTCGAATTCCGAGGTCGTATGCAAAATATCAATTTTCCAGGCCTATATATTCTATATACCGACCCTTTTGAAAATTCATTCGGCCATAACTTTTGATTCCCGTTATGAAACTTCGATTTTTCAGATTCGTTAGAAAGGTATTAACTAACAGATTTAAATATTTTCGGTTTCGTTAAAATCCGTTATATTTTCCACCCTGTACAGTCAGTCAAAGTTTGAATTCAAATTTTCAAACTGACTCACTATTTCTAATTCACTATTTTATTGAAATATTCTATTTCAATTGTTCAAATTCCTTTGAAATGACCAATTTAAAAATTTTAAATTAGCTCGTATTTTCTGGGTTATTACAATCTCCCCTACTTAAAACTTTTCGTCCTCGAAAAGGAAACAACAGTAAAGTAGGAAATAAAATGTAAATGCAAAGTATTATAAAGGTACCTTGCACCGGAGTTAGTCAGAGATATCCACTCTGCACTTGGGGTAAGCTTGCTTAATGCTTTCCTCAGTTTCCCAAGTACAGTCTCTAGGATCACTGCTCCACTACACTTTAACTAAATGAACCTTTTTGCTTCTGAGTTCTCTAGTTTCTTTGCCAACAATCTTTAATGGCTCTCTCCTGAGTGCTAGTTCTGGAGTTATCTCCACATCCCGTTGCGCTGCTTCTTCTACAACAAGATCCGGATCATGCACATGTCTCCTAAGTTGAGATACGTGAAATACATTGTGCACTCCAGGCAACCAATCTGGTAATTGAACCCTATAAGCAAGAGTTCCAATTCGCTCAGGTATATGAAAGGGACCAATAAATCTCGGTGCCAATTTCCCAGTCTTTCCAAATCTGATTACTCCTCTCATCGGAGAAACCTTTAAATAAACATGATCACCAACATCAAATGTCAAATCTCTCCTTCTAGAGTCTGCATAACTTTTCTGTCGGCTTTGAGCGGTTTTCAATCGCTTCTTGATGAAGTCCACTTTATCAGATGCTTCCCTAATTATATCGGGTCCTAGTACAAGTCTGTTGCCAGGTTCTACACAACATGCTGGAGATCTGCAGGGTCTGCCATATAATGCTTCAAATGGCGACATTCTCAAACTTGCTTAATAGCTATTGTTATAAGAGAATTTTGCCAAATGCAAATGATCTTCCCATGACCCACCAAAATCGATTATACAAGCCCGCAATAAATCTTCTAGAATTCTATTCACCCGCTTAGTTTGGCCATCTGTTTGAGGGTGATAAGCGGTGCTCATATTCAGTTTTGTTCCCAATTCTGTCTGGAAAGCCTCCCAGAATTTGCTAGTAAATAGGGGATCTCTATCACTGACTATGCTGATGGGAATTCCATGCAGCTTAACAATTTCTTTGAAGTATATTTGCGCTAGACTTTGAGCAGTTCTATTGGACCTGACAGGTATAAAATGGGCAGTGTTCGTGAAGCGATCTACGATTACCCAAATGCTGTCATTACCTTTCTTGGTTCGCGGCAAACCATCTATGAAATCCATGGAAATCTGTTCCCATTTCCAGCCTGGGACTTCCAACGGTTGCAACAATCCAGCTAGCTTCTGTTGGTCACTCTTGACCAGTTGACAAGTAGGGCATCTGCTAACATACAAAGAAATATCTCTTTTCATTGCCTTCCACCAGAAAGTGCATTTGATATCGTTGTACATTTTACTCACCCCAGGATGGATGCAAAATTTGGATTTATGGCACTCGTCCAGCACTTCTCTTCGAAGGTCTGGAATATTTGGGATGCAAATCCTATTATTTAACCTGAGAACCCCCCTATTGTTAATACGGAAACTCGTGGTTTCACCTTCCTTGATTCTCTGACTGATTCTCTGAATGAATTCATCGTATTTCTGAAGGGCTGAAATCCTATCAATCAATCCAGGTGTAGTTATAAGATGGGCAACGATTGCGGTCTTTCTACTAAGCGCATCCGCTACTACGTTAGCTTTCCCCGGCGTATACAGGATATCAAGATCATACGCTGCAAGAAATTCTAGCCAACGCTGCTGTCTCAGATTCAGATCTTTCTGGGTATATGAATACTTCAATGATTAATGATCTGTGTACAGTATAAATTTCTCGCCCAATAAATAAAGCCTCCAGATTTTCAAAGCAAAAACGATAGCTAGCAGCTCAAGATCATGAGTTACATAATTCTTCTCATGCGGTTTCAATTGGCGGCTTGCATAAGCGACTACTTGGCCTCTCTGCATTAACACTGCACCAAGACCTCTAATAGAAGCATCTGTCCAAACCGTTAAGTCCTGATTGCCATCAATAATGGTTAACACTGGAGCGGTGGTCAGCTTCGATTTCAATTCCTGGAAAGCTTCTTTACAGTCGGAAGTCCACTTAAACTTCTCGTGTTTCTTTGTGAGCTTCGTTAACGGACCGGATATCTTCGAAAAATCCTTAACGAACTTTCGATAATAACTAGCCAACCCCATAAAACTTCTAACTTCTGTGGGAGTAGTGGGTTGTTTCCAGTCTTGAATCGCTGTTATTTTGCTTGGGTCAACAGAAATTCCTTTCTTTGACACGACATGGCCAAGAAATTTGACTTCTTCTTGCCAGAAGACACATTTAGAGAATTTGGCTTTGAAGACGTTCTTCCTTAGAATCTCCGATACTTGTTCTAAGTGTTTTTCATGCTCGAGTTTTGATTTGGAGTAGATTAAAATATCATCGATAAATACGAGGACAAATTTATTCAGAACTCCCTTGAACACTCTATTCATTAGATCGACAAAGTATGCTGGAGCGTTACATAGGCCAAACGGTATTACTAACCATTCATAAAATATGTCTGGACCTCTGAAAGCTGTCAAAGGAACACACTCTTCTGCTATTCTCAATTGATGAATACCTGTAGCTAGGTCCATTCGGGAAAATACTTTCGCCCCATTCAATTGGTCTAGCAAATCATCAATGCGAGGTAATGGATATTTATTTTTGAGCGTCTGTTTGTTGAGGTCTCGGTAATCAACACATAATCTGAGAGTACCGTCTGACTTCGGGACAAACACAACAGCTGCACCCCAATTAGAAAAACTAGGTCTGATTAGACCCTTCCACAACAGTTGACGAGTTTGATCGCCTAATTCTTCTTTTTCTTTCGGAGTCATTCTACGAATTGGATGCACCACTGGTCTGGCATTGGGAATTAGATCGATTTGGAATTCTATTTCTCTTTGCGGAGGTAAGTTCTCAACTTCTTCAAACACATCCGCATAGTTTCTAACAATCGGAATCTTTTCCATAGAAGTGGGGATAAGTTCCAATGCTGACCAAAATTCTTCTCTATTCGGATTCGAACAATGACAGGGAACCGTAATATATCCAAGCTTCGTTCGAATTTTAATGATTCTTTCCGCACAATTCACTTCGGCTTCGTATTTCGTTAACCAATCCAGCCCGAGAATAATATCGAATTCGGAAAAATCCATAACGATTAAATCAAAAGGAAATTTGTAGGAAGAATAAGAGATCGGCACTCTACAATATGAACCGAGAGTAACAGGACCCCCTATCGGGTTATGAACTTCAATCGATTCTTTGAGCTTTCGCTGTTTTAACTTTAATTTGTGCACTGTGTTTTTAGCAATAAAACTACGCGACGCACCTGTGTCAAATAATACAGAAACAGGAATATTTTTAATTGTAAGGGTACCTCCCAAAACATCGGGTTTACCTGCTCCATCGGAAGCAGCTGGCGGGCTAGACCCGTCATAGACATGAGCTACTGTAGCTTTCTTCAGCAAAGGACAGTCTTTGACTAGATGATCGGTCTTGCGACAGTTGAAGCACGAGCGAGGGTTCTGAGAGCCTTGGCTCGAGCCTTGAGAATTTGTCTTCTGTCTCTTCGGAGCTGTGCAGACGTTTGAGTAGTGCCCCGACTTACCACAGTTAAAGCAATTTCCTCTTGGCGGCTTGCCAGTCTGAGGCTTTGAAGATGCTGCTTGGATTGACTCGCCCTGATTTACAGCAGGCTTGCGCTTGTTTCCGGCTTGGCTTCTAGCGCGATCCTGATCCAGATGCCTTTGATCAAGGTCTTAATAGTTGCATGTCATTTCCACTAGCTCGTTGAATTCCACCTTGACATGGGCCATGGCTCTATCATGATATTGTCGTCTTAGTCCAAGGATAAACCTCTTATTTTTGGATTTCGCGGTGGCGACGAGCTCTGGAGCATAGGGCGACAACATTGTAAATTTGTTCAGATAATCCTGCACGGAAAGATCCCCTTGCTGGAGATTGGCGAAGTCATCGTGCATTCTTTCTAGAGCTTGTTCTGGGACATATTTCTCCTTGAAGAGTTCTTTAAATCCATCCCATGTTCTTCCAGCTTCTCTATTCCCGGCGGTAAGAGATTCCCACCATAATTCAGCTTGTTCCAGCATAAGCCAGGCGCCCATAATAGCTTTGTCTTCGTCTCCAAGCCTTAGGCCTTCAAGAATTTTATCGCATGTTTTGTGCCATGCAAGGGCCTCTATTACGGTGCCAGTTCCCGAGAAGGTCTTTCCTCCTAAGTTCTTATATCTCTTAGCTACACGGTCAAGCTCGAAGTATTGAGCTGCTGGAGGTTGTATCAAAGGTCCTTCTTGAGCTGGGATTTCTCCCCTTCCTCGACCTCGGCCGGCACGGCCTCCTCTAGCGGCGGATGCTCTGGTAGCCATTTGTCAAATTCTGTATAAGCAACGAGAAAGTCAGCTAACAGAAATGATAGTCTATTGCATAGTTAAGCAAAAATTTCTACGGAAAGATAACGATGGACTAATCAATTGTTTTTGCTATTCTGCTCAGCTCATTCTAGGACTTTACTAGTCCTATCTCTAATGAGCGACTCGCCTTAGAATACTACTGATTCTATTTTGACGAAGTGTTTAATGTGTTAGACTCCAGAACTAAGGTTAACCAAAGCTCTGATACCAGCTGTGACGATCCCAAAACCCCGTGACACGGTGTTAAGGATAATCATTGGAATATAACACATTAATCATCATTAGCAGATCACAGATAATAGCATAAACAGAAAATAGAATAATTTACACACATATGACAGCGGAATCATATAGATATCATCACATCAGAGAAGCACAGTACATGATACAACTTAGTGCATAATGATACATAATCAGTCACCATCGCCTGAGGCGGAATCATACATAAAGAGTACACAAAAGGAATATCAGTCTACATCGCCAGTGGCGGAATCATAATATAGATACAATAATGGCGGAGAAAATCCAAGTCAGCACAGTGTAGTCAAGCCTCGCCATGAGCCAAAAGGTGCGTCAGAAACCTGTAACTAGGCTGCCCGTGTGAAAATGAGGGCACCCGAGTTTGCAAGGTGAAACCAACTACGAGTCAGTCATAGGACTGGTATGAGAGATCTACTCAACTTATTAACAACAATAATAAGGCAAATCAAAGGACCACGCCACTTTCGCGGAACGGGTTTACTCCAATGAGTGCTAGTGCATGAAATAAAGTAAATGATTAAATCAACGCAATGCTTTTTATAAAATGAAGCCATTATAAGACTCAGGTCCCATCACACAATGCAACGCAAGCCGGAGGATAGAGTTTTTACCTTATAATGGCCAAAGATGCTTCATACGAATAAAACAAAGGTGTTCGATATTATTACTAGTGCATATATGTTTCAAAAAGCAATTCAATCATAAATATCAATCCTAGGCGGCATAGCTACCATCTACTATGTTGCCATACTAGTAATACAATCACATCCGCATATTTCGTATTGGAAATTGGATTCCTTCATGAGTCGAGGCAAGGGGCAAGCTCCTCTCCGATTCGAGACACTCTAGCAAATGTCCCAGGACCCCACTATGATCCTTGGATCTTCAGGGCCGGTCCTCTCTTACTTTTGAGGATTGGCAATTCCTGAACACACGTTTCCCGGTCCTTACAGACCTATATCGAGGCGCCTCGCATTCCAACAACCACACAGGTGAAAAGTATATATAATGTCAGGGCTGGTAGGTCACTGACACCACCTTAGCTAGAAAGAAATGCCGTGCTCTCCCTGCAGTCACTCTCCCGTTTTTGACTCATACCGAGGTGTGAGGCTTGCGATTTCACATTATACACAAAGCTACGTCACACAGACCATGCTTTGATCATCAACCACAAGACTTTGCTTTGCAACAGAAGCCTTGATCATATGCCACTTAGGCGTGCCACACAGGCAATCCACTCCATGCGACTGATTTATGTCAATACATAACCTCTGAGCTCGTACGTCTCAGAGAAGGGCGTTAAGCAAGAGAATAAATTCTCCGCCGCCAAACAGATATATATTTAACAGAGATCAATCAACACAGAACAAAATCCAATGTCCGACACACAGTCCATTTACAAGTCCGTTCTAGGTCTGAACGAAACCGGAGGCACCAATTCCTCGCATATCCGTACAATCAACAGTATGTGTGGACGGCTACTACTTCAATTCCTTCATGGTAGCTACTCCAATCACGAGCATCAGTAGCGCCCATCCATCCAATGTGGAGATCGTCGGTCTTCAGTCGTCTTCGACTCTTCGACTTCTCAACGTCGATCGATTATTTGAAATGAGATAAACTCGGCCTTTTCAAATAACCCACGTATATTTAGATTTTCAAATCAGTTAATCACATGGTTGGACTATTCAACATTCACATTTCAGTTATTCAGTTATAATTTTCATGTCAAATACATTCAACCATCACATATCAAGCAAACACAACAAAATTGGTTTATTTTCACTCTATATCGTCTATAGTACTTTATAACGATATATCGCCATTTTTATTTAATTTAAAACGGCCATATTTAATTAAACGACGTTTCAGGTCGTGTCGATGCACTGGCGCTGCTTTTCACTAATTTTGTTTTACACATATATGAAAATCTAACCGTTGGATCTTCACAAATTTTACATCATTAGGAAGGTCATTTCAAAACGAATCCAACGGTTTCAGTTTTGGGAAAATCCGACGGTCGGATCTTCCACACTAACCATTTGAAGTTACGATTTCAATTTACGAACTACAGCGTCGTTATTCGATTTAATTTAATTATATATATATATATATATATATATATAATTGTTTCTGGCGCTGTTTTTCTTCAGTTTTGAATTAAACATTCCAGACAATCCAACCGTCGGATCTTCACAAAGTTGGTGCCGTTGGAAAGATATTTCCAAGGCGAACCCAACGGTTGAGGTTTCAGGAAAATCCAATGGTTGGATTTCCCGCACTAGTCGTTTGAAATCACGGTTTCAAAACACGAACTGCACGGCCACGTTTCGTTTTAATTCTATTTATATTTATAGTTATATAAATATAGTTCTTTCTAAAATTCCTATATCGTTTCCACTTCAATTATTTCACTAACGCCTTTAAATTTTGGAAAATTTCGCCATAACCTCTTTTGTACGGGAGGGTCTGGGAAAATTCCCAAATAGCCACACGGGCGTCTCATATCAAAAAGAAAAAGAAAAAGCCAAGCGGCTAGCCAACAGGCTCATAAAATCATCACCCAAACAAAGCGGTAAATGTGTACCTATTTGTCGGGCACAAAATTATATTTCTCTTCTCTAGCCCCTTTTGCTTTACCCTGTTCAATAGATATACATGTACATATATACAATTTCTACAATTTACCATTTTCCATTCAATTCCATATTTGATTTGCTTTGGCTTAAAAACACCATTCATTCTAATGTAGCATGCATAGGATAAAATCATACCATTAGCTAGTTAATGTATATTTCAACTCATGCACGTTTATTTGAACAAGTGGCTATTTTTAACACTTCACATTTCAAAGATGGTAATTTTGGCGAACTAAAATAGATTTCAACACATGACTATTTTATTTAGTTCCTATGCATGTTAAAAATAATATTTCTATCACAAATATTTATTTCAACGTCCGCATATCTTTAGCATATCACACATATGATAAAAATGATATTTTTATCATTTAAAATATTTATTCAACAAATAGATGTTTCTGCACTTCATAGTTTCAATAAAAATGTAATTTTTATCGTTCGATCTTTTCATTCAACACATGAACTTTTCCACTACACACACTTCTCAACAAATGAGTATTTCCACACATGGACAATTTATTTATGTTGTTCATATTAGAAAGATGGGATTTTTATGGTTGAAATTATTTATATAAGGCGAATATTTTTCATATTTCATATATATATAAAAATGTGATTTTTATTGCTTAAAACACTTCATTCATTCACAAATGAATTTAATTTTCACACAACGCTTTTCAACACATGAATATTTCCACACATGGATATAGTTTCAATATATGACTTTAATTTCAACGCAAGAAAATAATTTCAACATATGAAAATAATTCTAACACACAAAGATTATTCAAAATTTCGGCAGCATAACGGCAGGGTAGTTAAAACCGGCACCGTCCCTAGTACGGCTCCTCGCTCTACCTTAAAACCTCGCGGTTTTTGACAATGGGGATTCATGCATCTAATTCGCACGCAGGCGGCATGTTTATTTTTATTTCCACAAATATTTCCAATTCATTTGAATCACCAATGGGTATTTTTCAACCACAACCAAACAATATCAACCACAAACAATTATTCAACCATTCGTATTTTTCACCCAATATTTCACACCAATTCACCACAATAAATATCGTCCATGGTTTGTGGACGAGGGGAGTATATATATATATATATAATATAATATAGATTTGCTATATTTCACTAGCATTTCAACACAAATATCAATTATTCAATGCATGTAAAAATTCATACTTCGCTTATATAGCTTACACTACGCATGTACATGAGGTATACAACACGTATGTAATTTATATTTCGCTTATATAAATTATACACGACATTTTCCATTCAATTTCACGTTAATTTAGATTTCTCACCTTGGTTTTCTGAGCGCTAAAAATCGATACGATGTCAGAAAAATCCGCGGCTTCTTCTATTGGGTAGAGAGCTTCCTTGCGGTCTCGATGTTTCCTGTTTCATCGAATTTCGTCAACACACCAAAAAGATATTATTTTTCAAAGTGTAAAGATCAAAGAAAAACTCACTTTCACGATGGTGCAAAACTAGGTTTGCGGTTTTCGCGAGAACGGGGCACGAGGGGACGATCAGGGAGTTGGACGTGGAAGAGCTTCGAGAGGGCTTCAGGCGCGCGGCAGTTTGGTGGCGTTCGGTGGTGCAGATCGGCAGCGGCGGCGGTTTAAAGGTCGGAACTTTGGAAGGGGATATCTCGATGTAGAAGCAACGATAGGGGAGCTCCTTATATGGATTTGAAGAGGGGAAGCAGAACTACAAAAAGTTGAACCGGGGGAGGAGCTAATTCGGGTTGTGGCGATCGGAAATCGCCAGGGAAGGGGGAAAAGCTTTCCGTCGTCGATGTCGGGGTCGGGGGGGGGGGGGGGGTTTCCTGATATATTTTTTTATTTATGAATGTAGAAATATGATTGGCCGAGGACTATATTAAATTTTTAAATAGTGTTTTCTCAAACGAACTCCTTTTTAAACCCAACGACTGTCGCCCCTAGCTAAATACCCCCATTCCGGACACAATGGGATATGTTTCGTAGGCCAATTCGACTGTCACAATCATTTATTTTTCAAATTAAAGTATAAAACATTTAATTTTTAACTCTGAACGCACATTTCAATTTGCCAGGGCCACAAACTGATTCGAAAAATTCCAGAAAAATAAATCTAGCTATATTTTGACTCTACGGTCCCAACAAAACTAGTTTCGTCGAATTCTGAGGTTGTTTGAAAAATGGCCATTTTCTGGTCGATCCAATTTAACAGAAATCGACCAAACACATTTTCTTTTGCCACGCTCACATACTAGCTTCAAAAATTATGAAATTTGAAACCTAGCAATAGTTTGACATCCCGGACCCAACAAAAGTGGTTTCGTCGAATTCCGAGGTCGTATGCAAAATATCAATTTTCCAGGCCTATATATTCTATATACCGACCCTTCTGAAAATTCATTCGGCCATAACTTTTGATTCCCGTTATGAAACTTCGATTTTTCAGATTCGTTAGAAAGGTATTAACTAACAGATTTAAATATTTTCGGTTTCGTTAAAATCCGTTATATTTTCCACCCTGTACAGTCAGTCAAAGTTTGAATTCAAATTTTCAAACTGACTCACTATTTCTAATTCACTATTTTATTGAAATATTCTATTTCAATTGTTCAAATTCCTTTGAAATGACCAATTTAAAAATTATAAATTGGCTCGTATTTTCCGGGTTATTACAATTTTATTTACCCTACCAACGTTCATAGACATAGTATCATTTTAGTACTTATTTGAGTATTTTAATTTTGCTACAAGCTTTGAGCTAATTGATAGTTTGGTGGAGATGGGATTGGAGTGTAGTTGTGTGTGGTGATCCGATTTTGGAACAATATGCTTAAGTTGCACTAGAACAAGCAATATGCGTTGACCACTGGTATTCTTAATAACTCCGTATTCTATTTTATATACTGTATCTATATATGATTCCGTCAAATACTTAGTGTTTGCATTGTTATGTTTTCAAAGTGAAGTCAAACATTGAAGAAAAAGCTTCATGGTTTGGAAAACCAGGTTTTTTTTTCTTCGTATACATGTTTTTTCTGTGGTAGTTTTAGAGATCATATATTGAAATTGTTCTACAATTTTCTTATATGACTACTTTGCTCGCTATGTCCAAACTGTCGAATTCTGCTCATGGAGTTCTGTCTGGTAACTGTATTTATGTTTTATGTTTTAACTATGTAAATTTTAGGATTAATTACTACATTTGATCATTTTGATTTCAAATATGTTTAGGGGTGGCTAGCGGTCATGGTTGGGAGCACTTGGCAGCTTGGACTAAAGCTTATCACCTTTTACATGATTGGCATTACATCTTCTATTTGGGTACAAATTTACTATTTTTTCTTATATAATGGTGCATTGCTTGTGATATATCATTACAAATGTGGGAGTTACTTCATATTTTGAACTTTTATCGAATAATAATTCAATTCAGTCAAATATGAGCATTACATTTAAAGCTTTGGTTTCATCTTAGCTCTTATTAAGATAAATATATCATCATTCTTTAGATGTAAATGTAAAATGTTCCATTTTGATGTTCATTTGCTTTGATTGTGATAACAAGTTACTAAATTCTTAAATTGTCTAATATTCTAGCAATGCATGATTTATTTTCTTTTCTGCAGATATGAATTTCAATATGATGAATCAAGGGGTATAGAAAGTGTGTAGGAGCAAACTTGGTTATCCTTTTTTATTATTATTATATTGTCAACCTTGTTCTTGTTATGTAATTTGAACTTGTGGCATATTTGTAAATATGATTTAGCTTTATTTTATAGTAATTTGTTTATAGTGAGTTTGATTATGAATATCTAATTTGGTGAATGATTTTATCTATTTATATTACTGAAGATATCAATTACACATTATGAAACAATTTTCATATCACAACCGTGGTGTGATGAATAATTAGTTTGAAACCTATAATAAGTGTAATAAGTGTTTCTGATTGTCAATTTGAAATGTCTATTAAGTGTTGCTAGTTTTTATCTTGAAACACTCATTAAGTGTTGCGTTTTATCAATTTGAACCACTCAATAAGTGTTGTGGTTTATCTATTTGAAACATTCAATAAGTGTTGCGGTTTATCTATTTGAAACACTAAATAAGTGTTACAGTTTATCTATTTGAAACACTTACTCAGTGTTTCAATTTGCTAATCTAAAACACCTGCTAAGTGTTTCAATTTGTCAATCTGAAACAAAATATAGGTGTTTCAAAAATCTACAACATACTAATCTGCAACACCAAAAAAGTGTTTCTAAAATTTTTAGCAATGTTTTATTACCGTTTCAAATTGGCCATTTTGGTGTTGTGCGTTGTTGTTGAACCCAATGTATTCCTCTCTAGAGATACACTATCGGCAGATGGTTCCATACCTCGTCATAGTTGGAATCCAATCTCCAATAAGCATCTGCGGTTTTGATTGTATACTATATGTATATGGAGCATGAGATGCAAGCGTTCTGCTATATTGTTAATTATTTGTGATTAGACATTATTATAATATCAGAAAAGTATTGATTTTGAAAATGTTTTTGGATTATCGTAAGGTAAAAACCATCCGTGTTTATGTGTGGATCGGTCTTACGACTATCATTCCTTTACAAAAAAGGATTTTGAAAAGCTAAACTGAATGGTTGTAGTTTATTCACACCAGCCCATGACTGACCCAGAGTTTATTTTATTTTGTTTTCCCTAAACTCTTGTGTGCCGAAATTTGTACGGGCAGTCAAGTAGTCGGGTTTTACAGATACACTAGATGAAGCTTGGAGTAGGAGGCTTCAACAGCATTTTATAGCTATTGTTTATTTCATCTGTGATGTAAGTGTTGTACTCTAGTATACAAATACATATTTGTGTTTTCAATGTTAATTTGTATACTATATTTCATTCATTCCGCTATGAGACTCGTGTTACTCTGGTGTTGTTGTGTTCTTCTTCTTCTTCTTCTTCTTCTATTCTAATAATTCTACCTTATCTATTCTCACCCTCTAACTTCTTTCTATTAACTATCCGGTATTTCCGATATATGAATAGTCGACATTGGTATTTGTGTTGATTTTCGGAGTCGAAAATCCCGTGGTCGTTACAGTGGTACCAGAGCTGAAGGTTAAGTAATTACCTAGGCTCTGTGGCGTGACTCAGTAGAGATAGGGTTATCAATACCCTAGATTGAGTTGAGTGTATACATACGAGTGAACGTATTTGTAGATTTTATAAAAATTGTTTTATATTGTGGAGATTTATTGGTTGAGTTGTTTATAAATTATGATCGATCAGTTTGATCCACTGTATCCGTAGAAGTGTCTAAACGCTCGAATACGATGAACCGACACAGTATGTTTTGAAAGGAAGGTTAATGAAATAATTTTACCTAAGTTATATTTTGATATAAAGAAATTATATATATCGGAAAAATTATAGTATTGAATGTGCTAGTTATTGTTATAATCGAGAAAGATTATAATTAAGTTGGTTATATATATATATATATATATATATATATATATATAACCAAATAAAATTCGTATAAGTGTTACGAAATGAATTAAATCTGAATTTAAATAAGAATTGGAATTTAAACTTTGGAAATTTGAGTAAGTGTTTATAAATGGATTGAATTGAATATATGAGAATTTTAAAATCCTGGGAGATTTTAAATTATTTTATGAGCATTGGGAAGGATATTTTAAAATAAATTTCAAAATTGAAATGATTAAGAAATGGTTTTGAAAAGTGATATAGTATTGAACATGCTTGAATTGCTGGGAAATAATTCTGATGATGCTGGCCACATCATCAGTATTCATTTTCGAGTTCTAGGTGATGGATTACTACCAAAGATATTGTTTTTGAATCGTTTTGAGAAAAACAAGTTGTTTTGAAATTCCGGAAAATGATATTTGATTTTTGGAAAAGCTAAGCTATTTGAAACTCCCATGTAAATATTGAAACAAAAACAAATTAAATAGAAATTTGTGAAAGCAAACTCAAATTGAATTGAAATCAGTTAAGTTGAAATTGATTTGGATTAAAATAATATCGAGAAGAAAATTGAACTATGAGATCGGGATTTAAAATGGAACAAGATTAGTGGAGTATAAGTTTGGAATCGAGAATGGAACTCAAGTTTGAAATGATATTGGGTTGGTGAGTTAAGAGTCTGGGATCAAGAACGAGTTTGGAATAGAATTTGGCTTGTATAAGCGAATAGCCGTGTTAAGGATAAACTAATCGGAGTTGACTGGAATGATATTGGTATATCCAGAATTGGTGGCAGATGGAAGAGATATAATGATATGCCGCAAAAAAAGGTACATGCTTATTTATATATGAGTTTGGTGATTTATGAGCCGATTTAACAAGCCGTTTGGCTATTTGATTTTCTTTTGAATTGGAGAGAGCCCAGAGAGGCGAGTTGTAGTTGTACCGATTGACCAGTACAATGGAGGTACTGGCGAAAATTTTCGAAAATTTCGGGTGTTAGAAAATTTTCAGAATTTTTGAAAATTTTCGTTTATAGAAATGAATTAATATTAAATTAAAATAAATTGGTTTAGTGAAACCAGAGTTAGGGAGTAAACAAAAAAATTTAACCTACTTAGTAGGGTTTGTTTTCTACCTTAGCAATTTCGAGGACGAAATTATTTTAAGGGGGGAAGAATGTAACGTCCCGTATTTTAGTGATATAATAAATAATTAATTTAATTAAATAATGATTTAGAGATTTAAATGGTGATTTAATTAAATAATATTGAATATTAATCAATATAAATAATAGAATAATATATTAAATTCCGAAATAATCGGAATTAGTTGAATTAACAATATTATGTGAATTGGACAATTTAAAATATATAATTCAGTTTAAAATTTAATTACGATAACGAATTTATTTATAAATGTCAGTTAGAACGTATAAATTTGTTTTAATTATAATCGAGCTCGAAATGGCGCAACAGTTCGTAATTTGACGATTCGAACTTTAAATGAATATACAGAATCCATTTTAAGCCGGATTTCTATGAAACAAGAAACGTTCGGAGTTGGTGAAGTATATTTTTCTAATAGAAGAGAAAAATCGAGATTTCGTCATTTAGATTGAGAGTTATGGCCAAATCAAATTATCAAAAGTCGCTACGGAATCGTTAATAAAACGTAGCGATATATCTAATTATAATTAAATATTAGCTTCGAAATTGGACAAATTCTTTTGAGACGTAGTGATAATTTAATTTTTAGAATTTTACTGTAATTTTTAAATAATTAAACACGCAACTTTTTATTTGGAGTAGTTTGCACCCTGTATCAGTATTTTGGGGTTTCACAATATGAATTAACCTACCGATATTATTATATTTTTGGAATCAGGACACATCGCTCGACACAAATGGATTCTTATTTCTGTCTGCAGCGGCTCAGACATGGACAAAATCTTATGTAACGGGTACATTAAATTGTTCAAAAAACAAGATGTATACATAAAAGAAATTTAAACAGACCATTTTGTTAACGTATTCTGGGTTAGCATCAAGTGTTCATTATAATGTGTAATTAGTGGTATATGTCGACAGAATTATGGAGTATGTTGCTAATGTATAAATGGGGTATCAAGTCTATTCACATTACTTAAGGGATCGAACATATTGGACGCCAAAAAGATTTGTTCATGTTGCACTTTGCATGCCACAGAAATTCAAAGCGTACAAGAACAAATTGTTGTAAACTCTAAAATATTGGAACAACAAATTTATTTCCTTCGCATGCCAAGGAACATATTGCTACTCTTATATCTCTTTTCGCTTCAACGTCACATACAAAAGTCAAAAAGGAAATCCACCCTATGAAACTGCACGTCCGTAGCATGCTAAGGCTGAAACAAGAAATATATATGTTTCCCTTATGCTAAGTCGTACACACTATCTTCTTTTCAGTGATGTAAACCATTCACTACTTTCTTTCACCAACGTAAGCAATTCATGGCGGATCTACAGCAACAACAGCTACACTATAATGCTATGAAGTGATGTCGACATTATCCAGTTACTTTCTTCTATATATTTACGCAAAGAGGTAGTGCCTCGGTTTTTTTCCAGCAAGTTGAAAATGAAAAATCAAATTTCTAATACCTTCACTGCTAAGTCAACAGCAAATGACAACTCAACAGCATCACGCAAAAGATTTGTTCACATTTCTGTCTTTATTCTTGTATAAATGATAATATCTCCCTACTATGATTGATCAATTAAATCTACACAAACTCTACATCACACATGAATGGTTTCATCAAATTCTATCCTAAACTACCGAAGTGACAATACAATGCGAACCTATCTCAAGGCAGCCTACCCCCCACCTAAGAAAAATAGTCGACCTATCTATACACCCCTCCCTGCATATACCCTTATAAGTTAAGTACTGTGCCACTTATTTTCCCCTACGTACCCTAACCTATCTACACTTCATGCTCAAGAAAGGAAATCTCTGCAAACCTAAATGGAGCTAAGAACATGTCTAAGTTGTTTGATGCGGACATGAGAAACATCACTTGCACAAGCTAACTGTCCTCAAAAACCATAGGTACATCCATCTTTTCGCAACAACACAAGCTACCCATGAGAAATTAAATCATCTGCAGCTACTACCTTTCCATCTGCAAAGATGTGTTTTCAAATCAAAAACCAATCTACACCATAACCTAGCGTCAGCCTAATACATGACAACCAAGTAGTTGTGCTTATAAATACCTGCATTCATTGGTTTCAGGAAAATAACCAAAAAACCCAAGCTTAATGGTTTCAAAAATAAAATCAAACCAATTCTTTTCTCCACTATAAATTGCGAGATCTATATGTATGGCTTCACATTAATTCCTTCTACGATCTAACATGTATATTGAAGGGCTCCACGTTGGTTTGTTCATTGTTCAAAATATACCGTAGATCTAAAGTTCACCGTGAGGGAGTTTCAGGCAAATGGAGGAGTTGTTGTGGGTGGCGTTGGACTTGGGGAGGTGGGGCGCACCAGTGGGTCGTTTTTGGAAGGGATCGGTAATGGTAAGTTTTCGCTAATTTTCTTATAGTAGCCGTGCATTGCTTAAACCAAGAAGAGAAGGGGTAAGTGCGAGTTGTATTTAAAAGGTATGGTAGTGTGAAAATTTCGAAGAGAGTAAGTTTAGACAATTTTTGATGATTTTGGATGCGTGGTGAGGGAGAAAAGGAAGCGGAAAGTTGTGAAACGGCATGTCTTTTTACAGAGGTTACGGGTTTGTTTTGAGGGAATATAACTGGAGCGGAAATTATGTAGAGGAGGAGGAGGTACTGTGTTGCAGCAAGGGGGTTCTTTTTGTTATACGAGCTGAAACGTGTGAGGCCCAACACACACACACAATCAGTGGCGTAAAGGAAATGATTTGGAGTATATTTGTTTGGCATTGTTGTTGGCGTAATGTTGATGACAGTTAAGATGGGTCTTGGGCCAACGTGGTAAGTGAAGCCATATGTTTAAATAAAATTAAGTTTTAATTCAATTAAATTTAAAAGATACCAACTTATAATTTTAATATCCGATATATATATATATACGTTATCAGAATTCCGTAAATTTGGTGCCAGTGGAACCGTACGATCGTAAGTTACACAATGAAGTTGAATTAGAGCCATTTGAAGCTCGTTTGAATTTATGGCCAAATAAGACGCTTGATTCGAATCAACCAAAGATAATCGTTATTCAATGGCTAACAAACAAGGTGAGTAAACTCACTAACTCTGTCCAATTTTATAATTTTATAAATGTTATTTAACTTTGATAAAAATGATTTAATGCTGTGCGTGATGGTTGTTTGGATGATTTACAATTAAATTAGTTGATAGTTATATATATGAAGTCATTGGTAAAATATTGATTTAATAATTTCATATTGATATAAAATTGTGTTATTTATGTTGATTAACATCTGTGGATGCAGGGAAACAGGTTGGAAGGATCCAACTGGATTCCTCAACAATTTTATTGTTGATTTTCATATATTACATTATATGATGTGATGAATAATCTATGGCAAATTATTGTGTGTTTGGTATGTTTGAATAACATTGACTCGGAATTAAATTGGTATTTAAATACTGTAAAATATATTGGAAAATGATTGAGTTTTCAAAGGGAAAAAAATTATTTTTTAAAATAGAAATGAGTTTCGAAAGGACTAGAAAAAAATAACTGTTTTAAATAATAAAAGCAAGTAGTTAATTTATAAACAATGTTTATAAATGGGGTGAAATAATTATTTTTGAATAATTTGGAAATATAAACTAAGAAATGAATTAAAAAAAGGAAATTGGAAAATTGTTTGAAAGGAAAACGATAAAATTATTTCAATGTTTGAAATGTAAAGAGAATTGAAACAAATACATAAGTATTTGTAATTAGGATTCGAAGATGTCGAATAATTTATTTTTACAAATTAAATATTATATAATTTGGAATTTGACAAGATAATCAATATTTTGGTTGAAAATAATAATTTATAATAAAGTAGGTAATTGAGATTAAGTTATAAGTTTGATATTTATTGAACAAGAAGTTAATTTATAAATAGAATATATGAAATGAAATATGAATGTAATTTTATAAATGAGATTCTAACTTGTAATTAGTATTGATTATTTAAATCAAGATTTATTTGATAGAACGAGTTCAAATTTATGTAAAGGAATGATATTCATGTTGAAAATGGACAATGATTTAAAAGCAAACATTTCGCCGATTAAATTGGCTACAAAAGGAGATTGGTAAATGTTAGAAATGATAAATTCAAAAGTGAAATTCAGAAATTTAAATGACTTGAAACAGTGAGTTTATTCCGAAGTTCGGAACGGTAATCGAATATAGATTATTCGAATAGAAGTTATAAGTCGGAATTGGATTATATCAAATTCAAGAAAGTAATATTATTTTCCGATTTCTTTACAAGATTTATTTATTTATCTTATTAATTACTTAATTATTTATTTAAAATTAATGAATAAAAGTTCTATTTTGAAGTTAAATATTTCAGAAGCAGAGATTATAACGTTATCGTTATAATCAAAGATTTTCGTAAAAGAAGTAGATTCGTAAATTAAATACGAGAGATGTGTAAACAGATTTGTTAATAATAAATTAATAACTGGAGTTAAGGAATTTGAAACTGACTGGAGATTATTTAAGTTGAACGGCTTTCTGAGTATCGATCTGATATTGGTTTCGGTCTTCTGGGTGGATACTTAGAAAACTGTTCTCTTACTAGTTTACAGTTAGAGATTGAGGAATGGGGAAGAATAGTAATACGTGAATAAATAATGGAAATGTTTTTCAAAGTTAACAACGTATATTTTCTAAGTATAGAAATTAAATGGTTTGTGATATACGGAAACATTTTCCAATAATCAGGGGAAGTTAAAACAGTTTTAAGGAATAAATGGAAAAATGGGGAAATGGATAAATTGATGATAAATTAATTTAAAGATCAAATTTTGATTGATGATTAATCGGTATAATCTCCATTTGAAAATATGACTGTTGGATGTTTTCCTTTGATAGTTAAATCACTGCCTATCGAAGTTTTGGACCCATTTTTCGCTGTCAATATGGAGAGACCGGGATCAGATTTATTATCTGAAAACCACATCGTATTAGCATCAGTGTTACAAATCAAATATGATGAAGATAATTGAAGACAGAGTTTATGCAAGGGCTATTCTATTTGCAGTATAGTGCCTTCGGTTTGTCTAGTCCCAGGATAACTTGTATGGACGGTTGTCTGACAAAGTACATCTAATGGATCCCATAAGTTGATTGCTTCAAACACATCCAAGTTTGGTGGCAGAGGAATTCTTTTCTCTTAGATTTATACCCGTGGTGTTTTAGTGGAAATCAATTTGTGATTTAGTGGGTATGACGATGTGGCATTCAAAGTAAATGAATGTATGATCTGTCAAAAGATACGTTATGACGTCAAGCCTCATCAACCAGAAAATGACAAAAATCGGGCAGGAAGCATGGCTAAATGGGTCGCCCCCATTAGGATGTATTGTCACCATCTAGGAAATATTCATATTTGTTACTTATTTTTTCTTCTGTATCTCCCGGGAGCGGTTATGTTGTTAGCAACCGTAGGTGGCAATATATTAGATACACTCAAAAGAAATGAGTGGTCGATCATGTGTGGTCGGGTTGCAAGACGTTCTTGTTGAACCCAGTGTATTCCTCTCTAGAGATACACTATCGGCAGGTGGTTCCATACCTTGTCATAGTCGGAATCCAATCTCCATTAAGCGCTTGCGGTTTTGACTGTATACTATATGTATGTGGAGCGTGAGATGCAAGCATTCTTCTATATTGTTAATTATTTGTGATTAGACATTTTTATAATATCAGAAAAGTATTGATTTTGAAAATGTTTTTGGATTATCATAAGGTAAAAACCATCTGTGTTTATGTGTGCATCGGTCTTACGATTATCATTCCTTTTTAAAAAAGGGATTTTGAAAAGTTAAACTGAATGGTTGGAGTTTATTCACACCAGTCCCATGACTGACCCAGAGTTTATTTTATTTTGTTATCCCTAAACTCTTTGGTGCCCAAATTTGTATGGGAAGTCAAGTAGTCGGGTTTTAAAGATACACTAGATGGAGCTTGGAGTAGGAGGCTTCAACATCATTTTATAGCTATTGTTTATTTCCGCTGTGATGTAAGTGTTGTACTCTAGTATACAAATACATATTTGTGTTTTCAATGTTATTTTGTATACTATATTTCATTCGTTCCGCTGTGAGATTCGTGTTACTCTGATGTTGTTGTGTTCTTCTTCTTCTATTCTAATAGTTCTACCTTATCTATTCTTACCCTCTAACTTCTTTCTATTAACTATCCGGTATTTTCCGATATCTGAATAGTCGACATTGGTATTTGTGTTGATATTTAGAGTCGATAATCCCGTGGTCGTTACATATCTCCCTCTCCATTTCACAAAAATTCAAACAAATTACTTCAACACTTTACTTTTCAACTCCTCTTTCCGTCTATACCAAAAACACACCACTCGACGTTCTCCTCCTAAAACTGATCTGTTGCTTGGTCAGCGAACCATTCCGTCGCACCTCCCAAAGTAGCACCGTACTCCGCCAATCATTGACCAACAGCTGCGCCTTGACCTCCCAAACTCATGCCCCTTCCGTTTCACTCCCCGACCACCGACGCTTCGACAAAGGCGTGCCCTAGGCAGTGCTGGAAGGAACGCAGCCGGAAAAATCCTCACCGGACTTAACATAACGTATATCATCTCGAAGTTCTTTCAACGCTGAGTCCATATATATATCTCTCATGATTTTTAGAGATCTGATTTGAATTGTTTGAATTTTTCTTTGATTTTTCTTCCTTGCGATTTTTAACAGAAGTGGCGGCACATTTTTTCGTTGCTGTTGACCAAGAAAGTGATTTTAGGGTTTAGGAGATATTTAGGGTTATTTATATGAAAATATTAATATTTTTATATTCATTTTTATTCAGTTGCTGCTTGTATATGTCTTCTAAAAATTCACACGGTCACACACGACACCCAAAAATCATGAAAATGGACATACAACTAGCGTTCGACATTACAGACCCAACGAAACTGGTTTCATCGAATTCTGACTTCGTTTTCTCACACAGCATATTTTTAACCGTCAAAATACTGACTGCTTTTCACATTAAAAATCCGTACGACCACACACTGACTTCAAAAATCACGAAACTTGAAATCAAACAATAATTTAATATTAAGGATCCAACAAAATTTGTTTCGTCAAAAACGGAGGTCATTTGCAAAACTGACTATTTTTAAAGCTATAAATAAACCCTTTTAAATATGAATATATTTAAAAATAATTAAATAAAATATAAATAAGTTTATACTATCGTATATTTTCATAATAGAATATCATATAGCTCCAATTGGATTTACAACTTGATATTCAAATCCCAGTTGAATCGATATTCTATTTATATTGAAAATTCCATTTATAATATAAATAAATAGCTATGAATTATAAAGGAATTCCATAGTGACTTTTCTAAAATTTGATTTGGACATAACTAAATATCTATACGAGCGAATCCTAATTTTTCTCTTTCATGTGAAAAATATGCTTCACCAGCTCCTAACGTTTCTTGTTTCATAGAAATCCGGCTTAAAACGAATTCTGTATATTCAGTTGATGTTCAAATCGCCAAATAAAGAACTCCCGCGCATTTCGAGCTCGATTATAATTATAATATAAGTATACGTTCAGACTGTCGTTAATTAATTTTATTCGTTATCGTAATTAAATTCTAAACTGAATTATATATTTTGAATAGTCCAATTCACACAATATTGCTATTTCAGCTAATTATGATTATTTCAGAATTAAATATATTATTTAATTATTATATTAATTAAATAAAATCTAAATATTTAAATTCAACTCGTTTTAAATTACCAAACCAATATTCAAATAATTAATTAAATTAATTATTATACTGCTGAAAACATGGGACATTACACGATCGAACGAGGAAGGTAGTGGGTATAACTCGTGGGGGTAGGAGCAAAAAGGGGCACCTACGATAGTAGCTTGGAGTACACGAAACTATAATTATCATGATTAGTAAGAGGGACCAACTTTTACTATAGGATTAGTAAGGGTGCGGTGTAACTAGTAATGATACGGTGTTACTAGCATTGATGCAGTGTAGTAATTATCCTGTAGTGATTAGAAGCGCAATCAACGTTATATCTTGTTCATCTTGTCTGTTTTGTCATGCCTGTTTATTCTACAGTCATTTATTGCTTTCCAGTTTATGTTCTTATCCTGTTACTTTAATGATTATATTGTTAAAGTCACTGGACTCACCAAACTTATGCATGACCTAGTTTGTTTCACCTCTTTTCTTCCATTTCCCCCCAGGTTCTTAGGGAGGAAATACTCAAGCTTAGTTCATATATCTCTTCTTCCAGCTTGAAGTTGAAAGGTGTATTGCTTGGCTTTGATTCTGCGTATGGCATTTTTCTGTTGGGGATTATGTCTTTAAAATTATGTACTCTGAAGGTTTTGTACAAGACTGATATTATGTACTAGATTTTGGTATTTGGAAATGTAATCAAACTTATTTATGTTTCAACTGCGATAAAATTACAAAATTTTCAAGTACTTTTTCCGTCTTGTAATATTCCGTTATATTTACTTATAATGCTCCACGAAACTTAATGCATTCCCTTTGTGAGTGACATTAACGGACGTGTGGTGTTACAGTCAGCCTTCTCCTCGTCTATTCAGTTGCTCAAGTAATTCTCGGTCTGTCAACCTTCTCCATGTCTATTAAGTTGCTCAGGTAATTTATATATGATTGAATCTTTTCTCTGATGGTTTTGTGAATAGTTGCAGTAGCATTTAGAAAATTGGACCTGTTTTGTGATTTATTTTCAAAAAATGATTGTTGGTTATTGTTCTAAGATGAATAGTTTAATTGAGTCGGTTTTGTGAATAATTTCAGTAGTTGGTTTTGTCAATAATTTCAGCAGCATTTTGATAGCCGTAACTTCCAGTTTACGAGCATTTGTTTTATCATATTTATGGCGTACAATTCAGATGTGAAAGTCAGATGTGTGTCAACCTAAAAGATAAATAATTTAAGTTTGTGAAATATTTCACTTATGGCTATCCCACATATAAAATAATGTCAGTATAATAATAAAAGAATTACTCGGTATATATGATATATGTAACCTGCAAGTTATTCAAACAAGAATAACTACTTATTACCTAGAAAACTTGTACACTAAACTAGCAGCACGAACGCTGCTTGATAGGAACACTAAACTTCCATTTCCTGCATTGTTAAGAAAATGAGGCTGATCTTGTTGTAGTAGTTTTTGGATAAATACTTCCCCTTTTAATGAAAACCCGTTTGTTAAAGGTTTGAAAATTTGATTGCAGGTGAATTTTGTAAGCTAATTTACAATTTTTATGAATTTTATTAGTGTAAACTTTGCCTTTCTTATTTGGGTTATTAAGAAGCAAAAGTAATTGAAAACCATGTAAAAGTAATTGAATTTGTAAGCATGTTTTGTAAGCGATTTAAATTGTATTTTGTGTTTGATGAAGTGCCTTAACACGAAGCTTCTTTTGATATTTTTTTGACTTTTTTCTGATGCCTGAAGTTGATGCATCTAGTTCGCAGGTCCTGGGGACTTTACATGTACTTGTAAATTATGGAACGAACTAATTTACTGTTGTTTGTTGGCTTAGAAAAGGCCGGTTATATATGGTTTTCTATTCAAATGTCATGCTATTGCTGTTTAATTGAGTTGAATCAAAATGTAGTGATTAAAGAATTTAGATATTGTTTTTGTTGTGGTGATTTTTTCTAGATTGGTAGTTTTCGGCCATGTTTGTGTAGTTGGCCTTTTAATTTGGTATGCATGATGTCTAATGTGATGCTTTGTGTAGAACAGGGGCATGGGTGGGTATGTTTTTTGGTGTTTTAAGTTTTTTATTGGAACACATTTTGTCATTACTCATAGTAGTACTTATTGTATGTAGTTTACCTCCTATTTTTACATCATTTACACTGTCTATGTATGAACTGTTTAATTAAATGGGTAAAATAAGTGCCTCAGCTATCTTAAACTTTTTAATGCTTACATTTATGTAGATATGTATGATACCGTGTAAATGGGTAAACAATGAGACACTCAAAAGTAATAAGTGCCTCAACTATCATTTCCACTTTTCTTTGTATGTTGTGGTTGATTATGGAATTTACTCATATTCTTTACAGTGGTTGTAGTTCTATTTGCTTAGGGGTGGCAGCTACATATCATTGGAAAATCTAATATACTTCGCAAGGAACCACCTAGTAAATAATACTAAATTTTGAAACTTAAGCATAATTTTATTACTATACTAGAAATTATAAAATAAAACAACTAGCTATTACTTAGCAGCCAACCAAGACTATACTAAAAATAGCACTTAGATGAATTACAAATGACATTGAAAATCATTTACAAACTATGAAAAAACTGCAGCTTCGTAAGTTCTTCATTGCCAACGTGACAAGTTCTTCTTATTATGCACTTAATTTTTCATTTCACTTCACCATATCCATTCCACTATACTGTACTTCACTATATGCATGCACTTCTCTAATCAAAGCAAATCACTATTCATGAACCACTCTCTATTCAGCACTTCAGCATATTCACTATTCAACACTTCACTATTCACTATTAACCACACCACTATACTGCACTTCACTAATCAACACTTGAGTATATACACTATTCGGTATATACACTATTCATTTCACAGCACATCACAATCCAATGTATTAAACCAATATTATTACTGTTTAGTCAAGACTGCTAGAATGCACCATTAAGAAAGCATAAGTTCAGAAGAAGACCAATTATACCATAACGTAAGGGATGTTTCATAACATAGGATCATTCCTAGTATGTCTTCTCGATGTTTTCAAATTAGAACCCAACGGCATCACATCTTCTATTGTGTAGTCCATTTCTTCGTCTAAATCATCCCAGAGTTTTCCTTTCAGCTTTACGCTCTTTGATTTAGATGAAGGAAATGTACTAATAGAAACCGCAGTAGAAAGAAGAGCTGCAGAATTTACCTGTGGAAAAGTCAGGCCTGATCCCGAAACAGGTGGCAGTTGCATGTGAGAAGGCGGTTTCAGATGTGCATAAGAGGACTTAGCCAATGAAGATGCTGACCTAGCAGCTCCAGATTTGGTTGAAGCTGAACTCAAAATGGTATTTCTGTTTTTTCCTATCCTATTTCTGATTTTTGTTGTTTTATTATGATCATACCTGAAACATGTTCGAAAATGATCAACATCAATTTCATTTTCTTAGTTAAGATTAATTGAAAAAGGTAATTCTTATGTTGTTTGAATGTTCAAGTTGCATACCATTTTTGGTTCTATAGACCTTATGTTATCTTATTTTTCATTGTAGGTAACGTGTGTAATGAAATTAAACAAAAGAATTAAAAAAATAGCTATTGACCTTTCATTACAAAATGTCTTCTTTCTAAAAAGTATATGCAATAGTATATGGTGTAACAATTTTTTTTTCTTTTTTGGTAAGAATAATGGTGACAATTTATGAATGTATCATGTTTACATCTCGCTAGCTGGAAATGTGTTCGTTTTCTATTTTAACATAGCACATGAATAAACTTACTAATTTATCCACAGTTCTCAAGGAACTTTTTATACTATTTTCCTTATGTGAAACATTTAGTATTACTATGTTTGTTATGTTTTTTAAAGGCCATTTGAAAAATAATTTTTATCTAGTTTTTATCTCTTATATGGTTTCTTTGTCCAGTATTTCCTTGATTAATAATATGCAGTAAATCTTTCTTCTCCACTTTATTCTTTATTATCAAATCGTAGTTTGATGTATTTGATCTATTATTGAGTCTTATACTGGCTTGACCAATGCCAATGATGTAATGTAAAAATTTGGCGGTATAGATTTATTTGGCTTGATTCATAAGATATATTTATTACTATGAGCAAATGCATTTTTTTATAACAAGGACTTTGAATTTATTACTATACTTTTTTATGTGATCAAAATAAAACTTATTGAGTTGAGAAGACCGCATATTGTCCAGTAAAATACAAATGATGGGTGATTAGCAAAATTATAAGATAAGCAACCTGATTAGGAAACTTTTGTTACATTATCTTTATTTTATCTTTATTAACAAACATTGATTAACTTATCTTTATTTTATCGTTTGTCTTTGTAGAACTTCTAAGATTTTAGAAAAAGAAGAAGGTGATTTTCCTTGCTTAGTGATGTAAGAATTTGACTAGAAATGAGGTAATTACAAAGTTTCCTTGGGAAACAACTTTTCAGGATAATTTCGAAATTCATAGGCATTTATTACCTTAATTATTTGTGTGTAAGGCATAATATGGGGAAAAAATTATAACTAACAATGTTCTATAAATGAAAAAGTACAGTCTTATCAAGTGAATTTACTCAGATACACAATTTTTGTTTTTCACTGTTATACCATCCACTTTCCCAAAATTATTCTATTTATGGAACAAATCTTCAAGTTAATTTCAGAACTTATAACCAACTATCACAAATATATATGAAGATTAACATGGAAAAGGTAAAAAAAGTGCATTTCTGTAATTGGAAAATGATATGCAATCATCATTAAAGGACTTTATTATAAAAAGGGCACTGTATCTTATTTTACTCATAGTTAAATTTTCAATAAAATGTAAAAAGAAACAATAGATATGAGAAAGTCATTTAAACTACATGTATAGTCATTTTGAATATTTTTCTGAACTCAATATATCAAAATTACCCTCATTTTGTTTGAGAATTCCTATTATACATTTAACTATGTGTTATAATAAAAGCAATTCCTATTCAAACAGAATTATAACTGTTGTTTTATTATGGATTTTAGATAACTCGGTTTGACCAAAGCTTCAATTTTATTTTCATTAACCTTCGAGAAACTTTTTGATATTTATATTTATTAATCTATTTACTTTAGCAGGAGAAATGTCAGATATTTTGTTGAATCGATTAGAATTGAGCAAAAGGTTGGAGGAAATAGCATATAAGGCAATTTAGCCGCATTCAAGGTAAAAATATTGACTTTTGTAATCATATAAAAATAAAAATTTAATAGTAGTATGGTATAGTTTCTGTTTATGGAAATGATTGGAGAGGCTCAATATTATATGATAAATAATCATATTAGAATGGTAAAGTGTATGCAACTGCCTCTAAAATAAATCCTCTATTCTTTTATGCTCACAAAACCAAAAAAATAAGTTAGAATCTATATTTTTTAGGAACAAATGAGTTCTAAGCTATAAATAGTTCATATTCTTAGATTCTGCAAAAAAATCAGCAGTCCTCTGATTAGTCATTTGGATAATCAATATTCAAAGGACTTGGTTTTATTTACTTAAATGGCACTGATTATGGCCTGTCATGAATTAATTATAAATTTTATTAGGATTAAAAACTACACTAGTATAACTGCATAATGGTGGGAAAACCGACTTTGTAATACATCTTGATTTACTTTCCATATAATGAAAAGAAATATACATTTCCATATTGTTTTTTTTGTATATGGACATATTGAAAATTTCATCCAACTACCCTACCATTTGTTCATTCATAATTAATATTTATGACTAATTTGGGCATGGAATTCAAAAGTGATAAGAGAAAATAAACATCATGATTTTGGCTTTAAAGGCAAGGCTATAAGGCTGCAATTAATGTGAAATAACTTTACATATGAAATGAATGTTCCTGGACAATTTCTTGCATAGCATATATGGATATAAATAACGTCAACAATTACCATGCCCCATTAGGGAAAATGTTGAGATTTATAAAATTAACCAGATAACTACTCCTGAGTTCCACCTATTTTCTTTAAAGTAATAACAAATTATGTAATCAAAATATTTTTTCCTATTACGGATAGATATCATATCATTCTTAATAATTAGAAATTCGTTATACCAAATTGAATAAAATTTAACAAAATAGGCTTTACTTCTTGCAATAATTTTGTAAATTTTTCAATAATTTCTCAATTTTAATGGAATTGCTTAAATTTTAGAAGAAAATTATCAATATATTTAAATTACAACGATTATTTTTAATGTTTCCTTAATTGAAATTTCAAGTTTCATGATAAAATAATTCATTAACCTTTGAAAAATATATATAATTTGTATCAAATTTTATTACTTTAAAGTTTATTTTATTTACTAATAATTTCTTATTTCCAAAAATTATATTTTGTTTTAAAATAAATTAATAACTTAAATAAGAAGTAATAAATAAATAATGATTAATAGTCCTTAATAATTAAGATTGAATAATCAATATTCGATTATAATTAAGTAGTAGTTACTAACAAATAATGATCAATAATTTTTATTTTTAATGATTCATAATTAATGTGAAATAACTAATATATATATATATATATAGTAAAAAAAAGATGGCAAAACTGGATTATATAGTTATTGTTGTAGGTTTTTCAATGAGCATTAATGAATCAAATTGTATAAGTCTTGTATATCAGTTGATTGTATAAAGTGCATTTAATTAACATTAACGTTAAAACTGGTCATATATGCACATAAAGAAAGAAAATACAAGGAAATGATATAAACATTAACGTTAAAACTGGTCATAAATGCACATAAAGAATGAAAATACAATGAACTGATATATAAGGCTTGTAATGATTATTCAATAGACATTGTAATTAATGCATCGTTCAAAGGAGGACAAAATGGGTATTGTAAAAAAGCTTCAGACGGACACAAGTTTTCGAAGGCTCAGTAGAATTAAGGAAAACCGACAAAGTCGGTTTGATCAAGAAAATTTTGTGTGGATCCCACGTCAATTTTTTAGTGTTAATAATCCTTAATTTCTAATTCTCCTTTTTCGGTCTCCCTTTAAATCAAAACTCTCCAAGTCAAATGTAACATTTTTGCATACCAACTTCCATAGTTTTACCGTTTTATTGAATTATCTTATTTTGAATGATTGCTTAACTTTCTTGATTTGAAATGTAGCCAACGAACAATAATTTTTGAATTTTGCTGTCTTCGTTTTGCACAAATAATTTATTACTTAATACTCATTTGTTTATGTTCTTTAGGTATTGTAACATTAGTTTGAATTAATTTGCTATAATAATGGCTAAATGCACTTTATGTGATTGTTATGCATTCAAAAATAATGGCCAAATGGACTTTATGCGATTGTTATGCATTCAAAGGGTATACTTGAAGCCAAGATTAAGTACTGTTTATAAGCCTCTTGCTGCCATTCATTTAATGCAACATGTTACCACTGTCTCACAAAAGCTAATTTTACAATCAGTAATTTGTTTGAACTTAAGTCACAAATGAAAGTATTAGGGAAACTGTATATGCATTATTATAGTAATGTTATTTCGATTAGTTATTATAATAACAATGATATGTTATATGAAATGGTTTCATGATAAATGAATTAATTTGTAATGTGAGTTTGGAAAATAAATGGAACAACAGTTGTTATTGTTTTGCTTTCTTTGACCATCCCCTTATTTTTCTTTTTTATACTATGCTCACCATATCCATTTTTTTATACACAAGACCGCGGTTCATATATTTGCAGCTGTTATTATCAAATGCATATAGAGAAATTGACCATTGTTTAGTTTATATAAAAATACTGATCTTATGCTTGCCAATAAATGAATTAAATTAAATGCTTTTGACCGTTTGATAGGTGATTATGTGTATACATGCAGGGGAAAAAGGTTTTGCAAGATTTTGATATAGCAAAAGAAGTAAATGGAGCCAATAAGGCAGTAATCAAGTCATTTAATATCGGTGTGGATGGAACTTTGGAGATTCACTTGTACTAGGCTGGGAAAGGCAAAAACTCAATTCCATAAAAAGGTGTATATGGACGATCTCTTATTTCTTCCATTACAGTCATAAGTAAGTGGAATTGAAACATCGTTCATGCTTCCTCGTTCCTCTTTTTGTAAATACAATTTTTAAATGAAGTTGTAGGCCTAAATTTGTCCATTCAACTATTGTAGATTACAATCCAGATTTGGATTCAGATAAATTATCAGTTGGAGCTATCTCACGGATTATAGATGGTGCTTGTGCAGCTATATTTGACATCAACAACATCTCTCCTTTTTATCTAAAATTACCTTTGAAAGCATGTAATATGCAAAAAATTTCATGTCTTGACTTATATTTTTAAATTTATTCAATATTGTAGGATTTGATTGAAGCAGCGGAAGCGAGATAAAGATCAGAAGTTGGCGGTGAAACTAAAAGTTTAGATAATTTTGATAAAGATCAAAAGTTGGCGATAGTGGGTTTATAACTTGTCCCATTTATCGTTTGCGTTTTGTGTAATGGTTTTATGTTAAATTATGATATTTCGATCTTATTTGATATTTATTATTGGGATGATGAATGGTTGTATGTTAAATTGTGATAGTTTGATGTTTGTCGAAATGGAATTTGTTTTAGGATACAAATTTGAAATGGTGTTATATTTGCTTTGGGATATTGTTATATTACATGTTGTATATATTTCTATTGGTATATGCTTTAAGAAATCAGTTGGAGCATATTATGATTGTTATTTATTTAAAAGAATTACCTACTACAGGCTTGGTGCAATATTCAAGCTTGTAACAGTGATTATTGTTATTAAATTTATTGTATTAAACAGTCAGTATTACGTGCTAATAGTAATAGTTTTTACGTATTTCATATTTGTCACAGTAATTAGCGTTATAAAAGGATTTATCGTAACAATTATAAATGTTATAAATTTTTAAGTACCAACGGTTATAACTGTTACAGAATCATATTTTTGTAACGGTTATAACTATTACATTATACACACTATATAACAGTTATAACCGTTACAATATTTGTGACAAAAGTTTGTCATGTATGTTGTAGTAGCGGTTATAACTATTACAAAGTATATCTCTAAGGGTAATAACTGATACAAATACCTTTTTCTGGTGTTGTGTTAAGTTTGTGGGCTTATATATATATATATATATATATATATATATATATATATATATATATATATTACCCACCACCCCAAGATATACTTAACCCTCCCACTGTTTCAATCAAGTTTACTTAACCCCTACTCTAGTTAACATGTTCATGTAATCCCTATGGATTCAATAGGGTTAAGTATTCAAGTTCAATACCATGTATTCATTTATGGTTGTAATGCATTAGACTTCCCACATTAAGCCTACAACTTGTGGATGCTGGATATGTCGGGCGGGGCTGGGCAGACTTCTTCCACAAGTCAGACTTAACCTTGTGTCTTAGCGTGTTACGTGTTTATGCACTTAAACCTCTACATTATATTCACCACTTGTGGTCGCTAGATATGTCGGTTGGGCCGGGCAGACTTCTACCACAAGTGTAATCTAACCTCGTGTCTAAGTGCGGTTACAGTTTCTAATTACTGTAATTCTAGTCATTTCATTCTTTAACAATTATCCCTATTTCATTATAGGTTTTCATGCCCCTTTTCCAAGTCATATTTATCATGTACCTACCATATGCCCCAAATTTAGATCTAACTCACAATTTGATTTATTCCCCAAACCCATATTCATGTATTTAATTCAAGTTATGCCCAAATTTTCCAATACTAGTTATGCCCCAATTTTAATGTTTCCCCCTGATTCCTAAATTTCACGCATTATTCACAATATTTAAGAGAACACAGAACATTTTCTGGGTTATTTGGAGCAAATCATAGCAATGCAACAAAAAGGTTATTCACTCGATCAAAATTAGCATGCTACAATGGGAAGTATGACCATCGGAAAATATAATATAAACAGGTTTCAAAGCATAACTAATTTGTGGAAGCAAAATGCAGAAAAAAGCATATGGCTGCATAATGTCAAAACAAACGAGTAATTCATTTCCCTTTGAGATTTTATGCTAAAGAAAGAAATTGTTGGAAAGAAGAAAACAAATCATGCATACGAAAAAACTCCTAGTAGAAAGAAGAAAACAATAAAGTATGCATACTATGCCAGGGATATGAAAGAAATTCAAATAATTTTCTAATAAGGCCTTGATACTCATGATTAATGCATATGATTATACCTTGCTTTTCTTGTGTTTGTGCATGCCTTAAAGTTCCACGTTACCTTCATGTTTTCTCTTCTAAGACAAAAGGCATCAAGACTTAATCCAAAAAACAAGAGGGTAGATATTAAAGTAATCTCATCAAAAGTAAACATAGAGTAAGCAAAACCAACTGACAATTACCTTCTCTTTCTTCTTTTTTGTATCTTTGTCCAAGTATTCATCTTTATTTCTATCTTTGTGATGATGTTTATGCTTGTTATTCTCCTTATCCTTATCTCTATCCTTATGCTTTTTATGTTTCCTTGTCTTTAGATTCACTTTTCGGTTCCCCACTAGTGGTTGGTGTCTCGTTGCCAACGTAAAAATGTCTGTGTTATAAGTACAAATAGAAGCATATGAAAAAACTCAATAACTACTTAATCTGTCTCGTAATTTGCATTGAAATGTATCACTTCGGGATGTATTTCGTCTGACCGCACCCACTTTCAAAAGGTACAGACATAACTATAGCACTCATATGTAATATAGTGCGGTAGGCATAAATACAACTATAGGAAATAATTATTGTAATACTGTATGATCAACTAAAATTCGTAGATAGCCTGTTTGCATTTTTTTAAAATTTTATGGATCTGCTTGTTGACTTTTCCAGTGAATATTATTGTGTAAAATTTCACCTCCAATGACTCCTAATAAAGAATGTCATGTGCTAATTTGTATATTTATCGACGATACAGCGGGTGTTCGTAACATTTCTATGAAAAAATAGAAACCAAGTTGAGGCATGGCACGACCAAAGCATCACCAATAAAATGAATAAACAATGTTGGTTTTATGTTTTTTCGTTTAAGCATCTATGTAACCCGAGAAAATAAAGATGCAGCACATGGTTTAACAACCATCAAAATACTATGTATGCATATCAGACCTCTAAATTGCACTCATTTTGGTTTCATTGTGCAAGAGTGCGGGTTTCAGTTCACAATTAAGCTTTAACTATACTTTTTATTCATCAATCATTGATTGTTCAATCAAATATTACTCCCTTGAACTATTTATAAATGTCATTTACTATCCCTTTTTTGGTTCGGTTTCAAATATTATACATCAAAATCAGTTGAAGTTTACAGATCCACCTAACCTAACATAGACTAAGTACTGTAGTTATAGCTTGATGTGGACCTTGTCTTATAAACTGGAAGCCCTGCCTCATGTTCTTGTTTGTTTAGTGCGAGTGTGATGTGGAATACGATGCTAACAAACCTTCAAAAATAAGAAATTTGTTGCCTGCAAGCGAGCGATAAGATGCTATATACAGCAGTAGGGGAAATATGAGCTTCACTTTTGGGCATCAAAACTTCTTCTCAATCTTGACTATTTCATTTTAAACGTTCATCGGGATTTTTTAAAAATATTTGATAACCTTAAATAATCAGAATGCTGACATGTAATTATAGCACATCAAATTCAGAATTTTATATTTGGGGCATCAAAAATTCTTCTCAATCTTGACTATTCCAATTTTAACATCCATTTTCCAAAGACGATCAATTACGTATATGCAACTGGGAGAAAACATGTCATCTAATGGTCAAAATCTTGATGGATAATAAATTCCTTATTTTTCTATTGTTTTTAGCCGCAAGGATTAGATCTTTAAAGCCAGACTTTTTCTTTCCCTCTAATGTCATGTTCTTATTGCTGCAGCTCCTAATGCAGCAGCTCCTCCCCTTTGCAGCAGCCTTAGTGTCACTGCACTGTTTTTATAGTTAATCAAATTAAAAAGTTTATAAATAACGTGAATCATAGATGGAAATTTTCTAAGCATATATGAACTTACAGAAGAAACCAATTATGAAGGCAAAATAAAGAAATATGAAAGCTAAGCTGTTAATACTAGTCTTGCATGCAATCACAACGTGTTTATCAAAAAGTGCTATGTAACTTTAGAGCCCTCCTAAAGATAACAAAACATATATTGAGTCAAAAGTTTATATTAGCTTAAAATGTTTTAGCTAAAGCTGAATCACGTATTCATATCTGTCACCATATACCTAACCAATGTTACATTCCTTCCATCAAACATTAGCAAAAGATTCAGCCAGTCACAAAAATAATTAAGTTACTATAAATCAATAGTAATATATGTGACAGTGCATAAGTTTTTTCGACAGTGCATAAAAAAATAATTAAACTGTCCCTAACGCCATTAAACAAATTCAGCGAAACATCCACTTCAAGTTATTGTGCAAAACTAAGTGAAGAAATAGTCGACCTGATTTGAAATTAATTTGTAATAAAATAAAAAAATACCTAATTTAGATGATTCCGTCATTGATTAGGACTAATCTAGAGTGAATCAGGGATACAGCGTAGATTTAGGATCCACCGAATAGACGATGGCCCACTTATAGGATGCTAGAGTGAATCGATCGATTTGCTAGTTTACTGAATTGAGGATGGTTGAATGCTGAAGTGAATTCAATTTACTGGCGTTCCTAAAGTTTTTCGAGTGATCTGCTGAAGTTTTTCGAGAGAACTGAAGAAATTAGTTTTTCACGAGATTTTGGGTGAAGTGATGACCGATGGACTAAAATTTTATTCTCGCGGCTTTTGTTTTCACTTTTATCTTTCGCTCTTGCCTTCTTGACACACAACAATACCAAAGCTGAATGTATATATAAATAGCACAATTTAAACCTTATTTTTTTATTTACTTTATATAGCACAATTTATTTGTTATTTTATTTTCTTTGATTACTTTTGTATAGCCCTTTAACACAAAGCTATGACACAATGCAATGTATATCATATTTTCTTGTAGTCGCATGACCAACCACTCATAGAATCTAGACGGCGTCCGAAATGCCGTTTTAGGAATACTCTTAGCTGCCACTTAGAGCTGATGAAATCCTGTCGTGAGGTCCAACTGGGAGAACACTCTTGCTCCTTCCAGTTGATCAAACAAATCATCTATCCGTGGAAGAGGATATTTATTCTTCCTAGTCACCTTATTCAACTCGCGATAATCTACACACAAACAAAGGGAACCATCTGCCTTAGTAGCGAATACAACTGGTGTTGCCCACTCGGAGGCACTCCTTCGGATAAATCCCTTCTGCAAAAAATCGCTCACTTGCACCTCGAGTTATCTCTACTCCCTTGGTGCCATATGACGAAGTGGCCTCACTATAGGTCTAACATATTTCACTATGTCAATACGAAACTCAATCTCTCAGTGTGGTAGAAGTCTGGTCACTTCCTGGAAGATATCTGGATACTGTCCAGCAGTGGGAACCCTTGATAACTCGTCCTACTGGATGTCGAGGGAATTTAGAAAACTAGCCATCACCTCGTCACTAGGTAGGCCACGAAACACTACCCTCCATCCATCATCCGCCCTAATAGTCATCGAAAATCCCTCACAGTCTACCACCACCCCATATCTTTAGAGCCAATCAACTCCCAAAATAATGCCAAACCTAGTAAAGTCTAAAACAAAGCAATCACAAGAAAACATACATCCATGACTCGATAAGACCAAATTTCGACAAATCATGCTAAGGCAAATTGAACTACCAATCGGGTTCGTCACAACTAAAGGTCTATCATTATCTCGGGTTCCAATCCCAACCTATCTACTAGGTCACTAGATATGAAGGAATGGGAAGCCTCATTATCAAACAATACTCGAATAGGTATATCATAAACATAAAGTGTAACACCCCGCCTCCGCTAGGGTCACTCGCAAAAGGAATGCACTAGCTTTAGAGGGGCATTATTGGTAAACATGCACAGAAATATCACAAGACAGAACATATAAAATAGCGGAAGTAAAATCAAACTTTCATAACATGAATAAATAAGGTCTAAAGCCTTTTACATCAGAGTACATCAAAACCTCTCTTGCAATAGTAAAGAAGCATAAAGACATTTTCATAAATTATTCCCCAAGTAAAAACAGTAAAGTAGCCATTAGCCAAGAAAAGTCCAAGCCATCCATGATGACCTTCAAGCAGAAGAAGTCCGAACTAAACAACAGTATTTCCTCCCTGTAACCTGGGGGGGGGTAACGGAAGAAAAGAGGCGAAACAAAACGGGTCAGTCAAAAAGACTGAGTAAGCCCTATCTACTATTAGCATAAAAACTAGTAAAGTTAACTGACATGAGAAACTGAGATGAACATAAGCATGATAACAAGATAGATAAGCTAAATCAAAATAACAGGATGAACTACTGAACTCAGATAAACTAAGGTGTCATGATAAATTACGATGTCAAGATAAAACAAGGTATCACATCGTCAGGTTTCTATCAAGTATAATATCCCCAAGATATCTGTCACGTATAACGCCCCGTGGTATCTATCCTGTATTTTAGCTCTGCACCTACCGTACTAGTATCCCCACCGTGTCATGTGTTAACCAAGAATGACCCTCACTCAAAAGTCGTGTAATGGTCCATGTCAACCTAATATATCGCATATATAGGTTACTCAACTTGTATGTTTTATTCCATGTAAATGTTCAGTCCCTTGCCGTAGACCATACGGGCTTTCCCATGAGATTCTATATTACTTTAACATAGTTCCATGATCCTTAAGATCGGTTTGGACTGTTACCCTAAACCTAGCCAGGGTCTTCCAACATGAATTATCGTTTGTACAACTAGGACTTATGCTACCTAGGGCTACTAGGGATTATGCTTACCTATTGCACGTTTTCGTATCTCGGTTTGGGTTCATCCACCTAGGGCCACTAGGGATTACGCTAACCGCCAACCGTGCCCTTTTTCCCACGCATATATCGTGAATCGTTTTTCCATGACTGTATGCACATGTATCACATCGTGCCATCCGAGTCCTGTCACAGGGCAGACCAGGAAATACAGGACTCGGTCGGGAGCTTTCAATTTATCTGCCGATGCAGATGCTAAGGTCTGTTTTTTCCTATACGTGGCTATGGTCCCACGAGACCACTCCCTCAACTAGTGAAAGACAAGACAGGATAAATCCTGTATGAGAACACAACACTGGCCAACCCACATCCAAGCCTTACCGCAACCATAATTAGATAGCAATTATGGTCTATTGGGTGTTCTCTGCCTTTCCGTACGTACACGCTTGACCAAAGATGGTAGGTAGCCTGAAGAAATGCTATCTAGGGTACGACCGTGTATCGTCGACTACCCCCTATCCATCCCCGTCTTTAGGTCGCTTGTATAGCAACCAAGGCATACTCTTGGTTCTTCTAACGCAGACCTTAACCTCTCATAAGCCTAGTATAATCACCTGGCAGCTCATAGAGGGATACCAAGAATACCCTCACGTTCCCCGAAGCCGCTGCTTCGTTACCCAGTTCGCTGGAGCCTTTATCCAAATCAGATACTTGCTCCTACTCGTATACTTAAACGATGACCTACCGTATTAGGTTACTCATCTATCTATGAACTGGTCTAAACTTCCTTGACTAAGAATCATTACTTAGTTATCCTTCAACTAAGGTTTACCACTTAGCATTGTTCCCGTTATCCTTGTTAACTACGGTTATCCACCTAATCCTCAGAACTAGGGTTTACATAATGGATTAAGTGTCACTTAAGTTCATGACTTAACCCGCCTACAAATCCTGTCAAAATTGGCTAAGTATCCAAGTTCAAGGCTTAATCCTACAAACCATGCTCAAGTTGGTTAAGTATATTAAGCAATTCACGACTTAACCTCGTCCAATTATCATTCTAGATTGGTTAAGTATATATTCACTTGACCCTATCAATTTACTTAGTCAAATCGGTCAAGTGTATTCAAGCGATTCGTGACTTAGCCTTATCATGTTTTCACGTTATATTGGTTAAGTATTGGTTAACTTAACCACAATAAATTAACGAGTTAGATTGGATAAGTATAGGTCACTTAACCACATCAATTCATCACGTTTAGATTAGTTAAGTGTTTAACTTAACCCCATTAAACTACCAAGTGGGATAAATTAAGTCTAGGCTAACTTAACCCCATCCGATTTCCATGTTTAGACTAGTTGAGTCTAATCTTAACCCCATTCGTTAACCGTATTTTTCGGTTAAGCGTCATTAAGAAAACTTACTTAACCTTACCAAGTTATCGCGTTGGATTGATTAAGTGTTGGTTAACTTAACCCCATCCACTAGTCATATAAAAATGGTTAAGTGTCATTAGGCAAATCAAGTTACTTGACCTACCCAACCTTGTCATGTTTTGTTAAGTATCATTAGCCTAATCAAATTACTTAACCCATTTGTCCATGTCATATTTGGTTAAGAGTCATTAATCAAATTAACTTAACCCTATCATGTGGCATTAATTACTTAATGCACCTTCACCTCTCACATTAGACTTTGTTGTGGTTACTAGTTAAGCCGGTCGGTTCCGGGTAGCTTTACACCACAACTTGGTCTAACCTCGGGTTCAAGCACAACATGACCAACTTCTCACATTGGGTCCTATTGTTTGCAACTACTAGTTAGGCCGGTCGGTTCCGGGTAGTTTTACGTTGCAAACTCAACCCAACCTCGAGTTGGCCACACCTATATTATCTAAGTGTCATGTCCATCATGTTTCTCAAAACATGTTACAAGTTTTCAAGCATTTGGGTAGACCTAACTTAATAGGTAAATTCCCAAAGGGTAGACCTAACTTAATAGGTAAATTCCCAAGCTTATGTTTTTATGCATACTTACATGTCAACTTCCATGTTATATTTCAAGTCATGTTTTCAAGTTGTATTTTCATGTCATTAGAAATTACCCATAACATAACCCAACGCTTTTAAACTCGCATATACGTTCGCGACAACGTAATGGATTAAAAGAAGAGACTTGGCAAAGGCATGACAAAAATGGATATTAAGCCACAAGTTAATCATGGTGGCAAATGAGGCACAAATGTGTTCATTAACTTGCATGTTACATTCTTAAGCCTCAAAACATGCATAAACCCAAACTTGGCACATAAGCGAATCATGGTGACAAAAGATATGGAATGATGACTAGTAACTTGCATATATCATCATATAAGGGTTATGACTTCATATGCAAGTTGACATAAAGGTTATGAGGGTTCTCATGTTGCCTAATGCAACATTTCAACATAAAGGTTGTAGCTTTTAGCTCACAAGATCAAGATAATGACTTCATAAACTTGCATGACTTGATAGCATGTATCATACTCAATGATCAAACCCAAACTTGCAACATGAACATTTAACTTCATAGTTAATATCTAAGAGTAGGGAAAGGGCTTACATTGCTATGAAGGCACAAAAGATATGACAAAGCCCTTATGCAATCAAATAGACCCAAAATGCAAGCTCTAACATAAAAACCCTTGAGCCAAAATGATCAAAACCCTTGCTTTATGATGCAAAGATAGAAACTTGACTTGAATGCAAGCTAATGACACTCATAAAAGGTTGAAAACACTTGTATGCATGGAAAATCTCTCATAGAAACCATTTAGAAATTTTATGAAGAGAGTGGAGGCCATGAGAGGTAAAATTTTGCCATAGTTTAGTTGCATGAATGAATAATGAGGATTTAGGATAGGTTAGGGTCTTATTTATAGATTAGGCAAGTGTTTTAGGCCATAGGATTAAACCTAGATTCAATCCAAGCCATCAAAGCATGTCTTGGGGAAGAAGTCAAGTGTAGGAACCATCTAGGGCCTTTAGATTAAAGATGAACCATGAGAACCATCCAAATGCAAAATCTGCATTTGAGCGAATCGGCCCACGGGTTGACAGCCAAACACCCTGAATTAACCCCTAGTCGACCCAGCGGGCTTGGGTCGACCTAAAAAATCGGCCGGTTCGGTTATTCCCCTCTCCCAATTCGCTGTTTTGAACATTTTTGCATATTTATTTATTTAATTTTTCAATTATATATATATATCAATATATATATATTTCTCTGCGCAACCCATTTCACTTAATTAAGTATACTTTAATTTGGGAATTTTTCGTGAAACTTCGCGAGGCCATATCTTGGTCATACGGACTCCGATTTTCGAAAACTCGGACTCTATTTCGCGTATTTTTCCGAGACGAACGCAATGGCATAGCCCGTTTCCCTTGATTCAGATTTTACAGTTTAATTCTGCCTCCATTTATGTTATAACAGGTTATTGAAAATACGGGTTGTTACATTCTCCCCACCTTTTAGGATTTCGTCCCCGAAATCTCCAAGTTAGGAAGAACATATCCTACCATCCATCATCCATCTACTCAAAACATCATCCACAAGCAACCATTGTCCTTAGATGATTTCTAATGCTGTATGAATATATGCAAAACGTGTGTGTACATGTTCCTTAGCTAATGCTAATGATCAGGCCTGAATAATCTTTCTAATGCAAAATATGTATAGTGCCATGAATCCAACATGTATGCAAATAGTCCTAGTCATATAGATACTATATGCGTGCACAATCATTCATTCATATGCAACAACCGCATGATAATACATTCGATTTCATCCATAAACAAGTATAAATACTCGTGCATATGCAATATGAAATGTGATCGAGTCGAGCTAGTATCTAATGTGTATTCGCGCATCCACGAGCAACCACTTGCAACCACTTGCAACCATATCAATCATAACATGTTTCAAATACATGTTTACATCCATAGGGTTCTACCTAGAATTCCCTGAAACAGGGTCGAGAAGATAAACAGGACAAACTCCTTACAGGGTTTGTAACGGAGAATAGGACCGAGAGGATGTCCACAAAAGATAGCCTACAAGTAAGCTCTACAGAAAACAGGGATCAAGGATATACTCCCAAAAAGAGATATCATGCGCGTATCTAGTCTTTGACCATCAAAGTCGTATTTCCTCGAGCTTAATTCCATTGTTCCTTGACCGTCTTTTAACTTCGTGATTTCGTAGCTTCTTATTTCCTGTTTCCATAACATGAGCTGGAATTCATTTCTTCGTCGCCTCTCGTTCCACTTGCACTTATCCTTTTCCTAGAATACTTGACGCAAACATGACTGCGTACTCATGATCTCATGCAAGCTTTCCAAAATTCACTAGTGAATCTTGGATCTCGTTTATATACTATAAGGTATTCCATGTAGAAGAACTTTCTCTTGAAAGTAAACAGATATTATCCAGGTTATTAAGCGCACTTACTAGGGTGATCTCTATAACCCATGCATAAATGAAGTAAACCATTCGTCTTATCGGCGCACACCACTCGATCGGGCTTCAAATTTCCAATAAAGGCATCAAGGGATTCTAAGTAACTAGTCATGACAGAACCTCAAAAAGGTTACACGATACTTCGAGGGCATTACCAAGGCTAGTCAAAAGGTCTAACTACCCTCCTATCAAAACCGAGAGTGGCACCCCCTACTGGATAACCACTTCATCCCTAAAATCCATCCATAGCTTATAAACATAAGCATTATTTCCAAATTCAACACTTGGCATAAACATTCTCAAATCCAAACAGGTCATGTATAAATGGACTGATTCTCCAATAGGACTTTGAGACAAAAATGGGATCCTCTATTACGCAAGTACTTAAGGTGCAGAGACTCAACTACCGAAGCGGACTTAAATGATGCGGGGATCAAAACAAAGTCTTGGCGGGATGATAGAAAAGAATAACTAGATCTTCAACAAGGATGTTATCCCCCTACTCAGGTACTCTAGTGAGGGTATACAATTATCTTCACGATGATCTTGTCCTTGTCCCACAATACTTAACTATCCGTCCCGTTTCACCATACCAAAGATACTTTTTCGTTATGGGTTGAGCCATACCAACAAGTTGCTCATCCTTAAGCTCGTATCCTTTATCCTTCTTTCTCACGATCCTTTCTTATAACGCGGCCACTGGTCTCTCGAGAACCACCTTCATCGTATGGAAAGCACTTTCGTAGGTAGAAAAGACTAGTCGTAGTTAAAACTACTGTGACTACAGATGGAGGAAAGAAAGGAAAAGAGACTCAATTAAGGAAACAAGGATAGTGGTAATGGCCTTTGGGGAATAGCCTTTTTCTTTTAAAAGAAAACTTTCTTGAAAAATGCTTCTTTGTAAACGGTTTTTTTTTTCAAATAGTTTTCAGAAGGTCTTTAAAAACTTTTGCCCAGTCTGGTAACCTTCTGCTCTGATACCACATGTAACACCCCGCCTCCGCTAGGGTCACTCGCAAAAGGAATGCACTAGCTTTAGAGGGGCATTATTGGTAAATATGCACAGAAATATCACAAGACAGAACATATAAAATAGCGGAAGTAAAATCAAACTTTCATAACATGAATAAATAAGGTCTAAAGCCTTTTACATCAGAGTACATCAAAACCTGTCTTGCAATAGTAAAGAAGCATAAAGACATTTTCATAAATTATTCCCCAAGTAAAAACAGTAAAGTAGCCATTAGCCAAGAAAAGTCCAAGCCATCCATGATGACCTTCAAGCAGAAGAAGTCCGAACTAAACAACAGTATTTCCTCCCTCTAACCTGGGGGGGGGGGGGGTAACGGAAGAAAAGAGGCGAAACAAAACGGGTCAGTCAAAAAGACTGAGTAAGCCCTATCTACTATTAGCATAAAAACTAGTAAAGTTAACTGACATGAGAAACTGAGATGAACATAAGCATGATAACAAGATAGATAAGCTAAATCAAAATAACAGGATGAACTACTGAACTCAGATAAACTAAGGTGTCATGATAAATTACGATGTCAAGATAAAACAAGGTATCACATCGTCAGGTTTCTATCAAGTATAATATCCCCAAGATATCTGTCACGTATAACGCCCCGTGATATCTATCCTGTATTTTAGCTCTGCACCTACCGTACTAGTATCCCCACCGTGTCATGTGTTAACCAAGAATGACCCTCACTCAAAAGTCGTGTAATGGTCCATGTCAACCTAATATATCGCATATATAGGTTACTCAACTTGTATGTTTTATTCCATGTAAATGTTCAGTCCCTTGCCGTAGACCATACGGGCTTTCCCATGAGATTCTATATTACTTTAACATAGTTCCATGATCCTTAAGATCGGTTTGGACTGTTACCCTAAACCTAGCCAGGGTCTTCCAACATGAATTATCGTTTGTACAACTAGGACTTATGCTACCTAGGGCTACTAGGGATTATGCTTACCTATTGCACGTTTTCGTATCTCGGTTTGGGTTCATCCACCTAGGGCCACTAGGGATTACGCTAACCGCCAACCGCGCCCTTTTTCCCACGCATATATCGTGAATCGTTTTTCCATGACTGTATGCACATGTATCACATCGTGCCATCCGAGTCCTGTCACAGGGCAGACCAGGAAATACAGGACTCGGTCGGGAGCTTTCAATTTATCTACCGATGCAGATGCTAAGGTCTGTTTTTTCCTATACGTGGCTATGGTCCCACGAGACCACTCCCTCAACTAGTGAAAGACAAGACAGGATAAATCCTGTATGAGAACACAACACTGGCCAACCCACATCCAAGCCTTACCGCAACCATAATTAGATAGCAATTATGGTCTATTGGGTGTTCTCTGCCTTTCCGTACGTACACGCTTGACCAAAGATGGTAGGTAGCCTGACGAAATGCTATCTAGGGTACGACCGTGTATCGTCGACTATCCCCTATCCATCCCCGTCTTTAGGTCGCTCGTATAGCAACCAAGGCATACTCTTGGTTCTTCTAACGCAGACCTTAACCTCTCATAAGCCTAGTATAATCACCTGGCAGCTCATAGAGGGATACCAAGAATACCCTCACGTTCCTCGAAGCTGCTACTTCGTTACCCAGTTCGCTGGAGCCTTTATCCAAATCAGATACTTGCTCCTACTCGTATACTTAAACGATGACCTACCGTATTAGGTTACTCATCTATCTATGAACTGGTATAAACTTCCTTGACTAAGAATCATTACTTAGTTATTCTTCAACTAAGGTTTACCACTTAGCATTGTTCCCGTTATCCTTGTTAACTACGGTTATCCACCTAATCCTCAGAACTAGGGTTTACATAATGGATTAAGTGTCACTTAAGTTCATGACTTAACCCGCCTACAAATCCTGTCAAAATTGGCTAAGTATCCAAGTTCAAGGCTTAACCCTACAAATCATGCTCAAGTTGGTTAAGTATATTAAGCAATTCACGACTTAACCTCGTCCAATTATCATTCTAGATTGGTTAAGTATATATTAACTTGACCCTATCAATTTACTTAGTCAAATCGGTCAAGTGTATTCAAGCGATTCGTGACTTAGCCTTATCATGTTTTCACGTTATATTGGTTAAGTATTGGTTAACTAAACCACAATAAATTAACGAGTTAGATTGGATAAGTATAGGTCACTTAACCACATCAATTCATCACGTTTAGATTAGTTAAGTGTTTAACTTAACCCCATTAAACTACCAAGTGGGATTAATTAAGTCTAGGCTAACTTAACCCCATCCGATTTCCATGTTTAGACTAGTTGAGTCTAATCTTAACCCCATTCGTTAACCGTATTTTTCGGTTAAGCGTCATTAAGAAAACTTACTTAACCTTACCAAGTTATCGCGTTGGATTGATTAAGTGTTGGTTAACTTAACCCCATCCACTAGTTATATAAAAATGGTTAAGTGTCATTAGGCAAATCAAGTTACTTAACCTACCCAACCTTGTCATGTTTTGTTAAGTATCATTAGCCTAATCAAATTACTTAACCCATTTGGTTAAGAGTCATTAATCAAATTAACTTAACCCTATCATGTGGCATTAATTACTTAATGCACCTTCACCTCTCACATTAGACTTTGTTGTGGTTACTAGTTAAGCCGGTCGGTTCCGGGTAGCTTTACACCACAACTTGGTCTAACCTCGGGTTCAAGCACAACATGACCAACTTCTCACATTGGGTCCTATTGTTTGCAACTACTAGTTAGGCCGGTCGGTTCCGGGTAGTTTTACGTTGCAAACTCAACCCAACCTCGAGTTGGCCACACCTATATTATCTAAGTGTCATGTCCATCATGTTTCCCAAAACATGTTACAAGTTTTCAAGCATTTGGGTAGACCTAACTTAATAGGTAAATTCCCAAAGGGTAGACCTAACTTAATAGGTAAATTCCCAAGCTTATGTTTTTATGCATACTTACATGTCAACTTCCATGTTATATTTCAAGTCATGTTTTCAAGTTGTATTTTCATGTCATTAGAAATTACCCATAACATAACCCAACGCTTTTAAACTCGCATATACGTTCGCGACAACGTAATGGATTAAAAGAAGAGACTTGGCAAAGGCATGACAAAAACGGATATTAAGCCACAAGTTAACCATGGTGGCAAATGAGGCACAAATGTGTTCATTAACTTGCATGTTACATTCTTAAGCCTCAAAACATGCATAAACCCAAACTTGGCACATAAGCGAATCATGGTGACAAAAGATATGGAATGATGACTAGTAACTCGCATATATCATCATATAAGGGTTATGACTTCATATGCAAGTTGACATAAAGGTTATGAGGATTCTCATGTTGCCTAATGCAACATTTCAACATAAAGGTTGTAGCTTTTAGCTCACAAGATCAAGATAATGACTTCATAAACTTGCATGACATGATAGCATGTATCATACTCAATGATCAAACCCAAACTTGCAACATGAACATTTAACTTCATAGTTAATATCTAAGAGTAGGGAAAGGGCTTACATTGCTATGAAGGCACAAAAGATATGACAAAGCCCTTATGCAATCAAATAGACCCAAAATGCAAGCTCTAACATAAAAACCCTTGAGCCAAAATGATCAAAACCCTTGCTTTATGATGCAAAGATAGAAACTTGACTTGAATGCAAGCTAATGACACTCATACAAGGTTGAAAACACTTGTATGCATGGAAAATCTCTCATAGAAACCATTTAGAAATTTTATGAAGAGAGTGGAGGCCATGAGAGGTAAAATTTTGCCATAGTTTAGTTGCATGAATGAATAATGAGGATTTAGGATAGGTTAGGGTCTTATTTATAGATTAGGCAAGTGTTTTAGGCCATAGGATTAAACCTAGATTCAATCCAAGCCATCAAAGCATGTCTTGGGGAAGAAGTCAAGTGTAGGAACCGTTTAGGGCCTTTAGATTAAAGATGAACCATGAGAACCATCCAAATGCAAAATCTGCATTTGAGCGAATCGGCCCACGGGTTGACAGCCAAACACCCTGGATTAACCCCTAGTCGACCCAGCGGGCTCGGGTCGACCTCAAAAATCGGCCGGTTCGGTTATTCCCCTCTCCCAATTCGCTGTTTTGAACATTTTTGCATATTTATTTATTTAATTTTTCAATTATATATATATGTATATCAATATATATATTTCTCTGCGCAACCCATTTCACTTAATTAAGTATACTTTAATTTTGGAATTTTTCGTGAAACTTCGCGAGGCCATATCTTGGTCATACGGACTCCGATTTTCGAAAACTCGGACTCTATTTCGCGTATTTTTCCGAGACGAACGCAATGGCATAGCCCGTTTCCCTTGATTCAGATTTTACAGTTTAATTCTGCCTCCATTTATGTTATAACAGGTTATTGAAAATACGGGTTGTTACATAAAGCATACCTTGAATGACAACATTCTTTCATTTCTTCGCCGCAGTTGGGGCACTCGACGAAGAAGGAACATCATTAATAACATATGCTTTCACAATCTGCTTCTCTTTAGGAGGTTGCAGACATTTATCCTTATGATGTCCCACTTGGCCACAGTTGAAGCACTTCATGTCCGCTGGCTTTGGTCGACATTCTTTGGCATAGTGGCCCTTCTTACCACAGCTAAAGAACTCAACATCTTTCTTATCTTTCTTTTTCTGACCATCCTTGGTCTGACACTGCTTCCTTTTATTCTGAGAATTATTCTTGCCTGCACCGCTTGCCTGCAACTTTGGCCCCTCTGCAGATGTGGTAGCAACTTCAGCCTTGGGCTTAGGATAAAGGCTCTCTGATCTCAATGCTTTCCCAACAATCAATTCAAAAGTCTCATCAATATGGTTTATAAGCCTTTCCCCTAAGTACTGATCTAAGCCTGTTATGAGATTCTCATTCTTCTTCTCGGGAGTGTCAATAAGGGATAATCCATACATCGATAAAATATCGAACTCAGCAATATACTCCGAGACTGCCCTACCATTCTTCTTAAGCTCCAAGAACTTCATAAACAATTATGATTTCTGAGCAGCTGGGATAAAATTATCACCGAATCGGGCCTTGAACTGATCCCAAGTAACTTGATCCTCAGGGGTAGCTGCCTTAATAGCATTCCATCAATTCATAGCATGTCCTTGTAGTTGACGCGATGCTAGCTTTCTCTTTATTGCGTCATCGATCCCTAATACTCGAAGACGCGCTCATAACTATCGAGCCAATACTGAACTTCTGTAGCCGATTCTGTTCCGTGGAACGGCTTCCCACCAAGACTAGTGTAGTCCTTACAGAGCTTGGCGAAATCGGCCCTAGGTGCCTGCACTACTGCACCACCACCATTAGCAGCATTAGGAGTTACCCTCTGAACATCCCTAAGCATCTCTCTCATGAATTCAGTGAACATCGTCCTCATATAAGGAGCATTCCTATTGTTGGCCCCTGAACCCTTACCCCTCGTATATCGGCTCATCATTCAATCTGTAAAGAGAAAACGATTAACCATCTCTTCAGCGGTGCCAGTGCAATGCGACTTCATCCTTAGATACACTAATAGTATATATATATATATGTATAACTTTTGAAAACGAAAATATCACAAATACACGCTCTAATATACGTATACTATCTCTCCTGGTGTCTTTCCCTAGGTTAACTACGCAACCTAGAGCTCTGATACCAAGTGTGACGGCCCATCCCGCACCAGCCGATATTTCCAATGAAACGCGTTGTGTCGACGTCCAACCAGCACAGGACAATCGTCAAAAGAAAGGGAAAGGGAAGGAATTTGAAACTATGTATCATTAAAGAACCTATAGTATATCTCACAGCGCATGGAACAAAATATAATAATAACATAACTTGATATAAAACAAGCGAGACACTGCATAAGTTGAAAACTAAACCATTATAACAGCGAAAAGATGCAAAATACAGCTTATGTTCTAAACCATCACTGTTACAAGTTTTAAAACTCTCTCTAAAGCAAACTAGGAAGGTACACTACTAATGCCCAAAGTAGTGACCAGCAACTACATAAGGAGAATATGTGGGAACAATACGTTTAAGCCTCCTGCTCGTCTCCGAACAGCTATTCCTGCATAACCAACTAACCTGCCTCTAGTCTGTTCGTTTAGGAGCACCCAGAGTAATAAGAAGAGACATAAAACTCTGGGTCAGAAAAAAGTATGGTATGAGCGATAAGGAGCAAAAACAGAACAATAATAGGTATACACAACCATACCTGAACCTGGACCTGCAACGAAAGATTTAGCACAACAGGATGTACGATACTCTAAGGTGACACTAACATATGGTGTGAAAATAATGGAGAGGGGGTGTGCATGTCATGGTGATAGCAAACATCAAACATAGCAATCATCCTCACATCTCTCACTCAGTGCGTAACGTATACGATATCCACCACTTTGATCACCCAATCCTTTGCTACGATCACTCTATCCCATGGAGTCACGATGACTCCACTACACTGATCCATAGCCATTAATCCTTTGCTTTGTCCACTCTGCCCTATGGAGTCATGACAACTTCACTGCACTGGCTCATAGCCTTGCTACGATCACTTTGCCCCATGGAGTCATGACAACTCCACTGCACTGGTACACAACCAATAATCTGTTCCTTAGTGGTGAGTCAAAACTATAGACATCGATAACCCTTTTGCACACGTCCCGCAGCAAAATCCAACTCAGGAAGTTAACTCGTTGGTTCCTATCTAGATCCTGAGTTCTAACTTCTCACTTGGACTTCCTTTGCATCTCGGGTTTTGGTCGAATTGGAGTTGGTCTTCAGAAGAGTCGTCATGCGGTAGTAGAAAACTGATTCGGTTCGGTTGCCCTCGGTTCAATTCGACAAGATTCAGCTCCTGGCCATCAATCCGGTTCGGTCAACTCCCTCCAGGTCGGTTCAGTCATGGTACTCCATCCGGTTTGGGTGCCCTTATCTGGTTCGGTTCGGTGTTCATGGTTCGGCTCCTGTACTCTACTTCAGTCCACCATCCCCTGTTTTGTTTGGTGCCCATGGATCTCGGTCCGGTTCGGTGCTTCACTCCAACTCCAAGCTAGCGGCCTTCCTTTGTTGCCATACTCTTTCTTCTGCCTGGACTCCGGTTCGGTTTGGATTCCTTGTCCCTGGTGTCGGTTCAGTTCGACCAATCCTATCCCCTTCCCATATCCGATCCGATCCGGATCCGGATCCCTGCAGTTTTTCTAACAAGCTTATATTGTCCATTCTCACCATACAACGACGTTTTCAACTATTCTAAGCTTACAAATCAATCATACAACATTACAAATAGTAGTAGCATATAGTATAAATCAACAAGGTCAAAACATCAAGCATATAGGTTATTATCGATCAAACATATCTAAAACCCATGGTTTTCCCCCTAACCATGTTTAACCATAATTAATGATAGAATTAACAATACATGCCCAAATTAACCCAAATTTTTATCAGAGCCCTAAAATAATATTTAAGAATGTTTACATATTTTTTCAGAATTTTAACATGCATAATTTCGCTAATTAACACTAATCACCCCTAATTAGCCGTAATTAGTGAAAAATTATGCAAATCACTCACCTTAGCCACAAATAGAACTTTAGATCTGAAACTCTACTGTTCTGGGGCGTTTTCCTATGCAACAAAGCAGCTCCAACTCTGATTTGGTATCGATTTTCCTTGATTTGATGTAGATCTTCTTAATTAGTGATTAGAAGGTGATTTGTGATGATTTTAGAAGGTGGAGGCCATGGCTAGGGTTAGGGAAATGTTTTAGGCGGCTGAGAAAATGAAATAGAATCGTTTCCTAACTGAGTTCAGCCTCCCCCATAACCCTAATCCCAAAATCGGTTATGGGCCTAGCTGCTAATCACCCTAATTTGGCCCAGTTAAGGTGTTTTTCACCTTCTAAACTTCGTTTCAGCCATATCTCCCAAACGATAAGTTCGTTTGGCTAATGTGACCACTCTACGGAAAGGCAAACCATCATCCAGATCCAGTGGCAGTAGTTTCAGATCAAAACTCCTTGCCAATCAAAAGTTATAGGCGAAACAAGATTTCCTAGGGGTAAAACGATCATTTAAATATCGGCAAAAATCATGAACATGGGAAATGACCCCAATAGTCGTTACCCAAAGTTACACGACCATATGACTTCGTATGAAAATGAAATAAATATTCTACGATCCTCTGATGCATAGAATGCGGGTCGTTACATAGTCTATATCTTATGCATAGGTTTCATGAGCGAGCTACGTGATGACATGGGAATGGGTCGTCTATGGAACCTTGTGTCAAGGTACTTTTTCTTATTAGTGATATCAATCAGATAGAATATAGATGGCGGTTTTCTGCTAATAGCCTTTATATTGCCACAAAAGTAAGGATGGCATATACTTTTAGAAACAAGGCTTAATATCAGGGTCGTACAAATCACTAAGTAGATACTAGGTAGGGGAATGGGTTAGATATTTATTTTTTATGTAGGGAATAATTGGGGATTAATTTGTACTAGGCGTTAGTGAAAAGACTAGTTAACTTTTTATATTTTGTTTTGGTGTTATTATAAAAAAGTTCTTTTTTAAATTCTAAAACATGCTTATAGTTAACTGTTGAAATTATTTCCTTGCACATGCACTATTCTGTTTTTTAATAAACTTTCACGGTGTTCTGCATGCATTCTTTAACAATTGTGAATTGTTAAAATAATTGGTCATGGAGCTATTGGTATAAACTATTTCATATCCATATGCAAACAGTGGTAAATGTAAACTGTAAACTTAAACGTAATGGAACAAAATACAACCAAGCTTTAACAAAGTGGTTCCTAAAACATTCTATTACGAACCTTTGCAACTTAGGATGATTTAGGGAGACCTAGGTGGACCTAGAGGGGATTAAGTGGCTGCTGTGGCTCCAGGCTGACCTGAGCATTGGCTTGGTGGCTGCTGGCGGTCTGGCCTCCTTGGTGAGTAGCAGGCCTCACCTAGGCTGATTTTTATAGCACTGGTTAACTTTTTCAAAGGTGTTTGAAAAACTATCCCTTTTTGGTGGAAAAACAACACAACTTTGAAAATGTGATCTTTGCTGTCATTTTTGTACTTTCATGGGGAATTGCATATACACCTTAGGCTTATGTCGTGCCAACAAAATATCACACTTATATAATGTGTTGATTTCAGTACTTGCATGCACTTTTTATCTTAGGCTTGCCTCAAAAGCAAAAGAATGTCTTTGCATACGCTTTTGTATTCTAAAATTTTGTATTTTTGCTTAGTCTTACCATTGGTTTTTTTTTTGAAAATTAATCAAGTAAAATTACACATAAGCAAGTGTAAATATTTAAAAATTCAACTTCTAACACGTAAAAGTACTCTTGTTTTAGTGCCTCAAATCATCAATATCTATGTCAATCATATTACTATCAACAAACTCATAACACAATGTCTGTTTTTTACAGTCACGACCAACTAAGTATTGCGGACACGCGTTCATTATAAAACATGACATAGGGATAAGCAACCAACTTAAATTACAAAGTAAAAGTAGATATATATTAATACAGTTTTGTTCCTATTTCTAACTCCATTTGTAGAAATTTACAATAGACATGTATTTATGCCAGTGCATATAGTTGTATTGCATCCATATTTGAGCAGCAGTGGATGGAAGAAACTGAAGTTTGAACGTGGACGTCGAGTAAAGTAAGGCCACATTATATTTCATTCACACAACGATACACATGTTTCAAAATGGTACATGTTTTTTTGCAACTTGTATATATTCTTCTTCTTATTATAGCTGCTTTCTTTTCAAAAATTATTTATTTATTTGTTGCAGAAACTAGATCTTGTTGGTTTAGCATAGTTTCTAATGCTTCTAATTGAATTGGTAAAGTAACTTCCTTGACTGATGGGTGAAGATCATATTCCTTCGATCATTTGAAAGCAGAAATTGAGAGCTATATTAATTTAAATGCGTCTTGTTTTGACGCTATGATTTTATATATATATATATATATATATATATATGCAGTTGTTATCTAGTTCAAAATACAAGGATATTTTGCTTCCTTACACTATCAAAGCTTACTGCATTATTCAACTAATAATTTGCATATTTGATTTTAGCTTGATCTAATTAGCAATAAAGGCAACCAAGATGGACATGACGATGGTGATGAACACCACTACTAAGGTGTGCACATTTTGGATTGAAATAATACTGATCAAATAGCTGATTTGGTTATATTATGCCATTTTCATACTTATTTTTTTTCTCATAATTTGATTTACAAAGGTATGAGCTTAAATGTATATGTTCTCTATTTCTGCTTGTTAGATTTACAAAATATTGCTATTTTTTCTCATTAATTTTACAGCTTTTGTTCATAGGAAGGCTATATTCAGCATGCTCTCACATTCAGTTGGAAGTCCAGCAACTGTAGTTGGAAAAATATTCAACCGTGTGAGCGACCATGCTGTCACTCTGAATGGACTTGCATCGAGTGGTTGATAGGTTAATTTTCTAGTCTTCAACATAATATAATTATGTTTGTGATGACTTTTAGGTATTGAAGATAAACTAGTTTTTGATGTAACTTTAATATAAAGTTGTACTATGTTTATTCATATTTTAACATTGTTCAATGAAATGTATGTATACGTGCGTGTGTGTGTATATACGCACACACATGTTGATTTATTTATATATTGTTTAAATATATTTTTAATGTGGGGTGGACAAAATTGCAAAATCGTTTTGAATTGTTTATTTGTATCTTTTAATAGCTCTATAGATTGTCAGTCTGAAACATCAGATGAATTTAATAGATTATCAATTTGAAATACCTATTAATTGTTGTAGTTTACCAATCTGAAATGCTTTATAAGTGTTTCTTATTATTTATTTGAAACACTTTGTTAATGTTGCAATTTATCGATCTGAAAAGCTTGTAAGTGTTTTAACTCGTCAATTTGAAACAGTTTCTCAGTGTTTTAGATGGTCAATTTAAAACACTTTTTGAGTGTTGCGGTTTGTCAATTTGAAACACTTTTTGAGTTTTGTGGTTCGTCAATTCGAAACACTTTGTGAGTGTTTCAATTTGGCAATCTGAAACACATTATAACTTTTGCAAAAATCAGCAACATACTAATCTGCAACACTTATAAAGTGTTTCTAAAAAATTTAGCGACATATTATTATCGTTTCAAATTGATCTTTTTAGTGTAGTGGCATGTCAATGGTTACGGTTCTGGAAATCGTTGAGAAACGTGGGGAGAAGCTTGGAGGAAGTCACGACTGGGTTCGAATTCTTTAGAGGTGAGCAGGTTCAGAATCTTTGAACAAGGGAGAAAAAAGACAACGGCGTGGATTATGGATTTAATAAGATTAAGGAACAATTAAATTTTAATTAAATCATTAATGGTTGTTCAATTTATTCAAATCTTGTAACGTCGATATATTTTCATACTTTATCAGATTTCAGCGAAACAGGATCCATTGGAATCGTATTGAACGAGGCTACGCATACGAGTTGGTATGGTTGGGTTTGGATCAAACGGGATTTTTATATAATTTCAATCGCTTGTTTGAAATTATTTAAATCGACCTAAATCATCAATTGGAAATAATTGTGAGTTAACTCTCATGCCTTTTGGAATTCTATGATGTGAATAAAGTCATATAGTTATATTTATCGTTTATAGTATAAACTGGATGTTTGGATGCTTTGGATGTTATTGTTTGATTGTTGGTTTATATTATCTATATTTCTGCCATTTAAATGCATTAGATTAAATATATATTTCATATGCATTTATATAATGATGTTATGAGCGATGTCATAGGGAAAACGGGTTGGAAGGATCTAGCTGGATCGATCCTTTAAATATCTAGTACGCTACTTGTTTTATATTTTTCCTATTTAACCCAAGTAGCGTTAAATTGTTGTCTGAATGTAGATTTTTGATTTGTATTCAACGTTGTGGTATTATTAATCAATAAACAATATTGATTAAGTGACTGACAATAGATGACCTAAAATCCATCTTTTTAAAATGTTGATTTGCCCGTCGGGCAAATTGACAAAGTTTAAGTTGTAATTTTTTTTATAACTGAAGCAAGATTTTAAATTATATTTTTATAAGTTATTTTAAATAGAAGTTTTATAAATAAATCAACATTTTTTGGCGTATTTTATAAAATTATCACAGTGCCAATTGGTTTTGTGATAATTCAGGGTTCTCTAAAATGGTATCAGAGCAGGTTTAATTCGTGCGCACAATGCCACGCTTATCCACGTCACCCAATATAAAGGTCCACGTGTTAGGCTCATGATATGCCACACGTGCGAGGGCATGTTGAGACAAGTCCCACATTAGGGAATTTGTAAAATGAATCCTGTATAAGTATAATGAGTTCACCCTTCACATTGTCAATTGGTTTTGTGATAATTCGGGGTTCTCTAATAGTTTTTATGTAGCAAATTTTTATGTTCTTATGAGTTTATAAGCAGAAATTAACTTATGGGTTAGTAATTTGGAATAATTGTTTTTAAGGAATAATTAAGTGTGATATTATTAAAAATATTATTAATTAATTTAAGAGGAAGGATTAGTGGAAATCAGTTAACAAGTTAACTGATGTTTTCTAGTTGACTAAGTCAACTGTTTAAATTAAAATTAGTTATTAGATTAATTTGATTCAATTAATCTAATAGAATAGGATTTGACAAATAGTCGTTTAAACTTTATCTGATTTCTTAAAGTAAAATAGTCTTTAGAAAATTCTGTTTAAAGGTGATTAACGAGTTATTTATTAATAATAAAGTTAACTATTATTTTAATAACCCTTTAAAAGGAATTAACTATTCTATCTTTAGTTAATAAAGAAGTTCACAACTTCTACATTAGTTAACGATGAAGTTAACTACTTTTAATGTTAAAATTAATTATTATTTTAATTAAAAATATTTAAAGGGATTACCTTTTTAATTGAAATCATTTAAGAAGGTAATCAAGTTTTGGAATGAGTTTTCAATTGAAATATTCTAAAGTGTTTTATAAAGGATCTTATAATAAATCTAAGTTTTGTAAATGAGGTTATAAATGAGGATATCAATCTCGACTGGAGGGAATACATTAGAAATCAGTTTTCTTTTTAGCACTACACTTTCACCACGTTAATAGATATACCAAACGCGATCTGTTTACTCTATTAAACTTTGCTTACATATGGCTTCTTTGGCACGAAAGGAACTCAAGAAGATTTAAATGCAAAATGAAATCGTTAAGTATCATTTTCTCCATACATAAATCTGTTTATGAATGGACATGCACGACCAACTGGAGATTCATCAATTCTATCGCTGCGAGGGTCAATGGTCGTACTAGGGGACGCGACGCTTGACTTGATTGTTATGCTGCTTTGGGACACAGCTTGCTTTTGGAGGCTATTTTGCTTTTACTGCTTCTTTTAATGTATCTATTTATGCTATGTATATGATGGGTCGTAACCTGTTCTGATGTATATATTTAATATGATGCTTCCTATGTTGCCTTTTTACTTGTTGTGTCTGGAGCATGGGCTTGAATGCCATTTTTGTTTCGTTTGGTCAGTTTAGCTATATATCCTGTAATATTTTTTACGTACTTTATGCTGCAATGAAATTAAGGCATGAATCATTCTGATTCACTAACTTTTCTATAAAAAAATAGGGTTTGAAGAAAATGCTATGATTTAAACAAACATTTACTTAACAATGAATTAAGTAAATGATTGAACTGGAAAAGAATGTTTTAAAGATACAAAAGGAATGTGCTTAATGAATTTTTGTAAAGGATTGGGTGAATGAATTTCTAGAATAAAATCCAAGTTAAGCTTTATGATAAAAGGATAAATGAATGTAACGACCCGGATTTTTCTGCTAGTTGAATTTGAATATTTAAACATGTTTTTAAATATTATATTGAAAATATTAAGGGATTTAATATTAAATTCGTTAATAAAATTATGGTCGAACGTTTATATTTAATACAAAACGAGCCCGTAATGATGCGATAGTTCGTACTATTTAGTTTTGAACTTCAATTGAATATATATATAATCCGTTTTAAGTCGTAGTTCTGTAAAACAAGAAACACTAGGGTCACTTTGATTATAATTTTTTAATGAAAGAGAAAAATCGAGATTTTAGCTTATATATTGTAAGATATGCCCAAATCAAAATTTAAAATTGTTACTATGGATTTGGATTATAAACGATAACATTTATTTATTTACTTAAAGGGGTTTTCAATAGGATTTGGACATCGTTAAACTCGAATACATCAGCATTGAGTTATAATTCCATATTGATTTATATTTAGATTTTTGTATATTGTTTTATTTGGATATCTATGATGATAATAATTTATTATTATTTATTTTAATTGTTTTATAATTTATTTATATCTTATCGGTATTATATAAGCGTAGAAATAATTATTTTTCAAATGACCTCCGTTTTCAATGAAACGAATTTTATTGGAAAACGTATCGCTAGTTATTGTTAGTTCTCCAGTTTGGGGTCGATCAGAGTTATTTTGTCGGTAGGCGAAATTTAAAAGTGAAAGATAATTTTAAAATAATGTCGTGGTGAAAACGAGGTCTGTTTTCAACGAAATGAATTACATTGGAACCGTGACATCAAGGCGTATCAGTGTGTTTGTTCAGATTTGAAGATTGTGTATTTTAGTATGGAAAGTAAACATCTAGCGTTAAATATGGTAGAATTGTGTTAACCATGTAACAACTTAATTACTACGCAAAATAAATAGAGTACACGCTATTCTTTTACCATAGTTAACCTATTTCTTGAATCCATCTGGGCACTGTTTTACGACAAGAAAACTCATCCATTTCCTATCCTAAAAACACACAGACCATTTGCTATCCACCTAAATGTGCAGGCAAACGTATAAATTCTGCGAGCTAACATTGTGTTTTCAATTCATAACGTACCATCGCACAGCTATACTACTTCTCCTATGTTCTGAAATCTGCATCTGGTATACGTACGTGTTTTCAAACCACATCACATTTTCTTCTCATATTCTGCATACCTACCTAGAGAACCTACCCACCGAATGAAGTGCCTACCTACCCACTTTTCTGCAAAAACGCACAACAAATTTGAAACGAGAACACAAACACAGCTAATACAAGGAACACAGTACATCTGCTCCTACCCTTTTCTCTGCAAAATTCGCATATGTACGCAAAAGGAAACAACATGCTTTCTACTATCCTGTGCCATGTAGTCTGCATCAACCTTGAGCCATACAATGGAGGATCACGCACATGCACACCCAACTTTTCTGAAAAATATGCCTACAAACGCATGCAGCTTCTATTTCTCTCATCCTTTGTAGATGTTGTTTTCCTCGCAGTTTATTTTCACCATCCATCAGCATCAAGAACCTAGCCTACCACTGAAATACTAGTAGCCTAAAACTTGGGTATCATGGCTTTGCATCTGTAAATACTCACGGATTAAACTTTTCCCACTCATACTTCCATCTAATTTCCCTCTTTTCTCCTGCTGTACAAACTTTCGTCCTCCCCTTTTCATATAAACTGAAAGCTTCCCCTTTTTAAAAAGAGAAAGAGAACGGGACTAGAGGGAGGAGCAGGGACGTGGTGGTGATCCGGCATTCAGTGGCGCTGTTAGTAACAAAATGGGGGAGCGAGTTTCACTAGTGGCCTGGACATGTTGTTAAGGTGGAGAAAACGGGATGTTTTTGGGAAGGAGGAGTTTGCGTAAGAGAATGGGATGGAGTGCGTGAAAACAACAGAACGTGGGGCATGGTGTCACGAGTGCGAATGCACGGGTGTTTGCACGAAGATGGTTTCAATAGGAATGATTTTATTTGGGTCTGTGTATCATGAAATACGGATGGCGGGATGGAAGTTTTGACGAGCTGTTGTAGCTGATATGTCAGGAAACGAAAGGCGGAGGGAACATACATTTTATTCTTATTGCATGCAGAAGAGGATGCAAATGGGAAGCAATGGCGTGGATATGGGCGCGTGCAAGGATATAAACGTTGGGGAAGTTTATGAGGCAACCGTGTTTGGGGAAGCTGCTCCCTGTTCATATCTGGAAATCGACGTTGGCTATGTGGATATCCGGAGGAGGATGGTTGCGAAGTTAGTAGAGAGGCGGCGTCAGGAAGAGGCCATGCAGCGTGGAATGTGGGAGGAGAACTTGGGAAGAATCTGTTGCATATTTTTTCTATTTCGGATGGAGGAGGACATTAAGGTTTGGGAACAAAGCAAACATGGGTCTGTGTTTTAAAGGATATAACGTGGGCTTTCCTTTCAAATATCGGGCTTGGGCCATGAGATGAAGATGAAGAAAACAAAGAAAATAAAAATAAATAAATAAAAATTTGTGGGAATGTTGAACTGCCGAGCTAGAAACGTGAGGATGTGGTAGGGGGAATCGCGGACATGTGAAGGAAGGAAAAACATGTAGCAGTTTTGAAGACATAGTTGTGGCAGGCTTGCATAAGAGAAATGTGGTGCATGCGCTGGTTTGGGCTCGTAAGTTGAATAAAGAAAAATAAGAGAAAAAGAGAGAATAATGGAAAGAGGAATAACCAAATGAACAAGGACATGGAAATGATAGTTCAACATGGTTTGGGGAATGTGTTAAGTAAGAAGGAGGATTGGTGCATGCCGCAGGAAGAGTACATGGGCTGACATCAGTTTGGTAAGGCCCATTTTGGCTTAAATTTAAAAGATTTACCGATTTAAATGTTTTTATAATCTAATAAATATAATATCTTAACCGAGTATTATCAGAATTGAGCGCGGTCGATTCCTTTGGAATCGCATCATCGAGCACAATGTGATGGAACTGGTCTGATCAGGATTGGAAGCACCAGTTATTTTAATTAAATTAAACAACTATTTAATTTAATTAAAACAAGCGACACAACATAATGAAATCAAGGTGGGTTAAACTCACTCAGTTCTCCTACATATAATTTTATAAGTCGGGTTTCTTATTTATATGCCATGTTTGCTAAGTGTTGGTTGGTTTGATAATTGTTTGGATGGTTGTGAAATATTTTATATCTATTATTTAAATTAAACAGTTGTTTAATTTAAATGAAATGACATCGTTATTTTTAATGATGATTTCCAAACAAGGTAACTTACCTTGTTGGTTACATTTATAATAATACATACGTATTTAAATTAAACTGGATGCTTGAATTATTATTTTTGGTTGACCACTAGCAGTTGAATTGATTATTTATCTGTATATGATCATTATATGAACTTTTGAACCCATATGATTGGATTATTAAATTGTTTATTGATTTTTAAACCCAAATTCAACATTTGTTTGGTTATTAACCAATGGGTGATATTGGTTGAGGAATTTATAGCAGATGGACAAAATACAAACTGTTTTACAAAGATTGATTTGTCGTCAGGTGAAGCGACAGGAATGAAGTTATGAAATTTATTTTACAACAAAATACAGATTTTAAATATGTTATTTTAAATGAAGTTTATGAAAAGAAAATAAACCAACCAACCATACACACACATACACACACACACACACACACACACACACACACACACACACACACATATATATATATATATATATATATTGATTGTTCTAACCACCAATCACCATTTTCGTACCAAAATATGCCGTGTGCGAAGCACGTGCCTCATCTTAATTATTAAATGATGTATAAAGCTGATTCTTATATTTTGATAAGGAAATGAGCAAAAGTTAACGTAACAAATAATTGTTTTAATAAAAAAATTAAAATGTGATTATATTAAATGGATTATTATCTAATCAATGATAATCAAATATAATTATTTAAATTAATTAAATATGTAATTAATATAAATGGAAAGATAAATTAATATTTTATTAACAAGCTAACCATGTTTAGAGTTGATTAAGTCAAATGTGTTAACTAAAATGGAAATAATTTATTTATTTATTTATTTAAATGGGAATGATAAATGTTTAAGTAAACATTTTTATAAATGTTGATATCTGATTATTATTTATTTAATAATAATCAAATTAGAAATCTTGGGATTAAAAAGGAATAAGAGGGTTCATGAAACGATAAGGCTTATTATAATAAAATGATAGTTTAAAAGTAAATTATATTAATGATAATATAAGTTAAATTTTTATTATGATTTAAAGGAAATTCTTATTGAGACTTTATTTAATCGGATTAGTGAAGTCAAAGATTTTGTCAAGTTATATAACCTAAAGTTTTACCGAATATATTAATGGAAAGAAAAGCCAAGATATGAAATGAAAGAATTGGAACTTAACTACAGATAGGTTGAGATAAATGATTTTCTGAATATTGATCTGATGTTGGTTTCGGCCTTCGGGGTTGATATTTAGAGAATCATTTTCTTACCGATTCATGGTTAGGGACCGACGAAGGTTTGAAATGGAAATCAAAACCGAAGCCCAAGTTTGAATTAAAGTGGTAAGGTGAGTTGAGTTAAAAAGATGAAATTCAAATACGCTATATTAAAGAAGAGGTGAGCTTTCATCAAGGAATAACCAAATGGGATTTGTTTTGACATTGGGAATGAATATCGGGTTTGGTATTACAACTGATATCATCTTAAGACAAGAACATTGTTAATCAAGGTCTAAGAGGTAATTAAATAACCCAACTTGAACGACTTCGGGATTATCGGAGGATGGCATTAGTTGTGATGGTAAAGATGTTAGTGTAGTTTATTTTGGGGAAATAATAGTGTAATGTTATTTAAAGAGCTTGAAAATTTATAATGGGATTTCGAAATAAAAGGAAATAAAAAAGGCTTGAGAATATGAAATGATATTTTCATAGTAAAGGAAGGAATAAAAGAGATTTTTGAAAATATAAGAAGACGAGATTTGGAATGAGTTTATACTCAAAAGGAAAGTGACGATTATGGGGTAAAATAATGAAGCCAAGAGAGATGTCATAAAGATTGTCTACGATGATAAGTTAAATCGATTTTCCAAATGGTAGAATATAAGTAGCAAATGATTGAATAATATTTAACGATAGAATCTTAAGGTATTTTTCCTATGTATACAAATGAAATGATTTGAGAATATTTACATATAAAAATGATTTGAAAATATTATATATTAAAATTGATATTTTTTTAAAGGGCAAAATGATGTTATATAAACCAATGGATTTGTATATTTGTTTATTTTGATAGTTAACTAAACGACTATCAAATTTTGACCAATGCGTTGTCGGTACAGAAAGACTGGGATCGAATTTATATTCAAAAACCAGTCCGATCAGCAAATACGTAAACGAAGAAGATATCTGATGCTGATCAAGATGGAGCAACTAAAGACCATAATTCTTCATGAGCGGAGGAACTATTGTTGAATTTCTCTAGCTGATCCCTAGAGATATATATATATTTGAAAATGATTCTGTCGTGATTGAAATTTACGGATTGCAAGGACTACTCGCTACTAATCCATAGGGTTATTTCTATGATGTGTTAGGAAGGTGCCTTCGATTCATCCTGTTCCTGGATGACTTGTATGGGTGAATGCATGATAGAATATTTCTTAAGAGTCACGTACATTGATTTTGACAAACGAACTCCTGTTGGTGATAGCTAACACCCAGGGTATTTTTGTCGGCACCAATTAGTGATTTGGCGGATCTGATAATGTGGTATTCAAAGTAAATGATGGCCGGATATTCTAACGATAAATCCTAACCTCAAGTCCCACAATCGGGAAATGACAAAAATCGGGCAGGCAGCATGGCTATGTGGGTCACACCTATTTGGGTGTATTATCACCTATCTAGAGAAATTCCTTTTGCTTCTTTAATCTATTTTGATGCTGTCCCTTTTCAGGAAATAGTGAGTAGCTCCCAACCGTTGGTGATATAGATTCTGTAACGATACGGATTTCGCTTGACCCTATCGATTACTAAATCGACCAAGACCGATCAAAACCCGAATAGTTAACTCTAGGAATACAACAGATTAGAACAGATAACAACATACTTTTATAAACATCATAATAATGTTACATCAGAGTACAGACTATCATAGTACAATAAATGATAACACAGCGGAAGGTAAATTACAACAAAACTAATACAATGCAGTGGAATAATTAAATTAACACAGCGGAAGACTACCAATGCTCTGGACACAGCTCTAAGCTTCGATTCAGAATCCTGCTTAATATATCTGCAAAATAAGCTACTCGAATGCCCGTGTGGAAAAGAGGGCACCTGAGTTTGCAAAGCGAAACAAACTACAGGTCAGTCATGGGACTGGTGTGAGAATTTTTTTTCTTAACTTATCTAATAAGAAGGCTAATCACATGACCATGACGCTAACACGGACCGGGTTTACTCCATCGGATTGCCAATGCATGAAATAAAGTAAATCATTAAACAACGCAATGTTTTTTTAAAAAATGAAACCATTATAAGACTCAGGTCCCATCACACAATGCAATGCAAGCCGGTGGATAGAGTTTTAACTTATAATGGTCAAAAATGCTTGATACGATAAAAACGGATTTGATATTTTTATTAATGTATATATAAGTTTCAAAAACATTTCAATCATAATGTATTAATCATAGACGGCATAGCTACCATATACTATGTCGCCATACTAGTTCTACAATCAAAACTGCATGATGTCGTATTGGAAATTGGGTTTCCATAAAGAGTCAAGGCTAGGAACGATCTCCTTACCAATTCGATACACTCTGGCAATGCCTCAGGATTCAGACGTTGGCGAACCCTTGCATCCTGCAGGGCCGGTCCACAAATAGTTTAGTAGATTGGCAATGCCTGAACACACGCTTCCCGATCCTATTGGACCTATAAATTGTCCATTGGTGACCAATAAAAATATCCGAGGTGCCTCATTCCATCAACCACATAAGTAAAACGCCGGGCCTTGTAAAAACCCACTTCTAGCTAGAAAGAAACGTGTGCAAACCCTACGCTCCCTTGTCCCGTTTTTGAATCTACTGGGGTGTGAGGCTTGCGAGGTAACGAAATACACAAAGCTATGCCTAAACAGGCTATGCTTTGATCATCATCCACAAGGCTCTGCTTTTCAACAAAAGCCTTGATCAATTGCGTCTTGGCATGTCACATTGACAGTCCATACCATGCAATCGATAGCTACCAATATATAACCTCCGAGCTCGTGCGTATCAAAGAAGGGTGTTTAGCAAGAGAACAAATTCTCCGCCACCACAGAAATATATTAATAGATATCAATTTAATTACATGGAATGAAATTCAATGTCGGACACACATACATTTTGGGTCTAAACGAAACCGGAGTCACCTAGGTGCTCGTGTATCCGGACGATCGACAAGTACGTCCGGACAAACTACCCTTATTAACCCTTTATTGGGAGCGACCCAATGCCAGGCATCGGTAGTCATCCATTCGATATGAAGATCGTCGGTCTTCAATCACCGTCTTCAATATCTTCGACTTTTAATCGTCGTAATGATTATTCAGAATGGGTTAAACCCAGTCTTTCCGAATAACTCGCGTATTTTTCTAATTAAAAATCAAGTGTTGTAAAGACACATCCAACGCCTCATTCCAATTCAGAATATTCTTTAAATTAAATATTCATATTATTAGGGAAAGGTTCCCATTAATTTTATCGAAAATACATTCTTTTAAATTTATTCTTAAATCTTATTTTCAAAGATTTATTAAAATTCCAATTCAGTTTTAATATCCAAAATCATTACCTTACGATTATTCCAATTTAAGAAATAAATCTTATCTTTAACTGGGTTAAAGAATTAATGTCATTTAAAAAACATTGTTCAGGATAAACCCAAAATCATTTTCCAAAATATGGAATTTTCACAGAAATCAAATCAATATATGATCGACATAAATTTCCATATCAGACTAGTAATATAAATGGAATAACAGCAAAGCCTTTAAATTCCATATATAGTAACAGTCTTCTTTTACAGAAGCCTATCTCGATTATTATCAATCGAATTTCCATTCAATTACAATTTAATTATATAAAATTGGAAAACTTGTGTGACGACCCAGATTTCGCCCGACCCCAATCGATTGCAAGATCGATCGAGACCGTTCAAAACCCGCGTACGTTAACTTTGGGCATACAACAACATCAGAAGAACAACACAGACTTTTATAACAACAATAATAAATGTTACATCAGAGTACAGAATATCAGAGTACATCGACAAATAATACAGCGGAAGATACATTACAATAAATTAAATACATTGCAGCGGAACTAATCTCAGCGGAAGGCTATCAATATTCTGGACCCAGCTTCAGGCTTCAATCCAGGATCCTGCTTAACGTATATCTGCAAAAAACTACTCGACTGCCCATGTGAAAAGAGGGCACCCGAGTTTGCAAAGTGAAACAAACTACAGGTCAGTCGTGGGACTGGTGTGAGAATTCTATACTTAACTTATCTAATAAGTAGGCTAATCACAGGACCACGCCGCTAATGCAGAACTGGTTTACTCCATTGGATTGCCAGTGCATAATTAAAGTAAATCGTTAAATAACGTAATGCTTTTTAGAAAAATGAAACCATTATAAGATCCAGGTCCCATCACACAATGCAACGCACACCAGAGGATAGGGTTTTACCTTACAATGGTCAAAAATGCTAAATACGCAAAGTACGATATTATTATTTGTGTATATATATATATTTAAAACATTTCAAATATAATATCAATCCTAGACGGCATAGCTACCATCTACTATGTCGCCATACTAGTTATCCAATCAAAACCGCAAGGGCGTATTGGAAATTGGGTTTCCATCATGAGTCAAGGATAGGGAGGAACTCCTGACCGATTCGAGACACTCTAGCAATGCCTCAGGATTCAGATGCTGGCGAACCCTTGGATACAGCAGGGCCGGTCCTCAAATACTTTAGTGGATTAGTTATGCCTGAACACACACTCCTCGATCCTATTGGATCTACAAATCAGCCGAGGGCGACCGATAAGAATAAACCGAGGCCTCGCAAAAATTCCATCAACCACATAAGCAAATGTCGGGCCGTGTTAAAGCCCAATCACCACTTCTAGCTAGAAAGAAACGTGTGCATTCCCTACGTTCCCTTCTCCCGTTTTAGACTCAACCGGTGTGTGAGGCTCGCGAAGTCACGATATACACAAAGCTATGCCTAAAGAGACTGTGCTTTGATCATTAACCACAAGGCCTGCTTTTCAACAAAGCCTTGATCATATGCATCTTAGCATGTCACATTGTCAGACTCTACCATATTATTGATCATCTACCAATATATATATAACCTCTAAGCTCATACGTCTTAGAGAAGGGTGATAAGTAAAGAATAAATTCTTCACCACCAAACAGAAATATTTAATCAGTAGCATTCAACAAATACAGTAGAAAGGAATACAATGTCAGACACGCAATCCATTTATAAGTCCGCTCTGGGTCTGAGCAAAACAACGTGTCCGTCGATCTCCAAATGCGTTTGGACGATCATTACTAAATACCTTGCCTTGGAAGGCCAATCCCAATTCAAGATACCAGTCATCATCATCCCAACGATGTGAAAACCTTCGGTCTTCAATCACCGTCTTCATCTTCGACTCTTGATCGTCGTGATGATTATTCAGAATGGGTTAAACCCGGTCTTTCTGAATAACTCGCGTATTTTGTAATTAGAAAGCAAATATTGGAAAATCACACATTTCGCCACATTCCAACTCAGAGTATTCTTTTAATAAGATATTCATATTAGAAGATTCTCAATAATTTTATCAAAGATAAACTCTGAAAATAAAATCTTAAATCTTTCTTAAAAGATTACTTAAAACTCTAGTTTTGATTTGATATCAAAAATCATTATTACAAGATCATTTATTTTAAATCTATAAAATAGATTTATAAATTCCAAATAATAATTCCAATGAAAATTGGATTAAAGGACAAATGTCGTTTAAAACATCGTCCACGATAAATCCATCTCACATCTCAATTTATTTATAATTGCAAATTCTAGAAATCTTAATTAAAAGATCTCCCTTTAAATATTAATTATTATAAAAACACATTTTAAAATAATCATTAAAAATATTCTTTATATAAAAGATTCTAAATGAGAAGTAGCTTTATATTACAAATTCTTATCTTACAAATATTCTTTGTTTTAATATATACTTGATTAACAATATTTTCTCTTTTATGAAAGAATATCCTTTATAAAAAGAAAATTTCAAATGTAAAAATATTCTTATTTAAAAGAACACCCGAATCGAAATGCGACTCAACCATTTACCATATAATTTGGATTATATGGATTTCACACACATCAATATAATCATCAAATCATCCATCTACATCCAGAGTGTAATTTCCACTGCGTAAGCATTAAAATTAAATAATAACGCTCATCGCAGCCTGTCGATCTAACGATCAACATACAACTAAATATTGGGATTAGCGTATGTAAATTTTCATCCCAACACCCGTGTGGGGTTTCCACCAACAAACAAATAATAAACTAATTTGTGCACTTGGGCGATGTGTGAAAATTATCATCCCAATCACATACACAAGTCGGGTAACTTGTGAATGGAAGTGTAATACACAATATATAATCATGACGAGAAAATTTCTCAATTGCAATGAATGAATAACTTTGTCTCTATTGATAATTTCTATTTTTGCTAGTTTAAACTCAAGCAAGAATAGTTATATTGTTCTGACAATTCTAATAAGACAAAAATGTTGATTTTTGTTTCGACAAAATAAATATTGATTAACTAACCTATCTTGACAAGTATATGTCTTGCCAAACATAATATATATATATATATATATATATATATATATATATCTATATATAACTTGCTTTAACTAATTCATTTTGACAAAAATGAATATTTTTGACAAAAGGTCTATTTTGGTTTAACTAGTAAAAATTGACTAAAATAAATAATTGTTTCAACAATGTAAATTGATAAAAGTGAACATTTTGTTAATAACTAGTATAATTTGACAAAAGTGTTTATTTCTTTTTAACTAATCAATTTGACCTAATGCATATTTTGTTTCCAATAGTATAAATTGATAAAAGTGATTATTTAATAATCAAGTTTGGCAAAAATGTTTATTTCATTTTATGTTTGCAAATAAAAATGTAACTATTATTTTTGAAGTTATATTGCATTGTGGAATGCAAGTAAAAGAACAAACTTGATTTTTCAGAGTATATTTACATTTGTGAATGTAAAAAGAGCAAATTTTATTTTCAATATATATTTGCATTTGTGAATGCAAATAAAAGGGCAAACTCTATTTTCAAAATGTATTTGCATTAGGGAATGCAGATAAAAGAACAATTTATATTTTAATGTATATTCGCATTAGAGAATGCAAATAAAAGAATAAACTTTATCTTCAATGTGTATTTGCATTGAAAAATGCAAATAAAAAGTTAACTTATTTTTCCATGTCATATTTGCATTAGTGAATGTAAATAGAAGAATAAATTTTAGTTTCAACATATATTTGTATTGGTGGATGCAAATAAGAGGGTAAATTTTAATTTCTATGTATGTTTGCATTAGTGAATGCAAATAAAAGATTGAACTCAAAATTTCAATTCTATAATAACATAAAAAGGGTAGTTCATTGTCTTACACTTTTCAATGTGTTCTAATAACAAATAAAAGAATCCTTTTATTTGTTTATACTTTTCTATACATTCTAATGACATATAAAAGAATATTTTATATGTAAATATTTTTCTATGTATTCTAATGTCAAATAAGAGTGAATTTTATTTGTATAATAAATTCTAATTTGTAAATGACAAATAAAAAGTAGATTTTATTCGTTTAATAAATTCTGAGTTTCAAATGACAAATAAAAAGTGAATTTTATTTGTGCAATAAATTCTAAGTTTCAAGTGACAAATAAAAGTGGGTTTTATTTGTGCAACAGATTCTAAGTACATATTTGTGTTTACCAACACAAATAAAAAGATGAACTTAATTTCTATGTTATATTTGTATGGAAAAATACAAATAAAAAGATGAACTTAATTTCTATGTTATATTTGTATTGAAAAAATACAAATAAAAAGATGAACTTTATTTCTATGTTATATTTGTATTGAAAAATACAAATAAAAAGAAGAGCTTTATTTCTATGTTATATTTGTATTGAAAAATACAAATAAAAAGATGAACTTTATTTCTATGTAATGTTTGTATTGAAAAATGCATATAAAAAAGATGAACTTTATTTCTATGTAATGTTTGCATTGAAAAATGCATATAAAAAAGATGAACTTTATTTCTATGTAATATTTGCATTATAAAATGCAAATAAATAAATAATTCATATTCTAAGTTTTATTTGTGTTAGTAAGCACAAATAAAAAGATGATTCTTTTGCTGAGTTATATTTGTGTTGAAAAACACAAATAAAAATAATAATTCATTTCTATGTATATATTTATGTTGAAAAACACAAATAAAAGAATGGTTCTTTTCCTATGTTATTATTTGTGACTAAAAACACAGATAAAAGAATGGTTTCTTTTTCTCCAATAAAATGTAAACACTTATGTGTTTTTCTCCAAATATTACTTTTAATTTACAAATATAATGTAAATAAAGTTTTGTTTTAAAAACATGTTTTTAATATCAACAATGAATTTTAATATTTTATAACGATTCTAACTCTATAACATCCTATGTTAAAGGTGACAGTAAAAAGTTTTTTTTTTACTGTAATTCACAAATTTGTTCTTAATGTAAACAAATAAAAGTAAGATTTTATTTGTTAACCAAAATTCTGTTGTAATGAAACAAATGAAATAAATGAAAATATATTCTATTCGTTGTTCATATTCTATTGTAGATAAACAAATAAAAATAATATATTATTTGTCGTTCAAATCTTATTGCAAAGTAAACAAATAAAAATAAGGTTTTATTTGTCGTTCAAATTTCATTGTAACGTCGACAAATAAAAATAAAATTTTATTTGTCGTTCACATTTCATTGTTCATTAAAATGATAGAATAAATAATTTAATACTTTAAATAAATTAGAGCAACTATATTACGATTTAAATCTGAATACAAAATGATTTAGATCTAATTTTAGATCTAATCCTCTAACCACAAATACATTCAATAATATATTCAATTCAATGAAGATCCAACCTATCATGAACAACAAAACAAACCAACAACAATCAACCATTCATCAATCACAGAACATTTCAGATCTGAATTTACATCATTATACAATTATTTTTAACGCAAGAAAATAATTTATAATTAATTAAATAATAAAATTCAGAATTCTCACATTGATTTTTGCTGGAAATTCGATTGTCTTAGAATCTGTTCTGGTCTGCGCCATCGCGAAGCTCTCGGAAAGACGAGTTCAACGCAACTTACGGTTCGTCAATCAGACCTCGTATGAGAGAGTTATTGATTTTTAAAGATTGCTTAAATTAAATATTAAATTAATAAAATAATAAAAAAAAGAAAGGGGAAAAAATTTTTAAGGACAAAAGCCCACTAAAATTTATCCATAAGGACAGCCGCCTAATACTTTATCCTAAAGGACAATACACTGGAAAAAAAAATCGGCCGCTTCTTTCTTCCTCACGTGCGCTCTATTTTCTCCCTTCGCAATCGATTCTCGTCCGCTCCATCTTCTTCCTCTGTCGCTCTTATCTCAAATCGTAAATCATAAATCCCGAAAAACAGAAGAACATCAGATTCAAAATTGCAATCGAACCCAAAAATTCGAATTCATAAATCGCTCAAAACAGAAACCCTAGAAAACCAAAAAGGCCTTCGAACAACAAAAATCCATTGGAAATCGCAAGCGAATTGAATAAAAATATTTTTCAGACGATGGAAAACACAAATGAAGAAGTCGATATTGTTGAAACATTTTTTCGTGATTGGAAATGTTTTTTTTTTTCGTTGATACTATAGCAGTTCGTAGGTATCATTTTTGTATTTTTTTAGTTATCATTTTTCCTGTTTTTAACTTTAAAACATAGCAGCAGTTTTTAGTTATCATTTTTCTATTTTTATAGTTATCATTTTTCCTGTTTTAACTTTGAAAACATAGCAGCAATTTTTAGTTATCATTTTTCTGGTTATCATTTTTAGTGTAACTTCTGTGTTATGTTTATATGCATCTTTTTTTTACCTACAATACTAAAAAACTGATATCCAAGAACTGTTTTTGGTTATCATTTTTCCTGTTTTAACTTTAAAAACATAGCAGCAGTTTTTAGTTATTATTTTTCTATTTTTCTGGTTATCATTTTTAGTGTAACTTCTGTGTTATGTTTATATGCATCTTTTTTTTACCTACAATATTAAAAAACTGATATCCATGAACTGTGAATATGAGAAAAACTTTAGCTTAGCCCTACCAACTTATAAAACTGATAACAGAATAAAAAATCACATGAAAAAACAATTAACATAGTTAAAATAGTAAAACTGATACGTAAGAAAATAGGAAACTTATACCTAAAACCTGATTCAATGTTTTGAAGTAAAAGTAATGGAAAAAATGTTTACTTCAAAGTTTGATTGAATAAAATGAAATTAGTTCGACTTAGTTACAAAGTTAATGCAACAGTACAACTGCAAAATTAACACAACAACAAAATCACATGAAAAAAACACATAACACAGTTAAAACATGAAAACTGATAATTAAAAAAATAGAAAACTGATACCTACAAACTGCATCAATGTTGTAAAGAAAAACTAATGAAAAAAATGTTTACATCACAGTTTGATTGTATAAAATTAAATAAATTCGACTGAGTTAAAAAGTTGATGCAACAATATAACTTCAAAATTAACATAGTAATAAAATCACATGAAAAACAACATATAACATAGCTAAAACAGTAAAAATGATACCTAAAATATTAGAAAAATGATACCTAAATACTGATGCAATGCTTTGAAGATAAAAAAATGAAAAAAAAATTATATCACAGTTTGATTGATTAAATTGAAATAAGTTTGACTTAGTTTCAAAGCTGATACAACAATATAACTTCAAAATTAACACAGCAACCAAAATCTCATGAAAAAAACATATAACACAGTTAAAACATGAAAAATGATAACTAGAAAAATAGAAAAATGATACCTAAAAACTGCTGCTATGTATTACAGTTAAAATAGGAAAAATGATAACCAGAAAAATAGAAAAATGATAAATAAAAACTGCTGCTATGTTTTAAAATTAAAAACAGAAAAAATGATAACTACAAAAATACAAAAATGATAATTACGAACTGCTGTACTGGTAAAATGAAAAAAAAAACATTTCCAATCTAAAAAAATTGATTCAACAATTTCGACTTCTTCAATTGTGGTTTCCATCGTTTGAAAAATATTTTTATTCAATTCACTTGTGATTTCCACTGGATTTTGTTGATCGACATTTTTTTTTTTAATTTTTTAGGGTTTTGAATGATTTTTTTCTCGATTTTGATTTCGTGATGTTTTCCTTATATTTCGAATTTCGATTTTATTATTTTCTGAAATTCGTAATATTGCGTTTTCTGATTTTGCGATTTCGTGATTTAAGATGAAAAAGAGAACGACGTGAGAGAAGGAGAAGTTGAAAGTAGCGGCCGACGTGAGAGAGGGAGAAGATAAAAGTAGCGGCCAAAATTATTTTTGAATGTATTGTCCTTCTGAGTAAAATTTTAGTGGGCTGTCCTTATGGATAAAAAGGCCTTCAGTTTTGTCCTTGTAAATATTTTCCTGAAAAAGAAAAAGACCTTCTTCTTCTCGTCGCTACTGTAACACGCACGAACCCATTTCCCACCATCCAACCTCCCCTGTGCGCGCCCAACCGAGCCACCCACTGCCGATCGGACATCACCACCTCGACCGCCGTCGACCACCACACCTGCGCCTCCCCACCATGGCCAGCTCGCGGGTCCCTAGGCGCCCGAAAACCACCACGAACACGGCCACTTCCTCGCCAGAATTCGCGAAATCCGTGCACCAAAACCCGATCTTAACCGTATAGATTCGAAGCTCTCTGAATTCTCTTTGATTTGGTATATAATTTTTAGATTTTCGTTGAACGGATTGGAAGAAATTAAGGTTTGAAATTCGGATAATTCTGGCCCTTGAACAGACCTGGCGGCGGCTGGCCATTGAAATTAGGGTTAGGGTTTTATTTTTTTAATAATATTTTAATATTAAATCTCGAAAATTGTGCTTAAAAGGTGGATTTTTGGACTTTCTCTGATTTAGGCCTGCTTACTGTCGTTCTTAAGGTTTTGACACCTTCTAAACGCAATGGGATAGGTCCCGTGGCCCAATTCCGAAATCTGTACGATTTTTATTTAAAATTGCATTAAAAATTAATTAATTAAATATTGACCGTACATTTAAATATGCCAGGGCCACATTCGACCTCTAAAAATTACAAAAAAATTATTTTTAGCTTTCTTATGACGATACGAATCCAACAAAATTATTTTCGTCAAATTCTGAGACTGTTTGAAAAATGGCTATTTTTAAGGCGTTTAAATTTAACTAAAATAGTCAAAACACATTTTCTTTCGCTACGCTCACATATTAATTCGAAAAATTCTGAAAATTGAAACTTAGCTATAATTTGACATTCCGGTTCCAACAAAAGTGGTTTCATCGAAAACAGAGGTCGTTTGAAAAATGAGTATTTTCAAGGCCAATATATTAAATATTAAAAATACATTTTTAAACAAATAATTTCCGAAATTCAAAATATATAAGTTTTTATACTTATTAAATGCAGAAACATCATTCCGAACTCAATGGAAGTGGTTTCGAGTCGAAATTCCTTCATATGTGAAAAGTAGCCTTTCGGGCCATATATATTATGTATATAAATTCTACAACGACCTTTCTAAAAATTGAATTGGCCATAACTTTTGATTCCCGCTATGAAATTTAAATTTTTCAGATTCGTTAGAAAGATATTTTTAAATAAATTCTAATATTTTTGGTTTCACTAAAATCCGTTAAATTTTGCATCCTGTACGGTCAGTCAAAGTTCAAGTTTGACTTTTCAAACTACTGCGTTATTTCTAATTCCCTTTTATATTTAAATTAAATTTATTCGTTCTAACTTCGACAAAAATAAATCCTAGCCATTATTATTTAAATAAATTATATTATAACCTCAGAATTCATTAAAATTTTCTAAAATAAATTTTTTAAATTGGTTCAGAATTTGCGGGTTGTTACAACTTGACTTTGGAAAATTTTCTTTTAAATCTTAATAAAAAGATTTATACATTCCAAATTGTATTTCCACTGTTTATTGGGTTAAAGAACAAATGTCATTTAAAAACACAGTTCACGTTAAACCCAAAATCATATTGCAATACTAAATATCATTTGAAACTCTAATAATCTTAGTTTAAGGATTTATTCTTTTATACGGGGTTTAAGAACCGTGTTAATTAAGACACCATCCACGACAACCCAAAATCCAATTTTTTTATTACAATATCTTTTAAAAGTATTCTTTGTTTAAAAGAAATTCTTTGTTTTAAAATATTCTTTATATAAAAGATATTCTGAATCGGAAAGTGACTCAATCATTTACCATATAACTTCGGTTATATGGATTTCATACATCGTATTTAAATGACAACAAATGATAAATAATCATCAAACCATCCATTCAACATCCAGATTGAGGTTCACAACTGTGTGAGCATTAAAATGAAATAATAACGCTCATCACATCCTATTAATCTATCGATTGACATACAAATAAATATTGGGACTAGTGTATATCAATTATTATCCCAATACCTGTGTGGGGTTTTCAGCCAACAACAGTTCATATAAATAAATAATTGGTTAATGAATTTAACCAATTTTAATACTATCGACCTCTTGATGATAATGAACAAAACATGATATTTTATTTCTAATGCTGAAATAAAATATATTTGACTCTTATAATTTCTTTATACATTTCTAATATCTAATAGAATGTAATTTATTTATATGACATTATTGTGGATGACAAATAAAAGATAATTTTCATTATACTTTATTTGTATGTAATTATTCTTAATTTTAACACATAAAAGAAATAATCACATTTGTATATGTTTTTCAATGCATAACTTAACACATAAAAATGTCTAATTTTAAATTGCATACAAATTCTAAGGCATGCATTAACATATAAAGATGTCACTTTAACTCACTTATACATTCTAATGTAAGTTTTGACCAATAATATGATTCTTATATTTGAATATAAATTCTAATGTAAGTTAGCAAAATAAAAAAATTATTTTTATATTTGCATATAAATTCTATTGTATGTTATGCAAATAAAAATGATTATTATATTTGCATATAAATTCTATTATATGTTATGCAAATAAAAATGATTATTATATTCGCATATAAATTCTATCCCAACAAAATGTATAGGAAGTTCCATTTTGCTAACAATTCTATTTTATCAAAATGGATATTTCTATGGTAACACAAACCTATTTCATAAAAATACTATTTGTGTTTAACTTTTTCATTTAACAAAAATTTAATTTTTGTTTTATTTCAAACCTAATTAACAAAAATGTAATTTTTGTTTTCAACAATCATATGTGACAAAATGTAATTTTTGTTTAAACTATTATATTTAGTAAATATTTTTGATAGAAATAATTATTTTGGTTCAACTAAGCTATTTGTCCAAAAATGTGAATTTGGATTCAACTAGTCTTATCTTGACAAAAATATATATTTTAACAAAAATATATTGTTTGCTTTAACTAATCTATTTTGACAAAATGAATATTTTGAAAAAATGTATATTTTGATTTAACTAATCTGTTTCAACAAAACAATAAAGATATATAATGACTTTTTTTTGTTGACAAATCTAATTCAACAAAACAAATGTAAGTGATGTGTTTGTTTTGTCGACAATTCTAATTCAACAGAACAAATGAAAATAACATATTTGTTTTGTCAAATCTAATGCGACAAAAATGATAATGTTTTGTTTAAACCATTATAGTTTGCAAAAGTGACCAATTTGTTTTAACTATGATAATTTTAACAAAAGTGACAAAATAGTTTAACTTTGGCAATTTGATGAAAGCGGCAAAATGGATTTAACTTTAGTAATTTGACAAAAGCGGCAAAATGGATCTAGCTTTAGAAATTTGACAAAAGCGGCAAAATGGATTTCAACTATTATAAATTGATAATAGTGACAAATTGGGTTTAACTACTTTAATTTGATAAAAGTGAATGTTTTTGTTTCGTTCTTTTTAAGTGACAAAATGAATATTTTGTCTCATTTTTTTAAAATGACAAAAGTAAATACATTTGTCTTAATCTTTTAAAATGACAAAATTAAATAATTTTGTCTCATTCTATTTAAATGATAAAAATGTATCTTTTTTTATTGCAATAAAAGAACAAATAAAACTTATCTTTCTATTTACTCATTTTATTGAAGCTAAGATGACACTAAAAATATATCATTTTAATTCTAATCTATTTTACTATAATCTATGATGACAATAAAAGCTTTTATTTAATTCACAAAGTTACAACAAAGATGAATTCTCTTTATCATAATCTTTTTTTTATTTTCTCTAATTTAAAAGTAAAAATGATACTTTTAATCTTATTCTTTTATTTACATCTAAAATGTAATTAAAAAAACAACTTCTTAAACTATGCTTTTATTTGCATCTAAAATGCAAATAAAAATGTAACATTTTAATTCATGTTTTATTTGCATCAAAGAATGCAAATAAAAAATTGACTTTTAATTTCTTGTTTTATTTGCATCAAAGAATGCAAATAAAAATTGGACTTTTAATTTCAATTTACATGTTTTGACAAAATGACTATTTTTATTTCATATAAGATGACAACAAAATGATACTTTTAAATCTTCTATTTTTATTGCATATAAAATGACAATAAAGATGCAATTGTAAAATCTATTCTTTTCATTACAATTAAAGTGACAATAAAAATGTTATTTCTAAATCTATCCTTTTTATTGTAACTAAATTGACAAAATAAAACGTTACTTTAAATCCATTCTTATTATTGTGTATAAAATGAAAATAAAAATGTTACCTTTTTAATCTACACTTTTTATTGTATATAAAATAACAATAAAAATGTTACTTTTAAATTTCAACTCTATTTCATTGTAACTAATTGAAAATAAAAATGAAATCTTTTATAACTATTCTTTTTAATGAAAATAATATTACATAAAAATGTATGTCTTTTAATCATATTCTTTTTATTGAAAACAATTTAGCAATAGAAATGTAATCTTTAATGTTTAATCTTTTTATTGAAACAAATGATCAATAAAAATATAATCTTAAATGTTGAATCTTTTTATTATAATCTATGATGTTTATTATCAATCAACACACAAAATAATATATTTTACATTGAATTGAAAGTTGTAACTCAATTCAATAACATAAACAAAGTGATGTTTTTATTGGATCGACAATCCTAATTTCATTCAATAATATAAACAAAAATGATATTTTTATTGGATTGACAATTCTATTTCAATTCAATGATATAAACAAAAAATGATATTACTTACTGAATTGACAAACAAATTCAATTCGACAGATAGGACCAAAATGATATTTTGAATTGAATTGACAAATTAATCCATTTCTATAAATAAGCTAAAAGATATTTCATTTTTGTTTAATATACATGATTCATAAAATATTGACAAAGAAAAATGATTTATTTTAATTTATCCGACATATACAAATTTGTAATTTAACTAACCGGTCTAGCATACATACATACAACATACACAGATAAATCATCCAAAGTTTCATCACATCACATAACAAATTCATTAACATACGTACATACAATTATTTAACGGCGAGAAAAATAATTAAATTGATTAATTAATTAAAATCAGAGATCTCACATTGGTTTTTGTCAGAATATTCAAAGTGCTTGGTTTTGGTCCTGGTCTGTTTCATGGTGTAGATCCTGTCAAGGCGAATCCGACGCATCTGAAATTTCTGAATTTCGATTTTATACAGAGAAGTTATGCTCATTTAAATATTTGAATTTTAAATATATAATTAATATAATTGCATTACAATTAACCTTTCAATAACACTAAAAACAAGTGCTGCTATTTTACTCTTTGTCTTCTTTGTTGCCTTAAATGTTCAGCAAACCCATGGCTCGTTTACTAGGGTTCGAGCTCGCCCTCCCTACAGGCCGTCGGAGATCGATCTGCTCCTTCCACATGAATCACCGCCTTGGACTCCCGCATCGTCCCGACCCATGGTGAACTCGCACCCACGTGTGCATGGAAAAACGCGCCCAATTGCAGCGGCTTTGAGCTGCAATTTCGACCATCTCAGGCGATGGTTTCCGATCACAGCCGTTGGTTTAGTAGTTCGAGAGAAGATCTTCGATTTATGCTTGGAGTTTTCGAGAATCATTGATCAGATAAGAAGATTGAGGGGTTTTGATTTCGAACAAAAATGGCCATTCGTTTTGAATAAGCGGCGGCCAGATTTCTGAAATTAGGGTTTGCCAATGTAGCGTATTTATACTAGTATACATAGCGTATTTTATTTTATTTTAATTTATTTATTTTCTAAAAATATCTGTACGTTGATACAAACTCCAAATCAAACCCAACGAGTGTCTCTCGTAGCCAAATACCTCCATTCCAGACGTAATGGAACATGTTTCGTAACCCAATTCAGCTGTTACGATAAGTTTTTATTAAAATTAAAATATAAAACAATATATATTTAATTTAAACGAACAATTTAAATTACCGGGGCCACATACTGACTCTAAAAATTCCAGAAAAATTATTTCTAGTTATGATTTGATGATATGGTTCTAACAAGACTAATTTCCTCTAATTCTAAGACCATTTGAAAAATGGCCATTTTCTGGTCGATCGAATTTGACTGAAACCGACAAAACACGTTTTCTTCTGCCACGCTCACATATTAATTCAAAAAATTATGAAAATTAAAACTTAGCAATAATTTATTATTCCAGTTCCAACAAAAGTGGTTTCGTCGAAAACGGAGGTCATTTGAAAAATGGCTATTTTTAATATTAAAAAATATATATAGATTCTAAAGCGACTATTCTGAAATTTTAACTGGGTATAACTTTTGATTTCCGCTATGAAATTTAAATTTTTTGGATTCGCTGGAAAGATATATTTAAATAGATTCGAATATTTTTGGTTTCACAAATATTCGATTTATTTTGAATCCTGTACAGGCAGTCAAAGTTCAAATTCAAATTTTCAAACTACCGCGCTATTTTAACTCCTATTAAAATTAATATATTCATTTTAACTTCGACTAAATTAAAATTTCCGTCGTTATTATTTAAAATAAATTATTTTAACTATTAAAATTCCATTAAAATTTTTAAAATAATAATTTAAATTGGTTCAGAATTTGCGGGTTGTTACAGATTAGATGCACTTAAGCGAAATGAGTGGTCGGTCATGTGTGGGCCGGGTCGCAAGACATTCTTGTTGAACCCAGTGTATTCGCCTCTAGAGATACATTATCGGCAGGTGGTTCGATACCTTGTCATAGTCGGAATCCATAGTTTTGTTTGTATACTATATATGTGGAGCGTGTGATGCAAGCGTTTTGCTAGATTCTATTTATTTGTATGTATACATTATTATAATATCAGAAAAAGATATTGATTTCAAAAATTTTTGGGTTATCGTAAGGTAAAAGCCGTCCGTATTTATGTATGGATTTGGTCTTACGATTATCCGTTTCTTTCGAAAATATTTTGAACTTTAAAATCAAGTTAGATGATTCCCCTTAAACTTTGCGAGTTTTTCTCACTCTGGTTCACCAGACGAACCCAGTGTTTGTAATGCTCGGGTTAGACCGAGTTGTACAGGTCTAGGTTATCAGATGCTGTGAAGTCCAGAGACGAGCTGGAGGTGTTCAGACGTATAATATTTATTCCGCTGTGTGACTGTATATGAGGACAGATTATTATAATTGTCCAGATATGTTAATGTACTCGGATGATTGTAAGTTTAAAGCACTCAATAAAGATTTATTTCTATATTATATTTTGTTCCTCTGCAATGTGAAACTCTGATTCTGTGTTGTGTTGGTTCTTCTTCTTCTTCTTGTATTCTTGTATTTCTTTCTCTCTTATCTCACCCTCTAATTTCTTTCTAATAACGTTCCGGTGTTTTGGTGCTTGAATGATCGACATAGTGTTTTTGTGTTGATTTTCGAGATTGAAATTCCCAGAACATTACAATGAAATTGCGTAAAATGGTTTGGCAAATGGATTTTGAAATAAAATCCAAGTTATGAACCAATTATAGAAAAGAGGTTTAAAGCTAAGGGTTTAGGATTTGATAGTATTTATTTAATAAACGAATTAAGTAAAGGTGATTGGAATCGGAAATAGATTTCGAATGTAAGAAATTTTTTATAAACCATTTTTAAATGAAAAAGAAAATGTGTTATGTGTGATATTATGATTAATAATATTAGTTTTTGTGTTTTAAACTTTTATCAGTCTTTAGATAAGAACATTGTCTATCAAGGTTAGAGAGGTAAATAAAATACCTTAATTTGAACGACTTCCGGATTATCAAAGGATGATATTAGTTTGTAATGGTAAATATGTTGGAAATAATTTATTATTTCTAAAAGAGAAATAACATTGTAACGTTATTTGCAAGGTTTTGAAATATAATAAAACTACTAGGTTTACAGTAAACAATGTATTATTTGACATTTGTTGGCCCAGATATGAAGTGTGATATACCTATACCTTCCGCTTAAGTATATGGCACTATTTTTAAGGTTTATACAATAAACAATGTGACAAATGACAATGTTAAATGCATATAAGATTGATAATTGGATTATACTATTTTGTTAAAGAATATATAGCGATATTTCCAAAATAAGGAAATAAAAGGGATTTTATGAATAGATAGCGATATTTCCACAATAAAGGAAATGAAAATGGGTTTTTGTGTAAAATATAGTGATATTTTAGGAGTAAAGGGAATAAGAGAGGGATTCGTAAATACGCCTATTGTACAGAGATAATGGTATGGTTATAGTTTTCAAAGTAACGAAATCAAAAGAGAGTTGTGAATATATTTATTCAGTTTAGATAACATTATAAAATCGATTTTTTAAGAATCGATAAAAGGATTTTTAATAAATGGTTTTAAAAATTAAAAGGTTCTATGTTGCCGATGTACTTGTTTGTACTATTTTGACTTGATAGTTAAAAACCTGACTATCAAAAAATATTTCTTTTGACTTTTAACGTGTTAGTTCGAGGAGCCGGGATATGAACTGGACTCAAAATTACTTCGAACCGACTTTACATTCGAAAACTAACCTGCATGAATGATTTGAAGGGATAAAACCTCAGAGCGAGGGGTGTACTCGTTGATGTCTCTGGTTAACTACCAAAAATTAAATTTGTAGCCGTAAACCTCTTTGTTATGAGGTACCTTCGGCTTCGTTAAATCCTATAGCGAACTTGAATAAGCGAATGTCTGACAGAGTATTTCCTAGAATCACGAATGTTGATTTTATTTTCAAATATACCAAGTATTGTAGCGGATAAGGAAACTTCTTTTAGCTTAACGCCTAGAGTATATTTATTTGTGCAAATCAATTAGTGATTGGATGGATCTGACAATGTGGCATTCAAAGTTTGATGTGATGTTTCTGAAAAGGTAATCATGACCTCAAGCCTTATCAACCGAGAAATGATTGAAATCGGGCAGGCAACATGGTTATATGGGTTATACCTACTAGGGTATATGATCACCTGATCTAGAGAAACATGTTGTCCCTTTATTTTTTTATGCTTCAGAACGTATGATTTGCTAATCCCAACAATAGAGATGATATATACGGTACACTCAAGTTGAACGAGTGGCCGCTTCTGTGTGGCCAGGTTACAATATGTTCTTGTTGAACTCCAGTATTTTATCTCTAGAGAACACTAATCGGAAGGTGGTTCCATACGTAGTCATGTTGGAAATTCAAACTCCAATACAAGCCATACGTTTTTAGATGTATACCAACTATATAGAAAAGTGAAATGCAAGTTTTTCGGCTATATTCCTATTTATTTTTGAACTAATAGATATTATCATAATATCATTGGATTTCATAATATAAAAAGTGTTTTAGGTATCATAAGGTAAGAAACTTGTAATTTTTATGTGTGGTCATGTCTTAAGAGAGTTCCATTCTTCCAAAGGATTTCTAAAAGTTAAGCAAGTTGTTTGTAGTGATTTTTATCACTGAATGTATTCCAGACTGATCTTGGTTGATTTTGCCATCCTCAAAATGTGCTTGGGTCAGACCGAGTATATTTCCAGGTTAGGCTTTGCTTGAAGCTTCGGAAGAGGAGCTGGAGTCGAGATGTTTTCCCCCACTTCCAAGTATTTATGTATTCTCGTTTTGTGTGTTGTATTGATCAGATTTTATAGTCAGATATGTTGTGTACTCTGATATTGTATAATCATATATATACAGTTTTCTCTATATGGAAAGAATATTGAAATATTATATTTCATTCATTCCGTTGTGAGATTCTATTCTACTCTGATTCTGCAGTGGTGATGTTGGTATTCTTTTTCTTCTATTCTAATATTTCTTTCTTTCTTTTTCTCACCCTCTAATTTCTTTCTCTTAGCTATCTGTTTCCCTATGCCTTTTGAGTTTAACGTAGGTAGTTAAATGTTAGCTTAAACGATACGAAAAAGTGGGTCGTTACAATTGAACAGAAGTAAAAGTAGTTTACTTCATTATTGACTGTAACAACCCGGAAAATCGGGGCCAGTTTAAAATTTTTATTTTGGTAATTTTAGTGAATTTTGAACATTTAAAATGAATTATTTTAAATAATATCGACGAGAAATTTATTTTGAATAGAATTCGAACGTATATATTATATACGTCGTCGTTAGAATATAAATAATTATACATAATTATAAATAGAATTGAAAATGGCGCGGTAGTTCGATAATTCGATTTCAAACTTCAATTGAATGTACCGGGTGCAAAACAAACCGGATTTTAGTGAAACCAAAAATATTAGGATCTAATTGGGAATATCTTTCCAACGAATCCGAAAAATCAAGATTTCATAGCGGGAATCAAAAGATATGTCCAGTTGAAAATTCAGAATAGTCACTATGGAATTCAGGCCCTTAAATATGGGAATTTTGCAAACGACCTCGGATTTCGATGAAACCACTTTTGTTGGATCCATGATGTCAAATTATTGCTAGATTCCAAATTTCATAATATTTCGAATCAATATGTGAGCGTGGCGAAGGAAAACGTGTTTGACCAGTTTTAGTTGATTTTAATCGACTGGAAAATGGCCATTTTTCCAACGGTCTCGGAATTCGACGAAACTAGTTTTGTTAGGACCGTATCATCAATACGAAGCTAGAAAATATTTTTCTGGAATTTTTAAAGTTCGTGTGTGACCCCAATAAATTGAAATACGCGTTCAAATTCAATATATAGAGTTATATGTTGATTTTAACGGAAACTGATCGAAACGGTCAAATCAGGTTACGATACATATCCCATTGTGTTCAAAATAGGGGTAATTAGCTAGGGAAGACAGTCGTTGGGTCTCGTTTGGAGTTCGAAGAAAAAAGTCAACTCTTGGAAAATTAAATAAATTAATTAAATAATTATATATATCCCCATATACCCCCTTTCCTTTTCTATACACGGTCGAACCCCTTTTCCCCAAATCACTCATTCAAACCCGTAACCCCAAGTCGCCTCACCCTTCAGCTCGTCGCCGCCCTCCAGACGCTCCGCCTCGCGCCGTCACCGATCTCCAGTCATCCCCTCCCCGTCGCCACCTTCCCCTCCTCCTCCTGCGACCTTCTGCGAACCCAACCCCCCCCCCCCCAGGATCCCTATAGTCCGTTGCTCCTCCACTAGAAGACCACCGCCGCCGCAGTTTAGGTCGCCCCGTCCCCTCTAATGGCCGACGCCAACCTCCACAGTCCTCCTCCACCTCCCTAGCACCCACTCTGATCCCCACCTTCACATTTCGGCTGTAAGTGTTAATATTTATTTATATTTATTTAATATGATTAGTATAGAAAGGTTTAATTTTTATATATAGAAAGGCTTAAATTTTATAAAATAAAGGAGCATGAATTTGATTTTCAGTTCTAATTATTTATAGTGAATGAAGGTTTGATTTTTATGTATATATATAATATATGAAAATGTGATTTTTATGATGGGAAAGACAAGTTCTTTACTTATAGGAATAGCACGATAAAAATAGGATCTTTAAAGTAATAAAAATATGATTTTTATTTATGTAAAGTAATAAAAATATGATTTTTATTTATGTAGAGTTATAAAAATATGATTTTTATACATTAAGTGATATCATAAAAATGTGATCTTTATTTATCTGACATCAAATAATGACTCGATTCTTATATATGAAGGTAGCGTAATGAAAATTGAATTTTTATTTATTTGAATAGCGATAAAAATATAATTTTTATTATGTAGAAAGGAATATAAAAACTCGATCTTTATTATGATGTAACGATAAAAATGTGATTTTTATATATGTAGTGGCTACGGGCAACGAAAGTGACGAAAGGCGAGAACAACGAAGATTTCTACTAATGAAGTGTCGTGGAGTTGGGATAGCTATTGGTGAGAACTTCTCACTCTAAATTTCTTTTTCTAGATATATATATATATATAAATGCTAGGATGCAGACGGTGCTTAGCAGCACCCGACACCCGTCATCCACAGACCATGGATGGCTTGTTTGTTTGATTGATGTGTTGTGGAAATTGTTGTGATGTTGATGTGAAATCGATATTAAAATATTCTTGTGTTGAAAGGAAATAAAATATTTATATAGTTAAAAATATTTTATCGTTAAAAATATAATTTTTACCGTGAAAGTGAATAAATAAATATTTATAAACAAATCGGCCGATTTGTTTATATACACTGATTTGACTGATATTGATGGGGTCGATAAATTTTACACATCACCCTACTGCACAAATAAAAATCTGTGTTTGTTGATTTGAAACCCCACACGTGTGTTCGGATGAAATTTAGCGTACACTAATCCCGATTATTTAATTATATGTCGATCGATTGGTCGACAGGCTGTGTAAGCTTTAATTATTTATATTTGATGCTTGTGCAGTTGTGTGGTGCACCTTGGATGATGTTTGATTGTTTATCGTTGCTATTATATACATGTGTTGTATGGAATCCATATAATTAACATTATATGGTGATTGATTGGGCCTCATTCCAATCGGGAAAATAATGAATGTTATAAAAGAAAATTCATGTGTTGAATATAAAAATAGTCATGTGTTGACGATGTTCATGAGTTGAAACTATTGGTGTGTTGAGTAAAATATTTTAATAATAAAATTTACATCTTTATCATATTTAAAATTAGAACTACTTCACGATGGAGTCTGATTTAAAAATCAAATGATAGATACCATAGTTTTATAAAATATTTTACATAACAAAAATAGTGATGTGTTGACAGTACTCATTTGTTGAGATTAGTCAAGTGTTGAAAGAAATATAGATTCATGTGTTGAATAGAATAAATATTCATTTGTTGAATAGAATAAAGATGTTTTTGAAAAATATAAAGCCGTGTTGATTAGAGATGCGTTATTTTGACGCGAACGATATTTATATCGATTTTATTCGTTTTATAATGAATATTGAAAAGTGATTTCAAAATTTAATATTTTGAAATGAAATTCAAATTAAATTAGATTAAAATTCAAATTGAAATTTTATTAAATCAATTTGAAATGAATTCAAATTGAATTAAATAGAAGGTAAATTCAAATTGAATTGAATTGAAACGAATTAGAATTTGAATTGAAATGAATTTGAATTCGAATTAAATAAAATTGAAATGAATTCGAATTGAATAGAAATGAATTCAAATTGAATTAAATTGAAATTGAATTTAAAACGAATTGAAATCGTTTTGAATGAAATTTAAAACGAACTGAAATTGAATTGAAATCAATTTGAAATGAATTCGAATTGAATTAAATAGAAGGTAAATTCAAATTCAAATTGAATTGAAACGAATTAGAATTGAAACGAATTTGAATTCGAATTAAAAAAAATTGAAATGAATTCGAATTGAATTGAAATCAAATCGATTTGAAATTGAGGATGAAATTGAAATGGTTTTGAAAACGAATTTAAAACGATTTATAAAATACATTATTAAAGGAAATCGACGAAATATATAATATATATATTTATATATATATATATTATATATAATGGCCTGAATAGAACGCGCCGCGCCGTGGCAGTTCGTGAATTTCGACCATTGACTTCGAATTGACGTTGCGGGAGATCCGACCGTCGGATTCTCCTAAAACCGAAACCGTTGGGTTCGTATCGAAAAGAGCTTTCCAACGAATATTAGAAATTTGAAATCTAACGGTTGGATTTGGAATTATGTCCAAATCAAATTTAGAAAAGGTCGCTGTAAGTGCAGTTCGATGGCCGTTGATGGAAATCGACTGTACGAGCCTTGATAAAATTATTAAAAATATTAATAATTTGTGTAAAATCATAAGAAATAGTTTGTGAAGAACTAGGATGAAAAATTCCACATTTGAAACGATAAAAATAGATTTTTATCGAAATGAACTAGTTTTGAACTAGAATTAAAATCAATTTATTTTTAAAATAAATAAATTGAATTTGAAAGTGATTTTAAAAATAATCAATATTCCCAATACGTGAATTGGACTGGAGTTGAATCGAAATTATCTTTGGAATATTTCGATGTTGGATTTCGTGACTATACAAATATTGTTATGGGGATTTGAAAGATATATTTTATATCGTTATTTCCAATACGATATTTGTTGGTTTTAAATTTGATATTGAATATAAGCCGATATATTTTCTATTCAGAGTCTTGTAATTAATATCAAATGTGATTTGGGTTTATCGTGAATCGTGTTTTAGATGACATTGGTTCTTTAACCCAGTTAAAGGCAAGATATCGATTTTTGAAAAGATTAAAACTAAGTGGAGTTTTAATGAATCTTTAATTAGATTAAAAAGTGAATTTATAATTTAAATTATCAAATCTGAAAGGTGATCGAGAATGAAGTATCACCAGTTTTGCTCCAAAGCGATAGTTAAATCTTTAATTAGATTTGAACGTGAAATGGTAATTAATTTTACCGATAACACCGTGGTGTTAGATATGGAGTATTACCAATTTTGCTCCATGGGATATATAGGTTGGGATTGAGAAATAAAATAAATAATTACTTCGGTGTGGTTCGCTAATCACGACTAGTTAGAAATGATATCCAAAGGAAGATTATAGAATAAATTTAGAAGAATTTATCTTGGATAAAATTAATGGGAACCTTTCCCTAAGAATGTGATTTTGGTGAATAAAAGAATATTCTGAATTGGAATGAGGCGTTTGTTGTGTTTGTGTAACATTTGTTTATCATATACGTAGGTTATTCAGAAAGGCCGGGTTTATACCCATTCTGAATAACCGATTCGACGAGATGTCGAAGATGAAGACGGTGGTTGAAGACCGGTAGTCTTCACATCGTTTGGGTGATTACTGATGATCTCGATTGGGCTGTACACCCAAGATGAGGGAAACAGTTGGTGATCATCCAGACGTACCTGGAGATCGATGGATATGCGAGGAAAGTGCCTCCGATTTCGTTCAGACTCAGAACGAACTTGTAAATGGATTGTGTGTCTGACATTGGATTTTATTCTGTGTTGATTGATCTCTATTAAATATACATCTGTTTGGCGGTGGAGAATTTATTCTCTTGCTTAACGCCCTTCTCTGAGACGTACGAGCTCAGAGGTTGTATATCGATGGACATCAGTCGCATGGGGTGAATTGCCAGTGTGGCACGCATAAGTGGCAATTGATCAAGGCTTCTGTTGAAAAGCAAAGTCTTGTGGTTGATGATCAAAGCACGGCTTGTGTGGCGTAGCTTTGTGTATAGCGTGAATTCGCGAGCCTCACACCTCGGTATGAGTCAAAAATGGGATAGTGACTGCAGGGAGAGCACGACGTTTCTTTCTAGCTAGGGTGGTGTCAGTGACCTACCAGCCTTGACATTTATATACTTTTCACCTGTGTGGTTGTTGGATACGAGGCGCCTCAAATATAGGTCTGTAAGGACCGGGAAACGTGTGTTCAGGAATAATTAATCCTCCAAAGTTAGGTGAGGACCGGCCCTGAAGATCCAAGGATCAGAGTGGGGTCCTGGGACATTTGCTAGAGTGTCTCGAATCGGAGAGGAGCTTGCCCCTTGCCTCGTCTCATGACGGAAATCCAATTTCCAATACGTGATATTGCGGTTTTAATTGTAGAACTAGTATGGCGACATGATAGATGGTACCCATGCCGCCTATGATTGATATTTATGATTTGAATTCTTTTGACACTATACACTTATAATAGTATCAAGTGATTTGTTTTAAATGTACCAAGCATGTTTGGCTATTATAAGGGAAAACCCTATCCTCCGGCTTGCATTGCATTGTGTGATGGGACCTGGGTCTTATAATAGCTTCATTTTTCCAAAGAGCATTGCGCTGTTTTGTTGCATGCACTAGTATTCTTGGGAGGAAACCCGTTCCGTGTTATACGGCGTGGTCCCTTGAATTACTATCCTTTAAAGTAATGTTTTAAATAACTGTTTTTAGTTCTCACACCAGTCACATGACTAACCTGGAGTTTATTGTTTTAACCTAAACTCTGGGTGCCCTTATTTTCGACACAGGCAGCTAGTAGTTTTGGTTTTGCAGATTTATATTCACAGGATCCTAATTAACAGCTGGAACGATGCTCGGAAATCTCTGTATCCGTGTATTACTTTCAGTTGTGTTTTGTATATTTTTCCACTGCTATGTAATTTATTGTAATCTCTGATATTTATCGAATGTAATTTATTCATTTATACTCTGTATATTCTTGTATCTGATGGAATTGTTGTAATAATAATGAAATGTTCTTCTGTTTGCGTTTTGATTTGTCTTGTCCTCAACGCTATCCGGGCTTTCCTTACCGGGGAAGTTCGGGTCATGTCAATTTGGTATCAGAGCTTTGGTTTACAGAGATCGAGAACAAGACACATTAGAACCATACGAAAGAATTCATCAGATATTGGATTAGTAATATCCAATTAGAATGACTCGTTAGAGATAGGATCAGTAGTATCCTAGAACGAGTGTGAAGAGTATATTTTTCAAAACAATTTTGTTTTGAAAATTTAAACCATTTTATACGTATTTGGTTATTTATTTATTTTGAATTTGGGCAATCGAGTATATATAGATTTCGCGTATACGCGTCATAAACGTATATTCGAAGTTTTAATATACTGGATAGATATAGAATCACATTCTAGACACCCAGGGATAATTCTGATGATGTGGCCACATCATCAGTATTTATGTTCGTATTTCGAAGGTGTGATTTCTATATATTTCCATTAGACAGGTGTGAGAACCAAAACTTATATAGATAGATTTATTTGTTGTGATTTGGCATCAAAAACACGATTTCTGTATATATATCAAATTATGAATTTGAAACTCTAATTCACTAATTGATTGATGTTTGTGTTGTTTGTTTATTTGTTTGATAATTTTGAACCATTTAGCTTAATAAAATCAAATATTGAATTATATTGAAATTAGTCGCATTTGCTTGCATATACATGTACTTACATTGAACAGGACATAGCAAGGAGGCTAGAGCAGAGAATAAAATTTGTTTGCCCGACAAATAGTACATGTTTACTATAATTTACTGTTTTGTTTGGGTGATGATGATTTTATGAGCCTATTGGCTAGCCACTTGGCTTTTTCTTTTTCTTTTTGAGATCAGAAGGCCTATATGGCAATTTCGGGATTTTCCCGTTGCTCCCGGTGCAGGGGAGGTTATGGCGAAATTTTTCGAAAATTTAGGGTGTTAGCCAAATTTTTGAAGAATTTGAAAATTCTCAGAAACTGAAAAGTTGGAGAATGGAAGCCAGATCGAACGTAGAGTTGATTAATCAAACCACTTTCGACTTTGTTCCTTTTCGGGGACGAAAAGTTTTAAGTGGGGGAGATTGTAACAACCCGGAAAATCTGGGCCAGTTTAAATTTTTTATTTTGGCAATTTAATGAATTTTGAACATTTAAAATGAATTTTTTTAAATAATATCGACGAGAAATTTATTTTGAATAGAATTCGAACGTATATATTATATACGTCGTCGTTAGAATATAAATAATTATATATAATTATAAATAGAATTGAAAATGGCGCGGTAGTTCGATAATTCGATTTCAAACTTCAATTGAATGTACTGGGTGCAAAACAAACCGGATTTTAGTGAAACCAAAAATATTAGGATCTAATTGGGAATATCTTTCCAACGAATCCGAAAAATCAAGATTTCATAGCGGGAATCAAAAGATATGTCCAGTTGAAAATTCAGAATAGTCGCTATGGAATTCAGGCCCTTAAAAATGGGAATTTTGCAAACGACCTCGGATTTCGACGAAACCACTTTTGTTGGATCCATGATGTCAAATTATTGCTAGATTCCAAATTTCATAATTTTTTGAATCAATATGTGAGCGTGGCGAAGGAAAACGTGTTTGACCAGTTTTAGTTGATTTTAATCGACTGGAAAATGGCCATTTTTCCAACGGTCTCGGAATTCGACGAAACTAGTTTTGTTAGGACCGTATCGTCAATACGAAGCTAGAAAATATTTTTTTGGAATTTTTAAAGTTCGTATGTGACCCCAGTAAATTGAAATACGCGTTCAAATTCAATATATAGAGTTATATGTTGATTTTAATGGAAACTGATCGAAACGGTCGAATCGGGTTATGATACATATCCCATTGTGTTCATAATGCGGGTAATTAGCTAGGGAAGATAGTCGTTGGGTCTCATTTGGAGTTCGAAGAAAAAAGTCAACTCTTGGAAAATTAAATAAATTAATTAAATAATTATATATATCCCCATATACCCCCTTTCCTTTTCTATACACGGTCAAACCCCTTTTTCCCCAAATCACTCATTCAAACCCGTAACCCCAAGTCGCCTCCCCCTTCAGCTCGTCGCCGCCCTCCAGGCGCTCCGCCTCGCGCCGTCACCGATCTCCAGTCATCCCCTCCCCGTCGCCACCTTCCCCTCCTCCTCCTTCGACCTTCTGCGAACCCAACCCCCCCCCCCCCCCCCCCAAGATCCCTATAGTCCGTTGCTCCTCCACTAGAAGACCACCGCCGCCGTAGTTCAGGTCGCCCCGTCCCCTCTGATGGCCGACGCCAACCTCCACAGTCCTCCTCCACCTCCCTAGCACCCACTCTGATCTCCACCTTCACATTTCGGCTGTAAGTGTTAATATTTATTTCTATTTGTTTATTTAATATGATTAGTAAAGAAAGGTTTAATTTTTATATATAGAAAGGTTTAAATTTTATAAAATAAAGTAGCATGAATTTGATTTTCAGTTCTAATTATTTATAGTGAATGAAGGTTTGATTTTTATGTATATATATAATATATGAAAATGTGATTTTTATGATGGGAAAGACAAAATCTTTACTTATAGGAATAGCACGATAAAAATAGGATCTTTAAAGTAATAAAAATATGATTTTTATTTATGTAAAGTAATAAAAATATGATTTTTATTTATGTAGAGTTATAAAAATATGATTTTTATACATTAAGTGATATCATAAAAATGTGATCTTTATTTATATGACATCAAATAATGACTCGATTCTTATATATGAAGGTAGCGTAATGAAAATTGAATTTTTATTTATTTGAATAGCGATAAAAATATAATTTTTATTATGTAAAAAGGAATATAAAAACTCGATCTTTATTATGAAGTAACGATAAAAATGTGATTTTTATATATGTAGTGGCTACGGGCAACGAAAGTGACGAAAGGCGAGAACGACGAAGATTTCTACTAATGAAGTGTCGTGGAGTTGGGATAGCTATTGGTGAGAACTTCTCACTCTAAATTTCTTTTTCTAGATATATATATATATGCTAGGATGCGGACGGTGCTTAGCAGCACCCGACACCCGTCATCCACAGACCATGGATGGCTTGTTTGTTTTATTGATGTGTTGTGGAAATTGTTGTGATGGTGATGTGAAATCGATAATAAAATATTCTTGTGTTGAAAGGAAATAAAATATTTATATAGTTAAAAATATTTTATCGTTAAAAATATAATTTTTAACGTGAAAGTGAATAAATAAATATTTATAAACAAATCGGCCGATTTATTTATATACACTGATTTGACTGATATTGATTGGGTCGATAAATTTTACACATCACCCAACTGCACAAATAAAAATCTGTGTTTGTTGATTTGAAACCCCACACGGGTGTTGGGATTATATACATGTGGGGTTTCAAATCAACAAACATGTGTAATCGATTGGTCGACAGGCTGTGTAAGCGTTAATTATTTATATTTGATGCTTGTGCAGTTGTGTGGTGCACCTTGGATGATGTTTGATTGTTTATCGTTGCTATTATATACATGTGTTGTATGGAATCCATATAATTAACATTATATGGTGATTGATTGGGCCTCATTCCAATCGGGAAAATAATGAATGTTATAAAAAAAAGTTCATGTGTTGAATATAAAAATAGTCATGTGTTGACGATGTTCATGAGTTGAAACTATTGGTGTGTTGAGTAAAATATTTTAATAATAAAATTTACATCTTTATCATATTTAAAATTAGAACTACTTCACGATGGAGTCTGATTTAAAAATCAAACGATAGATACCATAATTTTATAAAATATTTTACATAACAAAAATAGTGATGTGTTGACAGTACTCATTTGTTGAGATTAGTCAAGTGTTGAAAGAAATATAGATTCATGTGTTGAATAGAATAAATATTCATTTGTTGAATAGAATAAAGAAGTTTTTGAAAAATATAAAGCCGTGTTGATTAGAGATGCGTTATTTTGACGCGAACGATATTTATATCGATTTTATTCGTTTTATAATGAATATTGAAAAGTGATTTCAAAATTTAATATTTTGAAATGAAATTCAAATTAAATTAGATTAAAATTCAAATTGAAATTTTATTGAATCAATTTGAAATGAATTCAAATTGAATTAAATAGAAGGTAAATTCAAATTGAATTGAATTGAAACGAATTAGAATTTGAATTGAAACGAATTTGAATTCGAATTAAATAAAATTGAAATGAATTCGAATTGAATAGAAATGAATTCAAATTGAATTAAATTGAAATTGAATTAAAAACGAATTGAAATCGTTTTGAATGAAATTTAAAACGAACTGAAATTGAATTGAAATCAATTTGAAATGAATTCGAATTGAATTAAATAGAAGGTAAATTCAAATTCAAATTGAATTGAAACGAATTTGAATTTGAATTGAATTGAAACGAATTTGAATTCAAATTTAAAAAAATTGAAATGAATTCGAATTGAATTGAAATCAAATCGATTTGAAATTGAGGATGAAATTGAAATGGTTTTGAAAACGAATTTAAAACGATTTATAAAATACGTTTTTAAAGGAAATCGATGAAATATATATAATATATATATATATATTATATATATAATGGCCTGAATAGAACGTGCCGCGCCGCGACAGTTCGTGAATTTCGACCATTGACTTTGAATTGACGTTGCGGGAGATCCGACCGTCGGATTCTCCTAAAACCGGAACCGTTGGGTTCGTATCGAAAAGAGTTTTCCAACGAATATTAGAAATTTGAAATCTAACAGTTGGATTTGGAATTATGTCCAAATCAAATTTAGAAAAGGTCGTTGTAAGTGCAGTTCGATGGCCGTTGATGGAAATCGACTGTACGGGCCTTGATAAAATTATTAAAAATATTAATAATTTGTGTAAAATCATAAGAAATAGTTTGTGAAGAACTAGGATGAAAAATTCCACATTTGAAAGGATAAAAATAGATTTTTATCGAAATGAACTAGTTTTGAACTAGAATTAAAATCAATTTATTCTTAAAATAAATAAATTGAATTTGAAAGTGATTTTAAAAATAATTAATATTCCCAATACGTGAATTGGACTGGAGTTGAATCGAAATTATCTTCGGAATATTTCGATGTTGGATTTCGTGACTATACAAATATTGTTATGGGGATTTGAAAGATATATTTTATATAGTTATTTCCAATACGATATTTGTTGGTTTCTAAATTTGATATTGAATATAAGCCGGTATATTTTCTATTCAGAGTCTTGTAATTAATATCAAATGTGATTTGGGTTTATCGTGAATCGTGTTTTAGATGACATTGGTTCTTTAACCCAGTTAAAGGCAAGATATCGATTTTTGAAAAGATTAAAACTAAGTGGAGTTTTAATGAATCTTTAATTAGATAAAAATGTGAATTGATAATTTAAATTATCAAATCTGAAAGGTGATCGAGAATGGAGTATCACCAGTTTTGCTCCAAAGCGATAGTTAAATCTTTAATTAGATTTGAACGTGAAATGGTAATTAATTTTACCGATAACTCCATGGTGTTAGATATGGAGTATTACCAGTTTTGCTCCATGGGATATATAGGTTGGGATTGAGAAATAAAATAAATAATTACTTCGGTGTGGTTCACTAATCCCGTCTAGTTAGAAATGATATCGAAAGGAAGATTATAGAATAAATTTAGAAGAATTTATCTTGGATAAAATTAATGGGAACCTTTCCCTAAGAATGTGATTTTGGTGAATAAAAGAATATTTTGAATTGGAATGAGGCGTTTGTTGTGTTTGTGTAACATTTGTTTATCATATACATGGGTTATTCAGAAAGGCCGGGTTTATACCCATTCTGAATAACCGATTCGACGAGATGTCGAAGATGAAGACGGTGGTTGAAGACCGGAAGTCTTCACATCGTTTGGGTGATTACTGATGATCTCGATTGGGCTATACACCCAAGATGAGGGAAACAGTTGGTGATCGTCCATACGTACCTGGAGATCGATGGATATGCGAGGAAAGTGCCTCCGGTTCGTTCAGACCTAGAAAGAATTTGTAAATGGATTGTGTGTCTGACATTGGATTTTATTCTGTGTTGATTGATCTCTATTAGATATACATTTGTTTGGCGGTGGAGAATTTATTCTCTTGCTTAACGCCCTTCTCTGAGACGTACGAGCTCAGAGGTTGTACATCGATGGATATCCATCGCATGGGGTGAATTGCCAGTGTGGCACGCGTAAGTGGCAATTGATCAAGGCTTCTGTTGAAAAGCAAAGTCTTGTGGTTGATGATCAAAGCACGGCCTGTGTGGCGTAGCTTTGTGTATAGCGTGAATTCGCGAGTCTCACACCTTGGTATGAGTCAAAAACGGGATAGTAACTACAGGGAGAGCACGACGTTTCTTTCTAGCTAGGGTGGTGTCAGTGACCTACCAGCCCTGACATTTATATACTTTTCACCTGTGTGATTGTTGGATACGAGGCGCCTCGGATATAGGTCTGTAAGGACCGGGAAACGTGTGTTCAGGAATAATTAATCCTCCAAAGTTAGGTGAGGACCGGACCTGAAGATCCAAAGATCAGAGTGGGGTCCTGGGACATTTGCTAGAGTGTCTCGAATCGGAGAGGAGCTTGCCCCTTGCCTCGACTCATGACGGAAATCCAATTTCCAATACGTGATATTGCGGTTTTAATTGTAGAACTAGTATGGCGACATGATAGATGGTACCCATGCCGCTTATGATTGATATTTGTGATTTGAATTGTTTTGACACTATACACTTATAATAGTATCAAGTGATTTGTTTTAAACATACCAAGCATGTTTGGCTATTATAAGGGAAAACCCTATCCTCAGGCTTGCGTTGCATTGTGTGATGGGACCTGGGTCTTATAAACGCTTCATTTTTCCAAAGTGCATTGCGCTATTTTGTTCCATGCACTAGTATTCTTGGGAGGAAACCCGTTCCGTGTTATACGGCGTGGTCCCTTGAATTACTATCCTTTAAAGTAATTTTTTAAATAACTGTTTTTAGTTCTCACACCAGTCACATGACTGACCTTGAGTTTATTGTTTTAACCTAAACTCTGGGTGCCCTTATTTTCGACACGGGCAGCTAGTAGTTTTGGTTTTGCAGATTTATATTCACAGGATCCTGATTAACAGCTGGAACGATGCTCGGAAAGCTCTGTATCCGTGTATTACTTTCAGTTGTGTTTTGTATATTTTTCCACTGCTATGTAATTTATTGTAATCTCTGTTATTTATCGAATGTAATTTATTCATTTATACTCTGTATATTCTTGTATCTGATGGAATTGTTGTAATAACAATGAAATGTTCTTCTGTTTGCGTTCCGATTTGTCCTGTTCTCAAAATGATCAGGGGTTTCGAACGGTCTTTATCGGTTTAACGATCGATTCGGATCGAGCGAAATTCCTTGCCATTACATTGACTAAGAGTAAAATAGTTAATCCATTTTTAGTAAGTCATTAAATTAATAAGCAACTTCAATAGTGATCATTAACTCGATAATTATCTTTAAATTTTGTTAATTAAAATATAAATTAACCTTTTTGAACAATCATTAATCTTAAACAACTATTTGTCAAAACTGTTTCTATTAGATTAATTTAAATCAAATTAGTCTAATAACCAATTCTAATTGGAACAGTTAACTTAGTCAACTTGGAAACATTAGTTAACTTGTTAACTGATTTCCACTAATTCTTCCTCTTAAAATAATATAATTAATTTATTAAATAATATCACTTAACTGTTTCATAAAAACAATTAATCCAAATTATTAACCCTTAGTTCGATTTCTGATTTCCTTGCTTATAAATTTTGTTAAAACATAAAAATTTGCTATATAAAACATGTATAATTACTTTATAAAAACTAATTTAAAAATATCAACTTATTTATAAAACTTCCATTTTTATATAACTTATAAAAATATAGTTGAAAATCTTGCTTCAGTTATAAAAATAAATTTTGTATCTTAATTTCGACAATTCACCTAGCGACAAACCAATGTCTTAAAATGATGGATTTTAGGCCATTTGCTGCCAATCACTTAATCAATACTGATTATTGATTAATAATATGTCAATGTTGAATTTCAATTCAACCATCAACATCTACTCCAACAATCAACACCCAAATAGGATTTAATGTTACTGGGGTCAAACAATCCGTATATAAATAATATGAAAACAAATAACGTACAAAATGTTGAGGAATCCACTTGGATCCCTCCAACCTATATTTCCCTACATCAAAGCTCATAATATCATTATATAAACACATATGAAATGGTTATTCTAATCTTAATCATTTAAATGACGGAAATGTAAATAATAACAATCAACAACCAAACAATAGACATTCAAAGCATCCAAACATCCAATTTACGCTAACAACGATAAATTATAATAATATGAATTGAATCACGTCATAGAATTCCAGACGGCGTGAAAGTTAACTCACAATTTATTTTCAATCGACGATTCAGATCATTTTATTTGATTTCAAACTAGCATTTAAAATCATATAAAATTCCAGTTAACTCCAAATCATTCCAAACTAGCTCGTACTCGTAGTACTCGTCTACACAATCTCGACGGACTTCCTTTCGTGAAATTATGTTCACATATGACAAAGTTATAGTTACTACAATTTTTTCAAACCGAATTAACATATTCCTTAACTATTTCAATTAACCTTAATTATAATTAGCCATTAATCACGTAATTAAGGTCTTTAACCCTACCTTTTGAAATTATAAATCCCGACTTCAACAATTCAACAAAAAATTGTAACTACCCGTATTTTCAAAACCAATTTAAAATTTATATTTAATTGATTATCATGGAAATTAAATATTTTGAACAATTTATTTTGAGAATAAATGACGAAAAATTTATTTTAATCGAAGTTAGAATGCATAAATTTATTTTAATTGTAAAACGAGCTTGAAATGGTGAGGTACTTTGAAAATTCAATTTTAAATTTCATTTGAATGTATAGAATTCAAAATAAATCGGATTTCGGTAAAACAAGAAACGTTAGAATCTGTTTAATAATATTTTTCTAACGAATCTAAAAAACTAAGATTTCACTTTATAAATGGTAAGTTATTCCCAGTTTAAAATTTAGAATAGTTGCTATGGAATTTATTTATATTTTAATATATATAACCCTTAAAAATATCCATTTTGCAAACGACCTCCGTTTTGGACAAAACCACTTTCGTTGGATCCAGAATGTCAAATTATTGTCAAGTTTAAATTTTCAAGTCATTTGGAATCAGTATGTGAGCATAGTGAATTTAACCACGTTTTCAATTTCAGTTCAAATTTAATAAGCCGGTTAAAAGGCCATTTTTCAAACATTCTACAAATTCGATGAAATTAATTTTGTTAGGACCATATCTTCAAAACAAAGCTAGATTTCATTTTTCGTAATTTTTGGGGTAAGTATGCGGCCGTGTTAAATTAAAAGTGAAAATTAGTCTCACATCCTTAAAACTAAAGTTAATTAGGCTCACATCCTCCCCTTTTGAAACATATAAATCTCATCCCTATTTTTAAAACGCAGCTTTTTCCCCGGAAATGCCCTCATTCGATTTTAACGGTGCGTTTTTGTTTATAGGTTACGTATTAGGGTTTTATTTTTTACAGAAACACACTTTTCTAATCCGTAGCGGCGGCTTCTCCAGCACCAAAACACGAGAGGGCTCCAGCACCAAAACACGAGAGGGCGGCTCCAGCACCAAAACACGAGAGGGCTCCAGCACCAAAACACGAGAGGGCGGCTCCAGCACCAAAACACAAGAGGGATTCAGCACCAAAACACGAGACGCATGACCGAATTGCAGAAATGAAGGATCAGATTGCGGTGCTAAGAAGAAGAATACGCGAGATCTCAACTCTGAAACTGGTAACCCTACTTTCTAAATTGCCCCATTTTAGTTTAATTTTCATTATATTTGGAGCGGCTCCAAACTTTGCCAATTCTGAATTGATTCAAGGAATTTTCTTTAAAACCTGAAGCTCCGTGACTACTACAGGTGATTGTTCCTTTTAGTTCTGCCTTGAATTGGTTTGTTGGTGTTTAACGTTTTGGATTGACGATCTTTGGGCTAGAACTGGTTTATATTTGATTAAATTGGGTTAATTTTGTTTATGGTACCTCTGTTACGAATTTGAGAATCTTGAGTTTGCACTTGTAATTGCCGAGTGTATATGACTTTGATGAGGTATACTTTTGCCCATCAATGGGTTGAACGATCAATATGTAAACTGGTCAATTGCATTGGAATGAGCATGAGTTTTATTTCTGAACTCAGTTGTGCTTATTGGAATGTTGACTCAACTGTTCTCCTAACCTTCGTGGATTTTTGCTGAACTTCTAATAAAAAGTTGCGGACAAATATGCATCTATTCTTAATATATGCATATATGTATGCAATTTTTTATCAAACAAACAGAAAAACATATTATTTTACAAATATATTCATATTCCTATGAATATATTTGGAATACTTGCATATATATATTCAGAAATTATTGTTTTTTGTTGAATTCTACGCATGTATTTATATTATTCTGAAGCAGTTTTTGTAATTTAGGTTACTGCACATTAAGCTTATTAATGTTGATTTTCTTTTTTTAATAACAGTGTTCCAGCAGATATTGGTGTAGTGGTGTTGTTGAAGCTTGGTCCTCCATCCTTTTCCAAATGATTGAAATCTGCAGTTGTTTTATAGAGCCTACTAAATGTTCTGAAATTTTTGATGTAGTACATGTAAATGTGGTCTATACTTATTTTTTGATGTAGTACATGTAAATGTTATGAAATTATTCATGTAAGTATGCGCATATTTCTGTTATTTGCATATATATATGCATCTTGTTATAATTATATGTATTTACTTTTTTGTCATTTCTTTTGTTTCAGCAATTATGCAGTACAGTTCTGTATATGTATGCAATTATTTCACTTTTTTGCATAAATGTATGCAATTTTAATTAATATTTGTATCTAATTGTCTAGTTTTTCGTAAAAATCAAAAAATCTTAATAAAAAAATTGTAGTCCCTACATTCAAGTAATTATTTATTTCTGAATAATATTAATGTATGCACGTCTACTTCATTGTTGCGCAAAACTAATAATTTATTTTCTGCATAATATTAATAAACGTATGCAATTATTCCACTTAGTTGCATAAATGTATGCAATTTTATGTAATATATGTATCTAATTGTCTATTTTTCGTAAAAATCAAAAAAAGTAATAAAAAAATCGCTGTTGGAGTGATTGACGGTTTTCCAGAATTGTAGGATTAGGTTTATGAGCGAGATAATAGGAGCGATAGACTGAGTAAATGAGGACAAACAGTTGTTGGATAGTTTTTTAGGTGTGTAAGGGTAGATCTGGAATTTTTTTAGGTGTGTAAGGGTAGATCTGGAATTTTTTTAGCGGAAATTAAAAAATAGGAATGTATTCTATATTATTTTTATCACCGGGTTTTTTTTTATATTTTGAAACTTAATAGGGACCTGTAAAAAACACACCCAAATTAAAATGTATGTTGAAATATAGTATTGAACGTTATGTTAATTTATATTTTAATTTTGATAAAAACTGATCAAAGCAGTCAAATTGGCTTGTAAAACAAATCCCATTGTGTTTGGAATGGAGGTATTTAGTTAGGAACGATAGTCGTCGAGTTTATTTGGAGTTCGAAACGATAAACAAGTTATTTGTGAATTAAAAAAATATTATAATATATATATATATATTAATGTAACATACCGTCTTTCGTCCACTTCAAGTAAATAATTAAACCAACTCGAACCGTTCGAAATGACAGAATAATATTAGCTTCGGAGGTAAATAGAATAAATCACAGAATCACAGATCACAGACATAGAGCAAAATAATAACTCGCAGCGGAAAATACATAATACAATACTAGTTCATGAAGCTACTAAATAAAAATTTACAACAGAGTTTACATAAATAATATAGCGGAAGGCTAATACAACGATTTCTAATACTTGAATAAATAAAACAGTATGAAACATAGACGATAAGGATAGCTGAAACTAGATCAACTGATTAATAGATACAAGTGAGCAAAACCCAATATAAGCACCAAACTCCAGGAGTGAAACACGAAAGCTATAATACTCAATCTGACCCAAGCAATAATGCAAAACAAAACAGCTCGGATCAAGACTAACATTCTCATGGAAGTAAAGAAACTCAAATGAATTGTTCAATGAAATGCATCAATAACTAAAAGGAAGTTTGGGATCATAATCCTCTAAGGATTCGTTAAACTAATATCATATAATATAATACATTTTTACCCTTACACAGTTTATAAACATTGTTGTAAACATTGCATATAATACACCAGTAAACGTCGGTGGATAGGGATGCACCGCTATATGACAATGTTAAATCAAAATTGTAGGGGCTCAATCAGGATAATATGACAAGGCACACGAGGAATACCCATGGTTTGATTCTACCAGTGCACGCCCGTGATCGGTGGTAATGCATAGCTGCGACTACCGCCCACCCCGAAACACAATCCAAAATCAAAGGTGCACCAATCAAATCACAAAGTAATAGATAAGGGTTCGAGGAAGTGTGTCTGATAGGAGGTGCTACCTCACTTAATCACGATATAGCGCATGTTTTAGTTATTTTAATTATGACTCGAAAGTCAAGGCTATACATCATCGTTCTCTTTCTTCAACTCCAGTAATCGCTTCCAAATCATCCTACTTCATTCTGGAACTCCACCGCGTACACAGTTGTTAAAGTGGTTTAGTATTGGCAGAGAGCATGATAATATCCGATCCCGATCTCCTTAACAACCAATCATTTACATTTTTCACACCGTGTTCATTACTTTATAAATCACTTTATAAAATCATTTATACGAAATCTCAGGTTCAAATTTGAATTCAAAATTTAAGTTCAGTTTTACTTAACGTGATTTATTCTCGTCAAAACTCAAGTTCAAACAATTCATTCAAATCAATTCGTTAAGTCTAATGTATAAGTTCGAGCTCAATATAGAAAAAAATTCAAAATAAAATCTTTATAATTCAACTTAGTTAAACCATATCGTATTTCATAAGTCAAGTTGTACAATTCAAACTCATTACTTAAAGAATTCAATTCAAAACCTTATATTCAATTCAATTATACGATTAGACACATCCTTATAAATCGATTTTAGAAATTTCTTTAATTCAAACAAAATAGTTTATGAAATCAATTCCATACATATAATTATATATATTTCGATTCATTCTCAGTTGCTTAAAATCGAATTCATTTCATATCAAATATAAATAAAATCAGTTTATGTAATTAACGTTCAATTCTTATAAAAGTTCATAGTTTCAATCAATTCAAATTCGCATTCAGTTGATAAAAAGATTCAAATTCATTCCTTAATTAGGAAATTCAATTTCAGAACAATTTCACAATCCAAGTTCATCTCTTAAGTTCGAATTAAATTCAAATTCGAATTCTCATCTTATATGAGTTCGTTCCTTAAACCAATATCATCATTATATAAAGTCAAATCTTTAGACCTCTAATTTAAATCGCGAAATCTTAACTTATCCAACTCTTGGTTTATGATTAAAGTTTATAAAAGAAATTTAACTTTGAAATTAGATATATTTATATAAGTTTATAAATTCGAAAATTAATTAGAATATAGATTATAAACATATGTAGTGTAAAATAATATAAAAAATAGATTTAAAAGAATTACTACAATAATATAAAAAGTTTAAAATACTTATATAATTAAATTATATAGTTTAAAATAAATAAATTATAACTGAAATCTTAAATAAGTATTTAAAATATATATTTACTTATAAAAGTCATTTTAAAATATACAATTCAAAATTTATAAAATCTAAGTTTTAAAATCTTCAAAATATAAATATATAACATATAAAATCTTAAGTTAAATTCAAATTCCAGATCATTTTATTTCAAAAACACGACTAACAGTGTCCGTATATAGTTTTCTACCCTATGGTCAAGTGATACGAATATTTATCATTTCAACATGCAATTTATAGTATTTCTACGGGTCTATCATTTCAAACTGCGATCCCAAATTCAATAAAAATCGTTCAGGTTTATCATTTCAACCCATAACGATTTTCCCTATTCTAACATCCGTTTGGGTATATATTATTTCAACCCTTAGTGATTTTTCCTAAACTAGAATCAATCACATCATAATTTATATATAATCAGTGCACCTACATGTCATATATAAGAGTGTACATCTTAAACAAACAATTTCTACTAGCAATCCTATACATTTCATAATAGTTCAAATAGCTGATCTAACATCCATGAAATAATGTGAGTCAGGTGTGAGATAAACTCACCTTTCATGGCACAAAAAAAAGAGACGACAGACCGATGGACACTGAATGAAGTGTCGATTTCCAGGCATGATTTAGAATAGATCCAACTCGATGATCGCTCAGTATTTTTTTTAAGAGGAGGCTAGGAAATTACTCGATGGATCAGTACGGCTATTGGGTACTGAACTCGACGCCAAACTCAACTCAATAAAATAGACACATAGCCTCTTTTACACAAAATATTATATAAATAGTTTTATATATGAATACATAGTAAATTTTATAACATATACATAATGTAAAATTCAACGCACACCAAAATTGCGTGATATAAATTATACACATATAAATAGCATAAATACACACATAAAACCAAAACCGTATCTATATTAAAAACGACACAATGCTAAACATACCCGCACATACAAATAAACAAATTTATAACACACAAAGTAAACTCATTCTTGTAGAACCACTCAACACAATATAGACACACACAAAGTTACTAATCCCATAAACCCACGCAATAGACATCACAAAAGTAAACAAAGCATACAACTCCACATCTCGAACACGTATTGATCACACAACATCTCAACACAGTTATAAAAGATAACGCACGCAAAACCACACAGTTAACAACCCATGCATGCCATACATGACACAACACAGATTGGAGAAGGTTGATGGTGGAAGTTTTAGGCGAGGTCAGAGGGGTCGACGTTTTCAGGGCGGAGCACGGCAAAAGCAGGAGGAGCTCGGCTTTGGGGTGTTGGAAAAAATGGAACAGAAGGCGTAGGTAGAACGGGATGGAAATGGGTGGAAAAGTATATGGTGGTGTAATGATTCGCATGAGAAGTTTTGTTCATAAAGACAGATGAGGAGCAGACCCTCTTTTCTTTGTTAGAATAGGAAGAATATGTGTGATGGGAATTGGGAATGCATACAGAAATAGGAAGATGGGATGGAAATAAAGATTGGAAAGAGATATGGCAACTGCTTCAAATATATATTTTAAATCAAAGTATACAAAAGCTGTTGTAAGAATTCAATTTTGAAGCTGGAGCGGTTCTTCAGCCACGGAATAAAAGATGGGAGATGCGGTTTTAAATCCGAAGCATTTGAAACGGACAACAGTTTGAACGTTTCTTTAAAAAAGAAATGAACGCTTTTGGTTTGAAAAACCAAGGTTTGAACGGATTATAAAAGAAAAAATGAACCGTTCAAATAAAAATGTGGCATTGGAACAAAGTATAAAGGCACAACATACTTTGGAATTCAAAATGAAAGTGTACAGGTGCATTCATTATTATGGTTTGCGTGAATAATTATTATTGTGTTGCATTCATTATTTTCAAGACCCAATGTGCATGCATGAAATGGTTTGGGAACAAAAGAGGAACATGGCTGTAACGACCCGGATTTTGCCCGACCACAATCGATCGCAAGATCGATCAAGACCGTTCAAATTCCGCATACGTTAACTTTGGGCATTCCAATGCAGCGCAAACCGGAGGATAGGGTTTTACCTTATAATGGTCAAAAGATGTTTGATACGTAAAAACGATATTATTATTAGTGTGTATATATATATAAAACATTTCAAATATAATATCAATCCTAGACGGCATAGCTACCATCTACTATGTTGCCATACTAGTTATACAATCAAAACCGCAAGGGGCGTATTGGAAATTGTGTTTCCATCATGAGTCAAGGCTAGGGAGGCGCTTCTGACCGATTCGAGACACTCTAGCAATGTCTCAGGATTCGTATGCTGGCGAACCCTTGGATACAGCAGGGCCGGTCCACAAATATTTTAGTGGATTAGTTATGCCTGAACACACGCTCCCCGATCCTATTGGACCTACAAATCAGCCGTGGGCGACCGATAAAAATAAACCGAGGCCTCGCAAAATTCCAACAACCACATAAGCAAATGTCATCCAGTTTAAGAACTGACACCACTTCTAGGTAGAAAGAAACGTGTGCACTCCCTGCATTCCCTTCTCCCGTTTTAGACTCAATCGGTGTGTGAGGCTCGCGAAGTCACGATAAACACAAAGCTATATCAAAATTGACTGTGCTTTGATCATCAACCACAAGGCATTCTTTTCAACAAAGCCTTGTTCATTTGCATCTTAGCATGTCACATTGTCAGACCCACCCATATCATTGATCATCTACCAATATATATATATATATATAACCTCTAAGCTCATACGTCTTAGAGAAGGGTGATAAGTAAAGAATAAATTCTTCACCACCAAATAGAAAAAATAATCAGTAGCGTTCAACAAATACAGTAGAAATGAATACAATGTCAGACACGCAATCCATTTACAAGTCCGCTCTGGGTCTGAGCGAAACAACGTGTTCGTCGATCTCCAAATGCGTTTGGACGATCATTACCAAATACCTTGCCTTGGAAGGACAATCCCAATTCAAGATACCAGTCATCATCATCCCAACGATGTGAAAACCTTCGGTCTTCAATCACCGTCTTCATCTTCGACTCTTGATCGTCGTGATGATTATTCAGAATGGGTTAAACCCGGTCTTTCTGAATAACTCGCGTATTTTGTGATTAGAAAGCAAATATCGGAAGATCACACATTACGCCACATTCCAACTCCGAGTATTCTTTTAATAGGATATTCATATTAGAAGATTCTCATTAATTTTATCAAAGATAAACTCTGAAAATAAAATCTTAAATCTTCCTTAAAAGATTTATTAAAACTCCAGTTTTGATTTGATATCAAAAATCATTATTAGAAGATCATTTATTTTAAGGAATAAATCTTGTCTTAAACAGGTTAAAGAACTAGTGTCCTTTAAAACACAGTTCACAATAAACCCACAAATCAATTTCCAAAATATGGAATTTCACAGAAATCAAATCAATACATAATCGATATAAATTTCTGTATCGGACTAATAATATAAATGGAATAACGGCAAAGCCTCTTAAATTCCATTTATAATATCGGTCTTCTTTTACAGAAGCCCATTTCGATTATTACCAATCGAATTTCCACTTAATTCCAATTTAATATATTAAATTGGAAAACTTGATTTTTAGAAAATGCCCTTTTTAAATCTATAAAATAGATTTATAAATTCCAAATAATAATTTCAATGTAAATTGGATTAAAGGACAAATGTCGTTTAAAACACCGTCCACGATAAATCCACTTCACATGTCAATTTATTTCATATCACAAAATATAAATGCAAATCCTAATAATCTTTAAAAACATATTTTAAAATTAATCATTAAAAATATTCTTTATATAAAAGATTCTAAATGGGAAGTTTTCTTTATATTACAAATTTTTTATCTTTTACGAATATTCTTTGTTTTAACATATACTTGATTAAAAATATTTTTATGAAAATTTTTACTTTATATAAAAAGGATTTCTAATGTAAAAATATTATTATTTAAAAGAACACCTGAATCGAAATGCGACTCAACCATTTACCATATAATTTGGATTATATGGATTTCACACACATCATATATATGATAATAACAGTATAATCATCAAATCATCCATCTACATCCAAAGTGTAATTTCCACTGTGTAAGCGTTAAAATTAAATAATAACGCTCATCGTAGCCTGTCGATCTAACGATCAACATACAACAGAATATTGGGATTAGTGTATGTTAATTTTCATCCCAACACCCATGTGGGGTTTCAACCAATAAATAAATAATAATTTTATTTGTGCACTTGGGCGATGTGTGAAAATAATTGTCCTAATCACATAAACAAGTCAGGTAACTTGTCAATGGGAGTGTAATACACAATATATAATGATGACAAGAAAATATCTCTATTGCAATGAATGAATAAGAATAACTTCGTCTCTATTGACAATTTCTATTTTGCTAGTTTAAACTCAAACAAAAATGGTTATTTTGTTTTGGCAATTCTAATGAGACAAAAATGATAAATATTTTGATTTAACTAACTTATCTTGACAAGTATATGTCTTATCAAACATAAGATATATATATATATATATATATATATATATATATGTATGTAAATTGCTTTAACTAATTCATTTTGACAAAAATGAATATTTCTGACAAAATGTCTATTTTGGTTTAACTAGTATAAAATGACTAAAATAAATAATTGTTTTTAACTAATATAAATTAACAATAGTGAATATTTGGTTTTAACTAATATAAATTTAGAATAGTGATTAATTTGTGTTTCTATTCTAATAAAATGTCCCAGTGCTATATTTTGTTTCATTCTTTTAATTTAGACAAAAAGGTGGGTTTGTGTCTATTTTGCTTTAATGATAAAAATATGTATGTTTAGTTATTCCTTCTTTACAAAAGCTTAAATAAACATTTTCAATTCATTCTTTTTGAAGTGACAAAAAAGAACTCCTTTTATTTCATATAAGACATTTAACAAATTGGCCCTTTTTACTTCATATAGAATTGCAATAAAAATGCACTTCTAAAAACTATTCTTTCTATTGTCCTTTAAAATGAAAATAAAATGAAACATTATCTCTTTTGCTACACCTAGAATGTGCCAAAATGTAACTTTTAAATCTTATCCTTTATTTATATCTAAAAAAGTGAATAAAAAGGTAATCCTTAATTTGAAAGTAAAATGAAAGATTTAATTCATGTTTTATTTGCATTGGAGGATGCAAACAAAAATGCAACTCTCAAACAATATTTTATTCATATCAAAATTATAAATCAAAAAAAATGTAACTTTCATTTTGATGGTTTGTTTGCATTGATGAATGGAAACAAAGATGAACTTTATTTTAAGGTTTTATTTGCAACAAGTAATGCAAATAACAAATGTAACTTTTATTTTTATTTAAAAGTATATTTGAGTGAATGTAAAAGAACCTCATTTCCAATGAGCATTTACATTAGTGAATGTAAATAAAAGATCAACATTTATTTTAAATGAATATTTGCATTTGTGAATGCAAATAAAAGAACAACATTTATTTCCAAAGTATATTTGCATTTGTGAATGCAAATAAAAGAATAGTTTTGATTTCAAATTATATTTGCATTAGTTAATGTAAATAAGAGAACAAAATTTATTTTTGAAGTATATTTTTGACAAATTCTATTAAATGTATAAAAATGTGTACATTTGTATTGGTGAATGTAGATAAAAAGATAGACTTTAGTTTCATTGAATACTTGCATTGATAAAAGCAAATAAAAGAATAAACCTTAATTTCAATGCATATTTGTATTGATAAATGCAAATAAAGAAATAAACTTTATTTTCAATATATGTATTTGCATTGGTGAGTGCAAATGAAAGAATAATTTGTCTCAATATATATTTGCATTGGTAAATGCAAATAAAGAACAATTTCTATTTTCTATATATATTTGCATTGGTGAATGCAAATAAAAGAATAAAATTTATTTTTAAAGTTTATTAGCATCAGTGAATTCAAATAAAAGAATCAATTATATATTAAAATATATTTGCAAACAAAAATGTAACTTCTGAAGATAATTTCTTATTTACATATAAAATGTAAGCAAAATTGTGATTTCCAAAATATGTATTTTTATTTACATTAAAATGTAAACAAAAAGGTGGTTTCCAAATATGACCTTTAATTTACAAATACAATGTAAATAAAGTTTTATTTTACTAATAGGTTTTCAATATCAACAATAAAATTTAATATTTTATTGTTATTCCAATTCTAGAACATCTTGCGTTTAATGTGACAGTAAAAAGAAGAATTTTTACTGTAATTCATAAATCGTGATCTAAATGTAAACAAATAAAAATTGGATTTTATTTGTTAGCCCAATTCTGTTGTAATGGAAACAAATAAAAATATATTCTATTTGTTGTTCATTCTAATGTAAATAAACAAATAAAAATAATATCTTATTTGTCGTTCAAATCCTGTTCTAAAATAAACAAATAACAGTAAGGTTTATTTGTTGTTTAAATTCCATTGTAAGGTATACAAATAAAAATAATGTTTTATATGTCGTTCAATTTCTATGGTAATATCAACAAATTAAAATGAGTTTTTATTCGTCGTTCCAATTCTATTGTAGTATCAACAAATAAAGATACGTTTATTTGTCGTTCAAATTTCATTGTAACATCAACAAATAAAAATAAATTTTTATTTGTCGTTCAAATTTCATTGTTCATTTCAGAATAATAAAAATAATATTTTTAATAATTTAAAATAAATTAGAGCAACTAGATTACGATTTAAATCTGAATAAAATATGATTTAGATATAATTTTAGATCTAATTCTCTAACCACAAATAAATTCAACCGTATATAAAATTCAATGCAGATCTAGCCTATCATGAACAACTAAACATACCACCAACAACAATCAACAATTCATCAATCGCAGAACATTTCAGATCTGAATTAGTATTATAATACAATAATTTTTAACACGATAAAAATATTTAAAAATAAATTAAATAATAAAAATTAGAGTTCTCACATTGATTTTGCTGAAAATTCAACTGTCTCGGTTTCAGCTCTTGTCTGCGCCATTGCGAAGATCTCGGAAACACGAATCCAACGCAACTTACGGTTCGTAAATCGGCCCTCGTATGAAAGAGTTGTTGAATTTCAAACATTGGATAAATTAATATTAAATAAATAAATAATATAAAATAATCAACCTTCTTCCTCCCTTTTCACGTTCGGCCGAACCCATCTTCCATCGTCCAGCCCCCACGTCGCACGTACCACCGAGCACCGGGCCGTCGATCAACTGCCGTCATCTCGTGTGCCGTCGCCCCCCCTTCTAGCACCCAGAAGTGGGCCCCACTCGCTGTCCCCTAGCGCCGGAAAAAGCCACCCAAACACCGCGCCTTTGTCTCCAAATTTCGGCCGCCACGCTCCAGTAAACCCGATCATCCCCGTACGGATTGAAAGCCCTCGAAAAACTCTTCGATTTGATATATGTTTGTTGATTTTCATTGAACGGATTGGAAGAAATTAACGTTTGAATTTCGGATGTTTCTGGCCTTCGAATAGACATGGCGGCGTCTGCATTAGGGTTAGGGTTTTAATTTTTTTTTTTATTAAATTCATTGAAAAACGTTTTTTAAAGGTGGATTTCAGGACTGTCTCAGAATTAGGCCTGCTTACTATCGATCTTAATGTTTTGAGGCCTTCTGAACGCAATGGGACAGGTCTCGGGGTCCAATTCCGAAATCTGTAGAATATTTATTTAAAATCCCATTAAAAATTAATTAATTAAATATTGACCGTACATTTAAATACGCCGGGGCCACATATGACCTCTAAAAATTCCAAAAAAATTATTTTTAGCTTTCTTATGACGATACAGTTCTAACAAGACTAATTTCATTGAATTCTGAGACTGTTTGAAAAATGGCTATTTTCAAGTCGTTTAAATTTAACTGAAATAGTCAAAACACATTTTCTTTTGCCACACTCACATATTAATTCGAAAAATTCTGAAAATTGAAACCTAGCTATAATTTGACATTCCGGTTGCAACAAAAGTGGTTTCATCGAAAACAGAGGTCGTTTGAAAATTGACTATTTTTAAGGGCTATATATTTAATATTAAAAATACATTTTTAAACAAATAATTCCCGAAACTCAAAATATATAAGTGTTTATACTTTTTAAATGCAGAAACATTATTCTAGACTCAATGGAAGTGGTTTCGAGTCCAAATTCCTTCATATGTGAAAAGTACCCTATCGGGCCATATATATAATATATATAAATTCTACAGCGACCTTTCTAAATATTGAATTGGCCATAACTTTTGATTCCCGCTATGAAATTTCAATTTTTCAGATTCGTTAGAAATATATGATTAAAACAGATTTAAATATTTATGGTTTCACTCAATTCTAATTTATTTTGAATCCTGTATATTCAGTTAAAGTTCAAAATTAAAATTTTAAAACTATCACGCCATTTCTAACTCCATTTATATTTAAATTAAATTTATTCGTTTTAACTTCGATTAAAATAAATTCTAGCCATTATTATTTATTTAAATTATATTATTACCTCAAAATTCATTAAAATTTTCTAAAATAAAAATTTTAAATTGGTTCAGAATTTACGGGTTGTTACAGTGGTATCAGAGCCAATACCCAGCCGGAATTGTGGCTCCCGTGTGGACCACAGCGCCTAGGTGAGGTGCTTGTGAGCCAACGGGGACGTTGGGCTCTGTAGGAGGGGAGAATGTAACACACCTAAGTCCCACATCGTGGAAGCCTGTGTGAAGTGGGTACTTATATAGTAAAACCCATCTCTTACTAACGTCGAGGCCTTTTGAGGAACAAAACCCCACACCTATATGGTGGCTAAGTTGGGGACAATATCTTGCGTGAACGGAGGTGCGGATTGTTACAATGGCTTAGAATTTAAAGTGGCAACACCGCATGGAATATGATTTGTGAAATGGAACAGAAATGTGAAAAGGATCCAATGCATGCATTAAATGGTTTAGAAAATAAGGACTAAATGTGTCCGTGCTAAGTTCCAAAAAAAATAAAAATAAACGGATGGTTTAATAAAATAAAATGACAATTTTTACAGACCCAAAATGACTAAAAAAATATGCCCGATCTGAATATGCACACATCGAACTCAAATGACTTTGTTTCAAAAATGAACTGCACAAGCTTTTTGTCAGTTTTAGCACGAACCAAACACAAGAACTGGAAAATGGATATATTACGGAAGTCAGCGCGATGAGACGGCACAATGGTATATAATATGCAGTGTCAGGATTCTCCGTTCAAAAATATGTTATGGACCCTTTTAAACGTAAGAATGTAGATGAAAAACGAAGGTCAAAACTTTCGATTTTCACGAAACGAATTTCGCCATTGGATTACTGACAACAAATAGAATATTTCTCATATTTTTCCGAACTGGATTCGAAGAGATTTTAAAATCGTTAAATTTTGAACTGTTATCCGTAGCTTTGCGCTGAAAATTGCGTGACCAACAAGCATTCAAATTTTCCAATGAAATTTTCACAGCTTCTACATTTCACTATACGTAATACAAATTTCAAATCTATTATGAAAAATCATAGAATAATTTCCAAAAAAAATTCGATTTAAATTAGAATTTAAATCATTAAAAATAGCAGGTTGTTATAATCTCCCCTACTCAAAACTTTTCGTCCTCGAAAAGGAATGAGGCAGAAAAAATAGTAATTAAATAATTAATATATTAAACCCATGGTTCATATCTATTCTCATACATACATACATATATATATATAATTTGAAATATATATAAATCAAAAGTTAAAATATTTTCAAACATTTCAAAACAGCTTCAAGTACTCACTCGACGTCTCGATTGGCTATATATATCCCACTTTCGAAACCCAAAAAATATATATCGATGATGCTCTAGTCATCACCAAAATCATTTTCAACCGACTAGAGTATGACTCTATATCTGTCTAATACATGTATGATTAAATATATACGTTGATCAGACGTATACCCAAACAATTAGGTATTCGATAGGATAATTTTTACATCAAATTAATACTCAAAACATCTTTTTATATTTAAACATAATATATACCAAAATTTTCAAATCATATATTATTAATAATATATTTCAAATCATTTAAAATCTATGTAGGAAAAAATATATCTCTCCCTTACTCATTTATCTATTAAAATTAAACCCCAATTCTTAATAAATATACAAACAATATTATTATTAAATTGAACATATAGCAAAATTTATTTTATACTATACCTAAATATTTTCAAATCTATGTTAACTATATTAAAAATTATAAAAAAAAATTGATTCTATAAGTTCAACATATATATACATTAAAATCTTTATAAACCAAGTTAAATTTATAAATTCCTATGTATACATATATATACATTTATAAACAGTACCGTTATAGATTTATAATAAGATAAAATCATTTTCTTACAAACTTACATCTTTAAATCTTATATTAAATATATAGTAAAAAAATTATATAACATCTCAAAGTATAAACATCAATTCTTTATAAAATATTGGTATTACAAAACATATTAAGTTTCAATATTGCATCAAGAAAATCTTATATTATAATACCTTTCAAAATAACAATTTCAAATCAATATTTAATAAGAATGGATTTGTTAGAAAACTTATACTCTCCTTCAACTTCTTACCTTGTTATGGAGAAGGGTAAGTTATAAAATTCGAGTTAAAAGCTGAATGAACGAAAGAACCTAATCAAAGAGGATCTATGAAGGAAAATGGATGCAAATGGAAAGGGAATTTCAGAAAAAGATTTAAAATATTAAACAAAATTTTATATTTAAAAATACTTGTTTAAACATTTAAAACCATTTAAAAAAATATTTATATTTTGAAAATACGCTCTCTCTGAAGAAGCATTCTGCAAATGATTCCACTCATTCTAGGGTATCACTACTCTATCTCTAATGAGCTTTTACTCCAAAGGCTAAAGCTTTGATAAACCAAAGCTCTGATACCACATGTAACATACTATCTTTCATCCACTTCAAGATGGTAACTAAACCAACTCGAACCATTCGAAATGACAGAATGATATTAGCTTCTGAGATAAATAGAATAAATCACATAATCACAGATCACAGACATAGAGCAATATAATATCTCGCAGCAGAAAATACATAATACAATAGTAGTTCATGAAGCTACTAAATAAAATTTTACACTAGAGTTTACGTAAATAATACAGCGGGAGGCTAATACAACGATTTCTAATACTTGAATAAATAAAACAGTATGAAACATAAATGATAAGGATAGTTGAAAATAGATCAACTAGTTAATAGATACAAGTGAGCAAAACCCAATATAAGCTCCAAACTCAAAGAGTGAACAATGAAAGCTGTAATACTCGATCTGACCCGAGCAATAATGGAAAACAAAACAATTCGAATCAGGACTAACATTCTCATAGAAGTAAATCAACTCAAATGAAACGTTCAATGAAATGCATCAGTAACTTAAAGGATGTTTGGGATCATCATCCTCTAAGGATCTGTCAAACAAATATCATATATTATAATACGCTATTATAATAGTGTCTATGGCTAAATATAACATATCAAAATAGCATAAGTGTGATTTCATTTTTACCCTTACACAATTTATAAACGTTGTCGTAAACATTGCATATAAAACACCAGTAAATGGTCGGTGGATAGGGATGCGCCGCTATACGACTACGTTAAATCAAAATCGTAGGGACTCGATCAGGAATATGACAAGGCACACGAGGAATACCTACAGTAGGATTCTACTGGTGCACGCCCATGACAGGTGGTAACACATAGTCGCGACTACCACCCACCTCGAAACACACTCCAAAATCAAAGGTGCACCAATCAAATCACAAATTAATAGACAAGGGCTTGAGGAAGTGTGTTCGATAGGAGGTGCTACCTCACTTAATCACCGTATAGCGCCTATTTTATACATTTTAATTATGACTCGAAAGTCAGGGCTATCCATCATCGTTCTCTTTCTTCAACTCCAGTAATTGCTTCCGAATCATCCTACTTCATTCTGGATCTCCACCGCGTACACAATTATTAAAGTGGTTTTTAGTATTGGTAGAGAGTATGACAATATCCGATCCCGACCTCTTTAACAACCAATCATTTACATTTTTCACACCATGGTCATTATTTTATAAATCACATTATAAAATCATTTATATGAAATCTCAGGTTCAAATTTGAATTCAAAATTTAACGTTAACTTCAATTTTACTTAACGTGATTTATTCTTGTCAAAACTCAAGTTCAAACAATTCATTCAAATTGATTCATTAAGTCTAATGTATATGTTCAAGTTCAATATAAAAAAAATTCAAATTAAAATCTTTATAATTCAATTCAATTAAACCATATTGTATTTCATAAGTCAAGTTGTACAATTCAAACTCATTACTTAAAGAATTCAAATCAAAACCTTATATTCAATTCAATTATACGATTAGAAACATCCTCATAAATCGATTTAAGAAATTTCTTTAATTCAGACAAAATAGTTTATGAAATCAATTCCACACATATAATTATATATATTCCGATTCATTCTCAGTTACTTAAAATTGAACTCATTTCATATCAGATATAAATACAATTAGTTTATATAATTAACGTTCATTTCTTATAAAAGTTCACAATTTAAATCAATTAAAATTCGCATTCAGTTGATAAAAAAACCAAATTCATTCCTTAATTAGGAAATTCAATTTCAGAACAAGTTCACAATTCAATTTCATCTGTTAAGTTTGAATTAAATTCAAATTCGAATTCTCATCTTATATGAGTTCATTTGTTAAACCAATATCGTCATATATATTCAAATCTTTAAACCTCTAATTTAAATCATGAAATCTTAACTTATCTAACTCTTGGTTTATGATTAAAGTTTATAAAAAATATATAAAAGAATTTTAACTTTGAAATTAGATATATGTATATATAAGTTTATAAATTCTAAAATTAATTAGAATATATATTATAAGCATATGTAGGATAAAATAATATAAAAAAGGTTTAAAAGAATTACTACAATAATATAAAAAGTTAAAATACTTATATAATTAAATTATATAGTTTAAAATAAATTATAAGTGAAATCTTAAATAAGTGTTTAAAATCTATATTTACTTATAAAAATCATTTTAAAATATACAATTCAAAATTTATAAAATCTTAATTTTAAAATCTTTAAAATATAAATATATAAGATATAAAATCTTAAGTTAAATTCAAATTCCAAATCATTTTATTTCAAAAATACGACCAACAGTGTCCATATATAGTTTTCTATCCTATGGTCAAGTGATACGGATATTTATCATTTCAACCCACAATTTATAAAATTTCTACGGGTCTATCATTTCATCCTACGATCCAAAATTCAGTAAAAATCATACAGGCTTATCATTTCAACCCATAACGGTTTTCCCTATTCTAACGTCCGTTCGGGTATATATCATTTCAACCCTTAGTTATTTTTCCTAAACTAGGGAAGTCAACAACATATCAAATCATCGTATAGAATCAATCACATCATAATTTATATATAGTCAGTGCACCTACGTGTAATATATAAGAGTGTATATATTAAACAAAAAAATTCTATTAGCAGTCCTATACATTTCATAACAGCTCAAATAGCTGATCTAACATCCATGAAATAATGTGAGTCAGGTATGAGATAAACTCATCTTTCATAGCCCAGAGAATAGAGACAGTAGACCGATGGACACTGAATAAAGCGATGATTTCCACGCACGATTCAGAATGGATCCAACCTGATGATCACTTAGTATTATTTTTTTAAAGAGGAGGCTAGGAAATTACTCGATGGATCAGTACGGCTATTGGGTATTGAACTCGACGCCGAACTCAACTCAATAAAATAGACACAACACCTCTTTTACACAAAATATGATATAAATAGTTTTATGTATGAATACATAGTAAATTTTATAACATATACATAATGTAAAATTCAACGCACACCAAATTGTAGATATAAATTATACATATATAAGTAGCGTAAATACACACATAAAGCCAAAACCGTATATATATTAGAAACGACACAACACTAAACATACACGAACACACAAACAAACAAATTTATAACACACACATTAAACTCATTCTTGTAGAACCACTCAACACAATATAGACACACACAAAGATACTAATCCCATAAACCCATGCAACACACATCACAAAAGTAAACAAAGCATATAACTCCACATCTCGAACACGTATTGATCACGCAACATCTCAACACAGTCATAAAATATAACGCACACAAAATCACACAGTTAACAACCCAAGCATGCTATACACGACGCCACATAGATCGGAGAAGGTTGATGGTGGAATTTCTAGGCGAGGTCAGAGGGGTTGGCGGTTTCAGGGAGGAGCACGAAAACAGTAGACTGAGCTTGGCTTTGTGGTGTTTGGAAAAATGGAATGGAAGGTGCTAGTAGAAGGGGATGGAAATGGGCGGAAAAGTATATGGTGATGGAATGATTCGTATGAGAAGTTTAGTTCATGAAGACAGACAAGGAGCAGGCTCTCTTTTCTTTGTTAGAATGGGAAGAATATGTGTGATTGGAATTGGAAATTCATACATAAATAGGAAGATGAGAAGGAAATAAAGGATTGAAAGAAATATGGAAACTGCTTCAAATATATATTGTAAATCAAAGTATACAAAAGATGTTGTAAGCATTCAATTTTGAAGCTGGAGTGGTTCTTGAGCCATGGAATAAAAGATAAGAGATGCGGTTTTAAATCTGAAGCATTGGAAACGGACAATAGTTTGAATATTTCTTTTAGAAAAGAAATGAACGCTTTTGGTTTGAAAAACAAAGGTTTGAATGGATTATAAAAGAAAACAAATGAACCGTTCAAATAAAAACGTGGCATTGGAACAAAGTATAAAGGCACAACATACTTTGGAATTCAAAATGAAAGTGTACAGGTGCATTCATTATTATGGTTTGCATGAAAAAATATTATGTATGTTGCATTCATTAATTTCAAGACCCAATGTGCATGTATGAAATGGTTTGGGAACAAAAGAGCAACATGGCTTAGAATTTAAAATGGCAACAAGGCATGGAATATGATTTGTGAAATGGAATGCAAATGTGAAAAGGTTCCAACACATGCATTAAATGGTTTAGAAAATAAGGACTAAATGTGTTCGTGCTAAGCTTCCAAAAAAAAAAAAAAAAAAAAAAAAAAAACGGATGGTTTAATAAAATAAAATGACAAGTTTTGCAGGCCCAAAATGACTAAAAAAATATGCAGGATCCGGATATGCACACATCAAACTCAAATGACTTTGTTTCAAAAATGAAGCGCACAAGCTTTTTGTCAGTTTCTGGGAGAACCGAACACAGGAACTGGAAAATGGATATATTACGGATGTCAACGTGACGAGACGGACACAATGGTATATAATATGCAGTGTCAGGATGCTCCGTTCAAAAACGTGTTATGGACCCCTTTAAATGTAAGAATGCAAACGAAAAACGGAGGTCAAAACGTCTGATTTTCGCAAAACGAATTTGGCTGTTGGATTACTGACAACGAATAGAATATTTCTCATACTTCTCCAAACTAGATTCGAAGAGATTTTAAAATCGTTAAATTTTGAACTGTTATCCACAGCTTTGCGCTGAAAATTGCGCGACTAACAAGCATCCAAATTTTCCGATGAAATTTTCACAGCTTCTACGTTTCACTATACATAATACAAATTTCAAATCTCGTTATGAAAAATTATAGAATAATTTCCTTAAAAAAAATAAAAATTCGATTCAAATTGGAATTTAAATTATTAAAAATAGCGGGTTGTTACAATTAATTTCAAACCATAATTCCCCATTTCTCAAGCTGCCGTCATTCCCAAATAAATGACCACAAACTTCCAATTTTAATTCGTCAGTTTATCTCTATTTGCTGTGAATTAAATCATGAAATCAAAAAAAATTGTAGATATTTTTAGCAGCTTCAATTCCATACGGTTTTGATCAACCCTTGTTTGGTATTGTGTTCGATTTCCGTTCTCAAACCCAACCCGTTCGCGAAGGTTTCTAGCGCTGCACGGGGGTGTGAGCTGGGCGCCACCACTGGTGTAGGAGGAGGGGAGGACTGCGCATAAGGTAGAGGTGTTTGATCGGGCGCTGGCTTTATGGATGCGCTTGCGAATTGGTGGAGGGAGGCCGCGATTTTTGTTCGACGTGAGCAGAAGGAAGACGGGATTAGGGAGAGGATTAGTGAAAGAATTAGGTTAATTATTAAATTAATTATGTAATTAAAGTTTTTAATCTCATAACTTTTTCATACGATGTCTGATTTCAGTGATTTTAGTTGCGTTGGAATCGTTACAACAAATTCTACAACACGGAACTAATCAGAGCAGAAACAGAGAAAGTTGAATTTTTGAGCTAAATTAAATGCCCATTTAATTTAGTTTTAAAAAAATCCTCCATTAAAGACAGACGAAGTGGAAATCAAAGTGAGAACTTTCTCACTCAAATATTTGTATAGTTATTTATTTTATAACTGAATGTAGCGATCACCAATGTTGATTTTTATTTGTTTAATTATCATAAATATTTTGTACGATCCCTGCTAGCTCACCTCACTGTTATCTGCAAACCATGGATGATTTAACTGACTGTACTGTGTTTTTGATTGTGATGTTGAGTAGTTTAACATATTAAAATAATGTTAATAAATTTGTGGTAGTTTAAATTGGATATAAATATCCATTTATAAATTTGAACAATGAAAAATGGGTTAACTAGAAAAATAATTCGAATTGAATTAGAATTGGTTAAATTTATTAATGAGTGATTAGTTTGAATCAAATGTTGTTGTTTGAAAACCCCACACAGGTCTGGATATGATAATTAATTCACATCTTCCTTGGATTTAATTGTATGTCAACCGATTGATTGACAGACTGTTATAACCGTTATTTAATTAATTAATACTTATACGGTTGTAAATTGCACTCTCGATGTGAATGGAATGTTTAATAGTTGTTTATCACTATTTTCGAATACATGCGATGTGTGGAAACCATATTAATAAAATTATGTGGTAATTGATTGAGTCTAATTCCAATTTAGAAATAATGAATATTTAAAATAATATTCAGTGAAGAGTGAAAACATGATTTTGATATCAAATTTTGGATGGACAGAAAATATAAAAATATGAAGCTGAGTTTACTATATAAATGCTATTTTTACTCGAATGGATTTTTATATTAATTTTATTCATTTTTATAATGAATACTGAGAATACTGAATTTCAAAAACAGACATTTTGAAAAGATTATAATTTTGAGATTATAATAAAATGGGACCTACAATTTTAATTTAAGATTGAAACGAAGCTTGAAATCGTTTTTAAATGAATTTAAAACGTATTATAAAATACGTTTTGAACATAAACTGACAAAATATATTATATATATATTTTAAATGGCTTGAATAGAACGCGCCGAGCAACGACCATTAGCGAATTTTAGCCATTAACTTTGAGTGGATGAAACGGGAGATCCGACCGTCGGATTCTCCTAAAATCAGAACCATTGGGCTCGTATGAAAAGGATATTTCCAATGAATTTAAGAGATTTGAAATCAAACGGTTGTATTTTAAAATATATCTAAATCAATTTTGGAAAAGGTCGCTATGGATGTAGTTTAGTGGCCGATATTGGAAACCGAATGTAAGGGCCTATTTTTAAATGATTAAAAATGGAGGAAAATTATGTAAAATCATGAAAATTGATTTGAAATGATTTTGTATGAAATATTCCACATCTGTAATGATAAAAGATATTTTTATTAGGATAAGTTGTTTTGCAACTTGAGATAAGAACTGAAAAGAATTGAAATATTTTTAATATAACCAGAATTTTCCAACGTATGAATTGGAAAGGAATTGAATGGAAATAATTTTCGAAATATTTCGATATTGGATTATGTGATTATACATATATTGTTGAGGAATTTGGAAGATACAGATATCGTTATTCATGATATGATATCCATTAGTTTCAGAATTTGATATTGAATATAAGTCGATATAATTTCTATTCAGAGACTTGTATTTAATATCAAATTGGATTTTGGGTTTATCATGAATGGTATCTTCAATAATACTGTTCTTAAGCCCAGCTGAGAAAGGAATAAATATTTTAATAAAGATTAATGAGACTTTCCAATTAATAAATATAATTGGAATTAAATGGTAGTTAATTTTGGGTACATTGTGAACGATATTTTAAATGACATTAGTTCTTAAATCTAATTAACAGTGAAGTTAAGATTTGGAATTTATAAGTATTTTAACTAAGATTTAATGGAATTTTTCAAAGTAAAGTTAACCAATTTAATACATTAAATTGGAATTGAGTGGAATTCAATTTAGTTATAATCGAGATGAGCTTCCATGAGGGAAGACCATTACTATTTATGGAATTTAAAAGGCTTTGCCGTTATTCTGTTTATAGTGTTAGTCTGATATCGAAAGTTATATCGCTTACATACTGTTATGGTTTCCGTGGAGATTCCATTTTGATGGAAGATGAGGTTTATTGTGAACTGTGTTTTAAGTGACACTGGTTCTTTAACCCAGTTAAAGACAGGATTAATTTCCTACAAAGTTGAATAATCATTAAGTAATGAACTTTGAGATTAAAACCAATTTGGAGTTTTAATGAATCTTTAATTAGATTCGAATGTGAATGAGGTAATTAAATTTACCGAATTCAAGAAACGATCGAGAATGGAGTACCGCCTGTTTACTTCATGCGATAGTTAAATCTTTAATTAGATTTGAAATGTGAAATGGTAATTAATTTTACCGATAGCACAGTGGGTGTTAGATTTGGAGTACTATTAGTTTTGCTCCATGGGATGAATAGGTTTGGATTGGGATAATAAAATAAATGATTACTTCGGTAAGGTTCGATAATCCTGATTAGTTGATAAACCTTAATTAGGTTTAAGTTGTGAAAAGATAAAATAAAATCTTTTGAAAATGTTATCAAAAGGAAGATTAAAGAATAATTTTAAAAGAACTTAACTTTGATAAAATTAATGAGAACCTTTCTCCTAAGATGAGAATATATGAATAAAAGAATATTCTGAATTGGAATGAGGCGTATGATGTGTTATTATAGCACTTGATTATAAGATACGCGAGTTATTCGAAAAGACCGGGTTTAACCCATTCTGAATAACTAATATGGCGATTAAAAGTTGACGATGAAGACGATGGTTGAAGACCGGAGATCTTCACATCAAATGGATGATTGTTGATGTCTTGATTGGGCCGTACACCCAAGATGAGATAATAAGTTACGATTGTTCAGACATACTTGGAGAACTGCCGAATATGCGAGGGCATCTCTCCTTTATTGGACATATGGGACGAGGAATAAGATGCCTCCAGTTTCGTTCAGACCCAGAATGGACTTCCAAATGGATTGTATGTCTGATGTTGTATTCTGTGCTGTATTCATCGATCTCTGCTAAATATATATCTATTTGGCTGCAGAGAATTTATTCTCTTGGTTAACACCCTTCTCTGTGACGTACGAGCTTAGAGGTTATATATTGGTGGAAATCAATGGTATGGTACGGATTGACAATGTGGCATGCTGAGTTGCATGGATCAAGGCTTTTGTTGAAAAGCAGAGTCTTGTCGTTGATGATCAAAGCACAGTTTTAAGTAGCACATCTTTGTGTAGCGTTAATTCGCGAACCTCACACCCCGGTGTGAACCAGAAATGGGAGAGGGCCGAAGGGAGAACATGCGTTTCTTTCCAGCTAAGAGTGATGTCATGGTATGGAGCCTAGACATTTTACTTATATGGATGATGGATAGCGAGGTACCTTGGATATGGCCGACTAAAAGGCCTTTGACGGTCGACGTACTGACTAGATTTTAAGCCCCATAGGACAGGGAAACGTATTGTTCAGGAATTAGTAATCCACAAACGTCAGGTGTGGACCGGCCCTACCGCTCCAGGTGCACTTGCGAGTGAGTCCTGAGGCACGAGCTAGAGTGTCTCGAATTCGGAAGGAAGATCCCTTGCCTTGGTTCATAGATGGAATCCAATTTCCAATACGCGACTTTCGATTTTAGATGTAAACCTATATGGCGACATAATATATGGTACCTATGTCGCCTATGATCGATACATTTACATGTGAAGTTGTTTTCTTCACTATGCACTAGTAATAATAAAAGATAAGCTTGTGTTGCATTGTGTGATGGGACCTAAGTCTTATAATAGCTTCATTATTCCTTTTAGCATTGCAATGTTTGTTTTATGTTATTATAGGGAGAAAACCTATTCCGGGTTATACGACGTGGTCCCTTGATTAAACCAACTTTAAAATAAAGTTAATAACTGTTTTAGTTCTCACATTGGTCCCAAGACTGACTCCAAGTTTATTGTTTCTACCTAAACTCTGGGTGCCCATATTTTTTACACGGGCAGCTAGTAGTTTTGGTTTTCACAGATATTTCTTTTCACATGATCCTGGATTACGACTGGAGCTATATTCAGAGTGTTTTGTATCAGTGTATTTCTTTCAGTTGTGGTAGGTTATGTTTTCCACTGCACATTTTATTCATGTATTATAATTTTCGCTATTGTGTAATTTAAATCTCTGATATTATTTTCTGCTGTATATTATTTATTTGAACTCTGATATCTTGTACTCTGATGGAAATTATTGTAATAGCAATGTAATATTCTCATGTTTGAGTTCTGATTCGTTGTGTTCTCAAAGCAATCCACCTTCTCGTTTGGTTTAGGCCGACCGAAATTTGCGGGTCATCGCAGGTGGTACCCGAGCTTTGGTTTACAAAGCTCGAGAATAAGACACATTAGAACCGAATGAAAGAATTCATCAGATATAGGATTAGTAATATCCTATATGAATGACTCGTAAGAGATAGGGTTATAATACCCCAGAACGAGTTTGAAGAGTTTTAATTATAAAATTGGTTTTGAAAATTATATCATGTTATACGTATTTGACTATTTTATATCAAATTTGGACTATCAAGTATAAAAAGATTTTTCATATACGCCTTGCAAGCATGTATACAAAGTCTCAAATAAGCCAAATCAATATTGAATTACACTCTAGTTGCCCGAGGATGATTTTGATGATAGTCTAGACATCATCGGAATTTATGATCGAGTTTCGAAAGTGGGATATCTATATGTTTCCAATTGACTGGTGTGAGAACCAAAACTTAGTTAAAGTTTATTATTTGTGATTTAGCATTGAAAATATGATTTTAAGTATATTAAAGTTATATGTTTGAAAAGCTAAATAACTAATTGATTGATGGTTGTGATGTGTGATTATTAATTCAACTAATAAAAATATTGGAATAATAAAACCGATATGAGAATGAAGAGAAAATGAAGCCAAATAAAATCTAAATTTGAATTGAATTAAAAAAATTATTTGGATTGGATATATATATATATATATATATATGTATGTATGTTGAGCAGGTTATGGACTTACTGTTGAGTAGAGAATTAAATTGCGTGCCCACAAACAGGAGCACCTTAATAAGTTGGTTGCGTAATTTTATTTATTATAAACTACTGTGGGTGATTTGGATGCACTGTGATGGTTGTTCTGTGTGAATTTAAAACATACACCATAGGTAGTAACAATAAATTATGGACTACACCGCATAACATACTACTGAAGACAACATATCATATCATATTCCATATAAGCATTTGGCATTTATATGACGAGGTTTGGATTACCATATGTGTGAGATGCTTGTATGGCAAGGACTGTATTACAGACTGAGCTGAGGACTAATTATGGACTTAATAACATATGATGGGAAATTGCAAGATTTAATAACAAACCCTACACAGGTCTGGAGATGACAAAAATACACACATGCCACATCTCTCTTGTTTTAATTACCGTGTGTGGGTTTGAGGGGGAGGGGGGAAGCAGGGCTTATAAATTATTATGGGTATGCACATTTGTTTTGTATGCGATATATGGATTTATTGGGTGCCTAATTTGGCCCAATAAATTTTTTAGACCCTCCCCGTACAAAGGAGGCTATGGCAAAAAATTCAGAAATTTAGAGTGTTAGCCAAATTTTAGAGAAATTAATAAATTCTTAGAAACTGAAAAATTTAAGAATGAAAGTTGGGTTGGTTAGATAAACAACTTTCAACTCCATTCTTTTTCGGGGACGAAAAAGTTTTAAGTGGGGGAGGTTGTAACAACCCGTATTTTCAGAACCAATTAAAAACTTATTTTTAATTGATTTTTATGGAAATTAAATATTTTAAATCATTTATTTTGAGAATAAATGTCAAAAATTTTATTTTAAACGTAGGTAGAATGTATAAATTTATTTTAATTATAAAACTAGCTAGAAATGGCACGGTAAATTGAAAATTCAATTTTAAATTTCATTTGAATGTATAGAATCCAAAATAAATTGAATTTTGGTAAAACAAGAAACCTTAGAATCTGTTTAAAAATATCTTTCTAACGAATGTGAGAAATGGACATTTCACTTTATAAATTGTAATTTATGTCCAATTTAAAATTTAGAATAGTCGCTATGGAATTTATTTACATTTTAATATATATATATATATGTATAGCCCTTAAAAAATAGCCATTTTGTAAACGACCTCCATTTTCGACGAAACCACTTTTGTTGGATCCGTAATGTCAAATTACTGTCAGGTTTAAAATTTCAAGTCATTTGGAATCAGTATGTGAGCGTAGTGAATTTAAACACGTTTTTAATTTCAGTTTAAAGTTAATAAGCCAGTTAAAAGGCCATTTTTCAAATGGTCTCCAAATTCGACGAAATTAATTTTGTTAGGACCATATTGTCAAAATATAGCTAGATTTCAATTTTCGTAACTTTTGGAGTCAGTATGTGGCATGGTAAATTAAAATGTATGTTTAAATTTAGTAATGAACATTAAATTAATTTATATTTTAATTTTGAAAAAAACTGAGCAAAACAGTTGAATTGCCTTACGAAACATATCCCTTTGTATTCAGAATGGGAGTATTTAGTTAGGAACGACAGTCGTTGGGTTTGATTTGTAGTTCAGAACGATAAACAAGTTATTTGTGAATTAAAAAATATTAATATATATATATATGTATTAATTTCAAACCCTTATTCCTCATTTCTCAAGCCGCCGTCATTCTCAAATAAATAGCCATAAACTTCCAGTTTTAATTTGTCAATTTCTCTCTATCCACTGTGAATTAAATCATGAAATCAAAAGGAAAACTGAAGAAATTTTTAGCGGCTTCAATTCCATACACTTTTGATTAACCATTGTTTGGTATTGTGTTCGATTTCTGTTCTTAAACCCGTCTCGTTCGTGGGGTTTTTTGGCGCTGCACGGGGGTGCGAGCTGGGCGCCACCACTGGAGCAAGAGGACGGGAGGACGACGCACAAAGTTGAGGTGTTTGATCGGGCGCTGGCTTCATGGATGTGTGTGTGAATTGGTGGAGGGAGGCCGTAAATTTTGTTCGACGTGAGCAGAAAGAAGATGGGGTTAGGGAGAGGATTAGTGAAAGAATTAGATTAGTTATTAAATTAATTATTTTAATTATGTAATTAAAGTTTGTAATCTCATAACTTTTTCATACGATGTCCAAATTCAGCGATTTTAGTTGCATTGGAATCGTGACAACAAACTCTACAACATGGAAATGACCAGAACGAAAATGGAGCAAGTTGAATTTTTGAGCTAAATTAAATGCCCGTTTAATTTAGTTTAAAAATAAATCCTCCATTAAAGACTGATGGAGTGGAAATCAAAGTGAGAACTTTCTCACTCAAAATATTTGTATAGTTGTTTATTTTATAACTGAATGTAGCGACTGCCAGTGTTGATTTTTATTTGTTTAATTATCACAAATATGTTGTACGGTGCCTGTTAGCCCACCTCAAGGTTGTTTGCAAAACATGGATCATTTAACTGACCATATTGTGTTTTGATTGTGATGTTGAGTTGTTTAATATATTAAAATAATGTTAATAAATTTGTGGTAGTTGAAGTTGGATATAAATATCCATTTATAAATTTAAACCGTGAAAAATGGGTTAACTAGAAAAATAATTCGAATCGAATTAGAATTGGTTAAATTTATTAACCAATGATTAATCTGAATCGACTGTTGTTTGAAAACCCCACATGAGTTTAGGGATGATAATTTATTCACATCTCCCATGGATTTAATTGTATGTCAATCGATTGATTGACAGACGGTTATAAGCATTATTTAATTATTTAATGCTTATATGGTTGTAAATTGTAATGACCCAGCTTTTTGCCCGGTTTTTCGCCGGTAATTAAACCAATTTAAACCGTTCATAAAGATGGATTGTTAGGGGCACTTACACATTTGCACAAAATAAAAAGAACTTTTCCATTATCATTAAAATAATAATACATCAGAGTTACAAGAGGTACATCAGAGTACATCGGTTACACGGTGGAAAAGATACTAAACTCAGCGGAAGAATGCAAATACTCCAAGATATAATAGCTCCAGCTAAAACCAGAATCCTTCTCCAACCAACTCCAAGGCTAAATCTGCGAACCAAACTACTAGGCTGCCCATGTCAAAATTATGGGCACCCAGAGTTTAGGTGTGGGAACAATAAACTCTAGGTCAGTCATGGAACTGGTGTGAGAACTCAAAACAGTTGTTTTTAGGGTTTATTTTAAAGTTAGGTAATTCACCGGACCACGCCGCTAATGCGGAACGGGGTTACTCCATGTAATACCAGTGCATATAAATCCGCAATGACTTTTTGAAAAATGAAGCTACCATAAGATCATCCCACATCACACAATGCAAGCACACACCAGATGGGCGAGTTTTGCCTTATGGTAACCAAAAATGCTTTCATACGTGAAAAACCTCTTTACTACTATATATAGTGTGAAAACCACTTTATTAAATAAATGTATTAATCATAGCCAACATATTGCCCCATCCTATTATACCGACAATCTTGCCCGTAACCAGCAGGCTATATAATAAAAAACCGTATGAGCTCGTAGTGGAGATTGGGTTTCCAACATGATAGTTCCTGGTACGAAAGATCATCCGTGGGCTCATAAACTTTCTTGCGTGCGTCATCCCGGTACTCGCAGAAAACTTCTAGACTCGGACTCCGTTATACTAACCCACCATACATGAATCAGAGTACCCAACAAATAGCGTCCCAGACTAGGGACTTCGTAGTACTCTTCCATCATCACATCTCGGTACACCGAACATACAAATCAAACACATAAATCTGAACACCAGTTTACCATCAATCCAGGGTGTGAGGTTTGTTGAGGTCACAATATACACAAAGCTATGCTTAAATAAGTCATGCTTTGATCATCCATAGCTCATCACATAACTTAAGTATGCCACATTGTCCATTCACTACGCATCACTTATTTCCATCAATATATAACCTCTAAGCTCATACGTCTTAGATAAGGGTGTTAAGCAAGAGAATAAATTCACTGCCACCAAGCAGATATATATTAATAAAGATCGGTGCTACGCATTCAATTACAATGTTAGACACACAATCCATACAAGTCCGTTCTGGGTCTGAACGAAACAACAATCCGAAATTCCTTCACATATGTTCGGGCTTCTTGCCACTTAACTGATATATAGAATTCATCTGCGAATGGGAGTCAGCCATTCGAGACATTCAGCAAGTCGTCGTTACGACATAAAGGGTTCTGGTCTTTAATGTCGTCTCTAATGTCTTCAATTACTCTACAACGTCGTATTATTACTTGGAATGGTTTTTAGACGTAATTTTGATCCCGGTCTTTCCGAATAATAAGTGCAATTTAAAAAAACAATTACGGAACACATAGGATTTCAACCAAATCTCCTTCCATCTTCGATTTTGTTAAATTAAATTTCTTCATTCTCAAATTATAACAAAATCCATATTTAACCTTTCTCTTTAAAAACACATCCCTTAAACTAAAGATAATTTAGACTCAAAGCCTTAATAAATTTTCCATTTGATAACTCATTATCAAAAACCCAATTTCCTTTGAAAATCCTTAACCCACATTTCAACCATAGTTTCCAATTAAATCGGTTTCCAAACATTCAATTCTGTAATCTTAACTAAAAGATTATATGTAACACCCTGGAATTTTAACAACATTAAGGTGGATAAATTAAAGAATAATTAATTTAGTATTCAGAGTTAAGGTAAACGGACTGCGCCATTGCGTCCGTCTCGAAATTCTGGTCAAGATAGACACCTGGTTTGCGTAAAACGGATAACATATGAAGAAGTTATGGGCGACAGAAGTTTAGCAGAAAAAGAAGAAATTCCAAGCGCAGTTGACAAGTGCGCCCATATATTTTTACACTGGCGCACCTGTAAAGTGCGCCCAGAATAGTTTTTTTAGATATTCGGGCCTTTTCCCAAGTGGGAGGTGACCCACGACCTGATTTACCCTAGGGCTCATGTGGCAATCGGTTCCAGAGGGTTCTACAGCTATAAATACATGGCCATTTCACATATTTCTTCATTAGAAATCATGGCGGCCAAACTATGCCGGATTCTAAACTGAACTTGGGTCTCTCATCTTCTTCTAAAGCATATCAAATTCTAAGATTCAACCATAGACTCAGCACCTTTTCTATCGTCGTAGCAATCCAATCACACTGAGTTCTAATTGCTTTTAGGTTTAGATAAATAATAGTGAATTATGAAAGACCGTGATTTGGATACGTTGCAAACCTTGAATCTATGTTATTGTTAGATCTTATGCTATATCACGATAGACCTATTTCTTTGGATCCAATTCAATTGTTGTACTATGTTGTTATTATTATGGATCTTGGTTTGTAACTTATATGATATGTTATGATGCGGATGTATGTAGATCTATTCTATGTGATCTAAAATTGTCATCTTATGATTCATGTTAGACCTATTCTATGTGATCTAAATTATCACCTTAGATCTATTCTATGTGATCTAAAATCATCACCTTATGATTCATGTTAGATCTATTCTTTGTGATCTAAAATTGTCACCTTATGATTCATGTAAGATCTATTCTATGTGATCTAAAATTGTCACCTTAGGATTCATGTTAGATCTATTCTATATGATCTAAAATTGTCACCTTATGATTCATGTTAGGTCTATTCTATGTGATCTCAAATTGTCACCTTATGATTCATGTTAGTTCTATTTCATGTAATCTAAATTGTCACCTTTTGATTCATGTTAGATCTATTTTATGTGACCTAAATTGTCACCTTATGATTCATGTTAGATCTATTTTATGTAATCTAAATTATCACCTTATGTTAACATGTTAGATCTATTTTATGTGATCTAAATTGTCACCTTGTGTTAACATGTTAGATCTATTTTATGTGATCTAAATTATCACCTTATGTTATCATGTTAGATCTAAACCGATTGGACATCTAAGTTTCTAATTTAGATATTGTGACATCATAGTTCATCAGTTTATTCCACCTTGTTATGATGACAATTTCATGTCCACGCTAGTATGTATGTTCACCTTATTATCATACAAGTTTACGTTTATGCCAGGATGATCATTTTAGTTATATTCCCATTATTTTCCCTATTATCGTTTATGACTAGGCTATTGTCAAGCCTAGGCATGTTGCCAATTTTGTGAGGGCACTATTTAAGGAACGAGGGAAAAAGGGTTAAAATGGGCATAATTTGAATATGAACATTTATGGACATGTAATTCAAATTATTGGGTAAAATAGGTACTGACACCTATAAAAAGAAATGAAGCGACCCGAACTTCCCCGGTCTCCGAAGAGATGAGAAAGAACGAATTACTGTGAGGACAATACAAATCAGGACGCAAACAGAAGAACATTTCATTGCTATTACAACAATTCCATCAGATACAAGAATATACAGAGTATAATTGAATAAATTTACATTCGATAAATATCAGGGATTACAATAAATTACATTGCAGCGGAAAATAATACAAAGCACAACTGAAAGTAATACACGGATACAGAGCTTTCCGAGCATCGTTCCAGCTGTAAATCAGGATCCTGTGAATATAAATCTGCAAAACCAAAACTACTAGCTGCCCATGTCGAAAATAGGGGCACCCAGAGTTTAGGTTAAAACAATAAACTCCAGGTCAGTCATGTGACTGGTGTGAGAACTAAAATAGTTATTTAAACTTTTCTTTAAAAGAGAGTAATTCAAGGGACCACGCTGTATAACACGGAACGGGTTTCCTCCCAAGAATACCAGTGCATAGAATAAACAACGCAATGCTTTTTCGAAAAATGAAGCTATTATAAGACCCAGGTCCCATCACACAATGCAACGCAAGCCGGAGGATAGGGTTTTCCCTTATAATAGCCAAACATGCTTGGTACGTTTAAAACAAATCATTTGATACTATAATAAGTGTATAGTGTCAAAACAATTTCAATCATAAATATAAATCATAGACGGCATGGGTACCATATATCATGTCGCCATACTAGTTCTACAATTAAAACCGCAATACACGTATTGGAAATTGGATTTCCGTCATGAGTCGAGGCAAGGGGCAAGATCCTCTCCGCTTCAAGACACTCTAGCAAATGCCTCAGGACTACACACTCTGGGCAATCCCTGGAATCGGCTGGGCCGGTCCTCTCTTACGTTTGAGGATTAGTTATTCCTGAACACACGTTTCCCGGTCCTTACAGACCTATAATCGAGGCGGCTCATTCCAACAACCACATAGGTGAAAAGTATATAAATGTCAGGGATGGTAAGTCACTGACACCACCAAAGCTAGAAAGAAACGTCGTGTTCTCCCAACGGTCCGTATCCCGTTTTTAACTCATACCGAGGTGTGAGGCTCGAGAATTCACGTTATACACAAAGCTACACCACAAAGGCAGTGCTTTGATCATCAACCACAAGACTTTGCTTTTCAACAGAAGCCTTGATCCATGCAACTCAGCGTGTCCCACACAGGCAATTCAAGCCATGCGATTGATATCTATCGATATATAACCACTAAGCACGTACGTCTCAGAGAAGGGCGTTAAGCAAGAGAATAAATTCTCCGCCGCCAAATAGATATATATTTAACCGAAATCAATCAACACAGAATAAAATCCAATGTCAGACACACAATCCATTTACAAGTTCGTTCTGGGTCTGAACGAAACCGGAGGCACTTTCCTCGCATATCCATCGATCTCCAAGTACGTCTGGACGACCACCCACTGATTCCCTCATCTTAGGTGTACAGCCCAATCAAGATCATTAGTAATCACCCAAACGATGTGAAGACTTCCGGTCTTCAACCACCGTCTTCATCTTCGACTTATCGTCGAATCGGTTATTCAGAATGGGTGTAAACCCGGACTTTCCGAACAACCCGCGTATATTAAAAACAAATGTTACACAAACACAACATACGCCTCATTCCAATTCCACATTCTTAGGGAAAGGTTCCCATTAATTTTATCCAAGATAAATTCTTTAAAATTTATCCTTTAATCTTCCTTTGGATGTCGTTTCAAACCAAATTATGGTTTTCTGAACTAGTCGAGATTAGCGAACCACTCCGAAGTAATTATTTATTTTATTTCCCAATCCCAACCTATTCATCCCATGAAGCAAAACTGGTAATACTCCATATCTAACACCACGGTGTTATCGGTAAAATTAATTACCATTTCACGTTCAAATATAATTAAAGATTTAACTATCGCTTTGGAGAAAAACTGGTGATACTCCATTCTCGCTCATTTCCCAAATTTGATAATTTAGATTATCAATTCACATTTCAATCTAATTGCAGATTCATTAAAACTCCTTTTACTGGGTTAAAGAACTAATGTCATTTAAAACACAGTTCACGACAAACCCAAATCACATTCTATTTATTTATCGGGTTAAAGAACAAGTGTCATGTAAAACACCCTTCACGATAAACCCACAAATCAATTCTATTTACAACCCATTTCAAATCCAATCTATTTATTTAAAAATAAATGGGTTTTAATTTTAGTTCAAAACTAGTTCATTTTGATAAAAATCTATTTTTATCTTTTCAAATATGAGGTTTTTCATCCTAATTTTTCCCAAATCATTTCTTATGATTCTACGCAAAATATTTCTATTTTTAATAATTTTATCAAGGCCCGTACAGTCGATTTCCATCAACGGACATCGAACTGCACTTACAGCGACCTTTTCCAAATTTGATTTGGACGTATCTCCAAATCCAACCGTTAGATTTTGAATTTCTAATATTCGTTAGAAAGCTCTTTTCGATACGAACCCAACGGTTCCGGTTTTAGGAGAATCCAACGGTCGGATCTCCCGTAATGTCCGTTCGAAATAAATGGTCGAAATTCAGGAAATGCCGCGGCGCGGCGCGTTCTATTCAGGCCATTATATTATATATATATATATAATATAATATAATATATATATTTCGTCGATTTCTATTTAAAACGAATTTTATAAATAGTTTTAAATTCGTTCGAAAACATTTCAACTTCCATTTCAAATTCAAATCAAATTTCAATTCATTCTATATTCAATTCAATTCGAATTTGGTTTATATTCAATTCAATTCAAATTGGTTTTCTATTCGATTCGATTCAAATTGGTTTTCTATTCGATTCAATTCAAATTGGTTTTTTATTCGATTCAATTCAATTCGTTTTCTATTCAATTCAAATTCAAATTCGCTTTCTATTCAATTCAATTCAAATTCGTTTTCTACTCAATCCAATTCGAATTCGTTTTCTATTCAATTCAATTCGAATTCGTTTTCTATTCAATTCAATTTCAAATTCGCTTTCTATTCAATTCAAATTCAAATTCGCTTTCTATTCAATTCAATTCGAATTCGTTTTCTATTCAATTCAATTTCAATTCGAATATAATCGATATAAATATCGTTCGCGTCAAAATAGCGCATCCCTAATCAACACGGCTTTATATATTTCAATAACTTCGTTATTCTATTCAACAAATGAATCTATATTTTTGTCAACACATGACTAATCTCAACGAATGAGTACTGTCCACGTGTGACTATTTTTGTTATTCAATATATTTTATAAAAATTAAGGTATCTATCATTTGATATTAAATCAGACTCCAACCGTAAATTAGTAAGAGAACGATTCCCTGAATATTAACCCCGAAGGCCGAAACCAACATCAGATTAATATCTAGGAGTCCACTCATTTTATCTATTTTCCAGTTAGTTTCTAATTTTATATATGATAAAGATGTAAATTTTATTTTTAAAATATTTTGTTCAACACATGACTAATCTCAACGGATGAGTACTGTCAACACATGAACCTTTATTTTATAATATTCTTTATTTTCTAAATTGGAATGAGGCCCAATCAATTACCATATAAAGTTAATTATATGGATTCCATACAACACACGTATATAATAGCAACGATAAATAATTAACCATCATCCAAAGTGCACTACACTGTATAAGCATCAAATATAGATATCTAACGCTTATAACAGCCTGTCGATCCATCGATCGACATACAACTAATTATTGGGATTAGTGTATATCATCTATTATCCCAATACCCGTGTGTGGTTTCAAACAACCAAACATAGATTTTATTTGTGCAGTTGGGCGATGTGTAAAATTTATCGTCCCAATCAATGTCCTTCAAATAGGTGTACATAAATGAACCGTCCGGTTTGTAAATGAATATTTATTTATTCACGTTCACGTTAAAAATTATATTTTTGACGACAAAATTATTTTATTCAACCTATGAATATTCTATTCAGTTCATTTATTAAATAAAATGATATCTTTATTTTTCTAACTTATTTTAGAAAATTTCGGCGGCATAACGGCACGATACTAGAAACGGGACAAGGCCTAGCCTTATCCCCGGTCTAGTGATGGCCCACGCCATACACATATCAATCAAATTCATTTCAATTCACCAAACAACCAAATTCAAATCAAATAATCTAACTAATCTATGCAACCAAACAAACAAGTCCATGGTCTGTGGACGATTGTGTCGGGTGCTACTAAACACCGTCTGCATCCTATATATATATAACTAGAAAAACAAGATTAGAGTGAGAAGTTCTCACCGACTAGCTAAACCAAACGCCACGACTCTTCTTATGTAGAAGTCATCGCTGTTCTCGCATTTTGTCACTTTCGTTGCCCGTTGCCACTACATATATAAAAATCACATTTTTATTCTACTACTATATAGAAATCATATTTTTATTCTTCCTATAATATAAAAATCATATTTTTATTCTTCCTATAATATAAAAATCATATTTTTATTCTACTTCATTCGTCAAAAACCATAGAAGCTTTAAAGCGGAGAAAACTCACTTTTTTTCTAACGCCCGGATTCGCTGTTCGGGTCATAGAATTTGCAAACGAGCTTCAATCTTCACACCATTTTTTTCCTAGCTTAAACGCGCCATTCCGGACAACTTTCCCCTAAGGGTCTTTTTGCTGAAAATGCTTCAATTCGCCAGAATTCGCGAAAGTACACGAATTTTACCGCTTTTGAACAGCATACTTCGAACGCGTTTTTCAAGCAGCTCTGGACTCCAAAACATGACTTCTATATAGCCAAATCGAAGAGAATTTCGTGCTCTACAAAGTTTGTCTAAAGGGACTTTGGCCAGAAACGCACCGTTTGGGAGTTATTGGGGAAATACGGTCAGGGGCTTATTTGCAAAACGGGCGATTAGTGTAAAATGGGTTTTTGGTGACCGGGGGGCCCACGGCCGGAGGGATGGCCTGAGGGGGGGCGCCGAACCTGATTGAGGTAGGGGAGTCCGCTGGTGGGTGGTGGAGGTGGTGGTGGGGCCCGGAGTGGTGGTGGTGGCTTAGGGTTTTGCAAAACAAAGAGGGAAAGAGGAGGAGAGAGAGAGGAGGAGGAGAGGGAGGAGGGGGAGGCCGACGGTCGGCGGTGTAGGTGGTGGAGGGGCGGCAGCGGCGGCGGGTGGGTGGAGGTGCCCATTAAAGAGGAAAGAGGAAGAAAGAAGAGGAAGAGAAAAGTGAGGAAGAAAAGGAAGGAAAAGTGATTATATGTTAGTTTCTCGCGTATCGCCTGAACGCTAGCGATCTCCGATGGCCGCGGATTTCGGACACGAGATAGTAGACGTGAAGACGAGTCCAACGAAACAAGTTTCGTCGAATTCCGAGTTCGTTTGACCATTCAAAAAAATCACGAAAATGCTCAGATAAGCTCTAAAAATGCTATTTTGGCGCACCTTTTCTTCTCACACGCTCACATGCTAACTCAAAAAAATCAAGCCCTCTTGGATTTAACCATCATTAAACGATACGAATCCAGAAAAAAAAAACGAAATCGAATTCTGAGGTCGTATCAATAATGTTCCTTTGTAAAATGACTGCTCGCTTTACCCTGAACTGTTTCAGCTCGCACGGCCACATACTGACTCCGTTCGACGCGCCATTTGGAACTCAACAATGATTTGTCATTATGAATCCATAAAAATTTATCTCGTCGAATTCTGAGCTCGTATGCAAAATTTCACTTTTTAAGGGCTATGTATTGTTAACCGAAAAGCTCCTGCCAATTGCCACTATTCCGGATATCGGAATATATCAAAGCTTATACTTTTCGGAGCTCTAAACGGCATTTTAAACTCAATGGAAGTGGTTTCGAGTCCAAATTCATTCGTATGCAAAATTTGACTTTTTGGGACATGTATAATTTACATAGCGACTATTCTGAATTTTCAACTGGGCATAACTTTTGATTCCCGCTATGAAATTTCGATTTTTCGGATTCGTTGGAAAGATACTCCCAAATAGATCCTATTATTTTTGGTTTCACTAAAATCCGAATTGTTTTGCACCCAGTACATTCAATTGAAGTTTGAAATCGAATTATCGAACTACCGCGCCATTTTCAATTCTATTTATAATTTAAAATAAATATTTATATTCTAACAACGATGTATATAGATATATATGTTCGAATTATATTCAAAATAAATTTCTCATTGATATTATTTAAAATAATCTATTTTAAATGTTCAAAATTCATTAAAATTGCCAAAATAAAATTTTTAAACTGGCTCGGATTTCCGGGTTATTACAGGAAAGGATTAATTAATTTATTAATTAATTAAAAATGAAATGTCTAATAATTACAATTAGGAATTGTAATTGTGCTTATGACACGAGGTTAGGTTACATTAGTGGTGGAAGTCTGCCCGGACCTGAGCGGCATATCCAGTAGCCACTAATGTGAACCTAAAGTGGGATGTCTAAGTATGCAAATACAAATTAGGCTATGATACGAAGTTAGGCCCAACTGTGGAATAAGTCTGCCCGGACCCGACCGGCTTATCCAGCATCCACATGTTGTAGGCCTAATGTGGCAGGTCTGATCCATTATGAAACCATAAACGGACATGGTAAAGAATTGGACTACTTAACCTAAGTTAATCCATAGGGATTGTATGAACTTAAATTTAAGTTGAGGGTTAAGTAAACATGGTTGAGGGGTGGGTTAAGTGAATCTGAAGAGGGGATGGGTAACAGGCCCACAAACTTAACTCGTTAAGGTTGTGTAATTAAAGACACCTAGTGGTATACATAATCGGTGGAAATAATAAAGTTATGTAATTAAAGACACCTTTTAGGGTAAACATAATGCGTAGAAGTGATAGGGTTATGTAATTAAAGACACATATAGGTAAGCATAACTGGTTGGAAGATTAAGGGTTATGTATTAAAGACACCTATAGGTAAGCATAACCGGTAGACATAAACAAGGCTATGTACACCTATTGGTATACATAGTCAGTGAAAACCTAGTGGGAGATACAAGACAAAGGGGAGAGCTTGTATCATATTGTGTGGGACCCATTTCAGTTAGTAACCCGGAGTAGGTATCAAACAAAGTACTCCGTACTAGGCGGAGAAGGGGCACGCTTACTGACTGATTGTAAGAGATCCAAACGTGGAGGACGGTGTGGGAAGCGCAAACCGACCGGGCCATGTGCGCGCATGAGTCGAGCAGAAGGGGATAAGACGACCGTGACACCTGTAAATATGGTTGTGCACATTATTACGATAAGGGGTTGCCACTTTAGGAAGTGATAGCTCCTTCTGTGGGGCCAGCACAAGGTATCTACGAGGGTTAGGGAGCCAATCGATCGAGTTAGTAGTTAGGATACATTTAGATGTATACCTATGTCTACCACCTTATAGTTGAAGGGATCTTCTCTTTCTGGATATACTAGTAATAATGCAGAGTAATCATTAGAAGCATATACACCTTATCATATCTACCTTGTCACACCTGCCATTTATGTAGTGATCTCTCTTATCCACTTTATATGCCTATCATGTTACTTTTATCTATTTATTGGCTAAAAGTTACTAGACTCGCTAGACTTTATGTATGACCCTTTTTGTTTCCTCTTCTTTCTTCCGTTTCCCCCAGGTTCTCAAGGGAGGGAATTCTCAGGCTTAGTCAGGATTCTGCTATCGTCTTGCTTGGAGCTTCTAGATGTATTGCTCAAGCTTCTATCTTTGCTACTATGGCTCATGATTTGGGGATTATGCTTTCTTTGTTACTATGATATTTAAAGTACAAGACAGAAGTTTTAATGATATACTGAGTTTATGTATTTTCAGACATATGGTGTAACCATGCTTTATGAGTAGTAAAAGTTTTTTTAATTCTGCTGCTATTTTATTTGTCTTGTAATTATTCTGTGTCTATTTACCTATAACGCTTCACGTAACTTAATGCATTCCCTTAGTGAGTGACATTAACAGACGTGGGGTTTCACACTTGGTATTAGAGCTGAAGGTTACTAGATTAGATAAAAGTTTTTGAAAATTATTTTCAAAAAGGTTTTAAAAGAAAGCATTTTCAAAAGAAAAGTATGTTTTGAAAAACATATTCCCCAAAGTCATAGGAAATATCTCTCGATTCTCCACTTGATTCCTTTTTTCTCTTTTTGTCTAGGGGACCGATTCTTCCCGAAATGTGTCCCCATTCCGGCATGATGCTATAGGTATGTTTAAACTGCGGCACATATTGAAGGGCAATGAAGTGCCTAACCTCCATCTAAAGCTGCAGTAGCATCACCTATGGCTGATTTTCTTGAGCTTCGTAAGGATTTTCGTGCGATGGAGGCAACTTTCAAGAGACTTGTTAGCTTGTTACATAAGGATGGTAAAAAGGAGAACAAGGGAGTTAGGGCTAAGGAGCACAGCCCAAGGATGAGAAAAATGATGGCCCATGAAGGGAACACAGATAAAGTTCAAATAAATCTGAAAGGAAGAAGTTAAGATTGAGGAAACACAAAATAAAAAGTTATGGCCCAAGAAAGGACAGTAACAACAACATTAGAAGGGCATGAAGAATGACAAGGCTAAGGGTAAGAGGAAGTGCCATAGTTGCCGACGAGAGGGTCACTTGGCCCAGGACTGCAGGAAAAAGAAGAATGCTTGCATCGTTTGTGAAGAGGTTGGACACTATTCTAGGGAGTGCCCAAGGAAGCAAGGGCAAGGGCAGGGTCAAAGGACATGGACCTCTGAAGGGAAAGCGAATGCTCTCATGGCTAGTGCACTAGATAGAACTAGGAAAATTCCACGGAAGGTTTGATTTCTCTTTCCAGTCACCCTATTAAGAACCCTTTTAATTCTGGTGCTTCACACTCGTTTATATCTAGTTCTATAATTGAATCTCCGCACTTAAATACTAGTATGGTAGAAGATCCCGTTGTTGTCTCAAACCCCATTGGTGGTTCAGCTCATTTATTTATGATTAGTCGGGGTTTGAGAATATCTGTGTTAGGTGTCGAGTTTGAGTGCGACGCATATGTGCTGTAACACCCCGTTATTTTGAAACATGTCATAAGCGATAATTAAAGAATAATTGATTTTAAGAGAATAATTAGGTGAAACAGGTTACGATTGAGTTTGTGGCTATTGTCTAGTCAATTTAGACCTATGGTTTGCATAAAACCGATTTAGGATGAAAAAGATATCTTTTAATTAAATATTGCAACAAACATGAAAAAAAGAGGAATGAGAAAAAATAATGGATACCATTGTCCTAATTAACAAAAGACTAATTAGCCCAGTTGGTTAGAGCATGTGACTTGCATACAAGAGGTACAGAGTTCGATCCCCGCCTGTGCCATATTTTTGTTTTAGGGGAATGGCTAAAAAGTGGCTTAGTGTGAATGCAGTTCAATTAAAAAGCGGTTTACTGTGAAAAGAGTTAATTGGAAAAATGGTAAAAGGAATATATATATATATATATATATATATATATATATATATATGACGTGTGGGTGTCAACACCTTACTGCTGCGCATCATGTTGCACACATGGTGCATTTTTATTGGTTAATAATCATTTTTTTGCGACATGGCTATTTTCTATTGGTCGGATGACGTGGACGATTCCTATGGCTCCTGACCTCATCTAATGGCCCTAATTAACTCACTACACCTATATAAACACACCTAGACCTAAACCTAATTTCAGTACACTAATTCATGGTGCCTCCATGCTGCCTCAACCTAAACTAGTCCTTCTTCTTCAACAAATCAAAGTAAAGGAATTATGCAAAGGGGATCGAATCTACAACAACTACAACACCTAATTCTCTTCCTTAATCCAATCTTTGTGAGTTCATTGATTATTTTTAGATTAAAATAATGCTAAAGCAATTATGTCATGTTGTAAATTGGATTTGGGAATTATACGAGATTGAATTTCATCAATTTTATCTTAGCCTATAACATCAGATTCATGATTCTTATATGCCCCTGTTGATATTATCATCAGTTTTATCATAACTTTATGATCAGTTCATACTTATACCTATTGTTATTATTATGCGTGTTTTTTATCTTATCCCTTCTTCCTTCACTTTTTGGTTTTTATAGTCGGGCTATTTCGAGCCTAGGCCAAATCTCATATAGATGAACGTATGAACGGTATTTTAGGGAACGATGGGAAATTTGGCTTAATATACGTTGGGTTGGTTTGGACATGACTAATGTTAAATTTGTCATAATATATGTTAATTGTTGGGCATGATATGAAATTGGGAACTTTGGGTAATTGACATAATTAGACTAAAATTGGCCTAAACTGCAAATGAATAAATTGGCCAAGATAAGCATGTTGAGACACGAGGTTAGACTCCGTTTGTAGTAGAAGCCTTCCTGGAACCAACTAGCCTAACCAACAACCGCAAACAGCCAGTCTAATGTGAGAGGTCGTAGGCATAACCAAAATATGCATAGACACGAGGTTAAGTCTGGTTTGTGGCAGAAGTCTGCTCGGAACCGCCCGGCACATCCAGCGGCCACAAGCCATTGACTTAATGTGAGAGGTCTGTGCATTAATAACTAATTAATGCTGATCAAAGATGAATATGATACCTAAAACATGTTAGGTGGGTGGGGTTAAGTTAACCTGTGTAAGATGACAACTTAACCAATAATACATGAACAAAGTGGATAGCGTTAAGGCAATCTTAACCAATAATGCATATTGATTAGATAAGTGGATGGGTTTAAGTCAACTGAGTTGATAGACAACACTTAACCAATATAAGTTTGGGTTAGGATAAACCCTGAGGAAAAACCTAGTAGAGGTAGGGACCCATTTCAGACAGTAACTCACTTAGTGGTATCGGGAACCCTGAGCTAGGATGGGTTGGGGCATGCTTCCTAGGCTGATTATAAGCGGCCAAATAAGAGCGAGGGTGTAGCAGTGCGGGTTCCGACGGGTTCGTTAAGCGTGCTCACGGTGTTCCCAGTATTGGAAGATTTAGCCACTGTACATCAGTAGGTATAAAGCTGTGCACCCACGGGTTGCCACTTAGGGAGTGATACACCCTAAGCTGGGACCTGCCCAGATATCTACAAGTTAGGGAGCCGATCAGTTAGGGTTGGTGTGGGGATATCTAGTATCTATTATAGGCAAGTGGACTTCCAAGGATTGTATGGGGCGGATACCTCTTACTAGATGTTACGCCTGAGTGCTACCAATTGCGGGGTTGGGATCATTTCGTTAAGAATTACTAGTAGGTGGTGTAGAGAATCAAATTAAGTAAGAAATCTAGGAAGTGCACTAGACACTCCTTTATATTCATCCTGTTATCCAGCTTTACCTTATGTCATGGTTATACTTTCCATCCTGTTTATTCCTGTCATATTGCTTTACTTATTTTCATGCTAAAAGTCGCTGGACTCTCCAGACTTTATGTCTGACCTTTTTGTTTTTGCCTCTTTTTCTTCCGTTTCCCCCTCCCCAAGTTTCTCAGGGAGGAAACACTGAAGCTTGACTTGGATTTCTTTCTTCTTGAAGCGCTTGGAAGTGTTGAGAGTAATGCTCAGCTTTATCTCTTTACATTATGGCTATTTGGAGTGGGATTATGATTTTACTTTTATGTACTCTGGTAATAATTTTGTTCAAGATGGACATTTATGTATTTGACTCTAGTATGTGGTTTTGATGTTGTAATCAAACATGTTTTGCTTTTTCGCTGCAATGAATAAAGTTTGAATTTTCTTAAGTACCATTTATATATCTGTCTTGTGATATTTTGTTCTATAGTCTTATAATACTCCATGGAAGTTAATGCATTCCCTTATGAGGGACATTAATGGACGTGGGTTGTTACAGGTGGTATCAGAGCTGAAGGTTACCAGAACAGATAAAAGATTTTGAAAACCATTTTCAAAAGGCATTTTAGAAAGAAGTATTTTCAAAAACATGTTTTAAAGAGGGTATTTTCAAGAGAAAGGTTTACTATGAAAAACATAATCCCCAAAAGCCATATATCTTTCTTTCGATTCTCTACTTGAATCTCTTTTTCCTTTCTTTTTGCCATAGTTCCGTAGGCATGTTAAAACTACGGTACATGTTGGAGGGCAAGGAAATGCCCAACCTTCATCTGTAGCCGTAGTAGTTTCACATGCGGCTAATCTTCTTTCAAACTTCTTAAGGTTTTCCGTGTGATGGAGGCATCTTTCGAGAGACTTGTTAACATGTTACACAAGGATGGTAAAAATGAGAATGAGGGAGTTTAGGCTAAAGAGCACAGCCCAAGGATGAGAAACTTGTTGATATGGCTTTAATCCATGAAGAGGGTAAAGGTGAAAAGAAAGAGTTGAAAGTGGAAGAATCACAGAACAAGAAAGTAGAACCTAAGAAAGGTGGTAAGGATAACAAGGGCCAAGGGAAGAAAAGGTGTTTTAATTATGGAACACTGGGCCACTTAAGCAAGGAATGTAGGAAGAAGAAGAAGACAGGTTGCTTCCGATGTGGTGAGGCAGAACATACGATTAAAGACTGCCCAAGAAGGCAAGGGAAAGGGCCAGGGCAAGGGAAAGGGTAGAGCACATGATCTACTTCTGGTGGGCAGGTTCATGCTCTCATGGAACCTACGCAAGAGAGAGGTAGAAACATTTCTGTTGAAAGTTTGATTTTCCTCTTTGATCATACTATTCGAACTTTGTTTGATTCTGGCGCTTCACATTCGTTTATATCTTCTTCTATTGTTGAATCTCTGCACCTAGATACAAGTCTAGTTATGGATCCCATTGTAGTCTCAAATCCTATTGGGGGTATGGCCCATCTTGCTATGTTATGTCAGGATTTGAGAATATTTGTGTATGGCGTTGAGTTCGAATGCAATGCTTATGTACTTGGTTTCACGGGCTACGGGTTGATTCTAGGAATGGATTGGCTAGCCAAGTATGGTACCATTCTCGACTTTGAAAAGAGGGTAGTTAGACTGTTAACTAGTTTGGTTAATACTCTCGATATCTCATGCGACCCTAAGGGTTCTGTTATGCTTAGCTACCTAGAATCTCTTGACACATCTGTTGATTATTTGCAATTTGTTCGATTAGTCCATGAGTATGTAGTTGTCTTTGAGGAGGTTAGGGGCTTACCTCCAAAACGCAAGATAGATTTCTGTATATACTTGGTAGACAATGCAAAGTCAGTTGCAGTGCCTGTGTGCCACCTGGCTCTAGGAGAAAGGAGGGAGCTTAGTAAAAAAATGAAAGAGCTGCTTGAGAAAGGCTTCATAAGAAGAAGTATCTCAGAGTGGGGTGCTCCTGTTGTTTTTGCCATGAAGGTTGATGGTTCGCTTAGATTGTGCATGGACTATAGGGATCTGAATAAGCTCACGAAGAAAAACAGACACCCATTGCCGAGGATACATGATTTGTTTGATCAGTTAGTTGGTGCTTTGGTTTTCTCGCAGTTAGACTTAGCTACAAGATTTCATCAGTTGAGGGTAGCTGAGGATAGTATAGATAAGACTGCTTTTAGGACTCCCATTGGTTTCTTTGAATGGCTCGTCATGCTGTTTTGTTTGACGAATGCACCCGCATATTTCGTAGACTTGATGAGTAGGGTGTTTAGGGAGTTTCTAAACAAATTCGTGGTAGTCTTTATGGATGATATCTTGATATTCTCTAGAAGCGAGTAAGAGCATGCCCTACATCTTAGGGAAGTGTTAGAGACCCTTCGAGCACATCAACTCAAAGATAAGTTCTCCAAATGTCATTTTTGGAGGAAGGAGGTGAGGTTATTAGGGCACGTGGTCTCTAAGGAAGGGATAGCAGTGGATCCCACGAAGGTGGTGGCAATCCAAGATTGGAAGGTTCCTAAGAATGCAATAGAAGTAATAAGTTTTCTTGGTTTGGCAGGCTATTATAGAAAGTTCATTAAGGCCTTTGCTAAGATATCAGCCCCACTTACACAGTTGACGAAAAAGAATTTGACATTAGCTTGGGATGTTGACTGTGACGATGCTTTCCATCATTTAAAGAGGGCATTGACGACAACTCCAGTTTTAGTTTTGCCTGATGGGAGTAAACCGTTCACAATGTATACTGATGCTTGCGGGACAGGGCTTGGCGCAGTTTTAATGCAAAAGGGAAGGGTGATATGCTATGGTGGAAGGCAGTTGAAAGTCCATGAGAAGAATTACCCTACCTATGACTTAGAGTTAGTTGCCATAGTTTTTGCGCTTAAGTCTTGGCGCCATTACTTGCTTGGTGAGAGGTTTGAGTTGTACACATACCATAAGTCACTAAAATACTTGTTCTCCCAAAAATATTTAAACTTAAGGCAACAGAGGTGGATGAAGTTCTTAGCATCCTACGATTTTGAGATTGCATATACCCCTGGCAAGGGTAATGTTGTAGCGGACGCCTTGAGTAGAAAGAAGTTCAATTTGAGTCCTTTGTTGTCGAGCGGTGGAGTTTAGAGTATGTCTCTACCTTTGACTTTAGACAATCTATTGATTATGTACCCGGTTTGTTGGCATCGTTAGAGGTACGACCTACGCTTTTGGGACAGATAGGTGCAGCACATCAAGATGACACACGGTCGATAAAGATAGTAGACCAGCTCATCAGAGGGGAGTTTTCGAGCCATCTTAGTAGGTATACTATCGATGACAAAGGTTGGTTGCGTAGGTATGGGAGACTTCGCGTATCTCGAGACGAGGGTTTGAGGAGGAAAATCCTTGAAGAAGCACATCATTCTAAGCTGACCATACATCCCGGTGGAGACAAGATGTATAGGGACATGAAGCGAGTTTTATTTTGGGCCGGAATGAAGAAGGATGTGGCTGAGTTCATTTCTAGAGGCTTAGTGTGCCAACAAGTCAAGGCTGAGCAAAAGAAGCCTGGTGGTTTACTTGACCCTTTAGAGGTTCCACAGTGGAAATGGGAAAGTGTTTCCATGGATTTTGTCGATGGGTTGCCGAGATCAAGGAAGGGTTATATAGATAGACTTACTAAGAGCGCCCATTTTATTTCGATTAAAAGTAAAAGAACCGTGGCATGGTTATCATCTGTTTATCTTCGAGAGATAGTTCGTTTACATGGCATACCTTCTTGCATAGTAAGCGATCGAGATTGTAACAACCCGAATTTTAATAACGTGTTAAGACAAGAATCAAGGCAGAATTTAATTTTAAAATTTGAATCAAGGGAAACGGGCTGTGCCATTGCGTTCGTCTCGGAAAAATACGCGAAATAGAGTCCGAGTTTTCGAAAATCGGAGTCCGTATGACCCAGTTATGGCCCTCAAAGTTTCCAGAAAAATTCAAGTTCAAAAACAGTTCGAAATTCAAATCTGGAGCCAAACGAACTGGGCGGGAAAATTCCCGCCCAAGCCCCAGGTCGACTGGGGTGTCGACTGGGAAGTCGACACGCCCAGGGGGCAGGTCGACTGCCCAGTCGACATGGGTGTCGACCTGGGTGGTCCGACCACTTTGGCCTGGGTGCACCTGCTTGGCCTTGTGCTCTGTTCTGATGGCCTGTGACGGATTTTGAGGGTTCAGATCTATCCTAGGGTTAATCTAAGGGCCTAAACTACTCCTAATCTCAATAAAAAGACCCCTAGACCTAGCTTAAACCCTCACAAATCACTCTTGCAACGAAGTGCTGCCCAAATCTCCATTGATCATGGCCTCCATCTCCAACTTCAAGAGTCTATGCATTCAAACTAGATCCAAGACGAAGATGCAAGCTTTCTACACCAAATCAAGGGTTTTGATCATCGTCTCAACATGGATTCTTCGACAAGACGATTCATGCTCCTAAATCTCTAAGCCTCACTATGTAAGTTCTAGCTACTTCTAGATCTAAACGGTAGTTTTAATGATGGAATGGAATAAAACGAGATTAAACCAAGTATGCTAGCCTATATGAACCTTGTCATGCCTCTTTTGCTTGAACCTATGACTTTTGGCTATGCTTAGTGACTAAATCATGCCACTTATGTTATGTTTAACTTAGTCCATCATGAAAAATTGAACCTTTACTTGCGGAATGTTGGCATGAATACTTGAAACCACTTTGACTTGTGAAATATGCACATGAATATGACTTGGGGCTTATGCATGTAAATGAACCCAAACCCCCTTATGATATCATGCATGTTTGTGGCTAATCCCGTTGTGACATTATGCATGTTTGAGGCCAAAAACCCCTTATGATGCTATGCATATTTTGAGGCCAAACCCCTTATGATACCATGCATGTTTGTGGATAATCCCTTTTTGACATCGTGCATGTTTTGAGGCCAATATGTAGCATAGTATCCTTACTATGTTGACTCGCTTTTACTTGGGTTGGAAACACGATTTGGGGTAGGTTAGACGTGCGTGATTATGACATGATAATTTGACATGGGATTTCATGAAAATATGGCACTCATGATACACCTAAATGTGGACATGACATGTGGGGTAAACATGAGACTTGAAACTAGACACGTATGGGTTGTAAGTGTAATATGACACTAGACCAAACATGAAAGTGGCCAACTCGAGGTTGGGTTGAGTTTGTAGCATAAATCTACCCGGACCCGCCCGGCTTAACTAGTGGCTACAAACAATAGGACCCAATGTGAGTAGTTGGTCATATAGCAATTAAAACCCGAGGTTAGACTAGGTTGTGGTGTAAAGCTACCCGGACCCGCCCGGCTTAACTAGTAACCACAACAAAGTCTAATGTGAGAGGTTGGGGTGCATTAATCTAATTAATGCCAAATGAAAAGGTTAAGTAATTTTGACTAATGACACTTAACCGATATGACACGAATGGGTAGGTTAAGTGGAACCGGACTTGATTTCTTAATGACACTTAACCATATAAGACAATTAGGGGATGGGGTTAAGTAATTTACATTTAACTAATCCGACTTGGTAATTAGATGGGGTTAAGTAACTTAGACTTAACTAATCTAAACACGGTAATTAGATGGGGTTAATTAACTTAGACTTAACTAATCTAAACACGGTAATTAGATGGGGTTAAGTAACTTACTCTTAACCAATCTAAACACGGTAATTCGATGGGGTTAAGTTAAACACTTAACCGATCTAAACTTGGTAATTCAACGAGGTTAAGTAACTTATACTTAATCAATTATACATGATGATTTGATGAGGTTAAGCAACCATACTTAACCAATCTAATATGAGAACTTGATAGGGTTAAGTCACAAGACCGTTTAAATATACTTAACCATTCTAATACGATTAGTGGATGGGGTTAGGTTAACCTATACTTAACCAATCCGACTCGAAAATCTGATGAGGTTAAGATAATCTATGCTTAACCAATCTAACACGATAATCTGATAGGGTTAAGATAAACAAATACTTAACCAATTTGACTTGATGATTGAATAGGGTTAAGTCATGAGCTTCTTGGTATACTTAACCAACTTGTAGGGCTAGGTCTTGGGCTTGAATACTTAGCCAAATCTTGACATGATTCGTAGGCGGGTTAAGTCATGAACTTGAATGACAACACTTAACCCATTAGACAAAACCCTAGCTCAGGGGACTAGGTTGAAAATTGTAGTTAATAAGGATAGCGGAAAGAGAAGCTAAGTGGTAAACCTTAGTTAAGGATAACTAAGTAATAATTCTTAGTCAAGGAAATTGGACCAGTTCACAGATAGATGAGTAACCCGATATGGTAGGTCATCGCTTGAACACACGTGGAGGAGCGAATTATCTGACTTAGATAAAGGCTCCAACGAACTGGGTGACGAAGCGGTAGCTTCGGGGGACGTGAGGATACTCTTGGTATCCCTCTGTGAGGTTGCAGATGATCCGCCTGGGCTCACAAGAGGTTAAGGTCTGCGGTAGAAGAACCAAGAGTATGCCTTGGTTGCTATGCGAGCGACCTAAAGACTGGGATGGATTAGCGTGGAGTCGACGATTCTTGTTTTTGCCCTGGATAGCGCGTCGTCGACTACCTACCATCTTTAGTCAATCGTGTACGTACGGAAAGGCAGAGAACTCCCAACAGACCATATACTTGCTATCGAGTTATGGGTGAGGTTGGCCAATAGGTAAGTGGGGCATAGTGGGGCCGGAATGTAGTTCTCATACATGATTTTTCTTGGATTGCCTTTCAGTAGTCGAGGGAGGGGTCACGTGGGACCATAGCCATGGATAAAAAAACAGACCTTGATATCTGCATCAGCAGATGACTTAAAGCTCCCGATCGAGTTCCGTATTTCTCGATTTGCCCTGGCACGGAACTCGGATGGCACATTGAGATACATGTGCGTCTAGACATGGAAAACGATTCACGATACATACGTGGGATAAAGGGCGTGGTCGACGGGTGGCATAATCCCTAGTGGCCCTAGGTCGCTTGAACCCAAACCGAGACACGGAAACGTTCATTAGGTAGCATAATCCCTAGTGGTCCTAGGTGGCATAAATCCTAAGTGAACACGTGATAGTTCATGGTAAGAAAACATAACCAGATCAAGGGTAGCAGTCCAAAACAACTTCAAGGATAAAATGGTACTACATTGAGGTGATATAGATTTACATGGGAAAGCCCGTACGGCCTACGGCAAAGGACTGAACTTATACATGGAAAGAAACATACGAGTTGGGAAAAACCTACATATGCTATATATTAGGTTGACATGGACCATTACATGACATTGGGCAAGGGACATCCATAGTTAACACATGACGCGGATTGGGATACTAGTACGAGAGGTGCAGAGCAAATATACATGATAAATACCGTGGGATGTTATACATGATAGATACCTTGGGATTGTATACTTGATAGAAACCTGACGATGTGATACCTTGATTTATCTTGACACCGTAGTTTATCATGATACCTTAGTTTATCTTGCTACAGTAGCTCATCTAGTTATCTTGGTTTAGCTTATCTATCTTGTCGTCATTCTTATGTTTACTTTCAGTTTATGCATGTCATGTTACCTTTACCTGTTTTTATATTGGAAGTAGATAGGACTTACCAGTCTTTATGACTGACCTCGTTTTGTTTCGCCTCTTTGTCTTCTGTCCCCCCCCCAGGTTTTCAGGGAGGAAACGATGTTGTTTAATTCAGACCTCTTATGCTTGAAGGTCATCATGTATAGCTTAGTCTTCTCTTGGCTATGGCTGCTTCACCGCTTTATTTTGGGGAATAATTTATGAAAAGGTTTTATGCTTCCTTACTGTTGCAAGACAGGTTTTGATGTATTCTGATGTAAAAGGCTTTAGACCTTATTTTATAAGGTAATGAAATTTGTTTTACTTCCGCTGTTTTATATATGTTCTGTCTTGTAATATTTCTGTGCATGTTTACCTCGATAATGCTTCACCAAACCTAGTGCATTCCCTTTGTGAGTGACCCTAGCGGAGGTGGGGTGTTACAGAGATCCCATTTTCACTAGTGAGTTTTGGAAGAGCTTGCAAGAGGCGGTAGGAACACAATTGTGTTTGAGCACCGCTTATCACCCACAGACGGACGGCCAAACAGAAAGAGTGAATCAGATTCTAGAAGATCTTTTGAGGTTATGCATCTTGGACTTTGGAGGGACGTGGGATGTGACACTCCATCTCCATTAAGGAAACTCACAAAGGGAATGCCTTAATTTTGGTGGAGCGTTTATGGTGTAAAGAACAGAAAAGTAAACAAGATAGATAAATATATTGGTACTTGAAAAATAAAAAAAACACTTTTATTGCAGCGGAGAAATAGTTTGGTTACATCACATCAAAATCTAACTACAAAAACCAAATACACTTATTATCCATCTTGACAAATAAGTTCTGAGTACATAAAATAAAAGACATAACCCCAACATAAAATAGCCATAAATAAGATAGGCTGAACTTTACTTCAGCAATCCAAGCAACTTCCAAAAGAAAGAGATAAAGCTGTCCAAATCAAGCTCCACTAGTACTAGTCCCACACTGAGCACCTAGGGGGGAAAAGGAAGAAAAGAGGTGGAAACAAAGGGGGTCAGACATAAAGTATGGCGAGTGCAATAACTTTAACAATATAACATTAAAGTAACTAGGATAAGGAATAAGCTGGCAAATAAGGAAATGACTGTGAACAATGGGCATGACAGAACAACCAAAGGAAATAAGATGAACAAAGATAACGTTAAAGGTGCACCTAATCACTATAAGATAATTACTACATTGCACCACACCATACACCCTAAAAGTTAATCCCGCCTACAAAGCTTAATAATGATAATGGTAGTTTCGTGTACCCCTAGCTGCCTTCATTGGTGTCGTCTGCCCCTATCTCCACTATGTGTACCCACTACCCCCATTCGATCGGCTCCCTAACTCGTAGATACCCGTGCTGGCCCCACAGTGGGGTGTATCACTCCCCAAAGTGGCAACCCAATACCACCAAAAATGCACGGCTTATATCTACATGATGATATGTCTTACCTACCAGCCCGGGCCCACACATGCACATTACCCCGTTGGACTTGCGTTGCCACCGCTAACCCGTTTTGACCTCTTACAATCAAACCCAGTACGCGTGTCCCGTCCTCGACTTGGGTCGATCCCACAAAGATACTTAATGGGTTACTGGTTTGAAAAGGGCCACCATGCATGACACAAGCTTTCCACCTACGCTTGGTCCCCTCTAAGGTTTTCCTCATTTAACCCCATTCTTATTCATGTCTTCTTACATGTTTCAATCTTGGTTAAGTGCATCTAACCGTATTTTACATGCCACCCAAGGCACCCTCTTAATTTCACATGCCACCCAGGGCACCCACTTAACCCCCCATGTCCCACCACATGTTTATCTAGTTAATTGTTTCTTAATTCATTAAAACCGTAAATTTGTAAAGACCTCCCACATTAGACTGGCATTTGTGGCTGCTGGATTTGCCGGGCGGGTCCGGGCAGTCTTACACCACAAACGAGCCTAACCTCGTGTCTTTACAATTGTTATGCATTTAATTCGTGCCTTTGACCTCTCACATTAGACTGACATTTGTGGCTGCTGGATTTGCCAGGCGGGTCCAGGCAGTCTTACACCACAAACGAGTCTAACCTCGTGTCTCAAGCGGTTAAATATTACATATCTTTATTTAACCCCAAAGTGGATTAATATCCCTATTCAAATTTGTCAATAAATTCCAAATATACTTATGTCCATAATTGTCACCTAAATTATATCCATTTATTTCAGGTATAACAAATTTTACCAATTATTGCCTCAAATTAATTGTATGTCTTTTAAGGCCATTACATGCCAATTCTCCATATGAGTATATTCAATATTTCCCCCATCGTCCCCACGTTGTTCGTTCGCTTATCATGACATATATATATATATATATATATATATATATATATATATATATATTAGACTACCAATTAGTCTATTCACATAAAAGGGAAGAACATCGCAAATTTGCATAACACATAAAATGGATCTAACTTACGAATAAGGATTACAACATATCTTGCATAAACTTTGTGTTGTCATGAATCTAAACATAGACCTAAAGGTGTGAACTTGCAGGTATGAACATAGTTTTCACCCGAACTTGCATAGGCCATAGTCACAAACTTGCATAAAACTATGTATGTCATAGATCTAAATCTAAAGGTGTAAACATGCATATTGGATCCAATTCCTACCTAAACTTGCATATAGTCATTTTACTTGGTTCACATGTAAACTTGTGTACAATTCACATAGAAACTAGCATATAATCTACACCCAAACTTGCATACAAAATGATGTCAAACATGAATCAAGTTGAACATAGGTGATTTGGCATATACAAAGGGACCCACAACAAAAACTATCATTATGAACAACTAGCATATATTCACAGAATATAACATTTTTCATATGTTTCACATACATAGCCATATAACCCAAATTATAACTCAACCTAATTAACTTGTTAATTATCTTATTAAAGAAATCGAACTCACAAATCAAAGAAGGTCTTGAGTTCTGGGATTTGTGTTCTGAAATTGATTTAGCTCGCCTTTGAAGTAGACAAATTCGTTGTTGTTGTTGTTATAGACTTGAGTTGAATTGAGTTGATTAGCTTTACTTTTCCCCTAGTTGATGGCGACTACTCTAGGTTGTGGGGTGATAGCATGACGGCCATGGTTCTAATTTTGATTAAGTTTTAGAATTTGAGTCTACATGTGTTTATATAGAGATTAGGATTAATTTAGGCCATACGATCAACCTAGAAGCAACCTGAACCAACCAAAAAGCCAACTCAGCCCTAATGACTCAGCAGCAGCTCAGAATTGGGCTTAATTCAAATCTGCTCGAGGGGGTAGGTCGACCCCCTGGTCGACCTATAGGGTAGGTCGACTCCCTGGTCGACCTGGCCTTGGGCGGGAAATTTCCCTCCCTACCCAGTTCTGAGTCTGAATTCGTTTTTGAATTTAAATTTGAATTTCTGGAAACTTCCAACAGCCATAACTACTTCATACGAAGGCCAATTTACGCAAACTCGGACTCTATCTCAACCAGAATTCCGAGATGAACAAAATGGCGTAACCCGTTTCCCTTGATTCTTACATTTAAATTTAATTATTCCTCAATTCGTTAGTTTAATGTTAACAGAAAACACGGGGTGTTACATTCTCCCCTCCTTAAAGGATTTCGACCCCGAAATCTTGAAGTTATGATGAATACATATCCTACCATCCAATTGTCCATCTACTCAACCATCAACCACAGGCATCCATTGTCCTTAAAAGACTTCTAATGCTTTCATGTTTATTTGCACAGTGTGTGTACATGTCTGTATCTAATGTAAAATCAGGCGGTCTACTGATTCTGTTGACCTCCTTAATGCAAATTATGATAGTGCCATGCATCCATTATGTATGCAAAAGATCCCTAATGATACATTTTATTTCTACATGCGTGCACACCCATTCATCCGTATGAAGCATCCATATGATAACACAACCATTATACATCCATTAATCTAAATAAGCACACATTTATATGCAGTATGAAAGTGATTGAGCCAATCTAGTGCCTAATGTGTGTGTATATGCATCCACGAGCAACCACTAGCAAACACTTGCATCCATCAATCATAACATATTTCAAATACATGTTTACATCCATTGGTCTCTACCTAAGGATAAAGAATATGACTGAGGAGATACACTAAAAAGCTAGATACAAGCTTGAATAAACTTAACGAAAAAGAGATCAAAGATGTACACTCAAAAAGAAAAGGGTAGGCTGCACGTATTTTGGCCCCAGTCTCCCTAGTCGCGTCTTCCTCGGCGTCGCTCCATTGAACTTTGACAAGCTTAACTTCACGGTTGCATAGCTTTTTGACTTCCATCCCGAAGATACGAGTTGGAACTCTCCTCATAGTCGCTTTTCATTCCACTTCTACTTCCTCTAGTATGCTTGGCTCCACAACTTCTGCTGACTCATGTAAGCACTTTCATAGCTGAGAGACATGAAAGACATTATGAACTCCGGCCAGTTTTTCAGGCAGCTCTACTCTGTAGGCCATCGTCCCAATCCTTCCGATGATAGGAAATGGTCCTATGAATCGTGGTGCCAACTTTTCTACGGACCCAAAGCAGATGACATTCCTCAAAGGAGATACTTTAAGGAACACCTTATCCCCAACTTCAAACTTAAGGTCGGTCCTCCTCTTGTCTGCGTAGGATTTCTGTCTATCTTGGGCAGTCTTCATTCTCCTTCGTATCAAGTCCACTTTCTCTGAAGTCTCTCTAATCATGTCCGACCCAAGTATAAGTTTATCTGTGGACTCCCACCAACAAGTTGGTGATCGACATGGCCTTCCATATAAAGCTTCGAAGGGTGCCATGCCTATAGTGGCTTGGTAGCTATTGTTATAAGTGAATTCCACCAAAAGGAGATGATTCTCCCAAGATCCTCCAAAGTCAAGAATGCACAGTCTCAAAAGATCTTCCAGTACTCTGTTCACCCTTTCCGTCTGACCATCGGTTTGAGGGTGATAGACTATGCTTAAACATAGCTATGTGCCTACAGCCTCTTGCAAACTCTTCCAGAACTCGCTTGTAAAGATAGGGTCTCGATCTCACACTATGTTGGAGGGTATCCCATGGAGTCAAACTATCTCCTTAAGATAAATGGAGGCTAAAGATGAGGCGGTCCTCCTACTCTTGACAGGTATAAAATGAGCACTTTTCGTGAGCCTGTCCACTATTACCCAAATACCGGTATTGCCCCTTCTTTACCTAGGCAACCCATCAACAAAGTCCATCGAGATGCTTTCCCATTTCCATTGCGGGACTTCTAGAGGATGTAGCAAACAACCAGGCTTCTTCTACTCCGCCTTGACTTGCTGGCATATCATGCATTTTAAAACAAATTCAGCTACATCCCTCTTCATGCCATTCCAAAAGAAAACTCTTTTGATATCTTTATACATCTTGTCTCCCCCGGGGTGTATGTTCATCTTGGAATGATGTGCTTCTTCCAGAACCATCTTCACCAAATCTCTTGCTTGTGGGACGCATAGTCTTCCATCCCATCTCAACCAACCCTTATCATCGATGGAGTATCTATTGAGGTGACTAGAAGTCTCTCCCCTAATCATCTTATCTATCACATCAACTAGCTGAGGGTCGTCGCGTTGCGCGATTCCTATTGAGTCCAACAAAGTAGGCCGCACCTCTAGCATTACCATCAAGCCAGTCACATAATCAACAGAGGGTCTAAAATCAAAATTGGCTACGTACTCCAAACTTTGCCTTTCCACAAAGAGAGGACTTAATTTCAGCTTCTTTCTACTTAAGGTGTCTGTTACTACATTGCCCTTGCCAGGAGTATAGGAGATCTCAAAGTCGTATGAGGAAAGAAACTCCATCCATCTTTGCTGCCTTAGATTGAGGTCTTTCTGCGAGAAAAGGTACCTCAGCGATTTATGGTCAGTATACAATTCAAATTTCTCACCTAAGAGATAACGGCGCCAACACTTAAGCGCAAAAACGAAGGCTTCTAACTCTAGATCGTAGGTTGGGTAGTTTTTCTCATGCACTTTCAATTGCCTTCCACCATAAGCTACTACCTTCCCCTCTTGCATCAAAACAGCGCCTAGTCCCATACCGCATGCATCTGTGTATACTGTAAACATCTTGCTCCCGTCTGGTAATGTCAGAACTTGGGCTTTTGTCAGAGCCCTCTTCAATCATTGGAAAGCGAATTCGCAATCCAGATCCCAAGTGAAAGTCCGGTTCTTCTTCGTTAACCTTGTAGGTGGAGCTGAGATTTTCGCAAAGTCTTTAATGAACTTGCGATAAAAGCCTGTTAGTCCAAGAAAACTTCGGACTTCGGTTGCACTCTTTGGAACCTTCCAATCCTGGACCACAACTACCTTTGCGGGGTCCACAGCTAACCCTTCTTTGGACACCACATGCCCAAGAAATCTTACTTCTTCTCTCCAGAAGTGGCACTTGGAGAATTTTGATTTTAACTGATGTGCACGGAGAGTCTCCATGACTTCCCTTAAATGCAAAGCATGCTCTTCCTCATTCTTTGAGAAAATCAGAATATCATCTACGAAAACCACCACAAATTTATTGAGAAATTCCCAGAACACTCTATTCATCAAATCGACGAAATAAGCAGGTGCATTTGTCAAGCCGAAAGGCATGACGAGCCATTCGAAGAAACCGTCTGGGGTTCTGAATGCGGTCTTATCAATGCTATCTTCAGCCACTATTAGTTGATGAAATCCGGTAGCCAGATCTAATTGGGGGAAAACTGTTGCACCTACAAGCTGATCGAACAAATCGTCTATTCTTGGCAGTGGGTGCCTATTCTTCTTGGTCAGCTTATTTAGCTCCCTATGATCAACGCATAGGCGAAGTGAACCGTCTTCTTTGGTTGCGAACACCACTAGAGCACCCCATTCAGAAATACTCCGCCTTATAAACCCTTTTTCTAACAGCTCCTTAAGTTGCTTGCTAAGCTCCTTTCCCTCCCTTGGAGCCATGTGTCTAACGGGTAAAGCAACAGGTTTTGCGTTATCAACTAGGTATATGCGGAAGTCTATCTCCCGCTTCGGAGGCAAGCCCTCTACTTCATCAAATACATCCGAGTATTCAAGGACCACTCTAACAGACTGCAAATTCTCAACAGATGTTTCAAGCGATTCTAGGTAACTTAGCATAACAGAATTCATGGGATTACGAGAGATTTCGAGAGTGTTGCCCAAGCGAGTCACAAGCCTAACCTCACTTTTTTCACAATCTAGGACGGCTCCATTACTAGAAAACCAATCCATGCCCAGAATTAACCCATAGCTCGTGAAGCCCAAAACATAAGCATCACATCTAAAACCAACGCTAAGTATAGAAATTTCCAAATCCAAACAAATCATTGACAAATAGGCTGAGCCCCCAATTGGATTTGAAACAACTAAGGGATCCTCTATTATACTGGTGTTTAGGTGCAGTGACTCAACTAAAATAGTAGATATAAAAGAGTACAATGCACCATAATCAAAGAGTGTGCGAACAGGATGATCAAAAAGATAAATTAAACTTTCAACAGAAATCGCTCTACCTCGTTCTTGCAGCGGTGGGGCCAAGAGAGCCTGGACCTACCCCCTTGACTGCCCTGGTGCCATGAGAGCCTAAATCTGCCCTCCAGAGGTAGGCCATGCCCTCTGCCCTTTCTTTAGGAAGCCCTTAATCAGATGTCCTGCCTCACCACAGTGGAAACAACCAGTCTTCTTCTTCCTACAGTATTTGCTTAGATGGCCTGGTATCCCACAGTTAAAGCATCTTTTCTTTCCCTTGCCATTGTTGTCTTTACTATCCTTCTTGTTCTGCTGTTGCGGTTTTGGTTTGTTTTGATCCCCTTTCTTCTCAGGTGCCATATTATCATTGGCGCCTTTCTCCTCTTCATGCATAAGCGCCATGTCAACCAGTTTCTAAAAGGTGGCCCCCATAGGGATGTTGGTCATAGTTAACCCATGTAGTGGCTCGTTCAAACCCTTAACAAATCTCAGGGCCTTCTTTTTGGGTGTATTCACTAAGTCCAAGCCAAATCTTGCCAACTAATTGAACTTGTTGACGTACTCTTTCACTGATAGATTTCCTTGCCTCAATGCCAAAACCTTTCCATGTATAGATTCTCTTGAGCCCGTGAGAGAAACTTTGCCTCAAACCTACGCCTGAAATCCGGTCATGTATCAACTGGACGCTCTCCATTAGAACGGGGCCTCATCCTTCATTAACTAGGAAGCTAATTAGACCTTTCCTCCGTCTTCTACCTCAAAGATTCCAAACAATTCTTCCACCTCCTTTAGCCAATTTCGAGCTTCAACAAACGTCTCCGACCCGTGAAAAGGTTTTCCACCCATTGCCCGAAAGTCCTTGCATATCTTTGCGAAAGTATCAACACGGGGAGGAGGAGGAGCATTTGCTGGGCCTGCGACATTGGCCCTAGCTTCCAGATACCTTCTAAACCATCCTGGTGTCGGTATCCCCTCGGGTATCTCGGGAATTCAACAAAAGTCTCGAATGTTTGAATTGTTTTGGCACAGAAATTTGATTTTTGAACTTTTGAATTTCTGGAATTTATTTAACTGTTTTATTCACACGAAATATTCTTATATATATACAATTCCTCTATCGGTCATTTTACGTGTATATATATACGCATAATTTTCGTTTTATTTTCTAAATTCAAATGATGTTGCAATGTTATTTGATTCTTACCATATTTCATTGACTGTAGCCTTATCATGAATTTTTTCTTTTATATACATATATTTACGCATATATATATTCTCATATATATATATACATATATTTTCTTTATTTCCTTATATGTACGTTATTATCCTTTCAAATTTTGAATTTGTATACGTACATATATTTGCATGTTCAGTTGGTCCTCTCTAAAACAAAGATAAAAATTATGTCGCCGCCGGGGTTCGAATTCCCGACCTCTTGGTTACAAATCCAATGCCTTAACCAACTAAGTTATGAAGTCTTTTGTTAATAAGTCTTAGAATAATGAAAATTATTGTTCTCCCCATACTTCTCTTTTTCATGTTAGTTACAATACTTAAATTAAACCAATGCATGAATCTTTTTCTTTTAATGTTAATGCATTATGTTTGCAAATCAATGCATGCAACATATTTACATTGCATGCAACCAATCCTTTCTTTCTTTCAATGCATGCATTACATTTTTTTTAGTGCATGTATTTATTACATGCAATCCTTATTTTATTCTTTATTTTACATTTTAATTTGTTTGCATATATACATATATATATATATATGTGTGTGTGTGTGTGTGTGTGTGTGTGTGTGTATACATACATATATATATTTCGCTTGTGCATATACAAACTTCTAGGCTTAATAACTTCTTCATATGATGTCCGTTTTACGCAACCCAGGTGTCTATCATGACCAGAATTCCGAGGCGGATGAAATGATGTAGTACTTTTTGCTTAATTCTCATTATTTAATCAAGTTATTCTCGTTTTATTATCTTAAAAATATGGGGTGTTACATTCTCCCACTCTTAGAATATTTCATCCCCGAAAATTTAATAAGTGTAAAATCAATTAACCCCTCGCATAATATACATCCATCATGTGTGCATCCAATTTTAGCAAACATTGTGCACTTATGCAAAGTGAAATACAACATAATAATGCATGTATGCCTAAGCGGTACCTCCTATGTGTATGCAAATTTCTCAAAAATCCTTTTGAAATATGATGCTCACATCCTGGATATACTGGCAGTTCTACATGAATGCAATATTTTGAAAATCAAAATGCCTTTTCATCCAAATTTTCCCACACTCTTACTGAGTAAGAGCAGTTCATCCAATTGTTACATCCATAATCCTACCAACCAACTTTATTTTTCGAATTTCAAAAAAAATCTAATTTTCTAAATTTGATTTCCTATGTTACAAAAAGGTGGAAAATGGAAAATTTCACACCTTCCGTTATTCTTTTATATATCTTTTTCCAACCGTGCTTGGATTTTATGAAACAATGTATAAAGATTTCCTATTTTCCTATCCAAGCACATCCCACATAAGAAAATTTTCTTTGTTGTAGCTTTTCTTTTTTGTCTTATCTTGCAAAAAAAAATTCAAACCGCAAAACTGGAGTAGATACGGACAACTATTTTCCTTAATTGGGTTTATAACTTGTTCTTACCTATAAGGTCAGTTCAGTCTCCTACTACAAGGTGCCAACATCCACTCTATTCTCATTTTCTACAACTTATTTTGTCCACCCAACAAAATTCTCTTTTAAACAATTTATCAAAAATAATTGTCAAAAGAATAGAGACCTCAAAACTTTCTTGATTAAAAATTCTTGTATGAAATATAACTAGAAAAACTAGCAAGCTATACATGCTCTATAATATGCACCTTTTACCGAGAGAATTTTACATTAAAACTCAATATGTACTTCTTTACATATTTTAAAACTATAACTTTTAAGATTAAAACTTGAAAATACCATAAACCATTTTTTTTCCAAACTTTGATAATCTCAAGTTCTTAAAAGTTAATAATGGGGTTAGACTCAAAGCGGGTTTCCAATTTTTCTAGGCTCTCCTAGACACTCCCCAAGTTCAATTCTCTCAACTATATATATTCTGTTGACACATTTTTTGGCAAAAGCTGTCACACATGGAATTCCTGAATGATAACATGCTCGAGCGATGGAAACAACGTCAGAAGACATTGAGAGATTTTGTCAAAATCACATCCTCAACATAAACAGGCCCGAAGCTCCTATTAGACGACCTCTTTTGGGCCCGAAAACAGCGATTACGAAGCTAAGCTTCATAACTTTTGAAGATCTCTGAGTTAGCCTCAGTTTGAGCTTCGGTTTGGCTCAATCGGACCTACGGTTTGAAAGTTATGCCCGTTTCCGTAAACTGGTGTAGTCTGGCAATTTCCTGGATAAAGCGACGAAGCAGCACACGATCGGAGTAAGGATCACGCACCCTCGGATCGTCCCTCATCGGATTGCCTCTCATCGGATCGCCTTCCTCAGACCACGACCCGTCCGTGGTACATCTCACGATTCGACCCGATCGACAGCACTTCACTCCAGTTTCACCATGCCGCTCACGACCAGACTCGGCTCGTGGTAGCCATATCACGATTCGACCCACGAACCGATCCGATCCCCGAAGACGTGGCGAAGCTCCTGACTAAGTCCATCACGATCTGAGATGCATGGATCCAGTGAAACCTGTCCACAACTGCCATATTGACCAATTCTTCCTCTCTGCGCGATCCGATCCGACTTTCTTGGGATGCGTGCCACGTGTGACCGCGATCCGCCTGACAAAATCAGCTATAAATAGCCCAGAGATTGGCATTTTTCGGGATCTTTTGGCCATTCTTCTTCACTGCTTCCACCATTGCTGAAGTGCAAGGACTTTGCACCTCCATACACTCAAATTCTTCTCTTTTCAATACAATTAACACACGGATTGTGTGTCTACATATAACTGATTCTTGTAATCTGTCAGTATAACAATAAGATTATAAAGTGGACGTAGGCTACATCTACAGCCGAACCACTATAAAAACCTTGTGTGTCTCCTCTTTATTTACTCTTTTCTACGTTCTGTGATCTGTGATCCGCATTTGGGTGTTAGGCCCAATTTTTGGTCTAACATATTCCTAATCCATTTTTCTCTGTTCAACTTTTTCCAAAATACTAATCATATGGGATTTATTTTCCTTCCGTACAAAGTATATTGTACACTTCCTAACCAAACTTCCTAAGGGTCTCAAATTTCCTTATTCATTCCTTTAGTGTACAAAACAAACATCCCATTTCATACCATATTATACTCTTTTTATTTAGCAGGTTCCTCTATGGATCTAGGTATATATATAATATATTTACATTTTTAAAAATACAAATACGTTCACTCACTATTTATATAGGAATTCTAAAAATAAGCTATGATACCAGATGTGACAACCCCAATTTCGACAGACTGAAATTTTTTCAAAATTCCAATCTATCGAAACTCAGATTGGTTTGCTCTGGTATCCTGCAGAAAAGACCGAGACATAAAACATGTCAGAGCTCAGAAAAATATCTCACAGCAGAAAGGATAAAATATAGTATAATCAAAACATAGCCTTACCATATTATTAATACTGCCTAACCAGTATCCAAAGCTATCATGTCTCTGCCACAATCTAACATGTGAGTGTGTTATGAGGAGGGGGTCAGAACACAAGTTCTGGTGACTGGATTTAAACTATACACTTTGGATAATCTTACATATACCGTTCAATCATATTTTTTTATTTATTAGGTTGCTTGGGTTACCAGCACTCAAGGCTTACACACACGTCGTACCCATTTACTTCCCAATGAATTAACCTAATATGGTATATGTAGCTATCTCTCAATATTGAGATACACCCCATGGTACCCCACTCGCACGATCTCCACCGTATCATCGCAGGAATATAGCAGTTCCTAATCCGACGCCTGAATGTCCTACGGGTTTCTGTATATATTTCAACGCTATATCTGCAAAGAACCACTACTTCTATATTGCATAAGCGTTCGGACTGCCATCTTTGAACCATTCGATCGAGTTAGGTTCCATCCTCGAATGATGCCCTCTAGTTTTTTGATACACCACTCAGAGCGACATGAGTGTACCTAGACTTTCCCACGTACGTATCGTCAATCGTTCTCGATGTCTATTGCACATGTTCTCTATATGTGCGCCCAAGTCCCGTGGCAGGGTTAATCAAGAAACACGGAACTCAGTCGGGAGCTTTCAGATATCTGTCGATTGCAGATGCTAAGGTCTCCTTTTACAATGGCTATGGTCCCACTAGACGCCTCCCTCAACTAATGAAAGGCACCCAAGAATATCAAGAATGAGAACTTAACCCCGGCCCCCTATGCCCTTCAAACCTATTGGCTAACCTCACCCATAACTAGATAGCAAAGTATATGGTCTTTTAGAGTTCTCCGCCTTTCTGCTTTACATACTGACTGAAGATGGTAGGTAGACGACGAGTTGCTATCATAAGGCACTAACTAGTCTTGTCAAATCTCACTGGTCCATCTTAGTCTTTTGATTGCCACTTATTATTGCAATCAAGGCATACTCATTGGTTCACCAACGCAGACCTAACCTTTTGTGAGTACAAGCGGATCATCTGCCACTCACAGAGGAATACCAAGGGTACCCTACATCCCCGGAAGCCGTGTGCTTCCTTTTCCAGTCATTTGAAGCTATCAAACAATCAGATGAATATGCGCTCCCCTCGTGCCTTATAACACCTCGATGATCTACCCTGTTGGGTTATTCACCCTCAACCGTACGGATTGGTCTAAGCGCCTTATTTTAGCATGTTGTTGGACCCTATGTCTAAACATTCTTTTACGCGCTTGTCTCACCTTACCAGGTTTCCAGTTAACTTGGTTATTCCAATTCATATTGAATTCTTATTCAAATTACCAAGTTTCTCTTGCTTACTAATTTCAGTCATACAACTTAATTCATTTAAGTTTATTAATAAGCTTACAACATGTTATTCTCTAAATTGTTGCCCAAGGTCTGTGATCCACAATCCCTTTTATTTTCTTGTTTGATTTCAATAACATGTTTTACTTAATATGTAATAAAGTATATCTAATTCACATGTTTCCAATTAACATGTCACTTACCATTTATGATTATACATAACTCATTTCATTTCATAAGTTTTCCTTATTCTCTCTCATTTAATCATAATTCCACTTCACGTCGTCAATACGACTTATCGTTGTTTATTTATTAACTTAGTTCTATTAACGAAGGCCCATTAATAAGTTTCTCTACCCAATTATTACAACCTATGTTATAATTTCCTTTTGTCCCTAGGACAAGTCTAAACATGTTATTTTTACCAACGGGTTTCAGACTCCCAGACTACTTAAATTATAATTAAGTACAGTATATTTTCCCCCCTTTTCTTAACTGGTTTTAGGTTTTCCCCTTTCTGATTACTTAATTTACAATTGAGTGTCACTTAACTTGATTCACCCGTTATCCCATTCCCTTACTAGTTTATTATAACCTAAGATATAATATTCACTTGTCCCTAGGACAAGTCTACCTATTATACAACATTTTCATTAATGTTATTTATTTATAATAGGTTATTATCATTCCCCTTTTAAACCATTTACCGTTGTAAACCATTATTCTTCATTCTCTATAATATATGTTCCTTATTATATTAAGGAAAACACTTCATGCACCTTATCAGTTTGATAGAAGGAATCAATGATTTATTTTCATAACGTTTTCCTATCTAAATCCGTGGTAGCAAGTAATTTATTTGCTTTTCTATATTTATTGTGGCTTACTTGCAACAACGTTTTCAGAAATAAACCATTTAGAGAAATACATCAAATTTCCCTCTTATCACACTAACTCAGTTCATTACATCCCTTCCTTTCTTATTTTCTGAGTTAGACATTTAATTATCATCCTTGCCATTTATTCATATCTTGTTATATACATATATTTATTTATATATATAAGCACTAGACCTCTCACATTAAGCCTACACTTGTGGACGCTGGATTTGCCGGCGGGTCCAGGCAGACTTCTAACACAAGCTAACTTAACCTCGTGTCTTAGCACGTGTTGTTAATTCTTGCACTTAGGCCTCTCGCATTAGGTTCAACATTAGTGGCTGCTGGATATGCTGGTCGGGTCCGGGCAGACTTCCGCCACTAATGCAACCTAACCTCGTGCCATAAGTATATTTACAATTTCTAATTGTAATCCCAAGCATATTCAATTTCATTCAATCACTTATGTTCATATCAAATTGTGCTTCCAAATTAAAATCTCAAAACATAATATATGTTATGTTCATTACATGAAAATTTTAGACATATTATCTTTTTTACTGTAATATAGTTTACAGTAATCTAATTTACATGTCATCCAATTTTTGCCTATATTTTGTCACACGTCATTTTCAACATATGTTTAATTCTACTAGGACATGTAAACACTCAGTCGGATAATTATTTTAACATGTCTTTCAATCAATAATATGTCCCAAGTAAAGCATGTAATTACAATCACTGAATTGGCCATTCATATCCTAACAAGTTTATTTTCTCCAACATGTAAACATTCAATAACTTAGCCAATTCAACATAGGAATTTCCTGCCATATTCATATCAACATTTCAATTCGTTACAACAACAATTTATAATTAAACTGGCCATTTCAAAATTTATTAAAAAGGGGAATGTTAAACGATAGTCATAACATTATCTAAAGGCTATAGCTTAAACCCACTCACCTTTAAGCTTTCCCCAAATTTTGGATCTGATCCGTTATATCATCCATGGTTTTCCTTTTCCCTTTATTTTGATTGACGACCTAACGACCATGCATTTATAAATTAATGAAAAGAGAAGGGAAAGAGAAATAATTTAAATAGATTGGTTCTTAGAGGGTTACCATGCTTTCATGATTCAATAATCTTTTTATTAACGTTGATTCCCTCTTCCAGATCTGAATTCATAATCCTCCTAGGCTAACATTTTAATTTCAGAATAGATTTGAGAAGAGAGAGAGAGAGAGAGCGAGCCATAGCAGAGCTCCAGCGCAGCCGCCGAATTATGATGTTTAGGGTTAGGCATAGGGTCTTATTTATAGGTGCTCAAGACTTTATCGTACATGCAGCGCTGAGTCAGCATTGAACACAGTCAAGAAGATAATCCAGGTTCGCAAATTAATTTAGCCAAATTTTATCGTGCATGCAGTGCTGAGTCAACATTGGGTCCCGTAAGCTGTTTTGGCGCAGAAATTTGAATTGTTTTGGCGCAAAAATTTGATTTTTGAACTTTTGAATTTCTGGAATTTATTTAACTGTTTTATTCACATGAAATATTCTTATATGTATACAATTCCTCTACCGGCCATTTTACGCGTATATATATAAGCACAATTTTTGTTTTATTTTCAAAATTCAAATGATATTGCACCGTTATTTGATTCTTGCCATATTTCATTGACTGTAGCCTTATCTTGAATTTTATCTTTTGTATACATATATTTATGCATATATATATATATACACTCATATATATACATATATTTTCTTTCTTTCCTTATATGTACGTTCTTATCCTTTCAAATTTTGAATTTATATACGTACATATATTTGCATGTTCAGTTGGCCCTCTTTAGAACAAAGATAAAATTTATGCCACTGCTGGGGTTTGAACCCCCGACCTCTATGTTACAAATCCAATGCCTTAACCAATTGAGCTATGAAGTCTTTTGTTAACAAGTCTTAGAACAATGATAATTATTGTTCTCTCCTTATTTCTCTTTTTCATGTTAGTTACAATACTTAAATTAAACCAATGCATGAATCTTTTTCTTTTAATGTTAATGCATTATGTTTGCAAATCAGTGCATGCAACATATTTACATTGAATGCAACCAATCCTTTCTTTCTTTCAATGCATGCATTACATTTTTTTTCAGTGCATGTATTTATTACATGCAATCCTTATTTTATTCTTTATTTTACATTTTAATTTGTTTGCATATATATATATATATATATATATATATATCTTGTGCGTCTACAAACTTCTAGGCTTAATAACTTCTTCATATGATATCCGTTTTACGCAAACCAGGTGTCTATCTTGACCAGAATTCCGAGACAGACGCAATGGCACAGTCTGTTTTACTTAATTCTCATTATTTAACTAAGTTATTCTCATCTTATTATCTTAAAAATACGGGGTGTTACACATTCTTCTTAACTTGAAGATTTCGGGGACGAAAACCGTTAAGGAGGGAAGAATGTAACACCCCATTATTTTGAAACATGTCATAAGAGATAATCCAAAAATAATTATTTTTTAAGAGAATAATTAGGTGGAATGGGTTACGTCATTGCGTTCCTGGCTATTTTCTAGTCAATTTAGACCTATGGTTTGCATAAAACGGATTTAGGATGAAAAGGATATCTTATATATATATATATTTTTTTTGAAAACCCAGGAGAACCCGGCGGGCCGGTAAACTCCTAAGGAGGGTACAGTAAAGCCGTCCGCTAATCCAAGCCCCCATACCCCCGGGTAAATTTATGTAGGATGGGGAAGCGCATGGTAGGAATCGAACCATCGACCTTTTACCAGGAAGTTAGGCCTCCTTTCCACTGTTGTGCATCATGTTGCACACATGGCGAATTTTTATTGGTTAATGGCCGTTTTTTGTTGTTGCAATATGGCTATTTTCTATCGGTTGGATGACATGGATGATTCCTATGGCTCCTGAACTAATCTAATGGCCCTAATCAACTAGCTACCTATATAAACACACCAAGACCTAAACCTAATTTCACTACACTAATTCATGGCGCCTCCATGTTGCCTCAACCTAAACTAGTCCTTCTTCAACAAATCAAAGTAAGGGAATTCTGTAAAAGGGATCGAATCTACAACAACTACAACGCCTAATTCTCTTCCTTAATCCAATCTTTGTGAGTTCATCAATTATTTTTAGATTAAAATAATGCTAAAGCAATTATGATATGTTGTAAATTGGATTTGGGAATTATACAAGATTGAATCTCATCAATTCTATCTTAGCCTATAACATCAGATTCATGATTCTTATATGCCCATGTTGATATTATCATTAGTTTTATTAGTTTTATCATATCTGTATGATCAGCTCATGCTTATGCCCATTGTTATTATTATGCCTATTCTTTATCTTATCCCTTCCTCCTTCCCTTTTTGGTTTTTATAGCCGGGCTACTTCGAGCCTAGGCAAAATCTCATAAAGATGAACGTACAAACGGTATTTTTGGGAACGATGGGAAATTTGGCATAATATACATTGGCTTGGTTTCGGCATGAAAAATTGTAACAATTGGGAATTCCGCTCGATCCAAATCGATCGCTAAACCGACCAAGACCGTTCGAAACCCCTGATTGTTTTGAGAACACGACAAATCGGAACACAAACAGAAGAACATTTCATTGTTAATTACAACAATTCCATCAGAATACAAGAATATACAGAGTATGAATAAATATTATACATCATAGAAATATCCTAGATTTAATTACATTACTGCAGCGGAAAATAATACAATACACAAATGAAAGAGATATATGGATACAGAGCTTTCCGGATATCGTTCCAGCTGCAAATCAGGATCCTGTTAGTATAGATCGGCAAAACCAAAACTACTAGTTGCCCGTGTCAAAATAGGGGCACCTAGAGTTTAGGTTAAAACAATAAACTCCAGGCCAGTCATGTGACTGGTGTGAGAACTAAAACGGTTATTAATCCTTATTTTAAACATAGGTAAATCAAGGGATCACGTCGTATAACACGGAACGGGTTTCCTCCCAAGAATACCAGTGCATAAAACAACAGCACATTGCTAAATAAAGAACAATGAAGCTATTATAAGACCCAGGTTCCATCACACAATGCAACACAAGCCGGAGGGTAGGGTTTTACCTTATAATAGCCAAAGAATGCTTGATACGCTAAATTTCATCTTTTATTATTACTATAAGTGTATAGCGTCAAAACAATTTCAATCATAAGTATCAATCATAGACGACATAAATGCCCCATACCACTATGTCGCCATATATAAGTTCTACAATCAAAACCACAAAATCACGTATTGAAAGTTGGATTTCCATCTATGAACCGAGACAAGGGATCATCCTCACCGCTTCGAGACTGTCTAGCTCGAGTCTCAGGAACAGAACGCATCGTCCCTTGGATCGTCAGGGCCGGTCCACCGATGTGGATTTAAATGCCTGAATATTGCGTTTCCCCGCCCTTTGGGGTGTAAATGAGCCAAATGAATCCATCGACTCTATATAGTCACCGATATATCCGAGGTGCCTCGCAATCCAACAACCACACAGGTGAAAATAATATAAATGTCAGGGCTGGTAGGTCATTGACACCACAATAGATAGAAGGAAATGCATGCCCTCCCTGATGTCCTCTCCCGTTTCTGGTTCACAACCGGGGTGTGAGGCTCGCGAATTAACGCTACACAAAGCAATGCCACAAAGGCCGTGCTTTGATCATCAAACACAAGACTCTGCTTTTCAACAAAAGCCTTGATCATTTGCATCTTAGCATGCCACACAGGAAAACCACTCCATGCAACCGATATCAATCAATCACACAAAATGATATCCAATGTCAGATATAGTCCGTTTACAAGTCTGTTCTGGGTCTGAACGAAACCGGAGGCACCTTGTACCTCGCATATCCATCGATCTCCATGTACATCTGGACGATCACCAACTGATTCCCTCCTCTTGGGTGTACAACCCAATCAAGATCAGCAGTAATTATCCAAACGATGTGAAGACCTTCGGTCTTCGACCATCGTCTTCATAGTCGACACATCGTCAAATCAGTTATTCAGAATGGGATAAACCCGGTCTTTCTGAATAACTTGCGTATATAATAAACAAGTGTTACACAAACACAACATACGCCTCATTCCAATTCAGAATATTCATTTATTCAAATATTCTTATACTTTGGGAAAGGTTCCCATTAATTTTATCAAAGATAAATTCTTTTAAATTTATTCTTTAATCTTCTTTTGAACATCAATTCAAAACAAATTATGGTTTATCCAAACTAGTCGGGATTAGCGAACCTTACCCATGTAATCACTTGTTAAATTTCCCAACCCCAACCTATTCATCCTATGAAGTAAAACTAGTAATACTTCATATCTAATACCACAGTGTTATCGGTAAATTCAATTACCATTTCACGTTCACATCTAATTAAAGATTAAACTACGCCTGGAGCAAAACTAGTGATACTCTATTCTCGATCATTTCAATCTAATTAAAGATTCATTAAAACTCCACTTGATTTTAATCTTCCCAAAAATCACTATCAATGATTATTTAACTTGGGAAATCATATCCTGTCTTTAACTGGGTTAAAGAACCAATGTCATTTAAACACGGTTCACGATAAACCCAAAATCACATTCCATTCTAGCAGTCTCTAACCGTAAATTAGCAAGTGAACAATCCCCTAAGTAATAACCCCGAAGGCCGAAGCCAACATCAGATCAATACGCAGGAAACCATTCAACTTAACTAATCTTCAGTTTGTTTATGTTTTTCCTAACTCCGTTGGGTCTAAGAACAGTATTATTAAAAATGTCGTTAATGACAACCCAAAATTACATTCCATTTACAATGGAATCTTCATGGAAAACAAATCGATATATATAATCAATATAAACTTCCATATCCGACTAATAATATAAATGGAATAACGGCAAAGCCTTTTAAATACCAGATATATTAGTTGTCTTCCTCCACAGAAATTCACTTCGATTATTACCAAATCGAATTGCATTCCATTCCAATTTATTTTATTAAATTGGAAAACTTTACTTTGAAAAATCTCCTTCAAATCTTAACAAAAGATTTATAAATTCCAAATCACATTTCACTGTAAATCGGGTTAAAGAACGAATATCGTTAAAACACAGTTCACAACAAACCCAATTAACACCCCATTAATTATCGGGTTAAAGAACAAGTGTTATTTTAAACACTTCTCACGATAAACCCAAATCCCATTTGATATTAAATACAAGGCTCTGAATAGAAAATATATCGGCTTATATTCAATATCAAATACTATAACCAACAAATATTGTATTGGAGATAACAATATAAATATATCTTTCAAATTTCCATAACAATATCTGTGCAATCACGAAATCCAACATCGAAATATTCCAAAGACAATTTCGATTCAAATCCATTCCAATTCAATTTTTGGAAATTCGGGTTTCTTTTAAAACCCTTTCAAATCCAATTTATTTATTTCAAAAATAAATGGATTATAATTCTAGTTCAAAAATAGTTCATTTCAATAAAAATCTATTTTTATCTTTTCAAATATGGAATTTTTCATCCTAATCCTTTCCAAATAATTTCTTATGATTTTACACAAATTATTGCTATTTTTAATAAATTTATCAAGGCCCGTACTGTAATGACCCGCATTTTTAGAGATATATAATTAATTTATTTAATTATATAATTGGTGATTTAGAGAAGTTAATGATCGTTTAATTAAATAATATTGAATATTTAATAAATAATTATAATATAATAATATATTATAATGTCGAAATAGTCGGAAATAGTGAAATTCACAATATCATGTGAATTGAATAGCATACGAGATTTGGTGGAGTTTCGATTCGAAATATAATAACGATTATATTGAATCGACGATAGTTTGAACGTATAATTATAATATAATTAAAATAGAGCTTGAAACGATGCGGCAGTTCGCTATTTGGCGATTCAGACTTCAACTGAATGTACAGGATTCGTTTTAAGCCGGATTTCAGTGAAACAAGAAACGTGTGGAGCTGTTGGAGTATATCTTTCTAGTGGAAGAGAAAAATCGGGATTTCGTCGGGTAGATTTTGATGTACATCCAAATCAAATTTCAGAAAAGTCGCTGTAGAATTCCTTTATAATTCGCAACGCTTTATTTACGTTATAAAAGGATTTTCGATATAAATTGAATATCGATAAATCTAAAATACGAAATATCAAAATGTAAATTCTGATATGATATTCTGGAGCTGTACGATATCATATGTGAAGATATATGATAATATTAATTTATTAATTTTTAATTTAATTGTTTTTAAATATATTTATATATTTAAAAAGGGCTATTCAGGGCTTTAAAAATAGCCACTTTTGCAAACGAAGTCGGAATTCGATGAAACTAGTTTTGTTAGATCCGCAATGTCAAATAGTTGTTAGATTTCCAGTTTCGTGATTTTTAGAGTCACTGTGTGGCCGTACGGATTTTTAGAGTGAAAAACAGTCAGTATTTCGACGGTTAAAAATACGCTGTGTGAGAAAACGGAGTCAGGATTCGACGAAACCAATTTCGTTGGGACCGTAATGTCAAACTATAGCCGCTTGTCCAGTTTCGTGATTTTTAGGTAGCGTGTGTGAGTACACGGATTTTTAGAAGACGAATTAACGATGGAGAATATACCGGGAATATTCCTTCTGTAAAATATCTAGATATTTTGCCTTCTTATAAATACTCTAACTCACTTCCTAAACCTATTCACAAATTCTGGTTTCAGGATTTTGAGCCGCCACTTCAAAAATCTAAACACAGTGAAATACCAATCATAGAAAATCAAAAGAAAAATCACAAACAAAAGAAACAAAAATTCTAAAATCCTAAAGCCAACATCTTTGTGCTCGTGAAGGCCAGAACATCTCACTGGTGTACCTATTTATGGGCTCGATACTTGTTTTGGGTTGGTGGTTCTTGGAACCGTGAGTTGGGGTTTTGATTTGTGGGTGAATCAAGAAATCGTTGGTGGTATGTAAGGTTTCAATTAGAAGGAGGAATTGAAACCGCACTTCTGAGAGTTGTTTTTGCTCACTCCGATGATTTGGGTGTCACGCGACGCTGTGAAGGTCGAGGAAGGACTGCCGACGTCTTCTTCAAGGCGGCGTCGAGTTCAGTAAATGGGTACTGAGGGTGAAGATTCGGTGATGAGAAGCAAAATGGTGAGATTTGTTTGGGTTTTTGTTGACCAGTGTGGGATCGGTGGATGTGTAAAAATCACGATAATGGTATGAGGGAGGTTTGTGAAATCCTGGAAATGAAGAAGAAGGCGTGGTGGGCTTTAAGGGTATGCGGTAGTGGGCTTCAGTGAAGGGAGATAGGCCCAAACGTTTGGTAAACCCAAGATTAATTTAAGTTGAATTATATTTTAAATAGTGTGTTGAGTATAACATTTGATAACTTGATCATACGTGATCGAATTTCAACGAAACAAGATCCGTTGGGATCGTGTGGACGGACACTACTCAATGGAACTGACTGGAAGTCCACCGCAGCTCGTTACAATTTATGGTGAAATAAATTGTCCGTCGAAATCAAATAACGCAAACCGTTATTTAACGGCTAACGCGCAAATGTGAGTAAAAACTCACTAACTCTACTCAATTGATATTTTAATATAAATTGTATTTTATTTCTGTATTTGACTGCTAGTTATGTACTGTTAATTTGGATTGTTAAGTTTTATTGTTAAATTGGACTGTAGATTGGACTGTTAAATAATTGATTGAAAACAGTATGGATATATATATATCTACATATATATATATCTACATATATATATATATATCTACATATATATATATATATCGTTATTAAACGGTGATTTTGTTATCAGTGTATTTCATTAGAAATGCAAGTGATGTTATATACGTTGTTTAACATCGGTGGATGCAGGGAAACAGGTTGGAGGAATCCGACTGGATTCCTCAACATTTATTTTACTGTTATTTGTATATTGTGATATATACTGTGATATATAATCTGTTGTTGATTGTATATGTTTGGATGATATTGATCATTGACAGTTGGTTGTTTAAAAACAATAGAAAACACTGAAAAATGTAGAAAAGGGGATTTTCAATATTTATATTGAAAATGAATCTATTTATAAAATCGAAGGGTTTTATAAAAGGATATTTATTTAGAAATAAATAAATAAAATAAAGGAATATTTATTTAGATTAAATAAATAGAATAAAGGATATTTAATTAGGGATTAAATAATTAGAGTTATAAGGGAAATCTATTTAGGAAATAAATAGAAGTTAAAATAAATAGAAATAAAAGAAAAGTTAGTTAGTCGGATATAAATATTCGAATCAAGTTAGTTAAGTGGTCAAACCAAGCTAGTCGAACTAAACTAGTCAAGTTAGTCAAACCAACCGAGTCGAAATGGTCGAGTCGAACCAATCGAGTCAAGATGGTCGAGTCAAACCAACCGAGTCGAAATGGTCGAGTCGAACCAATCGAGTCAAGATGGTTGAGTCGAACCAATCGAGTCAAGATGGTCGAGTCAAAACAACCGAGTCGAGCTGGTCGAGTCGAACCAATCGAGTCAAGCTGGTCAAGTTAGTCGAACCTGGTCAGTCGAGTCGAGAAAATCAAACTTAGTTAATCGAAAGGAGTTTATCGATTTAGTTAATCGATAGGAGTTAATTGATTTAGTCAATCGAGATGAGTTAATCGGTTTTAATGAATCGAGAGGAGTTAGTCGAATATGGTATTCAAACCAAATGGTCAAACCAAGTAGTCAAGCCCAGTGGTCAAACCAAACGGGTCAGGTTAGCCAAACCTGGTCAGTCAAACCAAATGGGTCAGGTTAGCCAAACCTGGTCAGTCAAACCAAATGGGTCAGGTTAGTCAAACCTGGTCGGTCGAACCAAGTTAGTCGAGTTAGCCGAATAGGGTTAGTCAAATAGAATTAATCGATTAGGGTAAACCATAGAACTAATCGATTAGAGTTAAACCAATAGAGTTAGTCGAGCCTAGTTAATCGAATCGAATTGGTCGAACCAAGTAAGTCGAGTTAGTCGAGTCAAGTTAGTCGAGTTAAAGTTATCGATGTTAGTTTCATCGAAAGGAGTTATCGATGTTAGTTTCATCGAAAGGAGTTATCGATGTTAGTTTCATCGAAAGGAGTTATCGATGTTAGGTTCATCGAAAGGAATTATTGATGTTAGTTTCATCGAAAGGAGTTATCGATGTTAATTTCATCGAAGGGAGTTATCGATTATAGTTTAATCGAAGTGAGATTTTCAAATATGAGACATTTGAAAAGGGAAGAGTTATCGAATATTAGTTATTCGAAGAGAGATTATCGAATATCGTTTATTCGAGAAGGAGTTAATCGAATATAGGTTATTCAAAGAAGAGTTAATCAAATAGAGATTTCTCGAAGAGAGTTAATCGGCAAATTCGATTATATCGAATTCGGGAAAGCACTTATACTTTCCAGTGTTTAAATAGAGATTTATTTATTTATAAATAAATAAATGTTAGGTTAATTTTTCACTAATAAGAATAGAAGTTATAATTAAAGTTAGATAATTCGAAAGTAGGGATTATAACGTTATCGTTATAACCAATGTTTTAAATATAGAAGTGGATTAGTAAAATTGGATCCGAGAAAGGCGTAAAGAAGTTGTTAAAGATTAAAAGATAAACTTTGACCATTTCGAAGTTATAACGTTGTTCAGTTAAGGTCTGAGAGGTAATTATACCCCAACTTGAGTGACTTCCTTCTTAACTAAGAAATGGTAAGGTTTGATCGTAAAGGAGTTTTGGAAATGTTTTCCAAACGAGAATCAGAAATGTTTTCTGATAAAAGAAAATAAGAATTTAGAACATAAGGAAACAGGAGATAAGTAAATAAATGAACTAAAGAGATTAATGTTAAATGATGTTTGTTCGATATAATTTCCATCTGGAAATAATATCGTTGTTTGCACACTTGTTTTCTTTGATAGTTAACTCACAGACTATCGAAGTTTTGACCATTTTAACGTTGTTAATATGGAGAGACCGGTTGGATTATAATCCAAAGAACCACTCTGTATTGGCATAAGCATCGCGAATCATATATGTCATAGATAATTGAAGACGGAGTAAAATGCAAGGACTATCCTGTCTACAGAATAGTGCCTTCGGTTTGTCCAGTCCCAGGACAACTTGTATGGACGAAGGTCTGACAGAGTATATCCAATGGATCGCATAAGTTGATCTGTTCAAACGTATTCACGTTGGGTGGCGGAGGAATTCATTTCTCTTAGCTGTATACCCGTGTTATTTTTGGATAAGTCAATTTGTGATTTGGCGGGTATGACGATGTGACATTTTAAGTGAATGAAGATGGATGTCTGACAGAGTATTTCCAGAAAGGTCACGTACATTGATTTCTTCAACCGTACCAAGAGTGGAAGCGGAGAAGGAAACTTCCTTTAGCTGACACGTAATGTATGGTTGTAGACGTCAATTAGTGATTCTGATGGATCTGACAATGTGGCATTCGAAGTGAATCTGATGTGATGATAAAGCGTAGCTTCTAGCCTCATCAACCAGTAAATGACAGAAATCGGGCAAGCAGCATGGCTAAGTCGGTCGCACCGAAGTAGGGTGTATAGTCACCTATCTAGAGAATATTCATTTGTTTCTAAAATCTATCAATGCTGTCCCATATATATACGGGAACGGTTGCTGATCCCAACCGTTGGTGATGTACATTCGATACACTCAAGCGAAATGAGTGGTCGGTCATGTGTGGCTGAGTTACAAGATGTTCTTGTTGAACTCCAGTGTATCGTTCCTAGAGTACACTGATCGGAAGGTGGTTCCATACCTTGTCATAGTTGGAAATCCATTATCCAATACGTGCTTGCGATTTTGATTGTATACTATATATGTAGAACGTGAGATGAAAGCGTTTCTGCTAGTTGATATCTATTTGTACATAGACATTATTATAATATCAAAAGGTTTTTGATATAAAGATATTTTGGATTCTCATAAGTGAAAAACCCGTTCCGTTATGCGGCGTGGTCTTATGAGATATCGTTTACTTGTTGATATACATGTTTTAAATTGTTTTACTCATACCAGTCCCATGACTGACCCGGAGTTTACTTTGTTGTTTTCCCTAAACTCTTGGGTGCCTAAATTTGTACGGGCAGTCAAGTAGTCGGGATTTACAGATATACTGGAAGAGCGTGGAGCAGGAGGCTTCAAGATCATATAGCTATAGTTATTTCCGCTTTGTTGTAAGTGTTGTACTCTGATAAGTGCCATTGTATACATAACTGTTATATTTCAAAGTTATGTTATCTATTATATGTTATTCGTTCCACTGTGAGGTTCGTGTTACTCTGATGTTGTGCCCTTCTTCTTCTTCTATTCTAAGTTTCTATCTTATATATTCTCACCTTCTAATTTCTTTCATTAACTATTCGGTTATTTTCGATCCTTGGATGTTCGATATGTGTTGTATATCGGATAACCAAGATCGCATTTTTCCGGGTCGTTACACGTACAGTCGATTTCCATAAAAGGCCATCGAACTACACTTACAGTGACCTTTTCCAAATTTGATTTGGACATAATTCCAAATCCAACCGTTAGATTTCAAATCTCTAATATTCATTAGAAATCTCTTTTCGATACAAACCCAATGGTTCTGGTTTTAGGAGAATCCAACAGTTGGATCTCCCGTAATATCCGTTCGAAGTCAATGGTCAAAATTCGCGAACTGCCGCTGCGCGGTGCGTTCTATTCAGGCCATTATATTATATATATATAATATATATTTCATCGATTTCCTTTTAAAACGTATTTCATAAATCGTTTTCAAAACGATTTCAACTTCATATTCAATTTTAAATCATAATTGAATATTCCATATCATCGATATATAAATGATAGTATTTTCAAAATATTATATTTTGAAATTAATTCCTTTTCGATATTCATTATAAAAATGAATAAAATAGATATAGATATCGTTCACGTCAAAATGGCGCATATCTAATCAACACGGCTTGATATATTTCAATAACTTCGTTATTATATTCAATAAATGAATATTTTCTTCAACACATGAATTTTCTTTTACTCAATAAATGAATATATATTTTATTCAACACATGAATTTTCTTCTATTCAACACATGAATATATATTTTATTCAACACATGAATTTTCTTTTATTCAACACATGAATATATATTTTATTCAACACATGAATTTTCTTTTATTCAAGACATGAATATATATTTTATTCAACACATGAATTTTCTTTTATTCAACACATGAGTATATATTTTATTCAACATAGAATTTTCTTCTATTCAACACATGAATATATATTTTATTCAACACATGAATTTTCTTGTATTCAACACATGAATATATATTTTATTCAGCACATGAATTTTCTTTTATTCAACACATGAATATACTTTATTTTCCAACTTGGAATGAGGCCCAACCAATTACCACATAATGTTAATTATATGGATTCCCTACAACACATGTATATAATAGCAACGATAAATAATCAACCATCATCCACAGTGCATTCTACACAGCATAAGCATCAAATATAAATATTTAACGCTTATAACAGTCTGTCAATCAATTGATCGACATACAGCTAATTATTTGGGATTAGTGTACGCCAGATATCATCCCAACACCCGTGTGGGGTTTCAAACAATCAAACACATGTTTTATTGGTGCAATTGGGCTATATGTAAAATTTATCGTCCCAATCAATATCAGTCAAATGTGTGTATATAAACAAATCGTCCGATTTGTTTATAAATATTTATTTTATATACACGTTAAAAAAAATTATATTTTTAACTGTAAAATATTTTCTTCCATTCCACATCACACAATCAATATTCACACTACAAACAACAAACAAACAAGTCGTCCATGGCATGTGGACAACGGATGTCGGGTGCTGCTAAGCACCGTCTGCATCCTAGTATATATTTCAAACTAGAAATAAAATAAAAGTGAGGAGTTCTCACCTTTGGGATCCACTCTGCCATGCTTTGATTGCCGATCTATGTAGTATACCAACGTTAAAAATTATATTTTTAACCCATCAGTAATTATTTCTTTGTATGATTATTCTATAAATAACATACATAAACTAAAAATTATATTTCTATTTTTCTAAAAATAATTTCATATTTTTATAACAATGCTAAATAGATAAAAATCCCATTTTTATTTCGCTACTATATAGATAAAAATCAAATCTTTCTATCGCTAATGAATATATAAAATTCACATTTTTACATTGGCATTCACTTCGATTATTACCAAATCGAATTCCATTCCATTCCAATTTATTTTATTAAATTGGAAAACTTTACTTTGGAAAATCTCCTTTAAGTCTTAACAAAAGATTTATAAATTCCAAATCACATTTCACTGTAAATCGGGTTAAAGAAAGAATGTCGTTAAAACACAGTTCACAACAAACCCAATTCAACACCCCATTAATTATCGGGTTAAAGAACAAGTGTTATTTAAAACACTGTTCACGATAAACCCAAATCCCATTTGATATTAAATACAAGCCTCTGAATAGAAAATATATCGGCTTATATTCAATATCAAATTCTATAACCAACAAATATTGTATTGGAGATAACAATATAACTATATCTTTCAAATTTCCATAACAATATCTGTATAATCACAAAATCCAATATCGAAATATTCCAAAGACAATTTCGATTCAAATGCATTCCAATTCAATTATTGGAAATTCTGGTTACTTTTAAATCCCTTTCAAATCCAATTTATTTATTTCAAAAATAAATGGATTATAATTCTAGTTCAAAACTAGTTCATTTCGATAAAAATCTATTTTTATCTTTTCAAATATGGAATTTTTCATCCCAATCCTTTCCAAATCATTTCTTATGATTTTACACAAATTATTGTTATTTTTAATAATTTTATCAAGGCCCGTACAGTATATTTCCATAAACAGCCATCGAACTACACTTACAGCGACCTTTTACAAATTTGGTTTGGACATAATTCCAAAGCCAACGTTAGATTTCAAATCTCTAATATTCATTAGAAAGCTCTTTTTGATACGAACCCAACGGTTTCGGTTTTAGAAGAATCCGACGGTCGGATCTCCCGTAATAACCGTTCGAAGTCAATGGTCGAAATTCGCGAAATGCCGCTGCGCGGCGCGTTCTATTCAGGCCATTATATTATATATATATAATATAATATATATTTAATCGATTTCCTTTTAAAATGTATTTCATAAATCGTTTTAAAATTCGTTTTCAAAACGATTTCAACTTCATATTCAATTACAAATCAAAATTGAGTATTCCAAATTATCGATATATATATGATAGTATTTTCAAAATATTATATTTTGAAATCAATTCCTTTCCGATATTCATTATAAAAATGAATAAAATCGATATAGATATCGTTCACGTCAAAATGGCGCATATCTAATCAACACGGCTTGATATATTTCAATAACTTCATTATTCTATTCAACAAATGAATATTTTCTTCAACACATTAATTTTCTTTTATTCAACACATGAATATATATTTTATTCAACACATGAATTTTCTTCTATTCAACACATGAATATATATTTTATTCAACACATGAATTTTCTTTTATTCAACACAAGAATATATATTTTATTCAACATATGAATTTTCTTTTATTCAACACATGAATATATATTTTATTCAACACATGAATTTTCGTTTATTCAACACATGAATATATATTTTATTCAACACATGAATTATCTTCTATTCAACACATGAATATATATTTTATTCAACACATGAATTTTCTTTTATTCAACACATGAATATATATTTTATACAACACATGAATTTTCTTTTATTCAACACATGAATATACTTTATTTTCCAACTTGGAATGAGGCACAATCAATTACCATATAATGTTAGTTATATGGATTCCCTACAACACATGTATATAATAGCAACGATAAATAATCAACCATCATTCAGAGTGCATTCTACACTGTATAAGCATCAAATATAAATATTTAACGCTTATAACAGTCTGTCAATCAATCGATCAACATACAGCTAATTATTTGGAATTAGTCTATGCTAAATATCATCCCAAAACCCGTGTGGGGTTTCAAACAATCAAACACAGGTTTTATTTGTGCAGTTGGGCGATGTGTAAAATTTATCGTTCCAATCAATATCAATCAAATGTGTGTATATAAACAAATTGTCCGATTTGTTTATAAATATTTATTTCATATACACGTTAAAAAATTATATTTTTAACTACAAAATATTTTCTTCCATTCAACATCACATAATCAATATTCACACCATAAAAAACAAATAAACAAGTCGTCCATGGTTTGTGGACAATGGGTGTCGGGTGCTGCAAAGCACCGTCTGCAACCTAGTATATATTTCAAACTAGAAATAAGTAAAAGTAAGGAGTTCTCACCTTTGGGATCCACTCCGCCGTGCTTCGATTGCAGATCTATGTAGCATACCTATGTTAAAAATTATATTTTTAATCCATTAATAATTATTATTTTGTATGATTATTCTATAAATAACATACATAGGCTAAAAATTATATTTCTATTTTCTAAAGATAATGTTTTTATAACAACGCTACATAGTTAAAAATCCCATTTTTATTTCGCTACTATATAGATAAAAATCAAATCTTTCTATCGCTAATGAATATATAAAAATCACATTTTTACATTGCCATTCAAACGATAAAAATCATATTTTTACTTTGCTACATATATGATAAAAATCAAATTTTTATATCATCACTTTATATCTAAAAATTGTATTTTTTTCCTATTGCTACATATACAAAGATCAAATTTTTACTATCTATATATTATAAAAATCATATTTTTATTATCTATATAATATAAAAATCATATTTCTATATCGCTATTTCAATTATAAAAATCTAATCTTTCATATTATTATTTCACTTCATATATAAATTAGGCTATTTACTTTAATAAAAATCAGATTTTTAAAAAGAATTAAACTAAACAATTAAAGTAAAAACTTGCTGGGCTAATCGAAGGAAAGGGGGAGCATATCTGATCGTTGGAGGGCGAATGTTGGCGGTCTGTGGTAGTACGAAGTGGCAGCGGTGGGCTTCTTTTGTGTCGCAGTTCTATGAAGAGGGGCAGGAGTCGAGAGGGGGAAGGGGAGGGGGTTGCGTGGCATATCGATGGAGGGCGTCAGACTGCGGTAGGCGACGACGGCTTGGTGGATGCGGCGGCGCGGACATCGATGGTGAGGGCGCAATCGAATTTGTTGTTTTATTTATTTTTTTAGATCTGCGAACACGACCGCGGGGGGAGGGGTAAAGGAGTTAAAGGGAGAGAGAGTTGACTAAAGGGGGTTTATATAATATTTATTTAATTTATTTTATTAATCCAATAGAGTAACTTTTTATTTCAAACTCGAAATCGAACCCATCGATTGTCGTCCCTAACTAATTACCCTCATTCCGAACACAATGGGATATGTTTCGTGAGCTGATTTGGCTGTTACGATCAATTTCCGTTCAAATCGAAATATAAATCTATATATTGAATTTGAACGCACATTTCAATTTACCGGGGCCACATACGGACTCTAAAAATTCCCAAAAAATATTTTCTAGCTTCGTATTGACGACACGGTCCTAACAAAACTATTCCGTCAAATTCTGAGGCCATTTGCAAAATGACTACTTTTAAGGGCTATATTTCCATAGCTACTATTCTGAATTTTCAACTGGACATAACTTTTTATTCCCGCTATGAAATTTTGATTTTTCGGATTGGAAAGATATTTTCAAATAGATTCTAATATATTTTTTCGCTAAAATCCGGTTGTGAAAACCCGTAACTTCCCCGGTGAGGAAAGCGCGGATAATTCGAGAACAAGCCACAGAAGAACGCAGACGGAAGAACATTTCATTGTATATTACAACAATTCCATCAGAATACAAGAATATACAGAGTATAAATGAATATTACACAAAAATATCAGAGATTTAAATTACATTTAAATACATCGCAGCGGAAAATAATACAATGCACAACTAGAAGAGATATACGGATACAAAGCTTTCCGGATATCATTCCAGCTGTAAACCAGGATCCTGTGAATATAAATCTGCAAAACCAAAACTACTAGCTGCCCGTGTCAAAATAAGGGCACCCAGAGTTTAGGTTAAAACAATAAACTCCAGGTCAGTCATGGAACTGGTGTGAGAACTAAAACAGTTATTTAAAACTTTACTTTAAAGTTAGGTAAATCAAGGGACCACGCCGTATAACACGGAACGGGTTTCCTCCCAAGAACACCAGTGCATAAAACAAACAACGCAATGCTAAATAAAGAAAAATGAAACTATTATAAGACCCAGGTCCCACCACACAATGCAACACAAACCAGAGGATAGGGTTTTACCTTATAATAGCCAAAGAATGCTTGATACGTTAAAACAAATCTTTTATTATTGCTATAAGTGAAGAAATCAATTTCAAATCATAAGTATCAATCATAGGCGGCATGAATGCCCCATACCACTATGTCGCCATAGATAGGTTATACAATCAGAATCGCAAAGTCACGTATTTGGAAATTGGATTTCCCTCTGTGAACCGAGGCCAGGGATCGTCCTCTACCGTTTCGAGACAATCTAGCCCATGTCTCAGGCAAGCGCGCAGACAAGCCTTGGATCGTCAGGGCCGGTCCACCGATGTGGATTAAAATGCCTGAACACCGCGTCTCCCCGCCTTATGGGGCGTAAATAAGCCAATGAATGACTCCATTGGACACAGATCGTCTGATCAAACCAAGGCGCCTCGCAAACCAACAACCACATAAGTCAAACTCGTCAGGGCGTGTAAAACCACTGACGCCACTTCTAGCTAGAAGGAAACACATGCCCTCCCTTAAGTCCTCCCCCGTTTTTGGTTCACTACCGGGGTGTGAGGCTCGCGAATTCACGTTACACAAAGCTGTGCCACACAGGCTGTGCTTTGATCATCACCACAAGACTTTGCTTTTCAACAGAAGCCTTGATCAATTGCCACTTAGGCATGCCACACAGGCAATTCACTCCATGCGTTTGATATCCATCGATATATGACCCCTGAGCTCGTACGTCTCAGAGAAGGGCGCTAACCAAGAGAATAAATTTTGCGCCGCCAAACAGATATATATTTAATAGAAATCAATCACACAGAATAAAATCCTATGTCAGACACACGGTCCATTTACAAGTTCGCTCTGGGTCTGAACGAAACCGGAGGCACTTAGTACCTCGCATATCCATCGATCTCCAAGTACGTCTGGACGACCACTAACTGATTCCCTCCTCTTGGGTGTACGACCCAATCAAGATCATCAGTAATTATCCAAACGACGTGAAGACCTCCGGTCTTCAACCACCGTCTTCATCTTCGACACCACGTCGAATCAGTTATTCAGAATGGGATAAACCCGGTCATTCTGAATAACTCGCGTATATAATAAACAAATGTTACACAAACACAACATACGCTTCATTCCAATTCAGAATATTCTTTTATTCAAATATTTTTATATTTTGGGAAAGGTTCCCATTAATTTTATCAAAGATAAATTCTTTAAATTTATTCTTTAATCTCCTTTTTGAATATCAATTCAAACTAGTCGGGATTAGCGAACCACACCGAAGTAATCATTTATTTTATTTCCCAATCCAAACCTATTCATCCTATGAAGTAAAACTGGTAATGCTTCATATCTAACACCACGGTGTTATCGGTAAATTCAATTACCATTTCACGTTCAAATCTAATTAAAGATTTAACTATCGCCTGGAGTAAAACTGGTGATACTCCATTCTAACACCTTTTCAATCTAACTAAAGATTCATTAAAACTCCACTTAGTTTTAATCTTTAACTGGGTTAAAGAATCGGTGTCATTTAAAACACGATTCACGATAAACCCAAAATCACATTCCATTAATTATCGGGTTAAAGAACAAGTGTTATTTAAAACACTGTTCACGATAAACCCAAAAATCAATATCATTTCAATTAAATATTATTTAATTGGTACACTTCATTAAATCTAAATAAAAAGATTTAATCTTTTCTCAACTGGGCTTAAGAATAGTGTTAATGAAAACACCATTCACGACAAACCCAAAATCACATTTGATATTAAATACAAGGCTCTGAATAGAAAATATATCGGGTTATATTCAACATCAAATTCTACGACCAACAAATATCGTATTGGAAATAACGATATATATATATCTTTCAAATTTCCATAACAACATCTGTATAATCACGAAATCCAACATCGAAATATTCCAAAGACAATTTCGATTTAAATCCATTCCAATTCAATTATTGGAAATTTTGGTTATATTTCAAAACCATTTCAAACTCACCTTATTTATTTAAAAATAAATAAATTACTATTCTAGTTCAAAACTAGTTCATTTCGATAAAAACCTATTTTTATCTTTTCAAATATGGAGTTTTTCATCCCAATTCTTCACAAATCATTTCTTATGATTTTACACAAATTATTACTATTTTTAATAATTTTATCAAGGGCCGTACAGTCGATTTCCATCAATGGCCATCGAACTGCACTTACAATGACCTTTTCCAAATTTGATTTGGACATAACTCCAAATCCAACCGTTAGATTTCAAATTTCTAATATTCGTTAGAAAGCTCTTTTCGATATGAACCCAACAGTGCAGGTTTTAGGAGAATCCGACGGTCGGATCTCCCGTAATATCTGTTCGAAGTCAATGGTCGAAATTCGCGAACTGCCGCGGCGCGTTCTATTCAGGCCATTATATTATATATATAATATATAAATATATAATATATACTTCGTCGATTTCAATTCAAAACGTGCTTTATAAATCGTTTTAAATTCATTTTCAAAACGGTTTCAACTTCATATTCAATTTCAAATCAAAATTGAATATTCCAATATAAATTCGTTTTAAATTCATTTCAAATCGATTTCAATTTAATTTTAATTTAATTCGAATTCAATTCCTTTCGATTTCAATTCGAATTCAATTCTATTCAATTTAATTCGAATTTCGATTATTTTCAATATAATTCAAATTTCGAAATCACTTTCAATATACATTGAAAATTGAATAAGTCAATATAAATATCGTCCACGTCAAAATGGCGTCAATCTAATCAACACGGCTTCATATATTTCTATTTTCAAATATTCTATTTCAAATATTTGTTTTTCAAATATTTCTATTTCAAAACTAGAATGAGGCCCAATCAATTACCATATAATGTTAATTATATGGATTTTCTACAACACATGTATACAATAACAACGATGAATAACCAACCATCATCCAAAGTGCATTCTACACTGTATAAGCATCAAATATAAATATTTAACGCTCATAACAGTCTGTTAATCAATCAATCGACATATAACTAACTACTGCGATTAGTGTATGTCATATATCACCCCAATACCCGTGTGGGGTTTTCAAACAATCAAACACAGATTTTATTTGTGCAGTTGGGCGATGTGTAAAATTTATCGTCCCAATCAATATCAGTCAAATGTGTGTATATAAACAAATCGTCCGATTTGTTTATATTTATTTATTTCACATTCATGTTAAAAATTATATTTTGAACTATAAAATATTTTTAACTACATAAATATTTTATTTCATTTCCCATCACATCACACAATCAACTACACATCAAAATCAAACAAACAAGCATACAAGCCGTCCATGGTCTGTGGACGACGGGTGTCGGGTGCTACTAAACACCATCTGCATCCTAGTATATATTTATAACTAGAAAAATAAAATTAAAGGTGAGAAGTTCTCACCAAAGCTATCCCAACTCCACGACACTTCCAATGTAGGGAATCATCACTGCTCTCGCCTTTTGTCACTTTCGTTGCTCGTAGCCACTACATATATAAAAATCACATATTTATATTGTTGCTATGTATATAAAAGTTATATCTTTATACTACTACTACAAAGATAAAAATTCTATTTTTACATCGTTACTGTATAGATAAAAATTCTATTTTTACATCGCTACTATATAGATAAAAATTCTATTTTTACATCGGTGTTCATATAATAAAGATTATATTTTTATCACGCTATTCTTCATATAAAGATTTCGCCTTTTCATTTATAAATATTTCACCTTTCCATTTATAAATATTTCGCCTTTCCAAATAAAAATATTTCGCCTTTTCAAATATAAATATTTCGCCTTTTCATTTGTAAATATTTCGCCTTTTCATCTCATCACTATAAAAATCACATTTTTAGAAATAATCCCATAATATAACTACTTCATATATGTGAAAATCAAATTTTTATAACTTAAAAACCATACTTTTCTATTTATGAAAATCATTAGAAACAAAGACAGTAAAAGGACTTACATTGGGTTTGTTTTCGGGTTTCTCATCGCTGGAAAAAGGGGGAGGTGGCGCCGTGGTCGCTGGAGGTGGGGGTGCAGCCTTGGTCAGGCAGTGGCGGCTCAGATGGAGGGGGGTGAGGCGAGGGCGGAGTTGCGGAGGAGGAAGAAAGGAGGGAGAAGAAGAAGGGGGAGCGACGGCACAGAAGAGGGGGGGAGGCGCGCCTTCGCCTGACAAGGCGGCGGCGGCGATCGATCGGGGGGGGGGGGGGGGGCGTGAATCGCGATCCCCCCTTTTTCCCTTTTTTTTATTTCGAAATCAATTTTTAACTAGGGGGGGCTGAGGGGTTAAAAGGGGAGGGAGACTTTTATTTTTAATTATTTAATTCACAAAAAGTTGACTTTTTCATTTGATCTCTAAACGAGGCCCACCGCCTGCCGTCCATAGCTAATTACCCCCATTCCGAACACAATGGGATATGTATTGTATGCTGATTTGACAGTTTCGATCAGTTTTCGTCAAAATCAAAATATAACTCTATATATTGAATTTGAACGCGCATTTCAATTTACTGGGGTCACATACTAACTCGAAAAATTCCAGAAAAATATTTTCTAGTTTCTTATCGACGATACGGTCCTAAAAAACTAGTTTCGTCGAATTCTGAGACCGTTTGAAAATTGGCCATTTTCCAGTCGATTAAAATCAACTAAAACTGGTCAAACGCGTTTTCCTTTGCCACGCTCACATATTGATTCGAAAAATTATGAAATTTGGAATCTAGCAATAACATGACATCACGGATCCAACAAAAGTGGTTTCGTCGAATTCCGAGGTCGTTTGCAAAATTTCAATTTTTAAGGGCCTGAATTCCATAGCGACTATTCAGAATTTTCTACTGGACATATCTTTTGATTCCCGCTATGAAATTTTAATTTTTCAGATTTGTTGGAAAGATATTCTCAATTAGATTCAAATATTTTTGGTTTCACTAAAATCCGGTTTATTTTGAATCCTGTACATTCATTTGAACTTTGAAATCGAATTATCGAACTACCGCGCCATTTTCAATTCCTTTTATAATTATAAATAATTATTATATTCTAACGACGACGTATATAAATATATACGTTCGAATTATATTCAAAATAAATTTCTCATCGTTTTTATCTAAAATACTTCATTTTAAATATTCAAAATTCGCTAAAATTGCCAAAATAAAATTTTTAAATTGGCCCAGATTTCCGGGTTATTACACCGGTTTATTTTGAATCCTATACATTCATTTGAAAACTGAAATCGAATTTTCGAACTACTGCGCTATTTTCAATTCCTTTTATAATTAAAATAAAATATTTATATTCTAATGACTATTCAAATAAATATATACATTCTAATTCTATTCAAAATAAATTTCTCGTCGTTATTATTTAAAATAATTCATTTTAAATATTCAAAATTCATTAAAATTGCCAAAATAAAAAATTTTAATTGGCTCGGGTTTCCGGGTTATTACAATCTCCCCCACTTAAAACTTTTCGTCCCCGAAAAGGAACGAAGCTGAAAGTTGTTTTACAAACCAACTCAACTTTTATTCTTTTCATTATGGCTTAAGTTATTCAACTTTTCAGTTTTTAAAACTTTTCAAATTTTTCAAAAATTTGGCTAACACCCTAAATTTTCAAAAAAAATTCACCATAACCTCCCCTGCACGGGAGCACCGAGAAAATCCTGAAATTTCCGTATAGGCCTTTCCAATCCAAAAAGAAAAAGAAACAGCCAAGCGGCTAGCCGGTCGGCACATAAAATCATCAAAAACCCCTAGAAATATAATAAACATGTACCTATTTGTTGGGCAAACAATTTTATTCCTCTGCTTAGCTTCCTGCTTTGACCTGTTCAATGGATACACATGTATATGCATGGAATTTCAAACAATTTTCAATTCAGTTCAATATTTTATCAATTTGGTTATATGGTTCAAATTCTAATTAATCAAAACAATAATCAAACAACACAATCAGTAATCAATTAGTTGATTATCTTTTCAAATCCATAACTTGGATACATAGTCAAAAAATCACATTTTTGATGCCAGATCACAACAATCAGCGCTATCTAGTTTTGGTTCTCACACCAGTCAATTGGAAATATATAAATATCACACCTTCAAAACTCGAACACAAACTGCTGATGCTACGTAGTCATCAATAGAATCATCTCCGGGCGACTAGAGTGTAATTCTATATCAATCTAGTATATTAAAACTTCGAATACACATGGACTAGACGTATATGCAAAATCTTTATACACTGGATTGTCCAAATTCAATATAAAATAAATAATCAAATACGAATAATTGATTTAAATTTTCAAAACAAAAATTGTTTACATTTTAAAAATATACTCTTCACCCTCGTTCTAGGATACTACTGATCCCATCTCTAACAAGTCATTCCCATTGGATATTACTAATCCAATCTCTGATGAATTCTTTCGTATGGTTCTAATGTGTCTTGTTCTCGAGCTTTGTAAACCAAAGCTCTGATACCAAAATGACACGGCCCGACGAAATCCGGTAGGCTTGGCAACCATCCCTTCATCCCCCAAAGCAGCAGGTAAAACCCACCGTGGCTACCAGTGGTCCCCCAGTGCACTTGTTTTACGGCGACCCTCTCGAGCCTCCCGGACACTTCCTAACCAACCCTCAAGAGGGACATGTGGGAGTAAGAGTCTCCCGTTCGCCACCAAACCGCGAAGCGAGAACCCCCCAAAATGACTGCAACAAGAACTGGTGATACTCCATTCTCGATCATTTCAATCTAAATAAAGATTCATTAAAACTCCACTTGGTTTTAATCTTCCCAAAAATCACTATCAATGATTATTTAACTTGGGAAATCATATCCTGTTTGTAACTGGGTTAAAGAACCAATGTCATTTAAAACACGGTTCACGATAAACCCAAAATCACAGTCCATTCTATCAGTCTCTAACCGTAAATTAGCAAGTGAAAAGTCCCCTAAGTAATGAACCCGAAGGCCAAAACCAACATCAGATCAATACCCAGGAAACCATTCAACTTAACTAATTTTCAGTTAGTTTCTGATTTTCTTATTTCCGTTGGGTCTAAGAACAGTATTATTAAAGATACCATTCACGACAACCCAAAATCACATTCCATTTACAATGGAATCTTAATGGAAAACAAATCGATATAAACTTCCATATCCGACTAATAATATAAATGGAATAACGACAAAGCCTTTTAAATACCAGATATATTAGTTGTCTTCCTCCACAGAAATTCACTTCGATTATTACCAAATCGAATTCCATTCCATTCCAAATTATTTTAATAAATTGGAAAACTTTACTTTGGAAAATCTCCTTTAAATCTTAACAAAAGATTTATAAATTCCAAATCACATTTCATTGTAAATCGGGTTAAAGAAAGAATGTCGTTAAAACACAGTTCACAACAAACCCAATTCAACACCCCATTAATTATCGGGTTAAAGAACAAGTGTTATTTAAAACACTGTTCACGATAAACCCAAATCCCATTTGATATTAAATACAAGCCTCTGAATAGAAAATATATCGGCTTATATTCAATATCAAATTCTATAACCAACAAATATTGTATTGGAGATAACAATATAACTATATCTTTCAAATTTCCATAACAATATCTGTATAATCATGAAATCCAATATCGAAATATTCCAAAGACAATTTCGATTCAAATGCATTCCAATTCAATTATTGGAAATTCTGGTTACTTTTAAATCCCTTTCAAATACAATTTATTTATTTCAAAAATAAATGGATTATAATTCTAGTTCAAAACTAGTTCATTTTGATAAAAATCTATTTTTATCTTTTCAAATATGGAATTTTTCATCCCAATCCTTTCCAAATCATTTCTTATGATTTTACACAAATTATTGTTATTTTTAATAATTTTATCAAGGCCCGTACAGTAGATTTCCATAAACAGCCATCGAACTACACTTACAGCGACCTTTTACAAATTTGGTTTGGACATAATTCCAAAGCCAACATTAGATTTCAAATCTCTAATATTCATTAGAAAGCTCTTTTTGATACGAACCCAACGGTTTCGGTTTTAGAAGAATCCGACGGTCGGATCTCCCGTAATAACCGTTCGAAGTCAATGGTCGAAATTCGCGAAATGCCGCTGCGCGGCGCGTTCTATTCAGGCCATTATATATATATAATATATAATATATAATATATAATATATATTTCATCAATTTCCTTTTAAAATGTATTTCATAAATCGTTTTAAAATTCGTTTTCAAAACGATTTCAACTTCGTATTCAATTTCAAATCAAAATTGAGTATTCCATATTATCGATATATAAATGATAGTATTTTCAAAATATTATATTTTGAAATCAATTCCTTTCCGATATTCATTATAAAAATGAATAAAATCAATATAGATATCGTTCACGTCAAAATGGCACATATCTAATCAACACGGCTTGATATATTTCAATAACTTCATTATTCTATTCAACAAATGAATATTTTCTTCAACACATGAATTTTCTTTTATTCAACACATGAATATATATTTTATTCAACACATGAATTTTCTTCTATTCAACACATGAATATATATTTTATTCAACACATGAATTTTCTTTTATTCAACACAAGAATATATATTTTATTCAACATATGAATTTTCTTTTATTCAACACATGAATATATATTTTATTCAACACATGAATTTTCGTTTATTCAACACATGAATATATATTTTATTCAGCACATGAATTATCTTCTATTCAACACATGAATATATATTTTATTCAACACATGAATTTTCTTTTATTCAACACATGAATATATATTTTATTCAACACATGAATTTTCTTTTATTCAACACATGAATATACTTTATTTTCCAACTTGGAATGAGGCCCAATCAATTACCATATAATGTTAATTATATGGATTCCCTACAACACATGTATATAATAGCAACGATAAATAACCAACCATCATCCAGAGTGCATTCTACACTGTATAAGCATCAAATATAAATATTTAACGCTTATAACAGTCTGTCAATCAATCGATCAACATACAGCTAATTATTTGGAATTAGTCTATGCCAAATATCATCCCAAAACCCGTGTGGGGTTTCAAACAATCAAACACAGGTTTTATTTGTGCAGTTGGGCGATGTGTAAAATTTATCGTTCCAATCAATATCAATCAAATGTGTGTATATAAACAAATTGTCCGATTTGTTTATAAATATTTATTTCATATACACGTTAAAAAATTATATTTTTAACTACAAAATATTTTCTTCCATTCAACATCACATAATCAATATTCACACCACAAAAAACAAATAAACAAGTCGTCCATGGTTTGTGGACAATGGGTGTCGGGTGCTGCAAAGCACCGTCTGCAACCTAGTATATATTTCAAACTAGAAATAAGTAAAAGTAAGGAGTTCTCACCTTTGGGATCCACTCCGCCGTGCTTCGATTGCAGATCTATGTAGTATACCTATGTTAAAAATTATATTTTTAATCCATTAATAATTATTTTTTTGTATGATTATTCTATAAATAACATGCATAGGCTAAAAATTATATTTCTATTTTCTAAAGATAATGTTTTTATAACAACGCTACATAGTTAAAAATCCCATTTTTATTTCGCTACTATATAGATAAAAATCAAATCTTTCTATCGCTAATAAATATATAAAAATCACATTTTTACATTGCCATTCAAACGATAAAAATCATATTTTTACTTTGCTACATATATGATAAAAATCAAATTTTTATATCATCACTTTATATCTAAAAATTGTATTTTTTCCTATTGCTACATGTACAAAGATCAAATTTTTACTATCTATATATTATAAAAATCATATTTTTATTATCTCTATAATATAAAAATCATATTTCTATATCGCTATTTCAATTATAAAAATCTAATCTTTCATATTATTATTTCACTTCATATATAAATTAGGCTATTTACTTTAATAAAAATCAGATTTTTAAAAGAATTAAACTAAACAATTAAAGTAAAAACTTACTGGGCTAATCGAAGGAAGGGGGGAGCATTTCTGATCGTTGGAGGGCGAATGGTGGCGGTCTATGGCAGTACGAAGTGGCGGCGGTGGGCTTCTTTTTCCTTGCAGTTCTCTGAAGAGGGGTGGGAAGCGAGAGGGGGAAGTGGAGGGGGTGGCGTGGCACATCGATGGAGGGCGTCAGGCTGAGGTAGGCGATGGCGACTTGGTGGATGCGGCGACGCGGACATCGATGGGGAGGGTGCGATCGAATTTGTTATTTTATTTTTTTTTTACTTTTTTTTAGATCTAGAACATGACGGGGGGGGGGGGGGGGGGTAAAGGAGTTAAAGGGAGAGAGAGTTGACTAAAGGGGGTTTATATAAAATTTATTTAATTTATTTTATTAATCCCATAAAGTAACTTTTTATTTCGAACTCGAAATTGAACCCACCGACTATTATCCCTAACTAATTTCCCCCATTCCGAACACAATTGGATTTATGAATAAGTGATAAATTATATTCATAATATAATATGATCACAATGATAAGAGAATATAATAAAATGAGTTATAAGATAATAGTTTAAAACGTATTGCATTTGTTATTGAATGATTATCATTAATGCAACTTAATATTATGAAAATTTTATAGTTTGTTGACTGAAATAATATAATATTCAAGTTATAACCATGTATACCTAATTAGATTAACAAATAATCATTATAGTTATAAAGTGTTTAAATTATGTTTCAATCATGTGGGTCGGGTTGGAGTGGATTAGTCATGCCCCAGACCCGACCATAGACCCGGACCTCCAAAAGCGGGTCGCGGGTCTACCTGCCCCGAAGACCCTATGGGGCGGGTATAAATGGGTCAAAACAGGGGCGGGTCAAGTGGGTTTAGACCCTAGACCTTCCCCATTGCCACCCCTAGATGTTTCGCCTGAGTGCTACCAATTGCAGGGTTGGGATCATTTCGTTAAGAATAACTAGTAGGTGGTGCAGAGAATTAAATTAAGTAAGAAATCTGGGAAGCACACTAGACATTCCTTTATATACATCCTGTTATCCAGCTTTACCTTATGTCATGGTTATACTTTCCATCCTGTTTATTTCTATCATATTGTTTTACTTATTTTAATGCTAAAGGTAGCTGGACTCGCTAGGCTTTATGTTTGACCTTTTGTTTTTGCCTCTTTTTCTTCCGTCCCCCCCCAAAGGTTATCAGGGAGGAAACACTGAAGCTTGATTTGGATTTCTTTCTTCTAGAAGCGCTTGGAAGTGTTGAGAGTAATGCTCAGCTTTATCTCTTTACATTATGGCTATTTGGAGTGGGATTATGATTATACTTTTATGTAGTCTGATAATAATTTTGTTCAAGATGGATATTTATGTACTTGACTCTAGTATGTGGTTTTGATGTTGTAATCAAACATGTTTTGCTTTTCCGCTGCAATGAATAAAGTTTGAATTTTCTTAAGTACCATTTATATATCTGTCTTGTGATATTTTGTTCTATACTTTTATGATACTCCATGGAAGTTAATGCATTCCCTTAGTGAGTGACATTAATGGACATGGGGTGTTACATGTGCACGGGTTTATAGGCTATGGGTTGATTCTAGGAATGGACTGGCTTACCACATATGGTGCCATTCTTGATTGTGAGAGGAGGGTCGTTAGGCTTCTGACTTATCATGGGAGGACCCTCGAGATTTCTTGTGACCAACAAGGGTTGGTTATGATTATTTACCTAGAGTCTCTTGATGCATCTATCGATGATCAACAATCTGTTCCAGTAGTCCGAGATTTTTCTGATGTTTTTGATGAGGTTCAGGGTTGACCTCCTTAGTACGAGATCGATTTTCGTATATATCTGGTGGACAATGCAAAGCCAGTTGCATTACCAGTGCACCATATGGATCCAAGGGAAAGGAAGCTGTTGAGTAAGCAAGTAGGGGAGCTACTTGAGAAAGGGTTTATCAGACGAAGCATATATAAACGGGGTGCTCCGGCAGTATTCACAACTAAGGCGGATGGTTCGCTTCGTTTATGTGTTGATTATAAAGAGCTGAATAAACCCACTAAAAAGAATAGGCACCCGCTTCCGAGGATTGATGATTTATTTGATTAGCTTGTTGGTGCCTCAGTATTTTCTCAGTTAAACTTGGCCATGGGGTTTCATCAACTGAGGGTGGCTGAGGACAACATAGATAAGACTGCCTTTAGGACTCCAGACGGTTTCTTTGAATGGCCAGTTATGCCTTTTTAGGCTGATGAATGCACCCACCTATTTTGTTGATCTGATGAGTAGGGTGTTTCGGGAGTTCCTAAATAATTTGTTGTAGTCTTTGTCAATGATATTTTAATCTTCTCCAAAAGCGAAGAAGAGCATGCCCAACATTTGAGAGAAGCTTTGAAACCTCTCCGGACCATTAAAGCTTAAAGCAAAATTCTCTAAATGCCATTTTTGGAGAAAAGGGGTGAGGTTCTTAGGGCATGTGGTCTCCAAAGAAGGGATAGTTGTAGATCCCGTGAAGGTGGTTATAGTGCAAGATTGGCAGGTTCCTAAAAATACGACCGAGGTGAGAAGCTTTCTTGGGTTAGCAGGTTACTATAGGAAGTTCATTAAGGACTTCGCAAAGATATTAGCACCACTCACCAGGCTGACAAAGAAGAACTTGGCATTCGCTTAGGATGTAGACTGTGACGTTGCTTTCCAAAGACTGAAGAGGCCAATGGCAACAGCCCCAGTCTTGACTTTACCTGACGGGAATAAAGTGATTACCGTTAACAACGATGCATGTGGTACAGGGATTGGTGTGGTTCTTATGCAAGAAGGGAAAGTAGTGTGCTATAGGGGTAGATAGCTGAGAGTTAATAAAAAGAACTACCCCACCCATGATCTAGAGCTACTTGGCATAGTGTTTGCATTAATGACATGGCGTCATTACTTACTTGGAGAGAAGTTCGAGTTATACACCGATTATACATCTCCCAAGTATATGTTCTCGCAGAAGGATCTCAATTTAAGGCAACAGCGGTGGATGGAGTTTCTAACTTCTTATGATTTTGAGATTTCTTATAACCCTGGAAAGGGTAACGTGGTGGAAGATGCACTAAGTAGGCAGAGGGTAGCCCTGAGTCCTCTGTTTGTGGAAAGAAAGAACTTGGAGTTCATAACAGCTTTTGATTTTAGACCCTCCATTGAGATTTTGCTTGATTTGTTTGCATCTTTGGAGATACGACCGACAATTATGGACCAGATAGGAGCTTCGCAACAAGGTCACCTATAGATTCTAGACATTATGGATAAGCTCATAAGAAGGGAGACTTCTAGTCACCTCACTAGATATGCCATAGATGAAAAGGGGTGGTTGCGACGAGATGGAAGGCTTTTTGTTCCTCAAACTGGAAGCTTGATAAAGGCAGTCCTAGAAGAATCCCACCATTCTAAGATGACCATTCATCCAAGCGATGATAAGATGTACAGAGACATGAATAGGATTTTCTTTTGGGCTGGGATGAAGAAAGATGTGGCCGAATTTGTTTCTCAATGTTTAGTTTGCCAGCAAGTCAATGCTGAGCAAAAGAAGCCTAGTGGTTTACTTCATCCTTTGGAAGTTCCTAAGTGGCGATGGGAGAGCGTCTTTATGGCTTTCATAGATGGTTTGCCTAGATCGAAGAAAGGCAACACCAGTATCTGGGTTGTGGTAGATAGAGTCACTAAGAGCGCTCACTTTATTCCAGTTAAGAGTAAGAGGGCGGCATTATGGTTAGTAGCAATTTATGTCCGAGGGATAATTCGCCTTCATGGAGTTCCTTCCAGTATCGTGAGCGATCGTGAACCCATCTTTACTAGCGAATTTTGGAGGAGCTTACAAGAAACATTAGGTACACAGTTGTGTTTAAGGATCGCTTATCATCCTCGGACTGATGGGAAAATGGAGAGGATGAACAGAATTCTAGAAGATCTTTTTAGGCTGTGCATCCTAGTCTTCGGAGGGACTTGGGAAGAGCATCTTCCTTTAGTAGAGTTTGCCTATAACAACAGCTATCAGGCAAGCATCGGCATGGCACCCTTCGAAGCATTGTACGGACGACCCTGTAGATCACTAACTTGTTGGTGGGAATCTACCGAAAGACTATTACTTGGACCTGATATGGTTAGAGAAACGTCCGAAAATATTGACCTTATTCGACGGCGGATGAAGACAGCTCAAGATAGTTAGAAATCCTATGCAGACAAGAGGAGGACTGACCTAGAATTTGAAGTAGGAGACTTGTTTTTTATCAAAGTGTCACCTCTAAGGAATGTGGTTCACTTCGGATTGGTAGGGAAGTTGGCACCTAGGTTTGTGGGACCATCTCCCATAACCTAGAGGATTGACCAAATGGCCTACAGATTAAAGCTTCCTGAAAATCTATCTGGTGTTCATGATGTTTTCCATGTTTCTCATCTAAGGAAGTGCTTGCATGACACCATGGAAGTTGTTGAGCCGAGTATATTGGAAGAGGTAGGAGTGGAACGGGAAGTGATAGTCAGGCGAGTTCCTTCCTGTATTCTTGTATCAGAAATTTAAGAAGCTGCAATAAAGAATCAAGTTGCTAAAGGTTTAATGGGGAGATAACCTAGAGGATGCGACTTGGGAGACCGAAGATAAGATTCGTGCTTCGTACACATTTTTTTCGAGGGTATGTTCTTAACTCCTTTTTCCAAAGCTTTATTAGTACTTGTTTCTATTCATTTGAGTATATCTTATCCATAGTATTTTTCGACCTTTAGATTGGAATCCTATGGATGTAAACATGCATTAGAAACATGTTATGTTTGATGGATGCAAGTGGATACAAGTGTTTGCTAGTGGTTGCCAGTGGATGCATATACACACACATTAGGCACTAGATAGGCTCAATCACTCTCATACCGCATATGGATGTATGTGCATTTTCTTTTCTTTCATGGATGGAAATGGATGTACTAGCATATGGATATTGCATTTGGACGATTGAGTGTGCACACATATAGAACTTACTTGTTATAATAGGATTATTTGCATACATATTGGATTCATGGCTCTAACATACATTGCATTAAGGAGGTCAAATGAATCAGTAGGCTGCCTGATCTTTGCATTAGTATTGGGACATATACACAAACATTTGCATATACTCATATAAGCATTAGAAATCTTTAAGGACAATGGGTGCCAGTGTTTGGTGGATGAGTAGATGGAAGATGGATGGCAGGATACATTCTTTTCAACTTGAAGATTTCGAGGACGAAATCCTTTGAGTAGGGGGGAATGTAACACCCCAAAATTTTAACAACATTAAAGTGGATAAATTAAACAATAATTAATTTAATATTCAGAATTAAGGGAAACAGACTGTGCTATTGTGTTCGTCTCGAAATTCTAGTCAAGATAGACACTTGGTTTGCGTAAAACGGAGAATGTATGAAGAAGTTATGGATGATAGAAGTTTGGCAAAAAAAAAACCGAAAATCCCGACGCACTTAACAAGTGCGCCCATGTATTTTACACTGGCGCACCTGTAAAGTGTGCCCAGAATAGTTTACTTTGGGTAGTCGGACCTTTGCCCAAGTGGGAGGCGACCTGTGACCTGATTTTCGGTAGTCGGGCCTTTGCCCAAGTGGGAGGCGACCTGTGACCTGATTTTGGGTAGTCGGGCCTTTGCCCGAATGGGAAGGAAGAGAATGGATTAACAGTGGATTAAAGGTTTAAGAAATTTAATTAATTAATTGACTAATTTATTATCCAAATTATGTAATAAAATGTTGTAAAATCCATAACTTGTTCATACAGAATCGAAACTGAACGATTTTCGAAGCGTTGGAATCGTCTCAACGATATCTACAACCGGGAAAAGACCAGAATAGAAAACGGAGCTAGCTACAAATTCAGAAAAATCAAAGTGAGATTTCTTTTTAAATTTAAAATTAATTATTATTTCGTTGAGGAATTTATTTATATATACACCGTTAAAAATTCAGTTGTATATAGTATGTGATGTGAGTTGATTTATTTGTTTGTAATGATATGTTGGATGAAAATCGATTGATTAGGATTTGTTATAACATAAAAATATTCTTTTTATTTGTTATGTTTAAATAGAAATGTCAAAATATAAATGTCATTTTGTGTTTAATTAGAATGGACAAAATATAAATGTCATTTTGTGTTTAATTAGGAATGTCAAAATATAAATGTCATTTTGTGTTTAATAAAAATGTCAAAATATAAATGTCATTTTGTGTTTAATTAGGAATGTCAAAATATAAATGTCATTTTGTGTTTAATTAGTAATATCAAAATAGAAATGTCATTTTGTGTTTAATTAGGCATGTCAAAATATAAATGTCATTTTGTGTTTAATTAGAAATGTCAAAATATAAATGTCATTTTGTGTTTAATTAGAATGGACAAAATATAATTGTCATTTTTGTTTAATAAGAATCAACAAAATAAAAATGTCATTTGATTGAATTAGAATTGTCGAAATAGAAATGTCATTTTTGTTGAGTTAAAATATCATTTTTGTTGAAATGGAATTGTCAACAAAGCAAAGTTATCATTTTTATTGTTTTGTTGAAATAGAATTGTGAACAAATCAAAATTAAACATCGAATTGTATACAAATAAAAGTATTCAATTTTATTTTCCAAATTAAACATTGAATTGTATACAAGTAAAAGTATTCACTTTTATATGTCAAATTAAACATTGAATTGTATACAAGTAAAAGTATTTATTTTTATTTGTCAAATTAAACATTGATTTGTATACAAATAAAAGTAGTCATTTTTATTTGTCATAAAAATATTCATTTGTATTTGTCATATTCAATATTGAAATTATATCCAAATGAAAGTATCCTTTTTATTTGTCTTTTATTTTGTCATTAGAAATGTGGACAATGTTATGACAAATAAACTTCTTTTATTTTGTCATTAGAATTGTAGACAAGGTTATGAAAATAAAAACCATCTTTTTATTTGTCATATAAGTACACTGAAATTATTGAAAATAAAATTCCCTTTTTATTTGTCATATATGATCATAGTAATTGTGGAAAATTGTTTAACAATAAAAATTTACATTTTTATTGTATATTAGAAATGATTAAAAACATGCATTGTTTTACATAGAAAAATGTTCATTTGAATATATATGTTTTGTTAGTTAAAACATTATCATTCATATGTTAGAAACATACTAAAATGTTCATTTGATTATTTAGGTTTTGTTAATTAAAACATTATCATTTATATGTTAATGAAATAGACAAATGTTCATTTATGAAACAAATGTTGATTCATTAAAAATAGTGTCACTTAACACTGTTAGCATTACAAAAATGCCATTTAGTTAGGACATGTTTTGTGAAAAAAAATATGTTAGTTAGAATAATGTTTTGTGAAAACAAAAATATCACTTTTTTCGTGTCAGACATGAATAAAAACATTTCAGGTAAATATATGTATCGTTAGACAAAAAAATGTCAATTTTATCATGTTAAGATAGAATAAAGAGAAGTAGGGGAAAAGAATGTATTGTCATTAAAAATGACATTTTTATCATGAGAAATTAAAATAAATAATCATTTGTTAAGATGTTTTATTAAATAAAAATGTCATATGTATCATGTAAATGAAATGAAATAAATAATCATGTCTTGAAATATATGTTGTGATGTTGAAATGTTTAACATATTAAAAATAATGTTAATATTAATGTGATAGTAAAATTAAATTGTAAATATTCATTTATAATTTTAAACAGTGAAAATTTGTTAAATAGAAAATAATTCAAACTGAATTAGAATTGGTTAAATTTATTAACCAATGATATATTTATATAAATTGTTGTTGTTTGAAAACCCCACATGGGTATTGGGATGATATTTGACATACACTAGTCCTAATATTTAAGTAATTGTCAATCGATGGATTGACATTCTGTGATGAGCGTTATTTATTTATTTTAATGCTCACATAGTTATAAACTTCACTTTGGATGTGAACGGATTGTTTATCATTATCGTTGAATATATGCAATGTATGAAATCCACATAACTGAATTTATACGATAATTGATTGAGTTGCATTCCGATTCAAAATAAAGAACATTTTTAAAAGAATATTTTAACATAAATAATATTTTAAAATAAATAATATTTTTAAATAAAGAGTATTTTAAAATAAATTTAATGCAGAATAAAATTATGATTTTTATAACCATTTTTGGGTGGACGCAAAAATATAAAAATATGAAGCCGGGTTAAGTAGAGAAACGTTATTTTAACCCGAACGGGTTTATCAATCGATTTTATTCATTTTATAATGAATATCACAAAGTAGTGATTTCAAAATATAATATTTTGAAAATATTAATATTTTAATATGATAAAAGTACAGAATATTCAATTTTGATTTAAAATCGAAAATGAAATTAAAAATCATTGTAAAATAAATTTAAAAATATTTTATAAAATACGTTTTAAAAGGAAATCGATGAAATATACATATAATATATATATATATATATAATGGCCTGAATAGAGCGTGCCGCGCAGCGACCATTCGCGAATTTCGACCATTAACTTGAAATTGATGTAACAGGAGATCCGACCGTCGGATTCTCCTAAAACTGAAACCGTTAGGTTCGTATCAAAAAGAGCTTTCCAATAAATATAAGATTTTTGAAATCTAACAGTTGGATTTGGAATTATGTCCAAATCAAATTTGAAAAAGGTCGCAAAGGATGTAGTTCGGTGGTCATTATTGGAAACCGACAGTACGGGCCTTGATAAAATTATTAAAAATATGGTAAAATTATTTAAAATCAGAATAAGTGATTTGAATAGATTTTGGATGAAAAATTCCATATTTTAAAGGACAAATTTTTTTTTTTACTGAAATGAACTAGTTAACTAGAATAAATCTTTAAATTAAGATTTAATGAAGTTTCTCAATTAATTAATATTTAATTGAAATTAAATAGAATAAATTGGATTTTGGGTTGTCGTGAATGGTGTCTTCATATAACACTGTTCTTAAACCCCGTATGAAAAGAATAAATCTTTAATTAAGATTATTAGAGTTTCCAGATAGATTTAGTAATTGGAATTAAATAAAATATGAATTGGGTTTATTGTGAAATGTGTTTTAAAAAACATTTGTTCTTTAACCCTATTAACAGTGAAGATATGATTTGAAATTTGTAAATCTTTTATTAAGATTTAAATGAAAATTTTACAAAGTAAAGTTTTCCAATTTAATAGAGGAAATTGGAATTGAATGGAATTCGAATTAATAATAATCGAGATGAGCTTCTGTAAAAGAAAACCGTTATTATATATGGAATTTAAAAGGCTTTGCCGTTATTCCATTTATATTATTAGTCTGTTGTGGAAATTTATATCGATTATATATTGATTTGATTTCTATGAAAATTCCATATTTAATGGAAGGTGATTTTGGGTTTATCGTGAACGGTGTTTTAAATGACATTGGTTTTTTAACCCAGTTAAAGACAATATTAATTTCTTAAAGTTGAATAATCATAAAGTAATGATTTTTGATATTAAAACCAAATTGGAGTTTTAATGAATCTTTAAAAAGAAGATCAAAGAATAAATTTAAAAGAATTTATCTTTGGTAAAATTAATGGGAACCTTTCCCTAATAATGTGAATATTTTATTAAAAGAATATTCCGAATTAGAATGAGGCGTATGATGTGTTTTATAGTACTTTTTTATTGATTATAAAATACGCAAGTTATTCGGAAAGACTGGGTTTAACCCCTTTTGAATAATTACTACGATGATTAAAAGTCGAAGATGAAGATGGTGGTTGAAGACCAGAGATCTTCACATCGTTTGGATGGTTACTGATGTCTTGATTGGGAGGCATCCCAAGACAAGGTAATAAGTGGTGATCGTCTAGTGGTACTTGGAGATGACGGATATGCGAGAACCTCTCTCCTATATTGGACATATGGGACAACGAATAAGGTGTCTCCGGTTTCATTCTGACTCAGAACGGACTTGTAAATTAATGGTATATCTGACGTTGTATTCCTTTATGTTGTATTCATTGAGCTCTGCCAAATATATAACTGTTTGGTGGCGGAGAATTTATTCTCTTGCTTAACACCCTTCTCTGAGACGTACGAGTTTAGAGGTTATATATTGGCAGAAATCAATGGTATGGTATGGATCGACAATGTGGCATGCTAAGATGTAAATGATCAAGGCTTTTGTTGAAAAGCAGAGCCGTGTGGTTGATGATCAAAGCACAGATTTATTTAGCATAGCTTTGTGTAGCAATACTTCGCGAGCCTTACACCCCTGTATGAACCAGAAACAGGAGAAGGATCCAAGGAGAACATGTGTTTCTTTCTATCTAGGAGTGATGTTATGATATGGAGCCCAGACATTTTACTTATGTGGATGATGGATTGCGAGGCGCCTCGGTATTTGAGTCCCTAGTGGCTCTATTTTACGCCTCATAGGACGGGGAGACGTATTGTTTAGGAATGTATATATAATCCACCAACGTAAGTTGGGGACCGGCCCTGTGGCTCCTAAGGGCTCACCTGAGTCTGAGTCCTGAGAAATGGGCTAGATTGTCTCGAATTCGGTAAGGACTATCTCTTGCCTTGGTTCATAATGGAAATCTGACTTCTAGTACGACACCATACGGTTTTGATTGTATAACTAGTATGGCGACATAGTACATGGTAGCTATGCCATTTATTATTGATACATTATGATTGAATTGTTTTTGAAACATATACATGCTAATAATAATATCAAATCCGTTTTATCGTATCAAGCATTTTGACCATTATAAGGTAAAACTCTATCTTCCGATTTGCGTTGCATTGTGTGATGGGACTCGAATCTTATAATGGTTTCATTTTTCTAAGAAGCATTGCGTTATTTAACGATTTACTTTATTTGTTGCATTGGCAATCCAATGGAGTAAATCCATTCTGCGTTAGCGGCGTGGTCCTGTGATTAGCCTTTTATTAAATAGGTTAAGTAAGATTTCTCATACCAGTCCCATGAATGACTCGTAGTTTGTTTCACTTTGCAAACTCGGTGCCCTCTTTTCCACACGGGCAATCGAATGGCTTGTTTTGAAGATATCTATTTATTAGGCAGGATTCTGGATCGAAGCTTAAAGCTATGGCCAGAGCAATGATAGTCTTCTGCTGCATTGTGTTAAGTTTATTGTAAATTAATCTTCCGCTGTATTATTATGTATTCGATGTATTCTGATATTCTATATTCTGATGTAACATTATTATAATGTTTATAAAAAGTCTTTTGTGATTTGTTCTGATGTGTTGTATGCCCAAAGTTAGTGTATCTGGCGATTTCCCATGAGGGGAATTTTCGGATCATTACATCTATTCTATGTGATCTAAAATCTTCACCTTATGATTCATGTTAGATCTATTCTATGCGATCTAAAATTGTCACCTTATGATTCGTGTTAGATCTATTCTCTATGATCTAAAATTGTCACCTTATGATTCGTGTTAGATCTATTCTATGTGATCTAAAATTGTCACCTTATGATTCATGTTAGATCTATTCTATGTGATCTAAAATTGTCACCATATGATTCATGTTAGATCTATTTTATGTGATCTAAATTATCACCTCATGATTCATGTTAGATCTATTTTATGTGATCTAAATTGTTACCTTATGATTCATGTTAGATCTATTTTATGTGATCTAAATTGTCATCTTATGTTAACATGTTAGATCTATCTTATGTGATCTAAATTGTCACCTTATGTTAACATGTTAGATCTATTTTATGTGATCTAAATTATCACCTTATGTTATCATGTTAGATCTAAACTGGTTGGACATCTAAATTGCTAATTTAGATATTGTGACATCATAGTTCATCAATTTTATGTCCACCTTGTTATGATGACAATTTCATGTCCATGCTAGTATAAATGTTCACCTTATTATCATACAAGTTTATGTTTATGACAAGATGATCATTTTAGTTATATTCCCATTATTTTCCCTATTATCGTTTATGACTAGTCTATTGTCTAGCCTAGGCATGTTGCCGATTTTGTGAGGGCGCTAGTTAAGGAACAGGGGAAAAAGGGTTAAAAACGGCATAATTTGAATATGAACATTTATAGACATGTAATTCAAATTATTGGGTAAAATAAGTACTAACACCCATAAAAGGAAAGGATTAATTAATTGACTAATTAATTAAAATTGGAATGTCTAGTAATTACAATTAGGAATTGTAATTGTACTTAGGACACAAGGTTAGGTTACATTAGTGGTGGAAGTCTGCCCTGACCCGACCGGCATATCCAGCAGCCACTAATGGTGAACCTAATGTGGGAGGTCTAAGTACGCAAATACGAATTGGGCTATGACACGAGGTTAGGCCCAACTGTGGAATAGTCTGCCCGGACCCGACCGACATATCCAACATCCACATGTTGTAGGTCTAATGTGGGAGGTCTGGCCCGTTATGAAACCATAAATGGACATGGTAAAGAATTGGACTACATAACCTAAGCTAATTCATAGGGATTGTATGAACTTAAATTTAAGTTGGGGATTAAGTAAACATGGTTGAGGGATGGGTTAAGTGAATCTAAAGAGGGGATGGGTAATAGGCCCACAAACTTAACCCGTTAAGGTTATGTAATTAAAGACACCTAGTGGTATGCATAATCGGAGGAAATAATAAAGTTATGTAATTAAAGACACCTTTTAGCATAAACATAACTTATAGAAGTGATAGGGTTAAGTAATCAAAGACAAGTATAGGTAAGCATAACCAGTTGGAAGACTAGGGGTTATGTATTAAAGACACCTATATGTAAGCATAACCGGTAGACATGAACATGGCTATGTAATTAAAGACTCCTAGTTTTATACATAGTCAGTGAAAACCTAGTGGGGGATACAAGACAAAGGGGAGAGCTTGTATCATATGTTGTGGGACCCATTTTAGTTAGTACCCCGGAGTAGGTATCGAACAAAGTACTTCGTACTAGGTGGAGAAGGGGCACGCTTACTGACTGATTGTAATAGATCCAAACGTGGAGGACGGTGTGGGCAGCGCAAACCGATCGGGCCATATGCGTGCATGAGCCGGGCAAAAGGGGATAAGACGACTGTGAAACCTGTAGATATGGTTGTGCACGTTATAACGACGAGGAGTTGCCACTTTAGGAAGTGATACCTCCTACTTTGGGGCTAACACAAGGTATCTACGAGAGTTAGGGAGCCAATCGATCAGGGTAGTAGTTTGGATACATTTGGACGTATACCTAAGTCTACCACCTTATAGTTGAAGGGATCATCTCTTTCTAGATATACTTGTAACAACGCAGAGTAATCATTAGAAGAATATACACCTTATCCTGTCTACCTTGTCACACCTGCCATTTATGTAGTGATCTGTCTTATCCCCTTTATATGCCTATCATGTTACTTTTATTTATTTACTGGTTAAAACTAACTAGACTCGCCAGACTTTATGCCTGATCCTTTTTGTTTCCTCTTCTTTCTTCCGTTTCCCCCCAGGTTCTCAAGGGAGGGAATTCTCATGCTTAGTCAGGATTCTGCTATCGTGTTGCTTGGAGCTTCTAGATGTATTGCTCAAGCTTCTATCTTTGCTACTATGGCTCATGATTTAGGGATTATGCTTTCTTTGTTATTGTACTCTGATATTTAAAGTACACGGTAAAAGTTTTAATGATATACGGAGTTTATGTATATTCAGACATATGGCGTAACCATGCCTTATGATTAATAAAAATTTTTAATTCCGCAGCTATTTTATCTGTCTTGTAATTATTCTGTGTCTGTTTACCTATAATGCTTCATGAAACTTAATGCATTCCCCTAGTGAGTGACATTAATGGACGTGGGGTGTCACATTATACTTCCTTCCCAATTCCTTGTTTTTAATTTCCACAATCAAAGATTTGATTCAATCCCCAAATTACGATATAAATTCCACAACTCAACCTCATTGGGTTTCAAGAATGATATTAAGATATGATTCGCAACAAAACCCAAATCAATCGATATTGAACATAAGTTACACAGAAATTGTATCTATTTATATTCAATATCAATTCTCATAATCAACGGATACTATAAGTGGAATAACAATATAATAGTATCTTCCAAATTCCTCAAATTGTATACGTTTACACCAAAGAATTTCATATCAAATATCCGAAGATTATTTCTATCCAACTTATCCCAATCAAATTGGGAAACCCATATCTTAATTAAAAGATTTATCCAACTCATTGACATTAGATCTGGATAGAAATATCATCCACTTATACTTAATATTAATCTATGTATCCAACTCACACTATAAATGGAATAACGGTGAACTACCTTTTAAATTCCTCAAATAGTAAGATTCATCATCTACCGGATTAATATCAAACATCTGAAGATTTATCTCCTAACATATCCAATTATTTAAAATTGAAAACCCCATTTTAGTATCAAATAAATCAATTTAATTTCCATATATAACATTTTCAATACTTTTAAATCTTTGAAAACATCCCACCAATCATTTACAAATGATTACTTATAGTTCGGGGAAAAGCTCGCGGTTTACAACTTCAAAATAGATTGTTTTCAAAGAAAGAGTTACCATAGTGTTTCAAAAGCGTTGCAAAACAGTTATCTTAACTGCTTTGATCAAAATATCGTTTATTTTAGCCAAAACTTAAACTTTATGATAATAGTTTATAATGATTTTACAAAAAAAGTTCCATATTTTTAAAACATTTAAAATTGTTGTTTATAGTTATAGTCGACAACTGCTCTTACAGCGACCTTTTCCAAACGGTTTTAAACATAACTTGAAAATTATAACCCAAAATTAAAATCTGCTTTCACTCATTTAAAAGCTCTTGTTAATGTAAATCAATTGTTTTTCATTTATTGGAAATCCGATTTAGATTGCAAAAGTTATAAGCGTTTAAAGTTTGTAACTAAAATACGAAATTGCCATTGTGCGACAAGCTCTATTTTGACCGAAATAAAAAGTATTCTTCAATACTTCAAAATACCTTAGAAAATCATTATATACTCATGTAAATCATTTAAAACCATTTAAAGTAATTTACATTGACTTTCCAAATTTATTTTGGGTTCAAAATTCAAATTTTATTTTTTACTTAATAAATCAATTTTCAGTTCATTTATAAATTCAAATAATTTCAAATTAACCATCCCATTCGTCGGATCAGTTAGGGATAGTCAGAGAGATTAGGAAACTATATTTTCCAAACCCAAGCCTAAACACTATCCTCTCTGTCATCCTAGAACGTTCCAGTATTTATTTATTCATTTAAAGAACTTTATCAATATATATGAATTCATACATATGGTCTTTCCCAATTATTAACCTTCAATTTCAGTAATGATATTGCTTCTAATTACGAAGGAGATTTGTCGATCGCCAGTGTGATACCATACTTGTTGTGTCATAATGTGTGTGAAACAACATCAACAACCATTATAAACATCTATAACAACCATCATCAACATAATTAAATAAATCATAACTGTGCACAAGCGTTATAACACCAACGCTTAATAGTGCATGTATGCTCTAAACTACGCATCCATCATCCATCACAACAAACATCAACCATCATTAACCACTAATAATTCATCACTATATTTAAATTAGTCTAAATACTAATTAAACATATAAACCATGGTTAAAGAGTTCTCACCAAATTACTTTCCAAATCTTCACGGTAGGCGAGCCTAGCTGAGCGAACCGTCGGACAGTATTTCGGCTCAACGTCTTCTTCACAAATATATATAATATACACTAATCTCTCTCTCTCTCTCTTTATATTATAAGAGGAGGAGGAGGATGACGACGAACTTTAGCAAGGTGGTGGCGGAAAAGAGGAAGACTTACGCCATGGAAACCATGGCCATAAGCTTAAGAAGGAGAAGGAAGGTAGGAAAAATGAAAATGGATTTTAAAAAATGAAGTAAAGAGCTCCCTATATAGGAAAGGAGGAGTAAGGAGGTAAAGATACATAAGTGGACAAGTGGAAACCATGCACGAATGCTTACATGCAAAATTACTAGTGTCCATACACTTGTCTTAAGAAGAGAAGGTGAACTTTTGGTAGCATTTTCCTTTAAGTGCTATGAAAACTAAGGGCAACACTAAATTCTAATGCTACTAATTCATTTTATGGTTTGACAAATCCGATGGAACGACAAATAGTATCAATAAATCCAAACTCGTTAATTATCATTCTCGTTTATAATTCAAGTAAAATTTATCATATAACTTATCGAAATTATTAAATATTCTTAACCATATATATTTATGTCAGATTTAAATTTAAATTCAAATTAAGTAATAAAAATTCCAATTTTAATTTGGTTAAAAATTCTGGATCGTTACATTCACCTCCCCTTAAAACTTTTCATCCTCGAAAAGGAAAGTGAATCGTAACTACTCATTCGACAAATTCAATATTAAAATTCTTTATACCAAAGCTCCCTTTTCTCATAATGAATATACCGGGTAGAATATTATGACACACGTATTTACGGACAACCATATCTACATGTCCTCTAACAATAACCTCCAGTTACCCATTATATTCGATTCATCGTTTACTGGGACAATTACTTATACTCAACCATTTATTGCTTTAAAAAAAATCAGAGTTATAAATTATTCTCTTAGATCTTATCTTACAAATACAAAGGTTATGAAACCTATTCCTTTTCAGTTTCCAAAATTTACTATTATTCGTTACACGAAAAACTTGATCACCTCCGAACTCAGTTTGTCTAAACGTTTCAGTTTAGGTAATTTCTTCTTACTATTCCTTCTTGCCAAATATCCTTTAATCTAATTGCAAAACTTAATTCACAAGGTGTTCATGCTCACTTAAACAGTTCCTTTTGTTTCCACAATATATTTAGAACTTATCGACTTGTCTAAAATCGTCGATAATTCAAATCTTCCTATCTATACCTTTAATTAATTCAATAACTCTTTCATTAGAATACGATCTATTTTGATATATGATAGAATACATTAAAAAGATTTATAAAAGAAGGTTTTTTTATATATAACTAACATCATATACATACATTTATTCATGCATCCAACTTTTCGGAGATAATTCCCTAGAGGTCAAAGAGCTTGCTTTGATTACATAATTTTTGCATTCCTTCTTCTTCACTTATGACAAGGGGTAGTGTTGCTTTAGCCGGTCTATCTCCCTTCTTTAAATGACAATCCTGGACTACATGCCTTGCTTTTCTATTTAAGTTCACATCTGTGACGGCCCACCCCGCACCAGCCTGCATTTCCTCCGAAAGTGCGCTGTACACATGCCCGACTAGCACGGGACGGTCGTCAGAAGAAAGGAAAGAAGGGAACGAACTAATCAAGAACCTATAGAATGTCTCACAGCGCATGGAGTAAAATATAATAATAATAACATACTTGACATAAAACAGGTGAGACAGTGCATAAGCTGATAACTAAAATCAACATCAACATCAGAGCAGCGGAAATCCAAATACAGCTTATTACAACCTTTCAAATTTACTGTCTCTAAACAAAAGAAAGCTAAAGTAGAAGATGCACCACCAATGCCCAAGCAGTGATCTTCAACAACACAGGGAGAATACTATATATATATTACGTGGAAGCCTCATGCTCGTCTCCGGATCATCTACCCGTGCATCACCAGCTAACATGTCTCTAGTCTGCTCGTGTGAGCACCCAGAGTAATAAGAGGAGACATAAAACTCTGGGTCAGACATAAAGCCTGGTATGAGCGATAAGCATCTAAACAAAACAATAACAGGTATACTAAACCATACCTGAACCTGGACCTACAACCAAAGAGTTATTACCACATACCGTACAATACTCTAAGGTGCCATAATAAATAGTGTAGGAATACGGGGGTGGGGTGTGCATGTCATAATGATAGCAACCAAATCAACCATAGCAACCATCCTCACATCTCTCACTCAGTGCGTAAAGCATACGATGTCCACCACTATCAATCACTAGACCCATTGAAGTAGTGACGGAGTTCGACTTGTACAACTACTGCTACTACCAAGCTTACCACATGGAGTCATGACCAAATCTTTACAAATGACCCCACTTCATTGGTCTATAGCCCTTTAGTCGTAACTAGGCCACTATGGCCCTGAATCCATTCATGTACTTCCTATACATAGTGATCCAAAGTCATAGACATCGACTGCCCCTTGGCACACGTCCCGCAGCAAAGCCCAATCATGAAGCGAACTCATCGGTTCCCAACTAGATCCTGAGCTCTAACTTCCCATATTGGACTACCTTTGCATCTCAGGTTATTGGTCAATACTGGGTCGGGTTGGGTTTTCCTTCTAGCGGGTTGGGTTTTCCTTCTAGCCATCGGTTCGGGTTGGATCGGGTCCTCTACTTCGGGTCGGTTCGTAGCCTTCTCCTGTAGCGGTTCAGTTCGGGTCCACAGCGTCGCATCGGTTCGGGTCGGGTATTCCACTTCGGGTCGGGTCGGGTGTCCTCCGCCGGGTCGGGTTGGGTGCCATCTCCCTTCCAGTTCGTGCTTCCACTCCGATCCGCTCCCTCGTTCTCCGCGTGCTCCGATCTGATCCTTCCTTCGCCATCTGATCCGTGTGGCCTTCCCTCTTGCCAGTCCTCCCAAGTGTTAAGTTCCGATCCGAGCCCTTCGTCTCCAAGTCGATCCGATCCCCAGCTTAACCAACATGGCCTTCCTTTTTGCCTAGCCTCGTTTGTGCTAGATTCCAGTTCGGGTCGGGTTCCTTGCCCAGGTCTCCTATCCGATCTGAGCCCATATCCGATCCGAAACCCTGCACAACTTTCTGCAACTTTTTCCAGCAACTTGTTTACGCCATTCGACGACGTTTTCGACAAATCTAACTATACTAATCAATCACAAATCATCCCAAACAGTCATAGCAACATAGCAAACTAACCACAAACACCAAACAATGAATTTACATGTCAAAATGGTTCAAGTATACCCAAAATCCCATTTTCCCCTTAAGCATAATTAAATAAAACTAATTATAGGGTTAACGAAACTTAATCAAATCGAACCAAATCTCTAACGGAGGCATAAAATATTATCTAAGAATTTCAAAACATTTTTTCCAGAATTTATTAGTGTATAAGTTCGCTAATCTTCACTAATTACCCTTAATTAACTGTAATTAGTGTCAAAACTATGCAAATCACTCACCTTGGCCACAAAATAAAACACCAAATCTGAAATACTCTCTGTTTGGGTCGAATTCCTATGTATAGCAGCAGCTTCAACCTTGCTCTGTTGCTATTTGGCCTTGTTTTGATGTAGTTTAGGCTTAATCTTCACCAAAAATGTGTTTTGGAGTGGTTTTAGAGGATGGAAGCCATTACTTGGGTCTCAAGAAGGTTTGTGGCGGCTCAAAACTGAAATGAAAGTGATTTCCTAACCGTAGTCAGCCCTTCTATGCCTCTAAACCCGAAATTCCCCTCTGGGCCTAGCTGCTAATCACCCGGTTAAGCCCAATTAAGCTGTTCTTCATCATCTGAAACTTGTTTCAGCCATATCTCCCAAATGATGAGTCTGTTTGGCTAATGTGACCACTCTACGGAATTGTAAACCATCATCCGGAGCCATAGGAAGTGATTTCAGGTAAAAATTCCTTTCCAGTCAAAAGTTATGGCCAAAACAGTGTCAACTAGGGGTAAAATGGTCATTTAAAAATCGGGAAAAATCATGAACATGGGAAATGACCCCAATAGTCGTCTCCCAAAGTTACATGACCATACGACTTCGTATGTGAAGGAAATAAATATTCTACGATCCTATGATGCGTAGAATACGGGTCGTTACACTCTCCCCCCCTTAAGAAATTTCGTCCCCGAAATAATTTAACCCAAAACATACAAAGGATCCCGCATGCCTAACAACCACATACAACAATCAAACATGCAAAACAAGCAAACAAGCCTATCCTAGCATGCGGAAAACTAAATCGAAGTTAAAATCTTACCAGGCAAAGAGTTCTGGGTGTGTCTTCCTAATGTTCTCCTCTGTCTCCCAAGTACAATCATTCTCATCCTCGCCCCAATGAACCTTGACTAGCTTCACCGCCTTTCTTCGAAGTTGCTTCATGTCGTGCTCGACAATACGGGCCGGCTTGCGGTTCCCAACCGCCTCGGGTTCTACTTCGAAGTCCTCTAACTGATCAGGTGAAATAGTCATGTCCGAGTCGTGAACGAACTTCCTTAGTTGGGAAACATGAAATACATTGTGAACTCCCGCCATCTTCTCTGGTAAGTCAATTCTATATGCCAAATTCCCGACTAGTTCAAGAACAGGGAATGGGCCAACAAATCTTGGTGCCAACTTGCCTCTCCTGCCAAATCGTATTACGCTCTTCAACGGGGAAGTCTTGACAAACACCAAGTCACCAACGGAGAATTTTAAGTCTCTTCTCCTCTTATCAGCATAACTCTTCTGCCTATCTTGGGCAGCCTTCATTCGTTGTTGAATGATCTTAATCTTATCTGAAGTTTCCCTCACCACCTCTGGTCCAAACATAAACTTCTCGCCAGTCTCTATCCAACATGATGGTGAGTTGCACGGTCTTCCGTACAAAGCTTCAAACGGAGCCATACCGATACTGGATTGGTAGCTGTTATTATATGCAAACTCTACTAGATGCAAATGGTCATCCCATGATCCACCAAAATCCAATATACATGCCCTCAAGAGATCTTCCAAAATACGATTCACCCTCTCCGTCTGACCGTCGGTTTGAGGATGATATGCGGTACTGAGATGTAACTCTGACCCTAGAACCTCTTGTAAGCTCTTCCAAAACACACTAGTGAACAACGGGTCTCGGTCGCTCACGATGCTTTTAGGTACTCCATGAAATCTCACTACCCACTTCATATACAATTCTGCTAACTTAGTTGTCGTTCTGGTCGATTTGACTGGTATGAATCTTGCACTCTTAGTCAATCGATCCACGATTACCCAAATGCTATCATGTCCCAATCTAGTCCTTGGTAAACCATCGATGAAATCCATCGAGACTTGCTCCCATTTCCATTCGGGAATTTCTAATGGCGGTAACAACCCACTAGGCTTCTTTTGCTCGGCTTTAACTAGCTGGCAATTTATGCACTTGGATATAAACCTACTAATGTCTCTTTTCATCCCTTCCTAGTAGTAGGTCTGCTTCATGTCTCGATACATCTTGTTACCACCGGGGTGTATAGTCAGTTTTGAGTGATGACACTCTCTAAGCACTTCATCCCTCAATCCATTGACATTGGGTACAACAAGCTTTCCATTCTTTCTAAGTCATCCATCTCGATCAAGCTCATACTTGTTCATCTCCTCATCGATACCCATCTCTAACTTGGAGATGATTTCCAATGGGTTAGGATCGTTCCTCTGACTAGAGCCGATCCGCTCAATCAAAGTGGGTCTGATCATCAAACTTGCTAACATTTCTGGATCCAATTCGCACTTTGGTCTGAAATCATACCCAGCGATGTACTCCAGTTGCTTCCATTCTAGAAACATAGCCCCTAAGCTGGCATGTCTTCTACTCAATGCATCAGCCACCGCATTGCCCTTTCCCGGTGTATATGCGATGTCGAAATCATAGGAAGCCAAGAATTCTAACCACCTTTGTTGCCGGAGATTTAGGTCCTTCTGGGAGAAGTGATACTTCAACGACTTATGATCTGTAAACAGCTCAAATCTTTCTCCCAAGAGATAGTGTTTCCACATCTTCAGCGCGAACACGATCGCTGCCAATTCCAAATCATGGGTAGGGTATCTTTTCTCGTGCGGTTTCAATTGACAACTTGCATAAGCTACAACCCTACCGCCTTGCATCAATACAGCACCCAGTCCGGTACCACAGGCATCCATGTATATCGTCATCTCTTCATTCCCTTAGGAATGACTAACACTGGTGCGCATGTCAACTTGTCCTTTAGACTCTTGAATGCATTCTCGCACCTTTCATTCTAGACAAAAGCTTGATTCTTCTTGGTCAACTGGGTCAATGGTGCTGCTGTCTTGGAGAAATCTTGGATAAACTTACGATAATATCTAGCTAACCCCAAGAAACTTCTTACATCCGTTGCATTCTTGGGCGTAGGCCAATCCTGTACCGTAGCCACCTTCGTCGGGTCCATGGCAATACCATTCTCTGATACAACATGGCCCAAGAACCTCACTTCCCTCTTCCAGAAGTGACACTTAGAAAACTTTGCTTTCAGTTGGTGTTTTCTCAACACCTCCATCACTATTCTTAAATGTTCCTTGTGTTCTTCCTCTGTCCTCGAGTAGACCAAAATATCATCAACGAACATAAGGACAAACTTATTCAACTGATCTCTGAATACCCTATTCATAAGATCCACAAAATATGCTGGGGCATTGGTCAGCCCGAATGGCATGACCAACCACTCATAAAATCCAGACGGCGTTCGAAATGTTGTTTTAGCTATACTCTCAGCTTCCACTCTAAGCTGATGAAAACCTATCGCGAGATCCAACTCAGAAAATACTCTCGCGCCACTCAACTGATCAAACAAATCATCTATCCGCGGTAGAGGATACTTATTCTGCCTCGTCACTTTATTCAACTCGCGGTAGTCTACACACAAACGAAGGGAACCATCTGCCTTGGTAGCAAACACAACTGGTGCTCCCCATTCAGAAACACTCCTTCTGATAAATCCCTTCTTCAAAAGATCGCTGACTTGCACCTCGAGCTCTCGCTGCTCTCTTGGTGCCATACGACGAAGTGGCATCACTATAGGTCTGGCATCTTTTATCAAATCAATACGGAACTCAATCTCTCGGTGTGGTGGAAGCCCGGTCACTTCTTCGAAAACATCCAGATACTGGCCAACCACGGGCAAACCTGACAACTCACTATGAGGAATATCGAGGGAGTTTAGAAAACTAGCCAATACCCCCTCACTGGGTAGACCACCAAACACTATCCTCCGCCCATCATCCGCTCTAGCTGTCACCAAAAAGCCCTCACAGTCTATCACCACCCCGTATCTTCGGAGCCAGTCTACTCCCAAAATAATGCCAAACCCAGTAAAGCCCAAAACAAAGCAATCACAAACAAACATGCATCCATGACTCGATAAGACCACATTACGACAAATCATGCTAAGGCTAGTCATACCACCAATCGGGTTCGTCACTACTAAAGGTCTATCGACAATCTCGGGCTCCAATCCCAACCTATCTACCAGGTCACTAGATATGAAAGAACTGGAAGCTCCGGTATCAAACAAAACTCTAACAGGAACATCATAAACAGAAAGCATACCTTGAATGACGACATTCTTTCCCTTCTCCACCGCAGTTGGGGCATTCGACGAAGAAGGAATAACATTAAGGGCGTAGGCTTTCATCATTTGCTTTTCTTTAGGGGGGTTGCGGACACTTGTCCTTGTGATGTCCCGTTTGGCCACAGTTGAAGCACTTCCTATCCGCTGGCTTGGCCCGATAATTACTAGCATAATGGCCCTTCTTACCACAGCTGAAGCACTCAACATCTTGCTTATTCTTTTTCTTCTGGCCATCCTTAGTCTGATTCTGCTTTCTCTTATTCTGGGAACCAACCTTGCCTCCACCACTTGCTTGTGGTTTTGGCTCTTCTGCAGATGCAACCTCAGTCTTCGGCTTAGGGTAGAGACTTTCTGACCTCAATGCTTTCCCCACAATCGACTCAAACGTCTCATCGATGTGGTTAATAAGCCTTTCCCCCAAGTACTGATCCAAACCAGTTATGAACTTCTCATTCTTCTTCTCGGCAATATCAATAAGAGATAACCCATATTTTAACAAAGTGTCAAATTCAGCAATATACTTCGAGACAGCTCTGCCATTCTGCTTGAGCTCCAAGAATTTCTTAAACAACACTGACTTCTGAGCAGCTGGAATGAACTTCTCGCTAAAGCGAGCCTTAAACTGCTCCCAAGTAATCTGATCTTCGGGAGTAGCTGCCTTTATAGCATTCCACCAATTCATTGCCCGCCCTTGCAGCTGACGGGACGCTAGCTTTCTCTTCATCGCATCCTCGATACCCAAATCCTCGAAGATACGTTCGCAACTATCCAACCAATCCTGAACATCCGTAGCCGACTCCGTTCCGTGGAACGGCTTCCCACCAAGGCTAGTATAATCCTTATTCAGCTTGGCGAAGTCGACTCTCGGCGCCTGCACTATTGGACCACCACCATTTCCACCATTGGGAGCTGCCCTCTGCACATCCCTAAGCATCTCTCTCTCATGAGGTCAGTAAACATCGCCCTCATGTCAGCAGCATTCCCATTATTGGCCCCTCTACCGGTACCTCTAACATATCGGCTCATCGTCAATCTGAAAAAGGAAACGATTAACGACCCCATAGTGGTGCTAGTGCAGCACGACTTCATTCTTATACTACTAATAGTATATATATAGCTTTTAAAAACCAAAATAATCACAAATACGCTCTCTTGTATACGTATACTATCTCTCCCTGATAACTTCCCTAGGTTAACTACGCAACCTAGAGCTCTGATACCAAGTGTGACGGCCCACCCCGCACCAGCCTGCATTTCCTCCGAAAGTGCGCTGTACACATGCCCGACTAGCACGGGACGGTCGTCAGAAGAAAGGAAAGAAGGGAACGAACTAATCAAGAACCTGTAGAATGTCTCACAACGCATGGAGTAAAATATAATAATAATAACATACATGACATAAAACAGGTGAGACAGTGCATAAGCTGATAACTAAAATCAACATCAACATCAGAGCAGCGGAAATCCAAATACAGCTTATTACAACTTTTCAAATTTACTGTCTCTAAACAAAAGAAAGCTAAAGTAGAAGATGCACCACCAATGCCCAAGCAGTGATCTTCAACAACACAGGGAGAATACTATATATATATTATGTGGAAGCCTCCTGCTCGTCTCCGGATCATCTACACGTGCATCACCAGCTAACCTGTCTCTAGTCTGCTCGTGTGAGCACCCAAAGTAATAAGAGGAGACATAAAACTCTGGGTCAGACATAAAGCCTGGTATGAGAGATAAGCATCTAAACAAAACAATAACAGGTATACTAAACCATACCTGAACCTGGACCTGCAACCAAAGAGTTAGTACCACATACCGTACAATACTCTAAGGTGCCATAATAAATAGTGTAAGAATACAGGTGTGGGGTGTGCATGTCATAATGATAGCAACTAAATCAACCATAGCAACCATCCTCACATCTCTCACTCAGTGCGTAAAGCATACGATGTCCACCACTGTCAATCACTAGACCCATTGAAGTAGTGACGGGGTTCGACTTGTACAACTACTGCTACTACCAAGCTTACCACATGGAGTCATGACCAAATCTTTACAAATGACCCCACTTCATTGGTCTATAGCCCTTTAGTCGTACCTAGGCCACTATGGCCCTGAATCCGTTCACGTACTTCCTATACATAGTGATCCAAAGTCATAGACATCGACTGCCCCTTGGCACACGTCCCGCAGCAAAGCCCAATCATGAAGCGAACTCATCGGTTCCCAACTGGATCCTGAGCTCTAACTTCCCATATTGGACTACCTTTGCATCTCGGGTTATTGGTCAATACTGGGTCGGGTTGGGTTTTCCTTCTAGCCATCTGTTCGGGTCGGGTTGGGTCCTCTACTTCGGGTCGGTTCGTAGTCTTCTCCTGTAGCGGTTCGGTTCGGGTCCACAGCGTCGCATCGGGTCGGGTCGGGTATTCCACTTTGGGTCGGGTCGGGTGTCCTCCTCCGGGTCGGGTCGGGTGCCATCTCCCTTCCATTTCGTGCTTCCACTCCGATCCGCTCCCTCGTTCTCCGCGTGCTCCGATCCGATCCTTCCTTCGCCATCTGATCTGTGTGGCCTTCCCTCTTGCCAGTCCTCCCAAGTGTTAAGTTCCGATCTGAGCCCTTCGTCTCCAAGTCGATCTGATCCCCAGCTTAACCAACATGGCCTTCCTTTTTGCCTAGCGTCGTTTGTGCTAGATTCCAGTTCGGGTCGGGTTCCTTGCCCAGGTCTCCTATCCGATCCGAGCCCATATCCGATCCGATCCGAAACCCTGCACAACTTTCTACAACTTTTTCCAGCAACTTGTTTACGCCATTCGACGACGTTTTCGACAAATCTAACTATACTAATAAATCACAAATCATCCCAAACAGTCATAGCAACATAGAAAACTAACCACAAACACCAAACAATGAATTTAAGTGTCAAAATGGACCAAATATACCCAAAATCCCATTTTTCCCTTAAGCATAATTAAATAAAACTAATTATAGGGTTAACGAAACTTAATCAAATCGAACGAAATCTCTAACAGAGGCATAAAATATTATTTAAGAATTTCTAAACATTTTTTCCTGAATTTATTAGTGTATAAGTTCGCTAATCTTCACTAATTACCCTTAATTAACTGTAATTAGTGTCAAAACTATGCAAATCACTCACCTTGGCCACAAAATAAAACACCAAATCTGAAATACTCTCTGTTTGGGTTGAATTCCTATGTATAGCAGCAGCTCCAACCTTGCTCTGTTGCTATTTGGCCTTGTTTTGATGTAGTTTAGGCTTAATCTTCACCAAAAATGTGTTTTGGAGTGGTTTTAGAGGATGGAAGCCATTACTAGGGTCTCAAGAAGGTTTGTGGCGGCTCAAAACTGAAATGAAAGTGATTTCCTAACCCTAATCAGCCCTTCTATGCCTCTAAACCCGAAATTCCCCTTTGGGCCTAGCTGCTAATCACCCGGTTAAGCCCAATTAAGCTGTTCTTCATCATCTGAAACTTGTTTCAGCCATATCTCCCAAACGGTGAGCCCGTTTGGCTAATGTGACCACTCTACGGAATTGTAAACCATCATCCGGAGCCAATGGAAGTGGTTTTAGGTAAAATTCCTTTTCAGTCAAAAGTTATGGCCAAAACAGTGCCAACTAGGGGTAAAATGGTCATTTAAAAATCGGGAAAAATCATGAACATGGTAAATGACCCCAATGGTCGTCTCCCAAAGTTACATGACCATACGATTTCGTATGTGAAGGAAATAAATATTCTACGATCCTATGATGCGTAGAATACGGGTCGTTACAACATCAATTTATCAAACAATTTCAAACACTTATCTAAATGGGTTTAAGTATATATTGATGTTTTAATCGGAATCATATAGTCATCCCACTTTCAAAACTCGAAAATACATATGGATGATGTTGCAATCATCAAAAAATCATCTTCAAGCGACTAGAGTGTGATTCTATATCTATCTAGTATACTTAAGACTTCATATATACGTTGATCAGGTGTATATGCAAAATCTTCTTATACTCGATAGTACAACCTCAACATCAAATAAAACACTCAAATTCTAATTTTTAATTTCTAACCATATTGATTAGTTACCTAAAAAAAATTTGACCCAAGTTTATCGATATTTCGAAATGTTACCCAATAGTGAAATTAAATCCAAAAGGCATTTGTACTCGGATCATTTTCCTGATCAGTGGAAGGGGCTTAATTACCATGCCATAAGAAGTATTTTATGTGTAATTATAATCACAAAATGCAAACTTAACCTTAATTGTTTGATTAAGTATCAAGTTTAAAATTAACCACATATTTCCAAAATCTGTTTCTTTCTTAAAATATAACTTTTAAATACTCATTTCATATTTTCAAATACGGTCTCCCAAATATAATACTCCAAAATCTCATTCTTGGGCATTACTAACCCTATCTCTAATGAGATATATAACTCTAATGAGCCTTTCCTTTTGTTCAAATGTGTCGTACCCCATTGCTTTGTATAAACCAAAGCTCTGATACCAAATGTGAAGACCCGGCTTTATGCCCGATTTTCGCCGATAATTATATCAACTTAAACCGTTCATAAAGACGGATTATTAGGGGCACTTACACATTTGCAAAAAATAAAACGAACTTTTCCATTATCATTAAAATAATATTACATCAGAGTTACAAGAGGTACATTAGAGTACATCGGTTACACAGCGGAAAGGATACTAAACTCAAAAGAAGAATGCGAATGCTCCAAGACATAATAGCTTCAACTAAAACCAGAATCCTGCTCCAACTAACTCCAAGGTTAAATATGCGAACCAAACTACTAGGCTATCCATGTAAAAATTATGGGCACCCAGAGTTTAGGTGTGGGAACAATAAACTCTAAGTCAGCCGTGAGACTGGTGTGAGAACTCAAAACATTTGTTTTTAGGGTTTATTTTAAAGTTAGGTAATTCACCGGACCACGCCGCTAATGCGGAACAGGTTTACCCAATGTGAATACCAGTGCATTGAAATTCGCAATGGCTTTTTGAAAAACGAAGCTATCATAAGCTCCTCCCACATCACACAATGCAAGAGCACACCAGATGGGAGAGTTTTGCCTTATGGTAACCAAAAATGCTTTCGTACGTGAAAATCCTCTTTACAACTATTTATAGTGTGAAAACCACTTTATCAAATAAATGTATTAATCCTAGCTAGCATAATGCCTCATCCCATTATACTGACAGTCTTTCCTGTAACCAGCAGGCTATACAATCAAAACCGTACGGGCTCGTAGTGGAGATTGGGTTTCCAACATGATGGTTCTTCATATGAAAGATCAATTCGTGGGCTCACAAACTTTTCTTGCATGCATCATCCCAGTACTCGTGGATAACGTCTAGACACGAACTCCGTTATACTAACCCACCATACATGAATCAGAGTACCCATCAAATAGCGTCCCAGATTGGGGACTTCATAGTACACTTTCATCATCACATCCCGGTGCACCGAACATACGAAACGAACATATAAATCTGACCACCAGTTTACCATCAATCCGGGGTGTGAGGTCTGTCGAGGTCACGATATACACTAAGCTACGCTTCAATAAGTCATGCTTTGATCATCCATAGCTCATCACATAACTTAAGTATGCCACAATATCCATTCACTACGCATCACTGATTTCCATCAATATATAACTTTAAGCTCATACGTCTTAGAGAAGGGTATTAAGCAAGAGAATAAATTCTCCGCCACCAAGAAGATATATATTAATAAAGACTGGTGCTACGCAGTCAATTACAATGTCAGACACACAATCCATACATGTCCGTTCTGGGTCTGAACGGAACATAATCCGGAATTCCTTCACATACATTCGGGCTTCTTACCATTCAAGACATTCAGCAAGTCGACGTTACAACCTGAAGGGTCCCGGTTTTCAATGTTGTCTCCAATGTCTTCAATTGCTCCATAACGTTGTATTATTACTTGTAATAGTTTTTAGACATAATTCTGATCCCGGTCTTTCCAAATAATAAGTGCAATTTAAAAAGACAATTACGGAACACACAGGCTTTCAACCAATTTTCCTTCCATCTTGGATTTTTGTTAAATTAAATTTCTTCATTCTCAAATTATAACAAAATCCATATTTAACCTTTCTCTTTAAAAACACATCCCTTAAATCAAAGATAATTTAGCCTCAAATCCTTTATTAATTTTCCATTTGATAACTCGTTATCAAAAACCCAGTTTCCTTTGAAAACCCTTAATCCACATTTCCACCATAGTTTCCAATTAAATTGGTTTCCCAACATTCAATTCTGTAATCTTAACTAAAAGATTATACTTACTTCCCGATTCCTTATTTTTAATTTCCACAATCCAAGATTTGATTAAATCCCCAAATTACGATATGAATTTCCATAATTCAATCTCATTAGGTTTCAAGAATGATATTATTGATGATATGATTCACGACAAAACCCAAATTAATCGATATTGAACATAAATTACACAGAAATTGTATCTACTTATATTCGATATCAATTCTCATAATCAACGGATACTATAAGTGGAATAACGATATAATATAAACATCTTCTATATTCCTCAAATAGTATATATTTACACCAAAGAATTTCATATCAAATATCCAAAGATTATTTCTACCCAGCTTATCCCAATCAAATTGGGAAAAAACATATCTTAATTAAAAGATTTATCCAACTCTTTGACATTAAATCTAGATAGAATATCATCCACTTATACTTAATATTAATCACTGTATCCAACTTACACTATAAATGGAATAACGGTGAACTACCTTTTAAATTCCTCAAATAGTAAGACTCATCATCTACTGGATTAATATCAAACATCCGAAGATTTATCTCCAACCATATCCAATTATTTAAAATTGAAAACCCCGTTTTAGTATCAAATAAATCAATTTGATTTCCATATAAAACATTTTCAATACTTTTAAATCTTTGAAAATATCCCACCAATCATTTACAAATGATTACTTATAGTTTAGGAAACAGCTCGCGGTTTACAACTTCAAAAAAGATTGTTTTCAAAGAAAGAGTTACCATGGTGTTTCAAAAGCGTTACAGAACAGTTATCTTAACTACTTTGATCAAAATATCATTTATTTTAGCCAAAACTTAAACTTTATGATTCAAAACACTTTTACATAATTTATAATGATTTAACAAAAAAAGCCCCATATTATAAAAACATTTAAAATAGCAGTTTATAGTTATGGTCGACAACTACTTTTACAATGACCTTTTCCATAATAGTTTTAAACATAACTTGAAAATTATAACCCAAAATTAAAATCCGCTTTCACTCATTTAAAAGCTCTTGTTAATATAAATCAATTGTTTTTCATTTCTTGGAAATCCGATTTAGATTGCAAAAGTTATAAGCATTTAAAGTTTGTAACTAAAATACGCAAATTGCCATTGTGCGACAAACTCTATTTTGACCGAAATAAAAATTATTCTTCAGTACTTCAAAATACCTTAGAAAACCATTATATACTCATGTAAATCATTTAAAACCATTTAAAGTAATTTGCATTGACTTTCCAAATTTATTTTGGGTTCAAAATTCAACTTTTATTTTTTACTTAATAAATCAAATGTCAATTCATTTCTAAATTCAAATAATTTCAAATTAACCATCCCATTCATCAGTTCAGTTAGGGATAGCCAGGGAGATCAGGAAACTATATATTCCAAACCCAAGCCTAGACACTATCCTCTCTGTCATCCTAGAACGTTCAGTATTTATTTATTCATTTAAAGAACTTTATCAATATATATGAATTCATACATATGGTCTTTCCCAATTATTAACCTTCAATTTCAATAATGATATTGCTTCTAATTATGAAGGAGATTTTTTGATCACCAGTGTGATACCATAATTGTTGTGTCATAGTGTGTGCGAAACAACATCATTATAAACATCTATAGCAACCGTCATCAACATAATTAAATAAATCATAACTGTGCACAAGCGTTATAACACTAACGCTTAATAGTGTATATGTTCTAAACTACGCATCCATCATCCATCACAACAAACATCAACCACCATTAACCACTATCATTAACAACTAATAATTGATCACTAAATTTAAATTAGTCTAACTACTAGTTAAATATATAAACCATGGTTAAAGAGTTCTCACCTAACAGCTTTCCAAATCTTCACGGTAGGTGAGCCTAGCTGAGTGAAATGTCGGACAGTATTTCGGTGCAACCTCTTCTTCACCAATATATATATATATATATATATATATATATATATATATATATATTGTAACATCCCGCCATTTTAACTGCTTTAAATCGGTAATTAAACCAACTTAAAACATCCAAAATGACGGATCATTATTAGCTTACGGAGTTTAATAATAGAATCAGCACGAAATAAAGAACACAGGATTGAACAGCAGAATAAATCTTTCATTCATAAATTAGAAGTTTTGATACAAGATTTACTATATAGCAGAATTTTAAAAGAGCAGTTTAAAATACAAGAAAAATCTTTATTATATTAAAAATCTCCAGAGTGCGCGTCTCCTGGAATCCCCAGCTCTGCCAATCTTCGAATCCTAAGCTATGATCTTTAGAATCTGTACTGCTCGAGTCTGACTCGAGCATTCCATACAAAAACATAAAACACTCAAGTCAGGATTAAATCATAGTTCAAGTAAATCAACTTCAATGTAAACTGAAATACAATGGTTGATCCTAACATTTGATATATCATATGCCAAATACAATGGTGTAGCGTCTGTGCTATCAACCTTTATTTTAGGGATAAATGGTCATGGAAGCCTGCATACACACACGTGTACAAGTACGCGTGTGCACTGCCTCAGCATCCCGTAATAAATAACAAGTGTACTGATGTTCAAAGGACATGCACAATTTTGCAAAGGAACTGTGCAACATGCATGTGACCAGCGACAATATAGCACCCAGCTGGGAAAGGGGTTCATGACCCCATTCAAAGCAATGCAGGTACATAGGTTACAAGCGTGCACAAATAAACCAAGTCAGGGAACATTATTTAAGTGGCTTTAATGCAGCCGAACTAGCATAGACGGTGGGTGATCTATACAAGTGCACAGCAATGCATAAGTAATGAAACAACCCAAGTTTATGAGGTCAAGGCAAGATGTAAAAATAAAAAAATAACATAAATAGTATTACTATGGACTTGGTACAAGTTTGCAGCCTCAGCATACACGAGAGATAACATAGGTGGCACGGTGTAAGATGATAAACAACTGGAACTGATATGCTATAATGATTCAAATACAAGCGCAGAAAAAGGGTATTACTCCTCTTGTTTATGAAGTTAAAATACTGTGTTTAAAGTTATTGCTTGACACTTACGTATACTCGATGCATGTTCCAGAGACAGGGAAACTTTACAGCTACCGATGATCTAAAATGAAGAAACCGCAGTTCCCATGCATAAAGCTTAAATTAACTAGATACCCAGATTTAGGCGATCAGATGTACATGCAGATATTATATCATAATGAATAAAAATGGATATAGAATACTCCTAATATAATGTCTTTGTTTTCCCTTTCTATTTATTGCTTCCATCAATATTGACAATTTTTTTTTAAAAATGGAACAGGGTTGCCTACAATTAGTTCATAGTTCAAACTATTTGAGTGAATAAACATAACATTTCTTTTCTTTTCTTTCCATTTTAGTCAGTGCGTTGGTGAGCATACATGCAGCATGTAAACGTATATGTTTACAGAATGGTTTACAAGTTAACAGAAAGGATATGGGCATCTATTCAAGGTGCTGCATTACCAACACCCAAGGTATGAAAGAACAAGGTGGCACAAGTGACCACGGTTCTTTATAAATGAGATAGGAACCTCAGATGCAACAAACGTGTACTTTTTGAGTCCTAACACAACTGTGTACATATGGGTGCCGACTACATGTTCACACATATATATAACATATGTATAAACACACGGTGGGCTGGGTATATTTACACAGTCATAACCACCCATCCCGACTCATTAACAGTTTAATATCCCCAATATACATAATATACAGATGCACCAATAATTGTCATGGCATGGAACATATATGGTAACAAATGGTCAATAACACTGGATATTATATTTTCCTATTAAAATTCAACAAAAACAAATGTAGTCTCAGAAAAATGCGGCTAAGTTATCCAATCCAGTTCAGTAACCAAGATATGGCATCACAATGTGACATGCTCATAGTGCAACATATGGCAAGACAACTAGTGCAGGTTAAGCAAAGTTCATATAGGAGATGCGACCTACTATCCTAACATACTCTCGCCCCTATAGTTGATTAATTCCAGTTAATGTTTATAAAAGAAAGCTAATTAGCAGTCAAGCAAATTATCAGCCACCTTCCACGATTTTTGATGAAAGTTGTTTCTCTTCAGGTTATCTTTTCACATGTTGAATAGCATGTTTTCACAATTGTATTACCTTTTAAATATTACCGACGAAACATGCAAGCTGCTAAAAAAACTTAACATGAATAAGGACCAACTTATCATGAAATTATAGTTGCATTTTAAAATTTCATTTTCAGAGTGAACGCTCACTGGATTAACACGTTTCTGCGGTGTTTTGCTATATTAACAAAACTGAGAATTTATTCGACACAGGTCAAGAAATATTAACTTTACTAAAATGTATATTTACGCATTTATTCCTGGCTTTCACAGTGTTCTTTTTAAAAGATCAAAGGTCATGGACACTTAATATATATGAAGATAAAAGTAACATGGAATTTATGTGGAGATTCGAACATCTTTGTTCAAACAAAACAAAGTGACAACAATTCATAAGGTAAACAACCAACAAACAAGGGTCATGACAGTGGTCTGTGTTCAGCGTCGAATATACTGAGCGTCATGGCCATGTAAACTACCTATACATAACAACAAAAGACTCCTATCATTATACCAGTTTATGTTTGAAGTTAAAACACTTGAATAAAATTTAATCGTGAGTGAGATGCTCACCTAAAGGTAGTAGCGAAGCGGCGAATTCGATTGGAGACTAAATCGAGGGCGAAACGGTTTCAGCGACGACGAGATGGTGCTTCAACGTTGGATGCTCCGAGGGTTGCAAGGGTGCGAGGTTCAGGTGGCGATGGAAACAAAATAAAGTGGCGTGGTTTCAATTTTGGGAACAATGCTTTCAAGTAGGTTTTGGGGAAACGATTTGATTTAGGGCCGAGGAGGGTGGCTTCGATGCCTAAGGCCGAGGCGACGAGCTGAAGGGCTGTGATTTTGGGCTTCTTGGAGGAGAGGGCAGAGGGTTTCCGATGGAGGTTGCCTCTAACATGATTTGGGAAAATTAACAATTTAGGGCTTCTGCCTTTTATTTGTAAAGGAGAGAAACGATTTTATGCTGGAGTAAATTGGAGAGGAATGCGATTTTTATAGAAGAAATTTAAAGGATAAGAACAACGTCTTTTCAATAGCTTATAGGTTAGCACGAAAATCAGAAAGTAGGTCAGCGCGGAAATTATCTGAGGTGGGTTATGTTCAATATTAATTGAATATTAATTGTACCATAAACCATCATCGAACGCTTAAAATTCGTACCGTCAAAACCATCTCTAAATGCGGCAAAAATTACACGTACTATTTTGTCTTCACGTTCTGAATCCAAAATTAATCTGGTTGTAAACCGAATCTGTCTGTATACAACGTTATTTTAAAATTTAAATTATGTACCGGTTCACTTATTTTTCTTGGTTTGTCTGCCAATAAACTTCGTTCAGTTGTAAGTTAAGTCTCAATGTCTTTACATATACATATCCAAGCCACTTTTCCATATATTTCTAAATAAAATCTCTAATTTTATTTAACGCCAATACCGTTTATTTTTAAATTCTACTGTTTATATTTTCCAGTCGGATTTCAAATCCAATTCAATATCCAACCAAATTCAATTCAACTATTCAACAATAAATATTTGTTTCTCAACCAATGTTCTGAATCGAATTAAATCCATACACACAACAATATATTTGATTTTTAATTCAAATATCAATATAAATTGATTATTAATTGTATATTCCAATCATCGAAATTTCTGGCTCGTTACATTCTTCCCCCCTTTAAAACTTTTCGTCCTCCAAAAGGAGAAATCGTTAGAGTTATACCAATGTACACTTCAAATTTTCATATTTGTGTGAAATTATTCCACAACTGATTTAAATATCGATATTCAAGTCATCGATCTTCTTTGTTTCCATCATATTCAATTTACTCTGATCATTAAATTTCTCTCCAAAACTAACTTCTTAAATTTCAAAATTCGCATAAGTTGAATTTGCGCCTCTCAAATTATTCCAAATTTCTTTATAGACCCCATCTGTCAAAGTTTACTTATCCATCATTGCGATTCAAATGGGTCCAGGCTTAGCAACCATCAACCAATCTCCTTACATTCAATCCATTTAATTTTTCTCAACATTCACCGAGGAGTGTAAATAACATTTTCTTTTCAAGTTATGAATTGTTGACTTGAAAATTTCCAAAATCCGAAATCCTTTCTATAATTTTTACACAAAATTCATGTAGAAAATATTAATATTCCAAAGTTGAAAATACTTCGAAATCCTTTAACTTATTTTAATTTATTGATTTGAAAATATGTGATAACTCGAAGTTTGACAAGTCTATTGTTGATCTCACAGATGTTAGGCATACGCTGGCCAGGCGCACGACTAAAATCTCCAAGCACTAAATATCCATGCTTCAACTCCCAGTGAAAATATTTCAAAAATTCTATTAAAAACAGATACAGAAAGTACCAATATGATATTGATATGTTGATTGTTCATGAATTGCAGATACATAATGGTTTCGTCTGGATCCCCCAGAAAACATCCGTATCCATAGGAATTCACTTCCCTGCGAATTTCGTCATGGACAGATCAACAAAAGAAAAACAGAGGTCAGTGACCGTTGACTGCTCTATCTCAAAGTCACAAAACAAATCATGGAATTATGAAGATACTTCAAGTCATGAGGACAAATCAAGCCATAAAGACAAATCAGGTCACGAAGACACATCAAGTCATGAAGACAAATCCAGTCACAAAGACGGATCGAGTGCTGCATCAACAGGTGGCTCCACATCACTAAGATATCACAAACATTGCATGGCTCCATTATACCTTTAGTAACTCTAGTGGTTACATCTCTTTCACCTATAGATATGCCATGGGGACTGCAGGTACACAATGGTTACGCCTGATTCCCTCAGGAATATCCATACCCGTAAGCTTTCATAGCTCTGCGGATTACGCCCTTATCACGACTGTAGATCGCAGCAGACACAATGGTTACGCTTGATTCCCTCAAGAAACATCCGTCCACCGTAAGCCATCTACAGCCGTGCGAATTTCGCTACACAGTCGAATTCAACGACTCTAGATCGCAGCGATCACAATGGTTACGCCTGATTCCCTCAGGAAACATCCGTTCGCCGTAGACTATCTGCAGCCCTGCGAATTACGCTAGCAGTCGGGCTCAATGGCAACTCATGATTTTTTTGTCCGGACAACCTACTACCACCAGCAGCATATTTCAGCTAAGCTCAAAATTCATTGAAGGAAGGTACTTTCCTTATCTTGATTTGAAAACATATAATACTATATATATAGTATTTCATATTTCATATATCTCATACTTATTGACATAAGATTTTTCTGAACAAATTCACATTTTTCAAATCGTGTTTTTCAACATCTCATATTATTGGTTGTAAAACAAAAATTCTCTCCAAATATCCAATTTATAGGTTAATCCCTTAATTCAATCCGGTCGATTATTATTATTATTATTATTTTCTTCGAATTTATTAACTATCGAATTTCATATATTCTCATGTTAGACTCAAATTTAAATTCAAATTAAAATCTCGTCAAACGATCTCCTTAATTGCAATTAAATTGACATGTGACTTCCTTCACACTTTGGCTTCATTCCGAATACACACTATTTACCTTCTTCAATGGTTTTCTTAACTATAACCAATTTGATTGGTTATTTTATTTCAAATTTATTCGGTAAGTGGAATACACTCTTTTTTCACCTCATTTCATGGTTTAACGTCTTCAAACTTATATTCAATATCTATATTTTGATGGGATTCGTATACAAAAAGACGAGAATATACCTACCTAAATTTTCATTTCCTGAACTTTTCATTCTTTCACAAATTTTCGTTAATTGGGATCTACAATCATTAGTGATTGTTTGTTTCTTGATCAACAGTCCCCATCTCCGCATAACAGTCTTCACGGTATTCACCATCCTCATTTATCATAATTCCTGGAATTTTTTATGATCTTCAATCAACCCGTTTCCACCATTATTTTTATTTTATTTTCTCAATTCTCTTCATATTATTTTTCGACTATTCAATTCATCACTTGATTCAAATTTTTAAGCTTTCCAAAATTCCAGAAATTTTCATCTTTATAACAAATCCCTTATTAACGCAGTATTACTTCTCCATATCTTCCTCCTTCGACTGTCTATTAGCAAGCGAACAACTTTCTATGTATCAATCCCGAAAGCCGAAACCAACATCAGATCGACACCCAGGAAATCATTCAACTTAATTAATCTTCTATCTGCCTTCAAGCTTCCTATTTTATTCCTTGTATTCTTGTCAAAACATTTCTTACGGAATACTCGAATTCAGTTTCAAATCCATTCCTCTTACATTCTGCCGCCCTTTGTCCTCGACGTGCGGCTTTTTATTCTTCGGTCATTGCCATTCTGATTTATCCAAACTCGTTAGCCTCACACGATCTTTTTAAAAGCATTTCCAATTATCATATTTATTTTCTATAATTCTAGAAAATTTCTTATTGGAAAACATTTCAATATATTCGCATATCTTATTCTCTACAGAAAATATACTTTATCCTCCATGGAAAACATTTCCAAATTCGTTATTTGAATTAAACAGATGTTAAGTAAAACATCGATATTCTCATTTACTGTTGACACTCATTTGCTTACTTCACCTAACCAATGATTGCTATTGAACCTTAATCATTTCTTAGTCAACAATGAAGTCAGTCAAGTTGGGGTATAATTACCTCTCCGACCTTAGCTGAACAACATCATTAACTATGAAATAGATTAAATTTACAACTTTGAATGCCGACAAAATATTAATTTCATTAACTTTCGAACTCGAGTAAAGAATTCACTTCTTTTACAAAATCATTGATTATAACAATAATTCGCTCCTTCGAAATATTTAACTTTAGAATTATACTTTATTGTTTGATCTGAATACATAAATAAATAAATAATAATATATTAAATTATTATTAAAACTGAAATTAAATAGTATTTTCTAAAATTCAACATGGTTGATATCCATGAATAATTTTCTTTCGATCATCTTTTATTCGATAATATATTCTGAACCTCGGAATAGTCTCACTTAATTTATATTCTGAACTTCAGAATAACATCTCTGTACTAGTTAACTCCATTTCCTCTATATCCAATTTCGTTTGCAACATATTTGCTTTCAAACATTATTTACTTCTAAAAATGAATATTTTTCCTTTTATCAAAATCTGAACTCGTCATATCAGATTAATTTTGATTTCATACGGGTCCAAATCTCTTTATAATCTTCATTCACATTTCACTTTATCTCATTTACGATTTTCTTCATTTAAAATTCTCATTTACAAGCTTATAACTAACCATCGATTTCATATATTCGATTGTGCATTATTGGTTTGGAACCAATTATAAATTATCTTGCCATATTCTGAATGATCTAAGTTAATAACACAATTTGACACAATGGATTTCCAATTATACTCTTCCATTTCATTCATTTATATCCTGATTATCGAAATAAAATTTATCGTTTTCATCTTTGAAACGATTTTCAAATTTCTCTTTTCCATTTACATTCCTATTGGAATTCTCATCTTCAATAAATTTTAATCGTCTTTTATTGCTAAAACACACAATTGTTTCATTGATTCTTTTATACTTATCTTCCTTAGATACCATTCGATGATGGATTCTAGATTCAAATCTAAGGGAATCTTATCGAAGAATATTCTTGCAAACCTGGATTTGAAGACTTCTGAAGATTGGGGATTCCGAACAGTAATTTAAATCTCAAAACAAAATTTTGTTTCCGCTGTATCAGTCCAAAAATAATAATCTTCGAAATATATACTATTTTCAAAAAAAAAATTCAAAATTTACTTTAAAATTATTTTCATTTCCAAAAAAAATTATATTTCGATACCTTTTTATTTTCAAAACTCATTTTCTAATGTCGATCCTACTCATTTAAACTCGATAAGTATGCTTTGAATAAACCAAAGCTCTGATACCGACCGTAACGTCCTGCCTTTTTGATTGTTTTGAATCGGTAATTAAACCAACATAAAACGTCCAAAATGAAGGATCGTTATTAGCTTACGGAGTTTAATAACAGAATCAACACGAAATAAAGAACACATGATTGAACAGCAGAATAAATATTTCATTCATAAATCAGAAGTTTTGATACAAGATTTACTATATAGCGGAATTTTAAAAGACCAATTTAAAATACAAGAAAAATCTTTATTGTATTAAAAATCTTCAGAGTGCGCGTCTCCTGGAATCCTCAACTCTGCCAATCTTCGAATCCTATGCTGTGATCTTTAGAATCTGTACTGCTCGAGTCTGACCCGAGCGTTCCATGCAAAAACATAAAACACTCGAGTCAGGATTAAATCATAGTTCAAGTATATTAACTTCAATGTAAACTGAAATACAATGGTTAATCCTAACATTTGATATATCGTATGCCAAATACAATGGTGTAGCGTCTGTGCTATCAACCTTTATTTTAGGGGAAAATGGTCACGGAAGCCTGCATATACACACATGTACAAGTACGCATGTGCACTGCCACAGCATCCCGTAATAAATAACAAGTGTATTGATGTTCAAAGGACATGCACAATTTTGCAACGGAACTGTGCAACATGCATGTGACCAACGACAATATAGCACCCAACTGGGAAAGGGGTTCATGACCCCTTTCAAAGCAATGCAGGTACATAGGTTACAAGCGTGCACAAATAAACCAAGTCAGGGAACATTATTTAAGTGGCTTTAATGCAGCCGAACTAGCATAGACGGTGGGTGATCTATACAAGTGCACAACAATGCATAAGTAATGAAACAACCCAAGTTCATGTGTTCAAGGCAAGATGTAGAAAAATTAAAGAAAAAACATAAATAGTAATACTATGGACTTGGTACAATTTTGCAGCCTCAGCATACACGAGAGATAGCACAGGTGGCATGGTGTACGATGATAAACAACTGGAACTGATATGCTATAATGATTCAAATACAAGTGCAGAAAAAGGGTGTTACTCCTCTTCTTTATGAAGTTAAAATACTATGTTTAAAGTTATTGCTTGACACATATGTATACTCGATGCATGTTCCAGAGATAGGGAAACTTTACAGCTACCAATGATCTAAAATGAAGAAACCGCAGTTCCCATGCATAAAGCTTAAATTAACTAGATACCCAGATTTAGGAGATCAGATGTACATGCAGATACTATATCATAATGAATAAAATTGGATATAGACAACTCCTAATATAATGTCTCTGTTTTCCCTATCTATTTACTGCTTCCATCGGTATTGATAGTTTTTAAAAAAAAATGGAATAGGGTTGCCTACAATTAGTTCATAGTTCAAACTATTTGAGTGAATAAACATAACATTTCTTTTCTTTCCATTTTAGTCAGTGCGTTGGTGAACATACATGCAGCATGTAAAAGTATATGTTTACAGAATGGTTTACAAGTTAACAGAAAGGATATGGGCATCTATTCAAAGTGCTGCATTACCAACACCCAAGGTATAAAAGAACAAGGTGGCACAAGTGACCATGGTCCTTTATAAATGAGATAGGAACCTCAGATGCAACAAACATCACTACTACAAAAGTGGGCATATTCGACACTAATTTGTGTGCGTTGCATGAAAAGTGTGGCGAAAGCTATGATTTCTTCGAGCTTCTGCAACAGCATTCATATGTTGTTGCATTATACGTGGATGCACTGTTGCGGTGGGAATTTTAGTGTTCTGATGTGCAACACCAGTTAAAAGCGTAGCATTACGTATATATAATCCAGCTCAGCTATCCGCGTTATCAACATATAAAAACCCCAACCGTAGATGAAAGATTAATCGAACGGTTCAAACCATCTATGGATCTGATGATCTTAATGTTAGCCATCATCCAATCATTGACAGCCACGTCATTTCATTCTTTTGACGAAATTTTGGCGCGATCTTCTCCCTTCATGAAATCGTTTTCTTCTCTATCATCCAATCGTTTTTTTCCCCTTTTTACTATTGACAAAAATTTAAACCTAAATTCACGTCAGTATCGATCCTCTCCTCGACAGCAAATTCTATTCCGAAAAGGATGAAGCTTTGAAACGCTTTCTAGTTTTGATTGCTCAGGGCGCTGACATCGCCAGTTTTTCCCCTCAGGTTCAGTTTGTATTGCACTGTGAATTAGTTGCGCTTATTATAGATTGGATTATGAGTAATTAGTAATTAGTTCATTTGTTACATTTTGGAAAACCCATTCGCTTATGAGTAATTAGTTGCGCTTAATATTGATTTGGGATTTGGGATTATGCTGAGGTTTATTCGAAAATTATACCCAGTAATAAACCATGAGAACCAGGCTACTGGCATGAAAAAGACATTGGTTTATTATAGAGGTCGAGCTAGTTAAGGAATGGGGACTGCGGTTAATTTGCACTGCTTGAGGTTCATACCTTACACTGCGGTTAATTTGTATGCTTGAGGTTAATTTGCACTGCGATGTGTATGCACTGCGGTGACATCCGAATTTTAAGCCTCTTACCGCATATTTTGACAAAATTTGAAGCGGGCACTCAAGCATTTTCGTTTTATTACAATACACATCATACACGCAGTCCATATATACACTCACAAGTATACACGCACGCACAAGTATACACGCACAAGTATCATAAGTATACACGCACAAGTATCACAAGTATACAAGCTCAAGTATCATAAGTATACACGCACAAGTACACACGCTCAAGTATCATAAGTATACACGCACAAGTATCACAAGTATACATATTTAATTCTGGAAGGCAGAGGGATACATTTTGCAGAACGGATTGCTGCATATATATGATTCATATATAGGTACATACTAACATACATATATATTTCCTATTGCAATCGGATTGCTGCATATATATGATTCATATATATATATGAGTAATACATTTTGCAGGTGTGGACACATGTTTACATGTTCAGAATTCGCTAAAGAATTGGCCAGGAATGGATCAGGATAATGTCCCTTATGCCGTGCACCTATTCTTGAAGTAGTTCGAGCTTACTGTATAAAATGAACAAAACGGTGTAGCTGATTTTTGAGTTTTGATATTTGGATAATTAAAACAATTGCTTTGGATGAGTTTCTTGTACAAAACCTGTGTTGCAAAATATTTAATTAAAGCATTGTATTTCTATCAAATTAGTGTTGCATTTTCCTTCTTCTACTGTTGCGTTAGCTTTTATTGATATTGCATTTCATTGTAATGGTGTTGCATTACATATTGTAGTGGTGTTGCATTACATTAAATATAATTGCTTACCCGTCGCATGTGGACCCCACAGCTGACGTGGATAGCTGGTGCGGCATGTGACACGTGGAATGCTGACATGGAGAGATGACGTGCCGTGTGACACGTAGACAGCTGACGTGGAAAGCTGACGTGGCGGCACTGGAAGCCGGGCCCTAACTAATGCTTAAGGCAACGCTGAATAGTGTTGCATTACGTGCAAATAGTGTTGCATTATGGCTATAATGCAACACTTTCTTTCCGTGGCCGTAGATGGGCAAAAGTGTTGCCTTAGGTGGCTAATGCAACGGCCGCGGATGCCACGCCCCCCTGGTGTTGCCTATTTGAAAAAATGGCCTACGGCAACGCTTTTTTGATCTATGGCCACATAAAAATAGTGTCGAATATGCCCACTTTTGTAGTAGTGCATGTACTTTTTGAGTCCTAACACTACTGTGTACATATGGGTGCCGACTACATGTTCACACATATATATAATATATGTATAAACACACGGTGGGGTGGGTATATTTACACAGTCATAACCACCCATCCCGACTCATTAACAGTTTAATATCCCCAATATACATAATATACAGATGCACCAATAATTGTCATGGCATGGAAAATATATGGTAACAAATGGTCAATAACACTGGATATTATATTCTCCTATTAAAATTCAACAATAACAAATGTAGTCTCAGAAAAATGCGGCTAAGTTATCCAATCCAGTTCAGTAACCAAGATATGGCATCACAATGTGACATGCTCATAGTGCAACATATGGCAAGACAACCAGTGCAGGTTAAGCAAAGTTCATATAGGAGATGCTACCTACTATCCTAAAATACTCCCGCCCCCATAGTTGATTAATTCCATTTAATGTTTATAAAAGAAAGCTAATTAGCAGTCAAGCGAATTATCAGTGACCTTCCACGATTTTTGATGAAAGTTGTTTCTCTTCAGGTTATCTATTCACATGTTGAATAGCATGTTTTCACAATTTTATTCCTTTTAAATATTACCGATGAAACATGCAAGCTGCTAAAAAAAACTTAACATGAATAAGGACCAACTTATCATGAAATTATAGTTGCATTTTAAAATTTCATTTTCCGAGTGAACGCTCACTGGATCAACACGTTTCTGCGGGGTTTTGATATATTAACAAAACTGAGAATTTATTCGACACAGGTCAAGAAATATTAACTTTACTAAAATGTATAATTACGCATTTATTCCTGCCTTTCACAGTTTTCTGTTGAAAAGCTCAAAGGTCATGGACACTTAATATATATGAAGATAAAAGTAACATGGAATTTATGTGGAGGATCGAACATATTTGTTCAAACAAAACAAAGTGACAACAATTCATAAGGTAAACAACCAATACCAAAGGGTCATGGCAGTGGTCTGTGTTCAGCATCGAATATACCGAGCGTCATGTCCATGTAAACTACCCATACATAACAAAAAAAGACTCCTATCATTATACCAGTTTATGTTTGAAGTTAAAACACTTGAATAAAATTTAATCATGAGTGAGATGCTCACCTAAAGGCAGTAGCGAAGCGTCGAATTCGATTGGAGACTAAATCGAGGGCGAAATGGTTTCAGCGACGACGAGATGGTGCTTCAACGTTGGATGCTCCGAGGGTTGTGTGGGTGCGAGGTTCAGGTGGCGATGGAAACAGAATAAAGTGGCGTGGTTTCAATTTTGGGAATAATGATTTCAAGTATGTTTCGGGGAAACAATTTGATTTAGGGACGAGCAGGGTGGCTTCGATGCCTAAGATCGAGGCGACGAGCTGAAGGACTGTGATTTTGGGCTTCTAGGAGGAGAGGCCAGAGGGGTTTCCGATGGCGGTTGCCTCTAACATGATTTGGGAAAATTAACAATTTAGGGCTTCTGCCATTTATTTGGAAAGGAGAGAAACAATTTTGTGCTGGAGTTAATTGGAGAGGAATGTGATTTTTATAGAAGAAATTTAAGGGATAAGAACAACGTCCGTTCAATAGCTTATAGGTTTGCACGAAAATCAGAAAGTAGGTCAGCGCGGAAATTATCTGAGTTAGGTTATGTTCAATATTAATTGAATATTAATTGTACCATAAACCATCATCGAACGCTTAAAATTTGTACCGTCATAACCATCTCTAAATGCGGCAAAAATTACACGTACCATTTTGTCTTCACGTTCTGAATCCAAAATTAATCTGTGTGTAAACCAACTCCGTCTGTATACAACGTTATTTTAAAATTTAAATTATTTACCGGTTCACTTCGTACAATTCTAAGTTAAGTATCAATGTCTTTACATATACATATCTAAGCCACTTTTCCATATATTTCTAAATAAAATCTCTAAATAAAATCTCTAATTTTATTTAACTCCAATACCGTTTATTTTTAAATTCTACTGTTTATATTTTCCAGTCGGATTTCAAATCCAATTCAATATCCAACCAAATTCAATTGAACTATTCAACAATAAATATTTGTTTCTCAACCAATGTTCTGAATCGAATTAAAACACAACAATATATTTGATTTTTAATTCAAATATCAATATAAATTGATTATTAATCGTATATTCCAATCATCGAAATTTCTGGGTTGTTACATATATATGTATGTATATATATAATATACATTAATCTCTCTCTTTATATTATAACAGGAGGAGGAAGAGGAGGATGACGACGAACTTTGGCAAGGTGATGGCAGAAAAGAGGAAGACTTATACCATAGCCATAAGCTTAAGAAGAAGAAGGAAGGTAGGAAAAATAAAAATGAATGACAAAAAATGAAGTAAAGAGATCCTTATATAGGGAAGGAGGAGTAAGGAGGTAAATACACATAAGGGGACAAGTGGACCATGCATGAAAGCTTACATTAAAAATTACCAGTGTCCATACACTTGTCTTAAGAAGAGAAGGTGGACTTTTGGTAGCATTTCCCCTTAAATGCTATGAAAACTAAGGGAAACACTTAATTCCGATGCTACTAATTCATGTTATGGTTTGACAAATCTGATCGAACGACAAATAGTATCAATAAATCCAAACTCATTAATTATCATTCTCATTTATAATTCAAGTAAAATTTATCGTATAACTTATAAAAATTATTAAATATTCTTGACCATATATATTTATGTCAAATTCAAATTTAAATTCAAATTAAGTAATAAAAATTCCAATTTTAAATTGGTTAGAAATTCTAGATCGTTACATAAATTGCACTCTGGATGTGAATGGAATGTTTAATAGTTGTTTATCACTATTTTTGAATACATACGATGTGTGAAAACCATATTTATAAAATTATATGGTAATTGATTGAGTATGATTCCAATTCAGAAATAACGAACATTTTAAATAATATTCAGTGAAGAGTCAAAATATGATTTTGATGTCCGATTTTGTATGGACACGTAAATATAAAAATATGAAGTCGAGTAAAGTATGTAAACGCAAATTTGACTCGAATGAATTTTTATATCGATTTTATTCCTTTTTATAATGAATACTGAGAAGACTGAATTTCGAAATCAGACATTTTGAAATGATTATAATTTTGAGATTATAACAAAATGGGATGCTCAATTTTAATTTAAGATTGAAATGGAACTTGAAATCATTTTTAAATGAATTTAAAACATTTTATAAAATATATTTTGAATGGAAACCGATGAAACATATTATATATATTTTAGACGGCTTGAATAGAACGCACCACGCAGCGATCGTTCGCGAATTTCAACTATTAACTTTGAGTGGACGTAACAGGAGATATGACTGTCGGATTCTCCTAAACCCAAAACCGTTGGGTTCGTATCGAAAAGATCTTCCCAACGAATATGAGAGAATTGATATCAAATGGTTGGATTTTAAAATATGTCCAAATCAATTTTGGAAAAGGTCGTTATGGATGCAGTTAGGTGGCCAATATTGAAAACCGACTGTAAGGGCCTAATTTTAAATGAATAAAAATGGAGGAAAATTATGTAAAATCATAATAAATGATTTGAAATGATTTTAGGTGAAATATTCCACGTTTGTAAGGATAAAAGATATTTTTATTAGGATAAGCTGTTTTGCAACTTGAGATAAGAACTGAAAAGAATTAAAATTGTTTTAATATAACCAGAATTTTCCAATGTATGAATTGGAAAGGAGTTGAATGGAAATAATCTTCAAAATATTTCGATATTGGATTCTGTGATTATACAGATATTGTTGAGGAATTTGGAAGATACAGATATCATTATTCCCGATACGATATCTGTTAGTTTCAGGATTTGATATTAGATACAAGTCGATATAATTTCTATTCAGAACCTTGTATTGAATATCGAATTGGTTTTTGGGTTTGTTGTGAATGGTATCTTTAATAATACTGTTCTTAAGCCCAGTTGAGAAAGCAATAAATATTTTAATTAAGATTAATGAGATTTTCCAATTAATAAATATAATTAGAATTAAATGGTAGCTGATTTTGGGTTCGTTGTGAATTATATTTTAAATGACATTAGTTCTTCAACTTAATTAACAGTGAAGTTAAGATTTGGAATTTGTAAATCTTTTAACTAAGATTTAATGGAATTTTCCAAAGTAAAGTTTTCCAATTTAATACATTAAATTGGAATCGAGTGGAATTCGATTTAGTTGTAATCGAGATGAGCTTTCGTGAAGGAAGACCGTTACTATTTATGGAATTTAAAAGGCTTTGCCATTATTCTGTTTATAATATTAGTCTGATATGGAAAGTTATATCGCTTACATATTGTTATGATTTCCGTGGAGATTCCATTTTGATGGAAGATGATTTGGGTTTATTGTGAACTGGTTTTAAGTGACATTGGTTCTTTAACCCAGTTAAAGACAGGATTAATTTCCTAGAAAGTTGAATAATAATTAAGTAATGATTTTTGAGATTAAAACCAAGTTGGAGTTTTAATGAATCTTTAATTAGATTGGAATTTGGACGAGGTAATTAAATTTACCAAATTCAAGAAACAATCGAGAATGGAGTACCACCAGTTTTACTTTATGAGATAGTTAAATATTTAATTAGATTTGAAACAGGAAATGGTAATTAATTTTACTGATAACACAGTGGGTGTTAGATATGGAGTACTACTAGTTTTGCTCCATGCGATGAATAGGTTGGGATTGGGGTTATAAAATAAATGATTACTTCGGTAAGGTTCGATAATCCCGACTATTTGATAAACCTTAATTGGGTTTAAGTTGTAAAAAGATAATATAAAATCTTTTGAAAATGATATCCAAACGAAGATTAAAGAATAAGTTTAAAACAACTAATCTTTGATAAGATTAATGGGAACCTTTACCACAAGATGTGAATATTTGAATAAAAGAATATTCTGAATTGGAATAAGGCGTATGATGTGTTATTATAACACTTGATTATAAGGTATGCGAGTTATTCGAAAAGATTGGGTTCAACAATTCTGAATAACTGATACGGCGATTAAAAGTTGATGATGAAGACGGTGGTTGAAGACCGGAGATCTTCACGTCGAATGGATGATTGTTGATGTCTTGATTGGGCTGTACACCCAAGACGAGGTAATGAGTGGTTATTGTCCAGACGTACTCAGAGATCGACCGGATATGCGAGGGTCTCTCACCTGTATTGGACATATGGGACGAGGAATAAGGTGTCCTCAGTTTCGTTTAGACCTAGAATAGACTTGCAAATGGATTATATGTCTGACGTTGTATTCCGTGTTGTATTCGTTGATCTCTGCTAAATATATATATCTGTTTGATGGCGGAGAATATATTCTCTTGCTTAACACCCTTCTCTAAGACGTACGAGCTTAAAGGTTATATATTAGTGGAAATCAATGGTATGGTATGGATTGGCAATGTGGCATGCTGAGTTGCACGGATCAAGGCTTTTGTTGAAAAGAAGAGTCTTGTGGTTGATGACAAACACAGCTTTAAGTAGCATAGCTTTGTGTAGCGTTAATTCGTGAACCTCACACCCTGGTGTGAACCATAAACAGAAGAAGACTGAAGGGAGGACATGCATTTCTTTCTAGCTATGAGTGATGTCATAGTATGGAGCCCAAACAATTTACTTATATGGATGATGGATAGCGAGGTACCTTGGATATGGCCGACTAAAATGCTTTTAATGGTCGACATACTGACCAGATTTTAAGCCCCATATGGCAGGGAAATGTATTGTTCAAGAATTACTAATCCATAAACGTTAGACGTGGACTGGCCCTACAGCTTCAGGTGCACTTGCGAGTGAGTCCTGAGGCACGGGCTAGAGTGTCTCGAATTCAGAAGGAACATCCCTTGCTTTGGTTCATAAATGGAATCCAATTTCCAATACATGACTTTCGATTTTAGCTGTAAACCTATATGGGCACATAATATATGGTACATATGCCGCCTATGATTAATGCATTTACATTTGACGTTGTTTTATGCACTAGTAATAATAAAAGATAAATTTCGTGTATCAAGTATGTTTGGTTATTATAGGATAAAACTCTATCCTTCGGCTTGCGTTGCATTGTGTGATGGGACCTGAGTCTTATAATAGCTTCACTATTCCTTTTAGCATTGTGATGTTTGTTTTATGGTGTTATTGCGAGAAAACCCATTCCAGGTTATACGGCGTGGTCCCTTGATTTACCCAACTTTAAAATTGTAATAACCCGGAAATCCGAGCCAATTTAAATTTTTTATTTTGGCAATTTTAATGAATTTTGAATATTTAAAGTGGATTATTTTAAATAATAACAACGAGAAATTTATTTTGAAAAGAATTATAATGTATATATTTATATAGCTCGTTGTTAGAATATAAATATTTATTTTAAAATATAAAAGGAATTGAAAATGGCGCAGTAGTTCGAAAATTCGATTTCAAATTTCAAATGAATGTACAGGATTCAAAATAAACCGGATTTTAGCGAAACCAAAAATATTTGAATCTAATTGAGAATATCTTTCCAACGAATCCAAAAAATTGAAATTTCATAGCGGGGATAAAAAGTTATGTCCAGTTGAAATTTCAGAATAGTCGCTATGGAATTCTGGCCCTTAAAAATGGGAATTTTGCAAACGACCTCGGTTTTCGACGAAACCACTTTTGTTGGATCCGTGGTGTCAAGTTATTGCTAGGTTTCAAAACTCGTAATTTTTCGAATCAATATGTGAGTGTGGCAAAGGAAAACGCGTTTGACTAGTTTTTGTTAATTTCGATTGACCTGAAAATGGCCATTTTTCAAACGGTCTTGGAATTTGACGAAATTAGTTTTGTTAGGACCGTATCGTCAATACGAAGCTAGAAAATATTTTTCAGGAATTTTTAGAGTTCGTATGTGGGCCCCCGGTGAATTGAAATGCGCGTTCAAATTCAATATATATAGTTATATTTTGATTTTGACGAAAACTAGTCGAAACAGTCGAATTAGCCTACGATACATATCCCATTGTGTTTGGAATAGGGGTAATTAGCTATGAACGACAGGCGGTGGGTCTCGTTTGGAGGCCGAAATAAAAAGTTGCTTTTGTGAATTTAAAACAATAAGATAATTAAAATATATAAGTGGGCCAAAGCCCTTATCCTCAAATATGCGGTCAACCTTCTCTCCCTCAAATGGATTGTTCAAACCCGATTACATCAGTAAGTTAAAAAACGACGATGGAAGGTGGAAACCACTCCTCCAGGCGGAGCGCCGCCACCCCACCGCCACTCGCAGCCGACGCCACCCCCTCCCCCTTCCAACCCGCGCCTCCATCCCCTCTTCCAAAGACCGACGCCCATGAAGACCCCAAATTGAGAAGCCCTAGCCACCACCACATTGGAAGCCGACCGCACACCAGAGCAGCACTTCATCCCACGCGCCCCCTTCCTCCTCCGGCGCCGCCAGCGATGCCCCAACCCCCCCCCCCCCTTTTAGACGATTTACAGTAATTTTTTTAGTTTTATTTAATTAATTTATTTAGTTTCTACATAATTGGTTAAAAACAAAATCAGTTTTTTTTATATATAATCGAAATTTAAAGATTAGTTTTATTTATAGAGAATATAAATTAAAGGTTTAATTTCTATTAGTTAAAAGATTTTGATTTAGAGAAAAAATAGATTTTTCATGTTGAAAAAAATTAGATTATTCTGATCATAAAAAGTAGATTTTCACTAGGAAAGATTTAGATTTTTAAAGTGAAAAGATCATATTTTTGAAGTATGAAAGCATATATTTTTATCTACATGAAAGACGTGATTTTTTTTTATGAAGTAAAGGTGGAATTTTTATATTATACAAAGAATAAAAATATGATTTTTATATTATAAAAAGAATAAAAAATATGATTTTTATATTATAGAAAGAATAAAAATATGATTTTTATATTATAGAAAGAATAAAAATATGATTTTTATATTGGTAGAGTGTTAAAAATATGATTTTTAATGTATAGAACATCATATTAAAAATGCGATTTTAATATGAACAGCGTAGAGAAGGCTGCGTTGGAAGTACGGGCAAATCCAGACGGTTCAGAAATTCATAAATTAAATGGCGATTTGGTTTAGCTCTTGGTGAGAACTCCTCACTTTTATTTTAATTTCTAGTTTGAAATATATACTAGGATGCAGACAGTGCTTAGCAGCACCCGACACCCGTCGTCCACAGACCATGGATGACTTGTTTGTTTGATTGTTGTGTAGTGAAATTTGATTGTGTGATGGTGAATGAAATAAAATATTTTATAGTGGAAAATATTTTATAGTTAAAAATATGATTTTTAACGTATATATAAAATAAGTATTTATAAATAAATCGGACGATTTGTTTATATACACTGATTGGACTGATATTGATTGGGACGATAAATTTTACACATCACCCAACGACACAAATAAAATATGTGTTTATTGATTTGAAACCCCACATGGGTATTGGGATGATATTTGACGTACACTAATCCCGATTGCTTAGTTGTACGTCAATCGATGGGTTGACAGACCGTGTAAGCATTAATTATTTATATTTAATGCTTATGCAATTGTGTGGTGCACTCTGGATGATGATTGATGATTTATCGTTGCTATTATATACATATGTTGTAGAAAATCCATATAATCAGCGTTATATGGTAATTGATTGGGCCTCGTTCCAATTTAGAAAACAAAATCAAGTGTTGAATAGAAAGTAAATTCATGTGTTGAATAGAAATATAAATTCATGTGTTGAATAGAAATATAAATTCATGTGTTGAATAGAAATATAGATTCATGTGTTGAATAGAGAAAATATTCATTTGTTGAATAGAATAACGAAGTTATTGAAATATATAAAGCCGTGTTGATTAGATTGACGCAATTTTGACGTGAATGATATTTATATCGATTATATTCGTTTTTAAAATGAATATAGAAAAGGAATTGATTTCAAAATATAACATTTTGAAAATATTATCATTCGTATATCGATGAAGTGGAATATTCAGTTTTGATTAGAAATTGAATATAAAGTTGAAATCGTTTTGAAAACAAATTTAAAACGATTCATAAAATACATTTACAAAGGAAATCGACGAAATATATAATATATATATATATATATTATATATAATGGCCTGAATAGAACGCGCCGCGGCAGTTCGCGAATTTCAACCATTGAGTTCGAATGGACATTGCGGGAGATCCGACCGTCGTATTCTCCTAAAATCAGAACCGTTGGGTTCATATCAAAAAGAGCTTTCTAACGAATATTAGAGATTAGAAATCTAATGGTTGGATTTGGAATTATGTCCAAATCAAATTTGGAAAAGGTCGCTATAAGTGCAGTACGATGGCCGTTGATGGAAATCGACTGTACGGGCCTTGATAAAATTATTAAAAATAGTAATAATTTGTGTAAAATCATAAGAAATGATTTATGAAGAATTGGGAAGAAAAATTCCAAATTTGAAAAGATAAAAATAGATTTTTATCGAAATGAACTAGCTTTGAACTAGAATTAAAATCCATTTATTTTTAAATAAATAAATTGGATTTGAAATGGTTTTGAAAATAAACAGAATTTCCAATAATTGAATTGGAATGGATTTGAATCGAAATTATCTTTGGAATATTTCGATGTTGGATTTCGTGATTATACAGATATTGTTATGGAAATTTGAAAGGTATATTTATATCGTTATTTCCAATACGATATTTGTTGGTCGTAGAATTCTGATATTGAATATAAGGCGATATATTTTCTATTCAGAGCCTTGTATTTAATATCAAATGGGATTTGGGTTTGTCGTGAATGGTGCCTTCATTAACACTGTTCTTAAACCCAGTTGAGAAAATATTAAATCTTTTTATTTAGATTTAATGAAGTGTACCAATTAATTGGTATTTAATTGGAATTGAATTAGAATTGATTTTTGGGTTTATCGTGAACGGTGTTTTAAATAACACTTGTTCTTTAACCCGATAATTAATGGAATGTGATTTTGGGTTTATCGTGAACCGTATTTTAGGTGGCATTGGTTTTTTAACCCAGTTAAAGGCAGGATATTGATTTTTTTTGGAAGATTAAAACTAAGTGGAGTTTTGATGAATCTTTAATTATATTGAAATAATCGAGAATGGAGTATCACTAGTTTTGCTCCAGGCGATTGTTAAATCTTTAATTAGATTTGAACGTGAAATGGTAATTGAATTTACCGATAACACCGTGGTGTTAGATATGAAGTATGACCAGTTTTACTTCATGGGATGAATAGGTTGGGATTGGGAAATAAAATAAATGATTACTTCGGTGTGGTTCGCTAATCCCGACTAGTTCAAATTGATATTCAAAAGAAGATTAAAGAATAAATTTAAAGAATTTATCTTTGATAAAATTAATGGGAAACTTTCCCAAAGAAAAAGAATATTTGAATAAAAGAATATTCTGAATTGGAATGAGGCGTATGTTGTGTTTTTGTAACACTTGTTTATTATATACGCGAGTTATTCAGAAAGACCGGGTTTATCCCATTTTGAATAACTGATTCGACGTGGTGTCGAGGATGAAGACGGTGGTTGAAGACCGGAGGTCTTCACATCGTCTGGGTGATTACTGATGATATTGATTATGCTTTAAACCCAAGAGGAGGGAATCAGTTGGTGATCGTCCAGACGTACTTGGAGATCGATGGATATGCGAGGTACAAGGTTCCTCCGGTTTCGTTCAGACCCAGACCGAACTTGTAAATGGACTGTGTGTTTGACATTGGATTTTATTCTGTGTGATTGATTTCTATTAAATATATATCTGTTTGGCGGCGGAGAATTTATTCTCCTGCTTAACGCCCTTCTCTGAGACGTACGAGCTCAGGGGTTATATATTGATGGATATCAATCGCATGGTGTGAATTGCCTGTGTGGCATGCCTAAGTGGCAATTGATCAAGGGTTCTGTTGAAAAGCGAAGTCTTGTGGTTAATGATCAAAGCACGGCCTGTGTAGCATAGCTTTGTGTAACATGGATTCACGAGCCTCATACCCCGGTTGTGAACCAGAAACGGGAGAGGTCCTCAGGGAGGACATGCGTTTCTTTCTAGCTAGGGTGGTGTCAGTGACCTACCAGCCCTGAAATTTATATTATTTTCACATATGTGGTTGTTGCTGTTGCGGGGCGCCTCAGATATATCGGTGACTGTGTGGAGCCGATGGAGTCATTTGGCTCATTTACGCCCCAAAGGGCGGGGAAACGTAGTGTTCAGGCATTTTAATCCACATCGGTGGACCGGCCCTGACGATCCAAGGGTCCACCTGAGTCTAGGTCCTGGGACATGGTAGGCTAGATTATCTCGAATCGGTAAAGCCTGGCCTCGGTTCACAGATGGAGATCCAACTTCCGATACGTGACTTTGCGGTTTTGATTGTAGAGCCTAGTATGGCGACATGGTGGTATGGGGCACTTATGCCGTCTATGATTAATACTTATGATTAAAATTATTTTCTTCACCTATAGTAATAATAAAAGATGAAATTTAGTGTATCAAGCATTCCTTGGCTATTATAAGGTAAAAACCCTATCCTCCGGCTTGTGTTGCATTGTGCGATGGGACCTGGGTCTTATAATAGCTTCATTGTTCTTTATTTAGCATTGCGTTGTTGTTTTATGCACTGGTGTTCTTGGGAGGAAACCCGTTCCGTGTTATATGGTGTGTTCCCTTGATTTACCTAACTTTAAAATAAAGATTAATAACTGTTTTAGTTCTCACACCAGTCACATGACTAACCTGGAGTTTATTGTTTTAACCTAAACTCTGGTTGCCCTTATTTTGACACGGGCAGCTAGTAGTTTTGGTTTTGCAGATTTATATTCATAGGATCCTGATTTACAGCTAGAATGATATCCGGAAAGCTCTGTATCCATATATCTCCTTCAGTTGTGTATTGTATTATTTTTCCGCTGCAGTAATGTATTTAAATGTAATTTAAATCTCTGATATTTTCGGTGTAATCTTTATTCATACTCTGCATATTCTTGTATTTTGATGGAATTGTTGTAATATACAATGAAATGTTCTTCTGTTTGCGTTCTGATTTGGCTTGTTCTCAATTCAATCCGCCCTTTCCTTACCGGGGAAGTTCGGGTCGTAAAAGCTTGATATCGGAGCTTTGGTTTACAAAGCTCAGATAACAAGACACATTAGAACCATATGAAAGAATTCATCAGAGATTGGATTAGTAATATCCAACGAGAATGACTCGTTAGAGATGGGGTCAGTAGTATCCTAGAACGAGTGTGAAGAGTTGATCGTCGCTAATCTATGAATCAGAAAAGTGCGACATTTAAATTAAATTCTGCAAGCATACAGGTGTGTAGCATACTGGTCGAACACAGGGAGGTGTTATTAAAAAATTATCATCTATTTATTCTTGGGCGAGTTAGACGAAGTTTGGAGTTGTTTTTTTTACTGTTGTTGAAATTACTCTGAATCTAATCAGTATCAAATTCAACAATTGAAAAGAAAAGAAACAATTACTAGAAAAAGAGAATAACAACTAGAACAATAACAGAAATTAAAAGTAGGATTCCGTTGAAACTAATCAAACAGTGAATCGCTAACAATCAGTAATAAAAGACATAACAATATGCGTTCTACCCAAACCTAATTAGGTAGATAACACAAATTGTTATGAAAATAAAACTAGAAAAGAAAAGATTTTTTTAGAACAAAAGAGAATACAGAATAGAAAAGTGAATGGCATTTACAATGGGACATCATGTATATTTATAGAGATGTAGACCAAATCCTAATCAAATCAATGACTAAATGGCCCTCTTTTCCCAAGAAGTAATATCATATCTTTTGCCTTCCTTGACCAAGCTTGATTGGAAAGTAAATCACGGTGAATATCTTCCAAATCTTCCCTATCTTCCATGTGGCAAATTGATTGATTGATTGATGAGCAGATTGTATGTGATTAATTCTTTCAAACAAGGATACTCATTAGACTCCAAAGGCAACAAGGGATAAAATCTTCAAAATTGATCTTTTCTTGGCATTATTTTTATCAGAAATTCTTCTAATTGGAATTTGAAAATGAATGTTCTGAATTGATTTCCATGATAAGAATTTGTTTATTCCTTTTATTAGTGTATATCATGCATACATACATACATATGAATATATGTATATATTTATAATATGACACCAATCCATGTATTCTTCAAGGCAGAGGAGGCAGTGTGAACGCGTTCTATTCTTTGGCAAAAAGTGAGCTTGACGGGGATCGAACTCAGGTCTCTCAGTACAAACTTCCATGCAATTACCAGTGAGCTACAACGTCTTTTCAAATTGAGATGGCTTTAATACAGGGAAGTAGCTTTTTATCTGTAGTTGGCCTTTAATTGAAACGAAGGAGGCATTTCTTGACATCCTGTAAAAACACACAAAAGTACCCAAAGTATCATTTATTTATTTACAAAAGATAAAATATAAGAGCATAAAATAAACACATTTCTGTGTTAATCAAATACCCCCACACTTATCTTTTACTCGTCCTTGAGTAAAAAGAAAATGAAAAACTAACTAGATAGGTCGCACTTTCGTAGGAAACATGATTGCATTGAGCGTATGCAACAAGTCGTTAAACCTCTAGGTGTCCCTAGTAGGACGAGTGGTGTCTCGTGAGGGTTTTCAGCGGATACTACCCACAAAATCCAAATGCAGTATGCTATGATTCTAATGAAACTACATGAATGCAATGGACATATGCAAATAAAAACAATAAATGAAAACACGACTTATTTCAGGAAAGTGGTACAACACATTAAGTTAATAATTTCTAATCAGTTGATTTTATTTTAGATACCTCGACTTGTCACAAATTTTCAATATAAATCAAGTTTTCAAATGTTAAATTCCAGTTTGGCCAGTTAGTTCGGTCGATAACATAGTGCAGCCATGAAATAAATTCTTAGTTTGCTTGGCACAGTTTGTAAAGTGGTAATCTAATTTTCTCATGTATTGGCTAGTCAAATCAATAAGGTCAAGAAGTGTTTGGGCATCATCGCTTATTCTTTATTCTATAAAATTTTAAAATTTATGATTAAGTACATACACCTAACTTAGAAGACCAAGGTTTACCACCCATGCACTGCCTCGCGGACTAACGGAGAGTGGGTAAAGAGCTTGGCGGATTGTGTAGGCCGACTTTGACTTTGTCAACAACGTGTCGGTAATCCTTAGGTGTCCAATCTCATAAAATGATACCAAGATATTCCAACGCTGACTTTGTCAACAACGTGTCGGATAGAGCTTGGCGGGTTTGCACACCAACGTTCGATATACAGGCAATGTTGGATACCCTTGGATTACTATTATTATTATTGAAAATATAAGCACAAAAGAGAGTTATGCGAATTCAACTTAACACAACTTAGTTTTAAAGACTCGAAAAGCCAATATGAGTATTTTAAGTCCTCCACTTATTTAAACAAAGTCTACAATATAGAATAGATTTCATGGCCATCACCTAAGAATCTCCATATGTACCGGTTACACTATTATCCCTCAAAATTAAACTTTTCATTATATTTCAAATTCGAACTTAGCTGAGAGAGAAAAATACTCTCAACTGGCTAAAAATTGTAAACTTATTTTGTTGTATCAATTGAAAATGAGTCGTATTTTAAAAAAAAAATGGTATGTTACTACGATATAAAATGTATGATGGTCCTACATGAAAAGAAAGAAAAATTAAAGAAAAATCAAAAGAATGCAATGCAGACTCCCCCCCCCCACACTTGATTGAGACAGTGTCCCAACTGTCTAAGGCAGAAAAACAAAAATAAAATAAAAAATGAAAAATAAAAATAAAAGAAAAAAGAACGTGTACCACCTGATTTCATGGTGGATGATCAGGCTCATGCAGATCGATAGGGTCATCTTCGTCATATTGCTCGAATTCCAAAAATGGTTTCAGTCGTTGACCATTTACTTTGAAGATTTTTCCATCCTTAGGATTTTCAATTTCAACCGCTCCATGAGGATATACTGTTTTCACAACATAAGGTCCAGTCCATCGAGATCTGAGTTTTCCTGGAAACAAGTGAAGTCTAGAGTCGTATAAAAGAACTTTTTGACCTACGTTGAATTCCTTATGGAGTATGTTTTTGTCGTGTTGGGCTTTGGTTCTTTCTTTGTAGATTTTCGCATTTTCATACGCCTCATTTCTTAATTCCTCTAATTCAGAAATTTGTAACTTCCTGTGTGAGCCGGCTTTCTCTAAGTCAAAATTCAAAAATTTTATGGCCCAAAGGGCACGATGCTCTAATTCAAGAGGTAAGTGACAGGCCTTTCCAAAGACTAATCGGTATGGTGACATCCCTAGATTGGTTTTATAAGCAGTGCGAAAAGCCCAAAGTGCATCAATCAGTTTTAAGGACCAATCTTTTCTATTGGAATTCATGGTTTTCTCAAGAATTTGTTTGATTTGTCTGTTGGAAACTTCTACTTGTCCACTAGTTTGTGGATGGTAAGGGTTCGACAGCTTGTGTGTGATTGAGTATTTCTTGAGCAAGGACTCAAAAGCACGATTACAGAAGTGTGTGCCATTATCGCTAATGATAGCTCGAGGTGTGCCAAAGCGCGAAAAGATGTTTTCTTTGAGGAATTTGACAACAACCTTGTTGTCGTTGGTTTTGGTCGGAATGGCTTCAACCCATTTTGAGACATAATCTACCGCAAGCAAGATGTAAAGATTCCCAAATGAATTAGGGAATGGTCCCATGAAATCGATGCCCCAACATTGAATAGCTCAATCACTAGAATGGGGTTGAGAGGCATCATGTTTCGCTTAGTAATTCGACCCGTTCGTTGACATCGATCACATTTAGAGCAAAAATCAAAAGCATCACGAAAGAGTGTGGGCCAGTAAAAACCGCTTTGCAATACTTTTGCAGCAGTTTTTCTTGCTCCAAAATGATCGCCACAAGCATGGTCATGTGCGAAAGAGAGAATGCTTTGGTGTTCATGATCGGGCACACACCTTCGAATGATTTGGTCTGGACAGTATTTGAAAAGATATGGGTCGTCCCAATAGAAGTTTCGAACTTTCGAGAGAAATTTTTGTTTATCTTGTTTCGACCATTCAGTGGGTGTTTGCTGTGTGACAAGATAATTCACAATGTCAGCGTACCAAGGGGTGTTGGAGATCGAAAGGATTTGTTCGTCAGGAAAATAGTCATCGATTTGGGTGTCATCAACATTTTTGTGCACAATTCGAGAAAGATGATCAGCTACAACATTCTCAGAACCCTTTTTATCTCGTATTTCTATATCGAATTCTTGAAGAAGAAGGATCCAACGAATCAAGCGGGCCTTGGCATCCTTCTTAGAAAGCAAATATCGTAGGGCAGCATGATCAGTGTAAACTATGACTTTGGATCCTATGAGATATGGTCTGAATTTCTCAAGAGCAAAGACAACTGCCAAAAATTCCTTTTCAGTAGTTGAGTAATTCAATTGGGCCTCGTTTAAGGTTTTGCTAGCGTAATAAATGACTCGAGGGAGTTTATCGATACGCTGACCTAAGATGGCTCCAATTGCAAAGTCAGAAGCGTCGCACATGAGTTCGAAGGGCTGAGTCCAATCAGGAGGTTGAATGATGGGAGCTGTGGTCAAGATTGACTTAAGAGTTTCAAAAGATGTTTTGCAGTCATTGGAGAATTCGAACTTAACGTCTTTGGCAAGTAAATTTGAGAGAAGTTTTGAAATTTTCGAGAAATCCTTAATGAATCTTCTATAGAATCCCGCATGGCCAATAAATGAACGAACATCTTTAACAGACTTAGGAGGAGGTAAATTAGCGATCAAATCGATTTTAGATTTGTCGACTTCAAGGCCATCTTTGGAGACGACATGACCTAGAACTATCCCCCTTTTTACCATGAAGTGACATTTTTCCCAATTAAGCACGAGTGATTTTTCCTTACAACGTTTTAGGACGAGTTCTAAATGAGTGAGGCATTGGGAAAAAGATGATCCATAGATTGAAAAATCATCCATGAATATTTCCAAGAATTCGTCCACTATATCAGAGAAGATACTCATCATACACCTTTGGAAAGTCGCGGGGGCATTACAAAGACCAAAAGGCATGCGACGATAAGCAAAGGTTCCAAAGGGACAAGTAAAGGTGGTCTTATGTTGATCTTCCAAAGCAATAGGAATTTGGTTATAGTCAGAGTATCCATCGAGAAAACAATAGTACTCATGAACTGCTAAGCGTTCGAGCATTTGGTCAATAAAAGGTAAGGGAAAATGGTCTTTTCGTGTGGCTGCGTTGAGCTTTCGATAGTCGATACACACACACCATTTTGTTTTGATTTTTGTTGGGACAAGCTCATTACTTTCATTTCTGATCACTGTGACTCCCGATTTCTTTGGTACGACTTGTACCGGACTCACCCAGGTACTATCAGAGATGGGGTAGATGATGTTATTGTCTAGACATTTGATTATCTCCTCCTTGACCACTTCTCTCATGTTTGGGTTTAATCGCCTTTGAGGCTCACAGGTGGGTTTAGCCTCATCAACTAAGTGTATGTGATGTTCCACAATTGATGGGCTAATTCCTTTTATATCGCTCAGTTCCCACCCCAAGGCTTCTTTATTTTCCCGCAAAATTTCTAAGAGTTTTTCTTCTTGGTCCTTGGTAAGATCAGAGGCCAAGATTACGGGAAGAGTTTCTGAGGAGTCTAAGTATGCGTGCTTAAGGTCTTGTGGAAAGGGTTTGAGATCTAACTTAGGATGTTCTTGAGTGTTAACATTGGTTAACATTCCTTGGTCAGAGTCAGAAGACGAAGGATTTGAGTCAAGAAATTCATTCAGTTCAGAAATGTATTCCAGTTCATCGAAACAGGAATCGAAATGTTCCAGACACATTTTCAAGGCTTCAGAAGTGTCATTAGAGGTTTCGTCAACTATGGTTTGAATCATGTCGATTTCATCGGTCTCAAAATCCCTAGGTTGTTTGTTGAGATTAAAAATGTTTAGCTCAATGGTCAGGTGCCCGAAGGAAAGTCGAAGCTGACCATTCCTACAATTAATGACAGCATTTGAGGTTGCTAAGAAGGGCCGTCCTAAAATCAATGGTATTTGAGCTTTGGGATTTGAGACAGGCTCTTTGTCTAAAACTATGAAATCGACAGGAAAGTAAAACTGTTCGATCTGTATCAAGATGTCTTCGATAATTCCCAATGGCTTTTTGACAGATCGATCGGCTAACTGAAGAGTGATGTTTGTTGGTTTAATTTCCCCTAACCCAAGTTGACAATAAACATTATAAGGAAGAAGATTGACACTGGCACCAAGGTCGAGTAGGGCACGAGAGATATGGGTGTTTCCTATTTTGCAATCAATCGTAGGGCAGCCAGGGTCTTTGTACTTGACTGGGGTAAGATTCGAAAGAGCAGAGCTTGTATTCGCAGTTAGAAAGGCGGTTTTTGGAACATTAGTTGCATGTTTTTGTGTGCACAATTCCTTAAGACATTTGGCATATTGAGGAATTTGTTCAATTGTGTCTAAAAGGGGAATGTTCACACGGACTTGTTTGAAAATTTCCAAAATTTTATCAAAATTTGCCGCTTTCTTCTTATTATTGAGCCATTGGGGAAATGGAGCTGTTGGTTTTTCGACTCTGTGATCAGTTTCATCATTCGAGGAAGAAGGTTTATCCAAGGAAATAGAAGGTGGTAAGGTCGTAGAAGATGGAATGTTGGTATTGCCAACATTAATTTTCGAAGGTGGGTCGGGTTTGCCAACACTGGAAGAAGAACTGTTGGGATTGCCAACATTTAAGGGAAGAGGAGGTTTAGAAGAATTGGCATTCGAAGCCAATGGGTGATCATCAAGATTAGGGATTGGGGTCGAGTTAGAAGGTTCGCCAGGGTTGCCCACGTTATTATCAATCCTTTTTCCAGATCGAAGGGTTGTAATAGCGTTGACCGGATTATGGTTTTCGTCCTCACAAGAATTTACAGCACGAGAGTTATACTTTGGATTCATCTCGGGTTGACTAGGCAATTTTCCCCTCTCATTATTTTTCGCCATTTACTTTATCATATTCGTCTTGCGAGTTTATTTTAGCTTCGTAAGAGCTCAACTGTTTTTCTAAACGCACAATTTCTTGTGACGGTTGAGAAGACTGAGAAGATTGGTTCGATGATTGAAAATTGGGGTGCCTATAAGGTTGTTTGGATTGAGGTGCAGCTTGAGAGGTTTGAGAATTGGAAGAAGGAGCTTGGTAATTCGGATTGGGAATAAAGGGTTGCATGTGAGCTGGGTTGGCCGAATTATTGGGGTTTGACCAAGAAAAGTTTGGGTGGTTCCTCCAACCAGGATTGTACGTGGCTGAGTAAGGGTTATTTTGAGCTATGGCATTAGCTTGGTCCTGAGAGTAATAGTGGGGTAACCCTTCTCCGGCTTGAGGAGTTTGATTTTCTAAAGGAATTTGACTTGGGTCCACGACATGCACTCCTCTAGTAGAAGTACGAATGGGAACACGAATTGATTCCCATTGCATGTCCTTTTCAGAATAATCTTCTAAGAACCGCCAAGCTTCATCGGCTGTCTTAGACATAAAATCTCCTCCACACATTGATTCTAGTTGAGTTCTAGTCTGATAGTTTAGCCCTTCATATGCAATTTGACATAAGTGATCTTTTAGAATTCCATGATGAGGACAACTATATAATAGTTGGTTGAATCTTTCAAAGTATTTTGAAAAAGTTTCCCCCTCATTTCGACAAAATTGATTTATCTCTGTTCGGATTTTTAGAGTTTTATGAAATGGGAAAAACTTTTTCAAGAATGTAGTGACAAATTCATCCCAACTTCTTATGGAATGTCGTGGAAGAGAATTTAGCCATCTTTTAGCGCTTTCAAGTAGTGCAAATGGGATTAGCCTTAGCTTGATCGATTCGTTAGATAGTTGTTGCATTTTTGTTGTGGAAGCATACAATTCAAATTCACTTAGAAATTCATAAGCATTTTCAGACCCAGTAAACTTTGGTACCCCTTGGATAAAAGAATGTTTTAGCTCAAAATTGTTTCCTTCAGCTGGTGGGAACATAATGACAGATGGTTGAACGATCCTAGTAGGATAACATCGATCACGAAGTGACAAGGGTCTATCCATTTGGATATTGAGATTTTGAAAATTTTGATTTATTTGATTTTGATCTCCAAAGTTTGGAAAGTTTTGATTCACTCGATTTTGATCCAATTCGGTTGGAAAATTTTGGTTGATACGAAAACCCCTAGGAGAATTTTGTTGGCTGACACTTTTTTCACTCATTGTTGTTAAATGCAAGCACAGAAATTAGCTACAATGAAATTTTCTGTCCTTATTGGCTCCTAACCCAAAATTATAAAGTGATGCGTTTGATTACTTAGATCAAAAGATTTCTCAGCCAGTTAACGGACAGTAGTAATCGGTGCACCGGGAATCACCCTAGTAATGCAGCCGAAGGTTTAAGTACCTTCAGAGTAACAACCGATATAATATTTACGAATCACCGTAATATTTATAAACGGTTATTTCTATGCCGTAGTCTAGACACCAAGAAATAATTCGTTCCAAATGAATCAACTATCACAATACAATTAAGCCCTAGATGAGCCCGTGACTCCCTTAAGTCCAATGTCTAACCGTTATTATTAGTCAGATTCTATGATGAAATGCAATTTGTGGGCTAAGGAAAGGGTGATGAAATCCCTCACCTTATGTGAATTGGGGTGTTGCCCTTAACAGAATGAATAAAAAAAAGTGCAGAAATAACAACAATCATACAAAATAATTGCAGAAATCAAAAAATTACATTCAAGCCACTGCCCCTGCAGATTTTTTTTTACAACAATTGTCTATATATATTTTTTTTCTTTGCGGCAGAGCACCTGTAGAGTTTTTTTTTTAAATTTATCACCTTGATCGGCAGTCCTCCAGTGAAATTGGGTAGCGCTAGCGCGTTCACACCCCACTTGGTGTGCAACCGCTCCAACAATTCGACTTCAACTATTTGCAATTGTTTGACTTTTGAATTTCTCCACTTCGGTCTTGCTTGTTTTCCTTCCTTCGCTTGATCTTGATTTTGATTTCTTTTTTTTTTTTAAGAAATTGTTAAAACAAGGAAAGAGATTAAGGAAAAAAAAGGAATAGAAGACAAAACTAGCAAGATATTTTTTTCTTGTTTTTGGAGATTGCAATGTCAATAAATAACATCAAATCTGCCAATCAAGTGTTTTTTTAGAAAAAATGGAAAGGAATAGTATTAGAAGAAAATAAATCTAAAGTAAAAGGAAACAAAATAAATGAAAAGAGAAAGAGGGAAGGAGATTCTATTGAAAACAGGGAACGAAAAAGCAAAAGGAAAGAGTTGTTTTTTTTAATATATTTGAAAAGAAGAAAGAATTTGTAAAAGAAGAGAATGGGATTGAGAAATTAAAAGGAAAGAAATAGGTGAAAATTGGTAACTTTTTTTTCCTTTTAAAATTTGTAAAATGAAGAAAAGGGGTGTATAAAAAATAGGAAAGGAAATGAAGGAAAGAAACTGAAAAATTGGTAAGAAATTTAAAAGAAAAAGTGGCAATTTTTTTTTTATAAAAGGAAAGCAATGAGAGAAAATAGCAAGCAAATTAAAGATGTGAAAACTAAAAAGGTGATTGCAAAATGGAAAGAAATTTGGGTAATGGAATTATTCAGCAACAACGAGAAAATTTAGAAAGAAATTTGTTTTTTTTTAAAAGGGTAAGAGATTTGCAACAGAAGGAGATTTGTGAGAAGAAATTATAAGAAAATGGCAAGAATTTGTACAATGGGAAGAATTTAATGACAAAAATTTTCTTTTTTTCTGATTTGTAAAAGAAGAAAGAGAATGTAGAAGATTGGGAAAAGAAATGGAAAGATGGAAAGAAATAAAGCAAAAATTGAAAGGTTTTTTTTTTCCTTTAGAATTGAAAAGAAGGAAGAATTTATAAAAGAAAAGAAGGAGATTGAGAAATAAAAAGGAAATAAAAAAATGAAAGAAAAAAAAAGGAAATAAGGTCAAGAAAATTTGGCAAGTTTTTTTTTTTTTGCCTAAAGTAGGAATAAATTCGCAAGAGGGAACAAACAAATGTAAAAATTGGGAAGGAAGGAATAGATGTGACTAAAGAAAAGAAACTAAGAGACAAAAGTGGCAAGAATTTTTTTTCTCTTCTCTTGTTTAGATGATTCTAGCACCAATGTTTGATACAAAATCGACTAACAAAGAGATTTTTTTTAGCAAAACAAAAACAAAAATAAAAACTAACACGAATCAGATATTAAATAAACAATAAAATTTAATCGTTACCTCCCCGGCAACGGCGCCAAAAACTTGATCGTCGCTAATCTATGAATCAGAAAAGCGCGACATTTAAATTAAATTCTGCAAGCATACAGGTGTGTAGCATACTGGTCGAACACAGGGAGGTGTTATTAAAAAAAATATCATCTATTTATTCTTGGGCGAGTTAGACGAAGTTTGGAGTTGTTTTTTTTACTGTTGTTGAAATTACTCTGAATCTAATCAGTATCAAATTCAACAATTGAAAAGAAAAGAAACAATTACTAGAAAAAGAGAATAACAACTAGAACAATAACAGAAATTAAAAGTAGGATTCCTGTTGAAACTAATCAAACAGTGAATCGCTAACAAGCAGTAATAAAAGACAATAACAATATGCGTTCTACCCAAACCTAATTAGGTAGATAACACAAATTGTTATGAAAATAAAACTAGAAAAGAAAAGACTTTTTTTAGAACAAAAGAGAATACAGAATAGAAAAGTGAATGGCATTTACAATGGGACATCATGTATATTTATAGAGATGTAGACCAAATTCTAATCAAATCAATGACTAAATGGCCCTCTTTTCCCAAGAAGTAATATCATATCTTTTTCCTTCCTTGACCAAGCTTGATTGGAAAGCAAATCACGGTGAATATCTTCCAAATCTTCCCTATCTTCCATGTGGCAAATTGATTGATTGATTGATGAGCAGATTGCATGTGATTAATTCTTTCAAACAAGGATACTCATTAGACTCCAAAGGCAACAAGGGATAAAATCTTCAAAATTGATCTTTTCTTGGCAATATTTTTATCAGAAATTCTTCTAATTGGAATTTGAAAATGAATGTTCTGAATTGATTTCCATGATAAGAATTTGTTTATTCCTTTTATTAGTGTATATCATGCATACATTCATACATATGAATATATGTATATATTTATAATATGACACCAATCCATGTATTCTTCAAGGCAGAGGAGGCAGTGTGAACGCGTTCTATTCTTTGGCAAAAAGTGAGCTTGACGGGGATCGAACTCAGGTCTCTCAATACAAACTTCCATGCAATTACCAGTGAGCTACAACGTCTTTTGTAATTGAGATGGCTTTAATACGGGGAAGTAGCTTTTTATCTGTAGTTGGCCTTTAATTGAAACGAAGGAGGCATTTCTTGACATCCTGTAAAAACACACAAAAGTACCCAAAGTATCATTTATTTATTTACAAAAGATAAAATATAAGAGCATAAAATAAGCACATTTCTATGTTAATCAAGAGTATATTTTTAAAATTGAAAACAAATTTTGTTTTGAAAATTTAAACATTATTCAAGGTATTTGAATATTTAGTTGTATTGAAGTTGGGCAATCCAATATATAAAGATTTTGCATATACGTATGATCCACGGGTATTCAAAGTTTTGATATATTGGGTAGATATAGAATCACGCTCTAGTCGCCAGGAGATGGTTTTGATGATTGAAGCTTCATCATCAGAATTTATGTTCGAGTGACGAAAGTGGGATTTCTATATATTTCCATTGGCTGGTGTGAGAACCAAAATATAGTTAGAATATATTGTTTTGATTTGGCGCCAAAAATGTGATTTTTTGACTATATATCAAAGTTATGAATTTGAAAAGATAATCAATTAATTGATTGCTGGTTGTGTTGTTTGATTAATTAAATTGTTGACCCTTTAGCCAAATTGGACCAAATAGTGAATAATATTGAAAATTAGTCGCATTTGCATGCATATACATGTACTTACATTGAACAGGTCATAGCAAGGAGGCTAGAGCAGAAGAATAAAATTGTTTGTCCGACAAATAGGTACATGTTTACGAATTTATAGGGTTTTTGATGATTTTATGAGCCGATTGGCTAGCCGCTTGGCTGTTTCTTTTTATTTTTGGATTGATGAGGGCCATGGGAAGCTATTTGAAATATCCCGAAGTCCCCGGTGCAGGGGAGGTTATGGCGAAATTTTTCGAAAATTTAGGGTGTTAGCCAAATTTTTGAAAAATTTGAAAAGTTTTTAGAAATTGAAAAGTTGAAGAACTTAAGCCGTAATAAAAATAATGAAAGTTGAGTTGATTAGTTAAACAACTTTTGGCTTCGATCCTTTTCGGGGATGAAAAGTTTTAAGTGGGGGAGATTGTTATAACCCGGAAATCCGAGCCAATTTAAAATTTTAATTTTAGCAATTTTAATGAATTTTGAATATTTAAAATGGATTATTTCAAATAATAGCGACGAGAAATTTATTTTGAATAGAATTAGAACGTATATATTTATGTAGCTCGTCGTTAGAATATAAATATTTATTTCAAAATATAAAAGGAATTGAAAATGGCGCACTAGTTCGAAAATTCGATTTCGAATTTCAAATGAATGTACAGGATTCAAAATAAACCGGATTTTAGCGAAACCAAAAATATTTGAATCTAATTGAGAATATCTTTCCAACGAATCCGAAAAATTGAAATTTCAAAGCGGGGACAAAAAGTTATGCCCAGTTGAAATTTTAGAATAGTTGCTATGGAATTCTGGCCCTTAAAAATGGGAATTTTGCAAACGACCTCGGTTTTCGACGAAACCACTATTGTTGGATCTGTGGTGTCAAGTTATTGCCAGGTTTCAAAATTCGTAATTTTTCGAATCAATACGTGAGCGTGGCAAAGGAAAACGCGTTTGACCAGTTTCAGTTAATTTCGATCGACCTGAAAATGGCCATTTTTCAAACGGTCTCGGAATTTGACGAATTAGATTTGTTAGGACCATATTGTCAATATGAAGCTAGAAAATATTTTTCAGGAATTTTTAGAGTTCGTTTGTGCCCCCGGTGAATTGAAATGCGCGTTCAAATTCAATATATATAGTTATATTTTGATTTTGATGAAAATTGGTCGAATTAGTCTACGATACATATCCCATTGTGTTTGGAATGGGGGTAATTAGCTATGAACGACAGGCTGTGGGTCTCGTTTGGAGGTCAAAATAAAAAGTTGCTTTTTGCGAATTTAAAATAATAAGATAATTAAAATATATAAGTGGGCCAAAGCCCTTATCCTCAAATATGCGGTCAACCCTCTCTCCCTCAAATGGATCGATCAAACCTAATTACATCAGGAAATAAAAAAATAGAAAAAACGACGATGGAAGGTGGAAACCGCTCCTCCAGGCGGAGCGCCACCGCCACTCGCAGCCGGCGCCACCCCCTCCCCCTTCCAGCCCGCGCCTCCATCCCCTCTTCCAAAGACCGACGCCCACGAAGACCCCAAATCGAGAAGCCCTAGCCACAACCACATTGGAAGCCGACCGCACACCGGAGCAGCACTTAATCCCACGCGCCTCCTTCATCCTCCCCCGCCGCCGCCAGCGACGCTCCAGCCCCCCCCCCTCTTTAGACGATTTACAGTAAGTTTTTTTAGTTTTATTTAATTAATTTATTTAGTTTCTACATAATTAGTTTAAAACAAAATCAATTTTTTTATATATAATAGAAATGTAAAGATTAGTTTTATTTATAGAGAATATAAATTAAAGATTTATTTTTTATTAGTTAAAAGGTTTTGATTTAGAGAAAAAATAGATTTTTCATGTTGACAAAAATGAGATTATTATGATCATAAAAAGTAGATTTTCACTAGGAAAGAGTTTAGATTTTTAAAGTGAAAAGATCATATTTTTGAAGTATGAAAGCATATATTTTTATCTACATGAAAGGCGTGATTTTTTTTATGAAGTAAAGGTGGAATTTTTATATTGTAGAAAAAATAAAAATATGATTTTTATATTATAGAAAGAATAAAAAAATATGATTTTTATATTATAGAAAGAATAAAAATATGATTTTTATATTATAGAAAGAATAAAAATATGATTTTTATATTCGTAGAGTATTAAAAATATGATTTTTAATGTATAGAACATCATATTAAAAATGTGATTTTACTATGAATAGCGTGGAGAAGGCTGCGTTGGAAGTACGGGCAAATCCAGACGGTTCAGAAATTCAGAAATGAAATGGTGATTTGGTTTAGCTCTTGGTGAGAACTCCTCACTTTTATTTTAATTTCTAGTTTGAAATATATACTAGGATGCAGACGGTGCTTAGCAGCACCCGACACCCGTCGTCCATAGGCCATAGATGACTTGTTTTTTTGATTGTTGTGTAGTGAAATTTGATTGTGTGATGGTGAATGAAATAAAATATTTTATAGTGGAAAGTATTTTATAGTTAAAAATATAATTTTTAACGTATATATAAAATAAATAATTATAAACAAATCGGACAATTTGTTTATATACACTGATTGGACTGATATTGATTGGGACGATAAATTTTACACATCACCCAACGGCACAAATATAATATGTGTATGTTGATTTGAAACCCCACATGGGTATTGGGATGATATTTGACGTACACTAATCCCGATTGTTTAGTTGTATGTCAATCGATGGGTTGACAAACCGTGTAAGCGTTAATTATTTATATTTAATGTGCAGTTGTATGGTGCACTCTGGATGATGATTGATGATTTATCGTTGCTATTATATACATGTGTTGTAGAAAATCCATATAATTAACATTATATGGTAATTGATTGGGCCTCATTCCAATTTAGAAAATAAATTCATGTGTTTAATAGAAAATAAATTCATGTGTTGAATAGAAATATAAATTCATGTGTTGAATAGAAATATAAATTCATGTGTTGAATAGAAATATAGATTCATGTGTTGAATAGAGAAAATATTCATTTGTTGAATAGAATAACGAAGTTATTGAAATATATAAAACCGTGTTGATTAGATTGACACCATTTTGACGTGAACGATATTTATATCGATTATATTCGTTTTTAAAATGAATATAGAAAAGGAATTGATTTCAAAATATAACATTTTTAAAATATTATCGGTTGTATATCGACGAAGTGGAATATTCAATTTTGATTAGAAATTGAATATGAAGTTGAAATTGTTTTGAAAACGAATTTAAAACGATTTATAAAATACGTTTAAAAGGAAATCAACGAAATATATAATATATATATTATATATAATGGCCTGAATAGAACGCGCTGCGGTAGTTCACGAATTCCGATCATTGACTTCGAATGGACATTGCGGGAGATCCGACCGTCGGATTCTCCCAAAACAAGAACCGTTGTGTTCGTATCGAAAAGAGCTTTCTAACGAATATTAGAGATTAGAAATCTAACAGTTGGATTTGGAATTATGTCCAAATCAAATTTGGAAAAGGTCGCTGTAATTGCTGTTCGATGGCCCTTTATGGAAATCTACTGTATGGGCCTTGATAAAATTATTAAAAATAGTAATAATTTGTGTAAAATCATAAGAAATGATTTGTGAAGAATTGGGATGAAAAATTCCAAATTTGAAAAGATAAAAATAGATTTTTATCGAAATGAACTAGCTTTGAACTAGAATTAAAATCCATTTATTTTTAAATAAATAAATTGGATTTGAAATGGTTTTGAAAATAAACAGAATTTCCAATAATTGAATTGCAATGGATTTGAATCGAAATTATCTTTGGAATATTTCGATGTTGGATTTCGTGATTATACAGATATTGTAATGGAAATTTAAAAGATATATTTATATCGTTATTTCCAATATGATATTTGTTGGTCGTAGAATTTGATATTGAATATAAGCCAATATATTTTCTGTTCAGAGCCTTATATTTAATATCAAATGGGATTTGGGTTTGTCGTGAATGGTGTCTTCATTAACACTTTTCTTAAACCCAGTTGAGAAAAGATTAAATCTTTTTATTTAGATTTAATGAAGTGTACCAATTAAATGGTATTTAATTGGAATTGAATTAGAATTGATTTTTGGGTTTATCGTTAACAGTGTTTTAAATAACACTTGTTCTTTAACCCGATAATTAATGGAATGTGATTTTGGGTTTATCGTGAACCTTGTTTTAGGTGACATTGGTTCTTTAACCCATTTAAAGGCAGTATATTGATTTTTTTTTTTGGGAAGATTAAAACTAAGTGGAGTTTTAATGAATCTTTAATTAGATTGAAATAATCGAGAATGGAGTATCACCAGTTTTGCTCCAGGCGATAGTTAAATCTTTAATTGGATTTGAAGGTGAAATGGTAATTGAATTTACCGATAACACCGTGGTGTTAGATATGAAGTATGATCAGTTTTACTTTATGGGATGAATTGGTTGAGATTGGCAAATAAAATAAATGATTACTTCGGTGTGGTTCGCTAATCCCGACTAGTTCGAATTGATATTCAAAAGAAGATTAAAGAATAAATTTAAATGATTTATCTTTGATAAAATTAATGGGAACCTTTCCCAAAGAAAAAGAATATTTGAATAAAAGAATATTCTGAATTGGAACGACGCGTATGTTGTGTTTGTGTAACACTTGTTTATTATATACGCGAGTTATTCAGAAAGACTGGGTTTGTCCCATTCTGAATAACTGATTCGACGTGATGTCGAGGATGACGACGGTGGTTGAAGACCGGAGGTCTTCACATCGTCTGGGTGATTACTGATGATCTTGATTGGGCTGTACACCCAAGAGGAGGGAATCAGATAGTGATCGTCCAGACATACATGGAGATCGATGGATATGCGTGGTACAAGGTGCCTCCGGTTTTATTCAGACCCAGAACGAACTTGTAAATGGACTGTGTGTCTGAAATTGGATTGTATTCTATGTGATTGATTGCTATTAAATATATATCTGTTTGGTAGTGGAGAATTTATTCTCTTGCTTAACGCCCTTCTGTGAGAAGTACGAGCTCAAGGGTTATATATTGATGGATATCAATCGCATGGCGTGAATTGCCTGTGTGGCATGCCTATGTGGCAGTTGATCAAGGCTTCTGTTGAAAAGCAAAGTCTTGTGGTTGATGATCAAAGCACGGCCTGTGTGGCATAGCTTTGTGTAGTGTGGATTCGCGAGCATCACACCCCGGTTGTGAACCAGAAACGGGAGAGGACCTCATGGAGGACATGCGTTTCTTTCTAGCTAGGGTGGTGTCAGTGACCTACTAGCCCTGACATTTATATTATTTTCACCTGTGTGGTTGTTGCTGTTGCGAGGCGCCTCGGATATATCGGTGACTGTGTGGAGCCGATGGAGTCATTTGGCTCATTTACGCCCCAAAGGGCGGGGAAACATAGTGTTTAGGCATTTTAATCCACATCGATGGACCGACCCTGACGATCTAAGGGCCCACCTGAGTCTGGGTCCTGGAACATGGTAGGCTAGATTGTCTCGAATCGGTAGAAGACGATCCCTGGCCTCGGTTCACAGATGGAAATCCAACTTCCGATACGTGACTTTGCGGTTTTGATTGTAGATCCTAGTATGGCGACATAGTGGTATGGGGCATTTATGTTGTCTATGATTAATACTTATGATTGAAATTGTTTTCTTCACTTATAGTAATAATAAAAAATGAAATTTAGCGTATCAAGCATTCTTTGGCTATTATAAGTTGAAAACCCTATCCTCCGGCTTGGGTTGCATTGTGTGATGGGACCTGGGTCTTATAATAGCTTCATTGTTCTTTATTTAGCATTGCGCTGTTGTTTTATGCACTGATGTTCTTGGGAGGAAACCCGTTCCATGTTATACGGCGTGGTCCCTAGATTTACCTAACTTTAAAATAAAGATTAATAACTGTTTTAGTTCTCACACCAGTCACATGACTGACCTGGAGTTTATTGTTTTAACCTAAACTCTGGGTGCCCTTAATTTAACACGGGCAGCTCATAGTTTTGGTTTTGCAGATTTATATTCACAGGATCCTGATTTACAGCTGGAATGATATCCGGAAAGCTCTGTATCCGTATATCTCCTTCAGTTGTGTATTGTATTATTTTTCCGCTGCAGTAATGTACTTAAATGTAATTTAAATCTCTGATATTTTCTATGTAATCTTTATTCATACTCTGCATATTTGTGTATTCTGATGGAATTGTTGTAATATACAATGAAATGTTCTTCTTTTTGGATTCCGGTTTGGCTTTCCTTAATTCAATCCGCCCTTTCGTTACTGGGGAAGTTCGGGTTGTAAAAAAAATAAAGTTAATAACTGTTTAGTTCTCAAACCAGTCCCAAGAGTAACTCGAAGTTTATTGTTTCTACCTAAACTCTGGGTGCCTATATTTTTCACATGGACAGCTAATAGTTTTGGTTTACGTAGATATTTCTTTTCACAGGATCCTAGATTACAACTGGAGCTATATTCGGAATGCTTTGTATCCGTGTATTTCTTTCATTTGTGGTAGTTGATGTTTTCCGCTACACATTCTACTGTTGTATTATAATTTCCGCTATTGTGTAATTTAAATCTCTAATACTATTTTTCGTTGTATATTATTTATTTGAACTCTGATATCTTGCACCCTTTTGGAAATTATTGTAATAGTAGTGTAATGTACTCATATTTGTGTTCTGATGCGTCGTGTTCTCAAAGCAATCCGCCTTCTCGTTTGGTTTAGGTCGATCGGGATTTGCGGGTCATCGCAAAACCCCCTTTTGTTCCACTCCTCCACTCCTCCATATGTACCACCGAGCACCACCTGCACCATGCCATGACGTCTCCCCTGTACGAAGGGACTTTCACAATATAACAAGAGAGATAAATAAGTATACATCAACCCACACAGTCGGAAAACAAAATTCATATACCAAATTTTATATTTGTGCATAGGTGTACCTTATGTGAGCGTTATTAAGTGAGTTTTCTTAATTCATATACAATCAATGCAAGCAAAACCAAGAAATACAGCTCCATGTACCTGTACTTACTAAATTTAAACAAGTGAGTCTCAACATATGAAGTTTAAATAATCATTCATTCATCAAATTAAATATAATCACCTTATTCAGATGGTTTAGAATGATTCATAATATTCTTGCATTCAATCTATATTTCATCCAAAATTCCTTAACTAAGTTGTAAAATCATTTACAAATCAATTTTATATGTTTAGTTTCACTCGATACCATTTATAATCCAATCAAATTTTATTTAACTTAACTCGAGTTAAATTTATTCGATTCAATTTACTTTTAACATTTCAATCCATTTAACTTACATAAGTTAAATTTAAATTTAGAATTGAATTTCCCGCCTTTTATTTCAAGTAATACAAATATATGTATATATTTATAACCATTTTCACATTCAAAACATTTAAATATTTAAAACTTGTTTTTCTCAAACAAATTTCCATTACCAAATTTTATTATGGTAGCAATCCATCACTTCGAAACTCGAAAATCAGTACTGATGATGTTGCAATCATCATCAGAATTATTTTCCAGTGACTAAAGTGAGTTTAGTGCTTGATTGCTTTCAAAATCATTTTAAAACAAATTTTAATCAAAAGTTCCTTCAAATTAATGCCATATCACTTCATAATACTTCAAAAAATATTTTCTAAACATCCGGGATTTAAATTCTCAATTGTGGTCTGAATTAACTTTTAGTTAGCTCATTTGTATATTCCATTCTTATATAAATTCTATTTGGTTGTAAATAACCAATTCGTTTTTATAATCTGATCTGATTATAATAACAACAACCAATCACATTAACAATTTCAGAAAATTATTCCTTTTATATCAAAATATAATCTCGGGTAAGACTATTTCACTTACCCACTTAAAACAATATTATGTCAATTTGCTTCTTTCAAGTGTTTAAAAACACCTATCGATACAGTTGTTCCTTCCTTATTGACTAGAGTTCGTAAACAACTCAAAAATAAATCAACACAATATAAAATGATTTTTATAACATTAAAAAGCATTCTCACTGACATATATACACTCAAACTCAATCTAGGGTATTACTAACCCCATCTCTCTTGAATTATGCCACAAAGCCAAGGTTATCACGCAACCTTATGGATAGTAAATTGAGTTTAGCATCTTTATTTCATCCAAAATAGTTTGTAACATCCAAAATAATGTCCAAATCTAATAAAACCAAATGTAAACAAATTGTATAAGAAGTTTTAAAGTGGAAGGTTTGTATGTTTTTAATAAGAGCTTACTTAATAGTATAATTAAGTAAAAGTAGTTATAGTCAAAAGGAGATTTTCCAAAAATGAGTAATGGTTTATAAAACCATATTTAAATTGAATAGTAAATAAAACTTGTGAGATTATATTAAAATCAGCTTTCTCGTTACGAACTTTTATCTATCTTAAGAAAAGAATGTTGTCAAATCAAGGTCTGAGAGGTAAATAAAATACCCCAACTTGAACAACTTCACTATTATCAAGAGATTGTACTAATTTGTAATGGTAGTAGATGTTGGAAATAATGCATTGTTTCCATAAGAAATATTGCAATTTTATTTTTCAAAGTTTTGAGAAATTTAATAAATTGTTGGGTTTTATTAAACAATGTATCATTTGACATTATTTGGCCCAGATATGAAATGTGGCCATATTTTAAGTACATGACACTAATTTTTTTTATTTTGATGCAAACGGTAGTGAATCGCTAGATTCACGCCTTCATTCATTAAACATAAACGTACATGACACTGTTTTCTAAATAATAATTTGAGAATATATTTTTCTAAGTAATAAGTAAATGAATAGATTTTTTGAAGAAATAAAATGAGATATTTGCGAGCCTTTACATATGGCATATTAACCTTGGCTTTGTGGCGTACCTCGATAGAGATGGGGTTAGTAATACCCTAGATTGAGTTTGAATGTGTGTGTGTGTATATATATATATGAGAGAGTGTACTTGTTAGTGTTGTAAAATGTTTTATATTATGTTTGTTTATCGGTTGAATGGTATATAAATTCCAAATCGACGTTTTTAGCTGACGTAGTTGATAGGAGCTTCTAAACACTTGAACAAGGCAAATAGACATAGTATGGTTTTAAAGATATGGTAAATGAAATTATTTTACCTATATTTTATATATTTATATACAAGTGAAGTTTGAAATGGGATTTATAAATGGGAAATGAATGAGAATTAAGGAATCGAAATTTCTGGTTAATTTGAAAATGGTATTCCAAAGATTTGAAAAGGAAAATATTAGGGTTATTTTAATGAGTTTTTGAAAATAAATGGATTTTAAAGATAAATTATTGGAATAAAACAAAATTAGTTTTGAATCCAGATTTTACAATTTTGAAATCCGGAGTTTGATTCCGAAATTCTTGACTAAGTTATATTATAGATGCATATAAATCCTAAGTATTAGAGTTGGTCTGTGAATATGTAATGGAAAATTCAACAGTCACAATTTTCAAGTTATATTTGGAAATCTAGACTACTTATATTAAATAAATAAATTAGTTTTGAATCCAATTATAATAAATATGAGTACAATACGAAAAAAAAGATTTTTAGTTGTGTTGGAAATATGCTATAAAAAAATTTAACAGTGGAATTAAGAACGGTATATAACGACATGTGGTAACTAAGTGAAGCATTGTTATGATTTCTTATTTTCTTTCCACTGGGCTGCTGTGGTTATTGCAAGTGCGACCCTCACGTTCTTCTCAACTTATCTTGTATAGCCCTGCATTCTTTGAATAAAGTAGTATTCCTGCAATGTCATACGTTTGCAAGTTTGTCACATACTTTAGTCAAATATACTTGTAGTCAAAACATTACTAAACTAAGTAATAAACAATAAATCGCATCCCCAATCAAACAAGGGTTTTAATCTAGCATCCCTACAAATCAAAATCGTTGCGATCATTTGTTATTTCTAGACTGTGTAATAAAAAGTAGGGATGTGTTGTGTATGTACATGCCCCCAATCAATCTTTAACCAACTGCCTGTTAAGATATTTTTCGTCACCACCGGAGAATGGTATAAGGTAATCGACCTAAGGATAGAATGGGATTATTTAATTCCCACAAGCTTGAGTTAGTTCACCGTTTTCTAGATATCATGGTCTTGAGCCTGAAGATTAGTTATTCTTCCCTCAAGGGGTAAGTATGACGCTTATGGGACTCAACAACCAACAATTACCTCGGATAAGGGCTCCTTAAGAACAACAAAAGTTAGGAAGCTAAATGTCTTGTAGAAGGGTATTTATGAGAGCTAGGTTTAAGGGTAAGACTTGCGTATGAAGCTTTTGTTGGGGAGAAAGCATTAGGCAGGTATGTATGTATCCTTCGAAAGTGTTGATTGAGGAATGTCGAACAACATAGCACAACAATATACCATATAATAAACAAAATAGTAAAGAACACAACAATTTATAGTGGTTCAGTTTGGATTGAACCTACGTACACTTTAAGGGCTTTGATGATTTTATTTATATACAAGGTTACATAAGGAATCACCAAATTGATTTACAAATTAGGGTTAGCTCTTTTAGAAATGAGAGCAAAATTAGAGAATGAGATAAAGTCCCTCAAAATGAGACCCCTAGGGTCTTATTTATAGGCAAATCGGGTCCCCATTCTGTGGTGAACCTAGCAAAAGCCTCACTCGGCTGCTTTAACATGGTATCGGCTGCTCTTGTGACTTTTGATTTCGGTAGAAAGGTTTCGGCCGCCTTTCTTCTTATTGAATATTTTCATTGATACCTTCTTGCCTTCAGAACGTCAATCTCGGGATTTCGGGAGTGGTTCTGCTGACATGCCTTTCGGTAGCTCGATATCGGAATCTAAGAGCTTGACTTTGGTGGCCCTTGGTTTTGTGACCACTGTTCTCGGTCTACATCCATACCTTTTGGTTTTAGTGTCTGAGAGGTTGAATTTGTGACAATATGCTTTCGGTATGCCTCTCGATGTCTTTAAAGTTGTTTCCTAGTGATGGTTTCGATATCCCTTTACTTCTCTTAGCTTGGCTTTCAACTCTGTAGCCTTCACTTGTCGGTATTGGTGCCGAAATTAAGCAAAATAGAGTGAATGCCTCCTTTCTTCTTTCGACAACCCAGGATTTTGGTCTTGATCTCACAATTGCTTCATCTGTGACCCCTTTCAAATGACTTATAAATTCTCTTCTAATGTTAGCATCGGTACTGAACTAAGTAGTGCTGGCAGCCCCCTTCCCTCTCTTACCTGATGTAGCACTTCCCTTTAGTGGCTTTAAGCTTTTGGTTGATACTCCTTTGGTTCCCCACTTCTGTTTGCTTATGGTTTTGGGTGGTATGCTTTTAGAGTTGTACTCTTGCTAATCCTTCAGTAAATGCACTTCATTGCCGGTGTTTTCCTTTCGTTTCGCCACCAACACTTCGCTTTGACTTATTGTTGTTTCTTCCTCTATTAATTTGTTGTCTGTGTAGGACCGACACTTTTGTGCTTAGGTACTGGACTAGGGACTCTTGGTCCTTTTCTTTCATTGCGGATGTAAGCCTGACATCTCTTTTCCGGCAATACTCAATGTTGATGCTTGACTATAACTTGACCCTTTTTGCTGTCGTTTTTGACTTTCGGACTTTCCCCCTTCTAGCATCATAGACTCCCTCAAGTTCCTTTTCTTCACAGTTCATGTCTCACTGCTTGAAACCCTTTTCTCTTATTGCTTCGGAACTTCTGCTTCTTCATAGTTGGCCGATGCAAATTTTGGTATTAACATTTAGCCCCCCTAATATAAATAAGCTTTTGTTCTTTAGGAAAAACCCTGTGGTTCCTGTACCGTTTCCTCTATAACTTATGAAATATTAGAAAGGTTTTAGCATTAGTGTAACATCCCAGGGTTTCAGAACCATTTAAAATTTTGATTTAAGCTATTTTGAAATATATCGAAGGAAAAACAACTATTTTTTGCTAAATAATTTTAAGTTTAGTTTCTATGTTTTAATTGACTTAAAATAAACCTAGCATAATTGTTAAAACTATTTAAAGATCTGGAATTTGAAACTTCGATTTTTAAATCAACACACAGCCCACAAAAAGAGGGATTTTGCTAGCGAGCTTAGAATTCGACAAAACCATTTTTGCTGGATTCGTGATAGCAAATCATTGTTGGGTTTCAAATTTCACGACCAAATGAGTTAGCATGTGGCCGTGCTTGATAAAACCATTTGGGTTTAAACAAACGATCGATTTACAAAGGAATGTTGTTGATCTTGGAATTCGATTTCACTTACTTTCCGGATTTGTGTCAACAAATAATGGAGGAATCCTAAAACTAACTATTTATGGAAATGCCGTTCGGGCGTGAGAGACAAAAGGATGCGTTAAAATCTCATTTTTGGGGCTTATTGGAGTATAATTGAGAATTTAATCAGAAGGTCAATCAAACACAAAATTCAACGAAACTTGATTCGTTGGACTCAGAATTCCATGTATTTTCTTGTGCCAAAATCTTGTAGTCAACGAAGATCGTTTGTAGTCGAACGATCGGAGAGAGCGGGGAGAGAATTCTTACTTAAATTCTCTTTCTCTCCTTTCTCTGCTCATAATTTCCTCCTTCTTCAAAACAGCCTCTTCCAAATTAATGGCCTCCTCCACGAAACCCTAGCCCACCCCCTACCCCACGCGCAAACACCTACCCTACCCCATACGCAACCCCCTACCGTATACGCACGCAAGAAGCCCCCTCCCCTCTTCTCCTTCTCCAATTTACTCCATAGCAAGTAAAGGTGCTTCATTTAAGGTATCTAGCCTCTAGTACTAGCATCTGGCTCTTCCTTGGCGAACCCTAAGCCCTCCAGACGAGTTGTAGGCCTCTCCAACCCTCTCTCCACTTCCGGACAGCGAAGGTCCAAGCTCCAGGAAGCTCCAATCAACCACAGATCCTTTATTACTTGCTTCATACACTTTCTAGAGTGCGTACCAAGATTGGCAAGAATTTTCAAGCCATTTGGAGCCAAAAAGGCGAGATTTTTAGGCGGTAGTGAGCATTGAAAACTCCGGATTTGCAGTGTATTGTTTCTTGATGGCAGGGGTGAGAGATTCTTGCTTTAATTAGTGTGTTAAAGTAGTTTAATTAATTATTAAAAAATAATTAATTAGGCATTTTAAGTGGTTAAGTAATACGGTGAAATTTGGTAGGTTGCAAGTAAGAAACGACACTATGTTATCACTAGAACGACATGCGAAATTTGCATGTAGTTAGATTACTCATTTCATGTAGTATCCCTTTGGATTTCAACATATGAACACTTCACAGATCATTTGCATTAGAAGCATAGTATGAATTTGTGACACTCTCAGTTTATACTACGTGGATGGACACTTGTGGCGCCTTAAATGGCATTGTATGTTGAGTATTTATTTATTTATGACTATCGCATGTGAATTGGATGAAAAGAAAAATAAATAATAATAGATACATTTTCAAGTCGAACGACTTGTTTACGTTCACCAATTTAAATAAAATCAATGCGATAAGATAAATGACTCATGGAATAATTGTTTGATGGTTGAAAACCCCACACGGGTCTTGGATGCTTTTGATTTGCACATCTCCCTGGTTTATAGTTCTCCTGTTAATCGTTTGGTTAAACAGTCGGAATAAGCTTCAATAAAACATATTGAAGCTTATATGAGAGCATATTGGATGTCTTCGGAACGTGGAATAGTTGTTCGCAACTATTGTTGAATGTATTGGATTGATACGAGGAATTTTTGCATGATTTAGTTGAGTTTCATTTCAATCCAAGATAAAAAGGAATACTTTAATAATATAAAAATACGAGGTAAAAACTGAAAATAATTTCGAAGTCCTGTTTTGGATGGACACGTTCTTATCGAAATATAGATGAATAGTTGTAACTGTGGAGAATGATTTTGAAGTATTTTTAATATACTTTTGGCTATGCAAAGTATTTGAATTTTAAATTAAGAATAACTTTTTAAAGTGAAGTTCGGTCAGCTTATGTTGTAAATGTTTTAGAAGAGATTTTCTTTTGGAAGTTTCATGTTTATTTTCATTATGACTGTAAAGAAATTTTGGGAGTGAACGGTGAACTTTCGAAAAATATTTATTCTTTAGATTAATATAATTAGGACCAAATGATGAAATATTTGAATTCGGAAATAAACGGCGAAAATTATTTTGTTTAATTAAATAAAGTAGTTTATAAATGTTTTCAATTTGATTATCATTTATAAAATCGATTCGGGCATGAATAGAACGTGTCATACAACGACAGTTCGCGAACGTCAACCCATAACTCAAAGCTGACGTAGCGGGAGATCCGACCGTCGGATTCTCCTTAAAGCGGAACCGTTGGGTTCGTATTGAAAATATATTTCCATGGATATAAGCGGTTAAAATTTGAATGGTTAGATCCTGAAATATGTCTAAATCAATTTGGCAAAAGGTCGTTATGGATGCAGTTCGGTGGTCGATGTTGAAAACCAACTATAAGGCCCTTAATAAAATTATTAAAAATATAAATAAATTATGATAAATCATAATGAGTGATTTGGAAGGAGTTTTGGTGAAATATTCCATGACTTGAAAGATAAATATTCTTTTTATCTAAAAATTTGCGTTTTAGCAACTATAGAGAAATTTATATTGTGAACATAGTGAGTTAATTTAAGGTTTGTCATGAACGACATCGTTAGGAATAATTTTTCTTGAACCCAACCATAAAAAGGAAGGATTTTATAGAGGAAAATTAGAAAATTTACCAAGATTTAATATATATAAAAGGTGATTTCTGAAAGAGTCCATAATGAATGAGAAATGGCATTTTGGGGATTTACAGTAAACCAGGTTTTAAATAGCAGTTGTTCTTTAACGTAAGAAAATAAGATTATTTTCTAATATTTGGTTAAACACTGAAATTTGATTCTTGAGATTTGAGAATTTATTCCCAATAAAGTTATTGAGAACCGTTTTCTAAAGATATAAAATATTTAATTAAGAGAATATTTTTGGTTGGAAAGAAATGAGGTTTGTCTTTGTGTATTTAATACACGATTTTAAAGATACATAAGTTATTTGAATAGTCCAGGTTTTACCTATTCCCAATAATCATAACGACGAGTAAAGTAAATGATGAGGACGACGGTTGAAGACTGGGGATCTTCACATCGTTCTGAACTGCTACTGATGTCTTGATTGGGCCATACACCCAAGACAAGGTAATAAATGGTGGTAGTTTAAAACGTACTGGTAGATCTTCCGGATACGCAAGGACCTCTCTCCTGTATTGGACATATGGGACGAGGAATAAGGTGCACCCGGTTTCGTTCAGACCCAGAACGGACTTGTGAATGGATTGTGTATGACGTTGTATTACGGTCTATATTCATTGATCTCTGCTAAATATATATCTTTTTGGTGGCGGAGAATTTATTCTCTTGCTTAACATCCTTCTCTGAGACGTACAAGCTTAGAGGTTATATATTGGCATAAATCAATGGTATTGTATGGATTGACAATGTGGCATGATAAGATGCAAATGATCAAGGATTTTATTGAAAAGCAGGGCCTTGTGGATGATGATCAAAGCACAACTATAAGTAGCGTAGCTTTGTGTATAGCAATAATTCGCTAGCCTCACACCCCGGTATGAGTCAAAAACGGGATTGACTGCTGGGAGTTCATGTGTTTCAGACTAGCTAGAAGTAGTGTCATGGTATGGACCCCAGACAATTTTACTTATGTGGATGTTGGATTGTAAGGCGCCTCAGATTGGACCGCGAAACGTATTGTTCAATAAAAACTAATTCACAAACGTTAGGTGTGGACCGACCCTGAAGATCAACGGGTTGCCCATTGTAACGACCCGGATTTTGTCGACTTTGGTTATCGCCATAAACTCAATGATGACTAACCAAACATCGAAAAATACCAGATGGTTAATGAAAGAAATTAGAGGGTGAGGAAAGATAAGATAGAAACTTAGAATAGAAGAAGAAGAAGACAACATCAGAGTAACACGAACCTCACAGCGGAATGAATAACATATAATATATATAACATATAATATATATAACATAACTTGAAATATACATTTGTACTTGAATATACATCATTATCAAAGTACAACACTTAGAACATAGCGGAAAAAAAAACTATAGCTATATGATCCTGAAGCCTTCTTCTCCAGCTCTTCAAGTATCTGTAAATTCATGACAACTTGACTGCCCGTACAAAATTGGGCACCCAAGAGTTTAGGGAAAACAAAATAAAATAAACTCCGGGTCAGTCATGGGACTAGTATGAGTAAAATAGTTTAAAACAGTTCAAACAAGTAAACGATATCTCATAAGACCACGCCGTACAACGAAACGGGTTTTTCCCTTATGAGAATCCAAAATATCTTTATATCAAAAACCTTTTGATATTACAATAATGTCTATCAATCACAATATAATAATCATCTAGCAAAAACGCTTCCATCTCACGTTCTACATATATAGTATACAATCAAAACCGCAAGCACTTATTGGGTAATGGATTTTCAACTATGACAAGGTATGGAACCACCTTTCGCTAGTGTACCTTTAGAGAGAATGCACTGGGTTCAACAAGAACATCTTGCAACCCGGCCACACATGACCGACCACTCATTTCGCTTGAGTGTATCGAATGTATATCACCAACGGTTGGGATCAACAACCATTTCCCGAATGGGACAGCATCAACAATAGATTTTTAGAAGTAAATTGAACTCTAGATCAGGTGATTATACACCCTAATAGGTGCGACCTACATAGCCATGCGGCCTGCCCGATTTCTGTCATTTATCAGATGTGAGGCTAGAAGCTACGCTTATCTTTTACATTCCACATCTTCATTCACTTAGAATGTCACATTATCATACCCTTTAAATCACAAATTGATTTATCCAAAAATAACACGGGTATATAGCTAAGAGAAACCAGTTCCTCCGCCACCAAACGTAAATACGTTTGAAGAGATAAACATACGCGATCTATTAGATATACTTTGTCTGACCTTCGTCCATACAAGTTGTCGTGGGACTGGACAAACCGAAGGCACTATTCAGTATATCCATCTTAAGCACTGTTATCTAACATTTATACAACAGCCCTTGCACTTTACTCCGTCTTCAATTATCTTTGTCATATATGATTCGCAACACTTATGCCAATACAGAGTGGTTCTTTGGATAATAATCCAACCGGTCTCTCCATATTAACAACGTTAAAATGGTAAAAACTTCGATAGTCGGTGAGTTAACTATCAAAGAAAAACAGGTGTGCAAACAACGATATTATTTCCAGGTGGAAATTATATCAATCAATCATCATTTAACATTTATCTCTTTAGTTCATTAATTTACTTACCTCATGTTTCCATATATTCAGCATTCTTATTTTCTATTGTCAGAAAACATTTCTGATTCGTATTTGGAAAACATTTCCAAAACTCCTTCACGATCAAACCTTATCATTCCTTAGTTAAGAAGGAAGTCAATCAAGTTGGGGTATAATTACCTCTCAGACCTTAACTGAACAACATTTTAACTTCGAAATGGTCAAAGTTTATCTTTAAATCTTTTACAACTTCATTACGTAACTCTCGGATTCCATTTACGAATCCACTTCTTTATTGAAACACTGGTTATAACAATAACGTTATAATCCCTACTTTCGAAATATCTAACTCCAACTATAACTTTTATTCTTTTAACTCTATTGGATTAACTCTTTTGGGTTAGCTCTAATCGATTAACCCTATTTGACTTAACTCCTTTAACCCTGTTCGAATAACTATATTCGATTAGCTCCATCAATTCTATTCGAATAAACTATATTCGATTAACTCCTTCAATTCTATTCAAATAAACTATATTCGATTAACTTCGTCAATTCTATTCGAATAAACTATATTCGATTACTCCTCTTAACTCAATTCGAATGATTAATATTCGATAACTCCTTTCGATTAACTAATAATCGATAACTCCTTTTGAATAACTAGATTCGATTACTCCTCTTAACTCGATTCGAATGACTAATATTCGATAACTCCTTTCGGTTAACTAATAATCGATAACTCCTTTTGAATAACTAGACTCGATTACTCCTTTCGAATAACTAGATTCGATTACTCCTTTCGAATAACTAGATTTGATAACTTCTTTTAACTCTATTCGAATAATTCTAGTCCGATTTAACTTCATTTGAATAACTCTAATTCGATTTAACTTCAATCGATTAACTCTAATTGATTTACTCTAACTGATTCACTCTAACTTTAACTGGTTACTTCTAACTGATTAACTCTAACTGGTTAATTCTAACTATAACTGGTAAATTCTAACTGATTAACTCTAACTGTTTAATTATAACTCTAATCGATTTCTCTTATTCGAATAACTCCTATTTGATAACGTTTATTCATTTATAAAGATTTACTTTTAGTAACAGTTCTTCACTTTATAAATGTTCTCTTTAATAACGTTACTTCGCTTATACAAGTGTTGTGTACCCATTCTATTTAAAACTATCGGTGTTAAAACCAATATTTCTTCTCTATATAAGTTCAGACTTATATATTCCATTTATCGAACGATAAATATTTAATTTAATTTATAAACTGTTATTTATAAATTAATCTTTTCCATTTATCTGTTAAAAACAGATTTCCGTTTTCTATTCATTTTCTAAATATTCCTTTGATTTAATTCTATTTATTTATCAAATAAATATTCCTTTGATTTAATCCTATTTATTTAACAAATAAATATTTCTTTTTATCTTTCTATTTATTTAACAAATAAATATTCCTTTTTATCTTTCTATTTATTTTCTAAATAAATATCTCATTTATAACATTCTATTTATTTCCTATAAATAAATATCTCCATTTAATCTATTTGTAAATGTTTTACAAATATTCCCCTTTTATCTCTATTCTATTTGTAAATGGTTTACAAATATTTCTCTTTCTATTTGTTTGACAAATATTTTCCTTTATATTTGTTTTACGAATATATTTCCCTCTATATTTGATTTACAAATATATTTCCTCTATATTTGATTTACAAATATATTTTCTCTATATTTGATTTACAAATATATTTTATTTACAAATATATTTCCTTTATATTTGATTTACAAATATATTTCCTCTATATTTGATTTACAAATATATTTCCTCTATATTTGATTTACAAATATATTTCCTCTATATTTGATTTACAAATATATTTGATTTACAAATATATTTCCTTTATATTTGATTTACAAATATATTTCCTCTATATTTGATTTACAAATATATTTCCTTTATATTTGATCTACAAATATATTTCCTCTATATTTGATTTACAAATATATTTCCTCTATATTTGATTTACAAATATGTTTCCTTTATATTTGATTTACAAATATATTTTCTTTATATCTGATTTACAAATATATTTTCCTTTATATTTGATTTCACAAATAAATTCCTTTATATTTGTTTTGATTTTATAATTACTTCCTTTTATAAAATCCTTTTCCGTTTATATATAAAATCCCTTGATTTTATATAAACAATTTATTTTCAAATATACTTTGAAAATCCCCTTTTATCATGCTGGTATTGCTTACGGCATTTAAAATGCCAAATCACAATGATCGATATCATTTAAACACACATCATCATCAACAGATTTTATATCACATCATATATTACAATATATGAAAACAGTAAAATAAATGTTGAGGAATCCAGTTGGATTCCTCCAACCTGTTTCCCTGCATCCATAGATGCTAAACAATATAATAACATCGATTTCACTTCGATATGAAATATTCTGATAAACAGAATTGATATTTGATTAACGATATTTATAAATATCTTTATCTATATTTTCAACCAATACATACGCAACTCAACCAAACAGTTAACACACAACAATCAACAGATAATTATCAGTTCTAAATATAAGTTTGAAAAATATAACTGTTCAGAGTTGGTTAGTTTAACTCACATTGGCAGTTCATCGTTAAAGAACAATAATCTGTTTATTTGATTTTGAATCAAACAATTTATTTTGCCTTAAATTTAAACGAGCACCAATCTACTCTCAGTCAGTTCCAGCGTGTAGCCACCGTCCATACGATCTTGTTGGATCTTGTTTCAAGAAATTTTGATAAACGATATGGAGGTAATACATTTTTAAAGTATATATACTATTTTGAATTTAAAATAAACCACTAATTACAAATTGGGCTTAACTTAAGAATGAGGCCCATCACCCCTTTAATCCAAACTCGCACCATTTCTTTGTCTTCCCAAAACTGAATACGAGCTTCAGGCAAAATCACCACAGCCTCATTTCCAACTTTCAATCTATACACCTTCACGAAATCAGTATACATCAAACTAATAAACCCAAAATGATTCTTGTTAACCCCAACTCATCAACGTTACACCCGACGCTCTCTTTCTGTCATGATTTCCAACCCTTCAAACCTCCGCAGCTCCTCCTTCTTCTACTTATATACTGACTCCGGCAAAAGACAACCCACGTCGCTACCTGACAAGCTTCTCCCCCCATGTTCATCACTCCAGCTCGTCCTACCCCCTTCTTCCCCATACCGCAACTCAGATCCCTCCTCTCACATACCAGCCCTGTCTAAAACCAGCAAACTTCTTACCCCACCCCCCCTCCATCGAACTCCACGCTCCCCTACTCCAAACTCCGACAAAAGTGATCGCAGCCCACGCTCCAAACTTTTCTACATTCTGACCCTCGAGCTCACCCTTAGAACACGTAGCATGCTGTGTTAATTTCCGGTGATCACAATTATATCTGAACCCAAAAATAATCACCCAGGATCGACGAGCGCGGGTTCGTGAATCCAGAAATATATGTAAAATGATTTTAGGAATTTATTTTGATTTACATTGGATTTTCTTAGTTGCGATTTGAAGAAGTATAGAAAAGAAGTGGTAGCCATTCTTTTTGACAGGAGGAAATGAATTCTAGGTCTTAAGGAATTGTTAAGGGGGTACTTATAGCCTAAGCGTTTTGTTGAGTGGAGGAGCTTCTTCCACCATTTCCTCTTTTGTTTGTAGCTGAGAACTTTTGAGGGCGTGGCCTTCTATATGAATGTAAGGGATGTAAGGATATTATCGAATCAAACAAATATCAAGATTTTTATAACATTACATTCTCTTATTATGAACCGTTATCCATGTACGAGTGTTGCGGACTGAAATAAATACACCATTAAGATGAGCTTGGTGTCACGATCCCAAAAATATAATAATACCGGTAGGTTAGCTTATCCTGTGAAAACCCGAAATGTTGATTACAGGGTGCAAAATACTCCAAATAAAAAGTTGCTTATTTAATTAATTAAAAATTACCATAAAATTCTAAAAATAAAATTATCACCATGTCTCAAAAGAACCTTGTCTAAATTCAAACCCGATATTCAAATATTTTTAAATAACCGTTATGGCCACAACGAATATACAGCTGTTTTTTTTTGAATATTTGATTTGCACATAAATCAAAATCTACACGACGAAATCCCGATTTTTCTCTTCCACTAGAAAGATATACTCCGCCAGCTCTGTACGTTTCTTGATTCGCAGAAATCCGATTTAAAACGAACCATGTACATTCATTTGAAGTTCGAATCGCCAATTTACGAACTGCAGCGCCATTTCGAGCTCGATTATAATTATAATATAGTTATACGTTCAATCTTCATTTTAAATAATATATTCGTTAATATAAATTCAATTCTAAACTGAATTATATATTTTGAATTGCCCAATTCACACCATATCGCCATTTCAGCCCATTCTGATTATTTCAGAATTAAATATATTATTTAATTATTATTTAAATTAAATATTTACTCTTATTTAATTCAACGACCATTAAATCGTCTAAACTCTATTTAAATAATTAAATAAATTAATTATTATATCATCGAAAAAATGCGGGTCATTACATTCTTCCCCACTTAAAATAATTTCATCCTCGAAATTGCTAAGGTAGAAAACAAACCCTATCGACCGGGTTAAAATTATTTCTTCACTTCTTAACTCCTGTTTCACTAAACCAATTTATTTTAATTAAATTATTAATTAATTCTTATCAATGAAAATTTTCAAAAATCTTGAAAATTTTCTAACACCTTAACTTTCGGAAAATTACGCCATAACCTCCTTTGTACGGCTAAATCGGTACAACCACAACTCGCCTCTCTGGACCATCTCCAACCCAAAAGAAAATCAAACAGCTAAGCGGCTTTCCAATTCAGCTCATCAAAATCTCAAACCCATATATAATATAAACTGGTACCTTTTGTCGGGCATATCATTATATCCTTTACATCTGCTGTTAATTCAGCATATACCAATGTCACCCCGATCAAACTCATATCACTTTTACCTCCAAAAAAACCATTTGCTTATATCCAAGCCAAATATCATTTCAAACTCAATCGTTTGGTTTTATCCGAGCCAAAATTCATTTCAAATTCAAGTATTATCCTTGATTCCAAATTTTTATCAATCCAACTTACTTGATAACATTCTAATCCAATTCAGTTACCATTTGACTGGATTTATTTTTAATTCCAATTTGCTTTCACAAATTTCTGTTAAATTTGTTTTTTATAATTCAAGCAGTCTTTCCTGGGAATTTTAAACAGTTTACCATATCTAAAATCAAACTTTCCTTTTTCAAGATTTAAAACAACTTGCTTTTCTCAAATCAATTCAAACCAATAACTTTGGTAGTAATCCATCACTTAGAACTCAAAAATGAACACCGATGATGTCTAGATCATCAGCAGAATCTATTTCCATCTTTCGAAGTGAGTTCAATACTATATCGCTTTTCAAAACCATTTCTAACATTTCCACTTTGAAATTTATTTCAAAATATCCTTCCAATGTTTGTTAAACAATTTAAAGTCTCCCAGGATTTTAAAATTTCCTTATACTTAATCCATATTCATTTACAAACACTTTTCCAATTTCTGGGATTTTAATTCTAATTCTGATTTAAATTCAGATTTAATTCATTTCGATTTCATATATTTCACTTATATGAATTCTGATTGCTTATATATATAACTGTCTCCATTATAATCTTACTCGATTATAATAACAACCAATATCCAATATATTAATTTCTCTATATCAGGATACAATTTGGGTATATTTATTTCATTTACCCTCTTCGACCCATCGTATTCGAGTGTTTAAAAACTCCTACCGATACAGTGGATCAAACTGATCGACTAGAACCCATAAACAACTCAACCAATAAATCTCCACAATATAAAGCAATTTTTATATCAATAACAAATAGGTTCACTCGTATATATACACTCAACTGAATCTAAGGCATTACTAACCCTATCTCTACCGAGTCATGCCACAGAGCCAAGGTAATTCACTTAACCTTAAGCTCTGATACAAATTGTAACGACCCGGATTTTGTCGACTTTGGTTATCGCCATAAACTCAATGATGACTAACCAAACATCGAAAAATACCAGATGGTTAATGAAAGAAATTAGAGGGTGAGGAAAGATAAGATAGAAACTTAGAATAGAAGAAGAAGAAGAACACAACATCAAGTAACATGAACTCATAGCGGAACGAATAACATATAATATGTATAACATATAATATATATAACATAACTTGAAATATACATCATTATCAAAGTGCAGCACTTACAACACAGCGGAAAAAAAACTATAATTATATGATCCTGAAGCCTCCTGCTCTAGCTCTTCAAGTATCTGTAAATTCCTGACTACTTGACTGTCCGTACAAAATTGGGCACCCAAGAGTTTAGGGAAAACAAAACAGAATAAACTCCGGGTCAGTCATGGGACTGGTATGAGTAAAACAATTAAAAACAATTCGAACAAGTAAACGATATCTCAAAAGACCACGCCGTATAACGGAATGGAACTTTCCCTTATGAGAATCCAAAATATTTTTATATCAAAAACCTTTTGATATTACAATAATGTATATCAATCACAATATAATAATCATCTAGCAGAAACGCTTCCATCTCACGTTCTACATATATAGTATACAATCAAAACCGCAAGCACATATTGGGTAATGGATTTCCAACTATGACAAGGTATGGAACCACCTTTCGCTAGCATACCTCTAGAGAGAATACACTGGGTTCAACAAGAACATCTCGGCCACACATGACCGACCACTCATTTCGGTTGAGTGTATCGAATGTATATCACCAACGGTTGGGATCAGCAACCGTTTCCCGAATGGGACAGCATCAACAATAGATTTTTAGAAGTAAATGAAACTCTAGATTAGGTGATTATACACCCTAATAGGTGCGACTTACATAGCCATGCTACCTACCCGATTTTTGTCATTTACCGGATGTGTGGCTAGAAGCTACGCTTATCTTTTACACGCCACATCTTCATTCACTTAGAATGTCACATTGTCATACCCTTTAAATCACAAATTGATTTATCCAAAAATAACACGGGTATACAACAAAAAGAAACGGAGTTCCTCCGCCACCAAACGTGAATACGTTCGAAGAGGTCAACTTACGCGATCTATTAGATGTACCCTGTCAGACCTTCGTCCATACAAGTTGTCCTCGGACTGGACAAACCGAAGGCACTATTCAGTATATCCATCTTAGGCACTGTTATCTAAGATTTATACAACAACCCTTGCACTTTACTCCGTCTTCAATTATCTTTGGCATATATGATTCGCAACGCTTATGCCAATACAGAGTGGTTGTAACAACCCGTGTTTTTATAACGTGTAATAACCATAAATCAAGGCAGGATTAATTTTTAAAATAAGAATCAAGAGAAACGGGTTACGCCATTGCGTTCGTCTCGAAATTCTGCCTGGAAACGAGTCCGAGTTTTCGAAAATCGGAGTCCGTAGGACCAAGTTATGACCTTTCGAAGTTTTCAAGTTCAAAAACAGCTCAATTCGAATTCAAAATTCGAAATTCAAACCTCAGAATGGACTGGGCGGGAAAATTCCCGCCCAGGACCAGGTCGACCTAGGGGTCGACTATGTAGTCGACCTACCCAGGACCAGGTCGACCATAGTGTTGACCTGGGGGTCGACCTAGTACCCGACCCACTTTTGAAGCTTGATACACTTTGATGTATCTGGCCTCGTTTCTGTCCACATTCGTTGACCTGACCCTACAAATACATCCCCTAAAACTCGTCTCTCTACACAAAATTCTTTCTAACCTTATGCTGCTCTAATTCTGGTTGAGAAGTTTGAGAAAGGGATTACTTCTTCAACGTTGAGACTGCGTTAAGAGAATTGCTGATTAAGGGATTTCTGTTAGGACATGACTAAGCATATAAAGATTCAACATCGACTCTCTTTTTCTAATTCTCGAACCACGATCTATAAGCCCTAGTTATTTTTAGATTTAAACTGTAAATGTAATATGAATATGATGTAAATTGAAATTGGACCTATGTATGATGACTTTTTTACATCCATTCTTGTTCATCTTGGATCTTGACTTTTGGATATATTGTGACATTGATTTGGGGCCTATTCATGTTGTAAATCAAAAAGAAAACCCCTCATATTATCATGTTGAATCTGCTATTAGTCACAAGTTTATGACTATCACCTTATGTCAATCGTTACCATGACTATGCTATCACCTTATGTCAATCATTACCATGACTATACTATCACCTTATGACAACTGTTATCTTGACTAGTACCTTATTTTGCTAGTTTTGGAATCTTTATGTTTGAGGCCAATATTCCATATGCCAGTAATGTTATAATCTTTTATCAAGTCATACCATGCTATGCTAGTAATCACTTTTGCTACCTTATACCCATCCCTTTTTATGTTATTCCCTAATTAGATTTATTTGTATCAATTCGAGCTTACGTGTGATGGGAATACAATTTGGGTAGACTAGGTAAAACATGAATTGACTTTGAACTTGAACATGAATGTTATTATAACTTGAATCTGGATATGGACATGAACTGGACACGACATGACATGAAAACTCGACATGAATTTTGACATGAAAACTTGAACGTGGGCATGACAATTAGATAAACTTGAAAATGGCCAACTCGAGGTTGGGTTGAGTTTGCAGTGTAAATCTGCCCGGAACCGCCCGACAAATCCAGTGAATGCAAACAATAGGATCCAATGTGGGTAGTTGGTCGTATAGCACGAGAAACCCGAGGTTAGACTATGTTGTGGTGTAAATCTACCCAGAACCGCTCGGCAAATCCAGTGACCACAACAGTTAGTCTAATGTGAGAGGTTGGGGTGCACTGATGAATTAATGCCACATGATAGGGTTAAGTCATGAACCACTTGAATATACTTAACCAACTTGACACGATGATTTGATAGGGTTAAGTCACGAACCGCTTGAACACACTTAACCAACTTGATACATGATTTGGATAGGGTTTAGTCACAAATTCGAATGACAACACTTAACCCATTAGAAACCCTAGTTACGCGGTCCTTTTCAGCAATAACCCACTTAGATGTATCACGATACCTTGGGACTTGGCAGGGTAGGACACGATTACTGGGCTGATTGTAAGCGACCAGAACGACGGCTGAGTAGGTGCGCCATTGTAGGTTCAGGCGGACTATGGTCGTGCACGTAGTCCGGAGTTGAAAAAGTAGGCATTGGGCACCTGTAGGTTTACACTGTGCGTGCTTGATTCGTGTCGGTGGTTGGCACCATAGGACTTGATACACCCTATGGTGGACCTAGCACAGGTAACTACATTTCTGGATAGGGCCGTATGACACAGACACATGACGAGCTAGAACTTGTAGGGAGCCGATCGATTATTAGATCATACCGTAGGACCCCGTAATGGGTCACTTCATGATATTGGGCCAAGGGATCATTTCATGACTAATACTTGACATGGGTTAGAACACTAGTACATTTGGTGCAGCGAATCTCGAATATGCGATGCTAGACTTGACTTATCATGTTATCTTAATTATCCTACTAGTTCTGTTATCATCCTTATGTTTAATTCCAGTTTTCACATATCATGTTACCTTTACTAGTTTTCATGCTGAAAGTCACTAGGGCTTACCAGTCTTTATGACTGACCCTTTTTCTTTCGCCTCTTTTTCTTTCGTTTCCCCCTCTGCTAGGTTCTCAGGGAGGAAACACTAGCTCTTAGCTTGGATTTAGCTTGCTTTCTGACAGCTCATGTACGGTTTGGTCTTGCGCTATGCTAAGGCTGCTTCTGCTATTTATGGGGAATAATTTACTTTTGTTATCTTAAGTTTATGCTTCTTTATTTGGAACTTGATGTAATGGAATAATTTGTATCTTGGATATATGAGGTTTTGACTCTTTTCTTGAAAGTAATAAAAAGTTGGTTTTTAATTTCTACCACTGCTTTATTTATGTTCTGCCTTGTGATACCTCTGTGCATGTTTACCTAGATAATGCTCCACCAAAACTAGTGCATTCCCTTTGTGAGTGACCCTAGCGGAGGTGGGGTGTTACATTTGGTATCATAGCAGAAGGTTACCGGGCTGGGCAAAAGTTTTAAAAACCTTCTGAAACTATTTTCAAAACCATTTATAAAGAAGCATTTTTCAAGAAAAGTTTTATGTTTAAAAAGGCTATTCCCCAAAAAGCCATTAGCACTTTCCTTTGTTTCCTCATTTGAATCTTTTCGTTTTTCAGCATGGCTGATCTTAACCTTCCTGAGGGAATACTCGTGCCTGGATGGTTCTGAAGGTACTTAGAAGCCGGGGCCAACGGCGCGGGCCCGGCAGACATCCCTCCTCCTCCTCCCCCAGTGGTCGCGGTTCCTCCTCCTCCTGGTACCTCCTTTGCCAAAGTATGCAAAGACTTTAAAGCAATGGGCGGCAAGAACTTCGTTGGAACTGAAACCTTTGTTGAGGCACGAAACTGGCTAAAGGAGACTGAAGACTTGTTTGTTATCTTTGATATGGAGGACCATAGGAAAGTTCAGTTGGCAGCATGGTTGTTGAAAGAGGAAGCTGCATTTTGGTGGAAGTCATCAACGCTACCAGGCCAGTTGAGACTTGGGCAGACTTTAGAGAGAGGTTTGGGCTAAAATTCTTATCGTCAGCAGAAGAGAACCTTCAGATGGAAAGGTTCTTAGCACTTAAGCAAAGGGACATGTCTGTTAGGGAATACGTGAATAAGTTTAATCAGCTTGCTCGGTTCGGTTTGGATTTGGTCAACACAGCCCAGAAAAAGGTTGTACGCTTTGCTCGAAGATTGAACGAGCCACTACATGGCTTGGCCCTAACTCATATACCCATGGGGGCGACCTTTGAAAGCTTGGTGGATATGGCTCTACTTCATGAGGAAGACAAGAATAGCAAGAAGGAAGTTAAGCCTAATGAGACCCAGAATAAGAAAGCTAACTTCAAGAAGGGGGCAACAAGAATAACAAGAATAACAAGAGCAACAACAAACCACATGAGAAGAGGAAGTGCAACTTTTGTGGTATTACTGGACGTCTAGCTAAAGACTTTAGAAAGAAGAAGAGGAAGTTGGGTGAATGCTTTCATTGTGGAGATACTGGACACATCAGCAAGGATTGCCCTAAGAAGCAAGGGCAAGGGCAGACCCAGCGAGCAGGACCTTCTGGAGGGCAGTTGCATGCTCTCAACACCACTCCAGCTCTTGACCGAGGTAGTAATATTTTCGTAGAAAGCCTTGTTTACATTTCTGACTTTCCTGTTCGAACCTTATTTGACTCTGGCGCATCGCATACTTTTATTTCTTCTGATATTGTTGAAAATTTGCACCTAAGTACTAGTCTGGTTGAGGATCCCGTTATAGTTTCAAATCCAATTGGGGGCTCCGCCCAATTATCTATGATGTGTATGGATTTGAGGATCTCTATCTTAAGCGTGGAATTCACGTGTAATGCTTATGTTCTCGGATTTATGGGATATGGTTTGATCCTAGGTATGGATTGGTTGTCCAATTATGGAGCCATTCTTGATTGTGAACAAAGGGTAGTAAGGCTCATGACTCGCCTTGGTAATACCCTTGAAATTTCTTGTAACCCTAAGGGTCCGGTCATGTTGTGTTATCTTGAATCCCTTGACTCGTCCGATGATAATTTGCAATCTGTAAGAGTGGTCCGAGAATATCCAGATGTCTTTGATGAAGTGAGGGGGTTACCTCCTAATCGCGAGATAGACTTCCGAATTTATCTTGTTGATAATGCCAAGCCAGTTTCATTGCCCGTTAGGCACATGGCCCCGCGAGAAAGAAGAGAGCTCAGTAAACAAGTTAAGGAGTTGCTTGAGAAAAATTTCATAAGGCGAAGCATTTCTGAATGGGGTGCTCTGGTGGTATTCACTACTAAGGCGAATGGATCGCTTCGTCTATGCGTTGATTATCGTGAGTTAAACAAGCTGACAAAGAAGAATAGGCACCCACTACCAAGAATCGACGATTTGTTTGATCAGCTTCTGGGAGCATCTGTTTTCTCTTAACTCGATCTAGCCACTAGATTCCATCAGCTTAGAGTGGCTGAGGATAGCATTGACAAAACTGTGTTTAGGACTCTAGATGGGTTCTTCGAATGGCTCGTCATGCCGTTTGGGTTAACGAATGCACCCACATACTTTATAGATTTGACGAGTAGGGTGTTTCGGGAGTTCCTTAACAAGTTTGTGGTAGTTTTCGTGGATGATATTTTGATCTTCTCAAAAGATGAAGAAGAGCATGCTAGACATCTCAAGGAAGTCATGGAAACACTTAGAGCACACCAGTTAAAGGCTAAGTTCTCCAAATGCCTTTTTTGGAGGAAGGAAGTTCGGTTCCTTGGACATGTAGTTTCTAAGCAAGGCATAGCCATGGACCCCGCAAAGGTAGTCGCGGTACAGGATTGGAAAATTCCTAAGAATGCAACGGAGGTGAGAAGCTTTCTCGATTTGGCGGGCTACTACAGGAAGTTCATTAAGGACTTCGCTAAGATTTCAGCCCCTCTTACTAAGTTAACAAATAAGAACCTAGCTTTTACATGGGACATAGAATGTGATGCTGCTTTTCAAAGACTTAAGAGAGCCCTCACCACAGCTCCAGTTTTGGCATTACCTGACGGAGGTAAGATGTTTACAGTGTACACAGATGCGTGCGGCACGGGAATTGGCGCTGTCCTAATGCAAAAAGGAAGAGTAATATGCTACGGGGGTAGACAACTTAAAGTTCATGAGAAAAACTATCCCACGCATGACTTGGAGTTGGCCGCGATTGTTTTTGCACTTAAAGCTTGGCGCCATTATCTTCTAGGGGAGAGGTTCGAGCTGTATACCGACCACAAATCGCTTAAGTACCTCTTCTCACAGAAAGATTTGAATCTGAGGCAACATTGGTGGATGGAGTTCTGGGCATCATATGACTTCGATATAGCTTATAGCCCTGGCAAGGGTAATGTGGTGGCGGACGCGCTAAGTAGAAAAAGGTTGACTTTGAGCCCCTTGTTTGTTTAAAGAAAAAGCCTTGAGTTTGTAGCAACCTTTGATTTTACACCTGCTGTTGAGCCATTGACTGCTACATTAGCATCTCTTGAGTTAAGACATACACTTCTAGATCAAGTAGGGACTTCACAGAGGGAAGACCCACAGATAGTCGAAATCATGGACAAGCTGATTAGTGGTGAGACGTCAAGTCACCTTAGTAGGTATGCCATAGATGACAAGGGATGGCTAAGGCGCGATGGAAGGCTATGTGTCCCACAAGTGGGAGACCTAGTAAGGAGAGTTCTCGAAGAGGCGCACCACTCGAAGATGACTATACATCCTGGAGGGGATAAGATGTACAGGGATATGAAGCGCATTTTCTTTTGGGCTGGAATGAAAAAGGACGTGGCAGAGTTCGTTTCGAAGTGCAGGGTGTGCCAACAAGTAAAGGCCGAGTCAAAGAAGCCCGGTGGGCTATTACACCCTTTGGAGGTTCCACAATGGAAATGGGAGTGTATTTCGATGGATTTCGTGGATGGACTGCCTAGGTCACGGAAGGAAAATACTAGCATATGGGTCTTAGTTGATAGACTCACGAAAAATGCTCACTTCATTCCAGTGAAAAGCAAGAGGACTGCATCATGGCTAGCGTCTATTTATCTTCGAGAGATAGTATGGTTGCATGGAGTTCCTTCTAGTATAGTTAGTGATCGTGACCCGATTTTCACTAGCCAATTTTGGAATAGTCTGCAAGAAGCAATGGGAACACGACTGAATTTAAGCACGACCTATCACCCGCAGACGGATGGACAAACCAAAAGGGTAAATAGGGTACTAGAAGATCTCCTGAGGCTATGCATTCTTGACTTTGGGGGCACTTGGGAAGACCATCTTCCTCTCGTGGAGTTTGCATATAACAATAGTTACCAAACTAGCATCGAAATGGCACCGTTCGAAGCCCTGTATGGAAGATCGTGCAAATCGCCAACTTGTTGGTGGGAGATGACAGACAGACTTATACTTGGACCCGACATGATAAGGGACACTTCTGAGAAGATTGAGTTGATACGAAGACGGATGAAAACGGCCCAAGATAGACAGAAATCTTATGCGGACCAGAGAAGGACAGACTAGAGTTCGAAGTCGGAGATATGGTCTTTGTAAAAGTTTCTCCGTTACGTAATGTAGTTCGTTTTGGAGCAGTTGGAAAGCTAGCACCAACTTTCGTAGGACCGTTCCCTATCACTGAGAGGATTGGACGGATGGCCTATAGGGTAGACTTACCCGAGAAGCTGACTGGAGTACACAAGGTCTTTCACGTCTCGCATCTCCGAAAGTGCTTGCATGAGTCGGCCGAAGTGGTTGAGCCAAGCATCCTTGAAGATGTAGAAGTGGAAAAAGAAGCAACATTGAGGGGAGTTCCGATTCGTATCTTAGGAACGGAGATTAAGAAGCTAAGGAATCGAGAAGTCAAGCTAGTTAAAGTGCAGTGGAGTGAAGCCCAAGAAGAAGCAACTTGGGAAACCGAAGAGAAGATACGCGCGCTTTACCCATTTCTTTTTTAGGGTACATTCTTGATCTCTTTTTCCTATAAACTTGAAAACCTTTTCGTATTATGCTTCTACTATCTACGTTTGTCTTGTTATCTTCTCGATCTTATCTTGAGAACCTTAGGTAGAACCATATGGATGTAAACATGTGATTGAAACATGTTATGGTTGATGTTTGCAAATGGTTGCAAGTGGTTGCAAGTGGTTGCTAGTGGATGCATGACACACATTAGGCACTAGTTCGGCTCAGTCACATTTTCATGTTGCATATGCATGAGTGCTTATACTTGTACATGGATGGAACTTGTTATGCTATCACTTGGATGTTGCATATGAATGAATGTTTGTGCACTCATGTAGAGATTATAAACTATGTTAGGAGTTTGCATACATGTTGGATTCATTACACTAACATATTTTGCATTAAGGAGGTTTACTGAATCAGTAACCGCCTGATCTTTTGCATTAGATAAGTACATATACACACACTTTCTGCATATGTTCATACAGCACTAGAAATCTTTTAAGGACAATGGTTGCCTGTGGATGATGCTTTGAGTAGATGGATGATGGATGGTAGGACACACCCTCCCTAACTTAGAGATTTCGGGGACGAAATCCTTTAAGGGGGAGAATGTAACAACCCGTGTTTTTATAACGTGTAATAACCATAAATCAAGGCAGAATTAATTTTTAAAATAAGAATCAATGGAAACGGGTTACGCCATTGCGTTCGTCTCGAAATTCTGCTTGGAAGCGAGTCCGAGTTTTCAAAAATCGGAGTCTGTATGACCAAGTTATGACCTTTCGAAGTTTTCAAGTCCAAAAACAGCCCAATTCGAATTCAAAATTCGAAATTCAAACCTCAGAATGGACTGGGCGGGAAATTTCCCGCCCAGGACCAGGTCTACCTGGGGGTCCTCTATGTAGTCGACCTACCCAGGACCAGGTCGACCATAGTGTCGACCTGGGGATCGACCTGGTGCCCGAACCCACTTTTGAAGCTTGATTCACTTTGATGTATCTGGCCTCATTTCTGTCCACATTCGTTGACCTAACCCTATAAATACAGCCCTTAACACTAGTCTTTCTACACAAAATTCTTTCTGACCTTATGCTGCTCTAATTCTGGTTGAAACGTTTGAGAAAGGGACTACTTCTTCAACGTTGAGACTGCGTTAAGAGAATTGCTGATTTGAGGATTTCTGTTAGGATTTGACAAAGAATATAAAGATTCAACATCGACTCTCTTTTTCTAATTCTCGAACCACGATCTGTAAGCCCCAGTTATTTTTAGATTTAAATTGTAAATGTAATATGAATATGATGTAAATTGAAATTGGACGTATGTATGATGACTGTTTTACATCCATTCTTGTTCATCTTGGATCTTGACTTTTGGATATATTGTGACATTGATTTGGGGCCTATTCATGTTGTAAATCAAAAAGAAAACCCCTCATATTATCATGTTGAATCTGCTATTAGTCACAAGTTTATGACTATCACCTTATGTCAATCATTACCACGACTATGCTATCACCTTATGTCAATCATTACCATGACTATACTATCACCTTATGACAATTGTTATCTTGACTAGTACCTTATTTTGCTAGATTTGGAATCTTTATGTTTGAGGCCAATATTCCATATGCCAGTAATGTTATAATCTTTTATCAAGTCATGCCATGCTATGCTAGTAATCACTTTTGCCACCTTATACCCGTCCCTTTTTATGTTATTCCCTAATTAGATTTATTTGTATCGATTCGAGCTTACGTGCGATGGGAATACGATTTGGGTAGACTAGGTAAAACATGAATTGAATTTGAATTTGAACATGAACGTTATTATAACATGAACCTGGATATGGACATGAACTGGACACGACATGACATGAAAACTCGACATGAATTTTGACATGAAAACTTGAACGTGGGCATGACAATTAGATAAACTTGAAAATGGCCAACTCGAGGTTGGGTTGAGTTTGCAGTGTAAATCTGCCCGGAACCGCCCGGCAAATCCAGTGACTGCAAACAATAGGATCCAATGTGGGTAGTTGGTCATATCGCACGAGAAACCCGAGGTTAGACTATGTTGTGGTGTAAATCTGCCCGGAACCGCCCGGCAAATCCAGTGACCACAACAGTTAGTCTAATGTGAGAGGTTGGGGTGCACTAATGAATTAATGCCACATGATAGGGTTAAGTCATGAACCACTTGAATATACTTAACCAACTTGACACAATGATTTGATATGGTTAAGTCATGAATCGCTTGAACACACTGAACCGACTTGATACATGATTTGGATAGGGTTAAGTCACGAATTCGAATGACCACACTTAACCCATTAGAAACCCTAGTTACGCGGTCCTTTTCAGCATTAACCCACGTAGTTGTATCACGATACCCTGGGACTAGGCAGGGTGGGGCATGATTACTGGGCTGATTGTAAGCGACCAGAACGACGGCTGAGTAGGTGCGTCATTGTAGGTTCAGGCGGACTATGGTCGTGCACGTAGTCCGGAGTTGAAAAAGCAGGCATTGAGCACATGTAAGTTTACACTGTGCGTGCTTGATTGGTGTCGGTGATTGGCACCATAGGACTTGATACACCCTATGGTGGACCTAGCACAGGTAACTACATTTCTGGATAGGGCCGTATGACACAGACACATGACGAGCTAGAACTTGTAGGGAGCCGATCGATTAGTAGAACGTACCGTAGGACTCCGTAATGGGTCACTTCATGATATTGGGCCAAGGGATCATTTCATGACTAATACTTGACATGGGTTAGAACACTAGTACAGTTGGTGCAGCGAATCTCGAATATGTGATGCTAGACTTGATTTATCATGTTATCTTAATTATCCTACCAGTTTTGTTATCATCCTTATGTTTAATTCCAGCTTTCACATATCATGTTACCTTTACTAGTTTTCATACTAAAAGTCACTAGGGCTTACCAGTCTTTATGACTGACCCTTTTTCTTTCATTCCCCCCCCCCCCAAGGTTCTCAGGGAGGAAACAATAGCTCTTAGCTTGGATTTAGCTTGCTTTCTGACAGCTCATGTACGGGTTGGTCTTGGGCTATGCTATGGCTGCTTCTGCTATTTATAGGGAATAATTTACTTTTGTTATCTTAAGTTTATGCTTCTTCATTTGGAACTTGATGTAATGGAATAATTTGTATCTTGGATATATGAGGTTTTGACTCTTTTCTTGAAAGTAATCAAAAGTTGGTTTTTAATTTCTACCGCTGCTTTATTTATGTTCTGCCTTGTGATACCTCTATGCATGTTTACCTAGATAATACTCCACCAAAACTAGTGCATTCCCTTTGTGAGTGACCCTAGCGGAGGTGGGGTGTTACAGTGGTTCTTTGGATAATAATCCAACTGGTCCTTCCATATTAACAACGTTAAAATGGTCAAAACTTCGATAGTCGGTGAGTTAACTATCAAGGAAAAACAGGTGTGCAAACAACGATATTATTTCCAGGTGGAAATTATATCGATCAATCATCATTTAACATTTATCTCTTTAGTTCATTAATTTACTTACCTCGTGTTTCCATATATTTAGCATTCTTATTTTCTATTGTCAGAAAACATTTCTGATTCGTATTTGGAAAACATTTCCAAAACTCCTTCACGATCAAACCTTACCATTCCTTAGTTAAGAAGGAAGTCAATCAAGTTGGGGTATAATTACCTCTCAGACCTTAACTGAACAACGTTTTAACTTTGAAATGGTCAAAGTTTATCTTTAAATCTTTAACAACTTCCTTACGTAACTCTCGGATTCTACGTACGAATCCACTTCTTTATTGAAACATTGGTTATAACGATAACGCTATAATCCTTACTTTCAAAATATCTAACTCCAATTATAACTTTTATTCTTTTAACTCTATTGGATTAACTCTAATCGATTAACCCTATTTGACTTAACTCCTTTAACCCTATTCGAATAACTATATTCGATTAACTCCTTCAATTCTATTCAAATAAACTATATTCGATTAACTCCTTCAATTCTATTCAAATGAACTATATTCGATTAACTCCTTCAATTCTATTCGAATAAACTATATTCGATTACTCCTCTTAACTCGATTCGAATGACTAATATTCGATAACTCCTTTCGATTAACTAATAATCGATAACTCCTTTTGAATAACTAGATTCGATTACTCCTCTTAACTCGATTCGAATGACTAATATTCGATAACTCCTTTCGATTAACTAATAATCGATAACTCCTTTTGAATAACTAGATTTGGTTACTCCTTTCGAATAACTAGATTCGATTACTCCTTTCAAATAACTAGATTCGATAACTCCTTTTAACTCTATTCGAATAATTCTAGTCCGATTTAACTTCATTTGAATAACTCTAATTCGATTTAACTTCAATCGATTAACTCTAATTGATTTACTCTAACTGATTAACTCTAACTCTAACTGGTTAACTCTAACTCTAACTGGTTAACTCTAACTCTAACTGGTAAATTCTAATTGATTAACTCTAACTGGTTGATTCTAACTATAATCGATTTCTCTTATTCGAATAACTCCTATTTGATAACGTTTATTCATTTATAAAGATTTACTTTTAGTAACAGTTCTTCACTTTATAAATGTTCTCTTTAATAACATTACTTCACTTATACAAGTGTTGTGTACCCATTCTATTTAAAACTATCGGCGTTAAAACCAATATCTCTTCTCTATATAAGTTCAGACTTATATATTCCATTTATCGAACGATAAATATTTAATTTAATTTATAAACTGTTATTTATAAATTAATCTTTTCTATTTATCTGTTAAAAACAGATTTCCATTTTCTATTCATTTTCTAAATATTCCTTTGATTTAATTCTATTTATTTATCAAATAAACATTCCTTTGATTTAATCCTGTTTATTTAACAAATAAATATTTCTTTTTATCTTTCTATTTATTTAACAAATAAATATTCCTTTTTATCTTTCTATTTATTTTCTAAATAAATATCTCATTTATAACATTCTATTTATTTCCTATAAATAAATATATCCATTTAATCCATTTGTAAATATTTTACAGATAGTTCCTTTTTATTTCTATTCTATTTGTAAATGGTTTACAAATAGTTCTCTTTCTATTTGTTTGACAAATATTTTCCTTTATATTTGTTTTACAAATATATTTCCCTTTTTATTTGATTTACAAATATATTTCCTCTATATTTGATTTACAAATATATTTCCTCTATATTTGATTTGCAAATATATTTGATTTACAAATATATTTCCTCTATATTTGATTTACAAATATATTTCCTATATATTTGATTTACAAATATATTTCCTCTATATTCGATTTACAAATATATTTCCTCTATATTTGATTTACAAATATATTTCCTTTATATTTGATTTACAAATATATTTCCTCTATATTTGATTTACAAATATATTTCCTCTATATTTGATTTACAAATATATTTCCTTTATATTTGATTTACAAATATATTTTCTTTATATTTGATTTACAAATATATTTTCCCTTATATTTGATTTCACAAATAAATTCCTTTATATTTGTTTTGATTTTATAATTACTTCCTTTTATAAAATCCTTTTCCTTTTATATATAAAATCCCTTGATTTTATATAAACAATTTGTTTTCAAATATACTTTGAAAATCCCCTTTTATCATGCTGGTATTTCTTACGGTATTTAAAATACCAAATCACAATGATCGATATGATTTAAACACACATCATCATCAAAAGATTTTATATCACATCATATATTACAATATATGAAAACAGTAAAATAAATGTTGAGGAATCCAGTTCGATTCCCCCAACCTATTTCCCTGCATCCACAGATGTTAAACAATATAATAATATCGATTTCACTTCGATATGAAATATTCTGATAAACAGAATTGATATTTGATTAACGATATATATAAATATCGTTATCTATATTTTCGACCAATACTACGCAATTCAACCAAACAGTTAACACACATCAATCAATAGATAATTATCAGTTCTAAGTATACATTAGAAAAATATAACTGTTCAGAATTGGTGAGTTGTACTCACAATGGCAGTTCATCGTTAAAGAACGATAAACTATTTGTTTGATTTTGAATCAAACAATTTATTTCGCCATAAATTTAAATGAGCACCAATCCACTCCCAGTCAGTTCCAGCGTGTAGCCACCGTCCATATGATCTTGTCGGATCTTGTTTCAAGAAATTCTGATAACCGATATGGAAGTTATACATTTTTAAACTATATATATACTAATTTGAATTTAAAATAAACCACTAACTACATATTGGGCTTAACTTAAGAATGAGGCCCATCACCCCTTTAATCCAAACCCGCACCATTTCTTTGTCTTCCCAAAACCGAATACGAGCTCCAGGAAAAATCACCACAGCCTCATTTCCAACTTCCGATCTATACACCTTCACGAACTCAGTATACATCAAACTAATATACCCAAAATGATTCTCGTCAACCCCAACTCATCAATGTTAAACCCGAACGCTCTCTTTCTGTCATGATTTCCAACCCTTTAAACCTCCACAGCTCCTCCTTCTTCTACTTATATACTGAATCCAGCAAAAGACAACCCACATCGCAACCTGACAAACTTCTCCCCCCCCCTCATATTCATCACTCCAACGCGTCCTACCCCGTTCTTCCCCATACCACCGCAAATCAGATCCCTCCTCTCACATACCAGTCCTGTCTAAAACCAGCAAACTTCTTACCCCCCCCCCCCCATCGAACTCCATGCTCCTCTACTCCAAACTCCGACAAAAGCGATCGCAGCACACGCTCCAAACTTTTCTGCGTTCTGACCCTCGAGCTCACCCTTAGAACAAATAGCATGCTGTGTTAATTTCCGGCGATCACAATTATATCCGAACCCAAAAATAATCACCAAGGATCGAAAAGCGCAAGTTCATGAATTCAGAAATATATGTAAAATGATTTTAGGAATTTATTTTGATTTACGGTGGATTTTCTTAGTTGCAATTTGAAGAAGTATAGAAAAGAAGTGGCAGCCGTTCTTTTTGATAGGAGGAAATGAATTCTAGGTCTTAAGCAATTGTTAAGGGGGTACTTATAGCCTAAGCATTTTGTTGAGTGGAGGAGCTTCTTCCACCATTTCCTCTTTTGTTTATGGCTGAGAACTCTAGAGGGCATGGCCTTCTATATGACCATAAGGGATGTAAGGATATTATCGAATCAAACAAATATCTAGATTTTTATAATATCACGTTCTCTTATTATGAACCGTTATCCATGTACGAGTGATGCGGACTGAAATAAATACACCGTTGAGATGAGCTTGGTGTCACGATCCCAAAATTATAATAATACCGGTAGGTTAGCTTATCCTGTAAAAACCCGGAATGTTGATTACAGGGTGCAAAATACTCCAAATAAAAAGTTGCTTATTTAATTAATTAAAAATTACCATAAAATTCTAAAAATAAAATTATTACTATGTCTCAAAAGAACCTTGTCTAAATTCAAACCTGATATTCAAATATTTTTAAATAACCGTTATGGCCACGAACGAATATACCGCTGTTTTTGTGAATATTTGATTTGGACATAAATCAAAATCTACACGACGAAATCCCGATTTTTCTCTTCCACTAGAAAGATATACTCCACCAGCTCCGTATGTTTCTTATTTCACAGAAATCCAATTTAAAACGAACCCTGTACATTCAGTTGAAGTTCGAATCGCCAATTTATGAACTGCGGCACCATTTCGAGCTCGATTATAATTATAATATAATTATAAGTTCAATCTTCATTTTAAATAATATATTCGTTAATATAAATTAAATTCTAAACTGAATTATATATTTTGAATTGCCCAATTCACACCATATCGCCATTTCAGCCCTTTTTGATTATTTCAGAATTAAATATATTATTTAATTATTATTTAAATTAAATATTTACTCTTATTTAGTTCAATGACCCTTAAATCCTCTAAACTCTATTTAAATAATTAAATAAATTAATTATTATATCATCGAAAAAATGCGGGTCATTACACCCATAGGTGTGATTCTGAGGCAATTGCTAGAGTGTCTCGAAATCGGCGAGGAGACATCCCTTGCCTCGACTCATAAATGGAATCCAATTTCTAATACGTGACTTTGTGGTTTTAGTTGTAAACCTATATGAAGACATTTTATATGGTACCTATGCTGTCTGTGATTGATACGTTTATATCTGAAGTCGTTTGCCACATTATGCACTTATAATAGTATCAAATACATTTGTTTTAAGACGTACCAAACATATTTGACTATTATAAGGTAAAAATCTATCCTCCGGCTTGTGTTGTATTATGTGATGGGACCTGAGTCTTATAATAGTTTATTTTTTCAAAAATACATTACATTCTTTGTAAATTGTTTTATTTTAAGTTGTGGTATTCACATGGAGTAAACCCGTCCTGTGTCATACAGTGTGGTCCCGTGATTTACCCCATGTTAAAAGAAATTTTTCAATAATTGCTTTAGCTCTCATACCAGTCCCATGACTGAGACAAAGTTTATTGTTTCTACCTAAACTCTAGGTAGGGGTGTAAACGGGTCGGACCGGACCGGACGGAGGTGTGTCCAAGCTCTGTCCTATAAGAATTCGGACGGACACGGACCGAACATCATATAGCCTCGGACCGAGCCGGACAACGGATTGTCCTGTCCGATATAATAGAAAAACATCATCGGACAGAAAACTAGTGTGTCCAAGCTCTGTCCTATAAGAGAATCGGACGGACACGGACCGGACACCTTATAGCTTCGGACCGAGCCGGACAACGGACTGTCCTGTCCGATATACAGCCCTAACTCTAGGTGCCCATATTATCCACACGGGAAGTCAGTAGTTTTGGTTTTGCAGATTCGTTATTTCCCAGGATCCTGGATGATGGCTGGAGCTATATTCAAAAAGCTCTGTATCGGTGTATTGTTTTCAACAGTGTTAGTTGATGTATTTCCACTGCGTACTATCATTATATATTGTTATTTTACTTTCGCTGCTATGTAAATTATTAGTCTCTAATATTATTTTATGTGGAGTAATATTTATTCATACTCTGTTATTCCTGTACTCTACTGTAAATTCCTGTGAAAGCAATGAAAAGTTCTATCGGTTGGTGTTTTAATGCATCATGTTCCTACTCAATCCGCGTTCTTGTTCGGTCTAGGCCGGGAGGGGATTTCGGGTCGTGTCAGGCATGGTATCAGAGCTTTGGTTTAGCTCTGGAACAAGACGCATTATAACCAAACGAAAGAATTCATCAGAGATAGAATTAGCAATATTTTATTTATGAAAAACTCATTAGAGATAGGATCAGTAGTATCCTAGAATGAGAAAACTCATTATAGATGAGATTAGAAATATCCTAGCATGAGTTGAGAGTTATGTGTCTATGATAAGATGTAGGTGTGACCACAACATGCATGTAATTTTTCTATTGTATAAGAAATTATGCTTTGAAAACATTTATGGAATTTAATAATCCATGAACTACCATGGCTTTTAATTTTTAATTTGTTATTAAAATATTTGAATTAGGACCGATTTAGTAGGATTTTTCAGCGATTTTGGACAGTCGATGAATTATAAAATGTTTTAAGATTTAAATTGAAAAAATGTATTCATGATTTTGGACAGTGAATATATAAATGCATTAGTTGTTTATTTTTTTATTTTTGTTAAAATGATTTGATCTAAACCCGTCATCTAATTTAAATTTCTTTGTTCCGAATTCGTAGAGAGGTAAGGTTCTTCCCCCGAGCAGCCCAGGGTCTTATTTATTCTTCCTCCCTCATACTCAGATGGTAGCTCATCTTTCAGTGTTGGTGATAGTCCCCCGATTTCTTTGCATACTAGAGATAGTATCTATGGCCTTAATAGTATTAGCTCGTCCGACAGCTCTGACAGCTCTACAGAGAGTTCAGACAGTAGTTGTTCTAGTTCTTACTATCATCATAGTATCCCAGTAGCTTCACACCAGGAATGATGCCTATGTATCAAATGCCGCTTCTGCTTTTGTACCCCCGGTTCTTCCAGATTCAGGTTCGAGCCCAAACTCAAAGGATGTTTCTATGGAATCAGACACCCCAGAACCCGAGGACTTAGCCGATTATTATGCATGGATGTTGGACGGTGATGAGGAATTTGTTTTGTATGGTTATGGCCATATATTCATGTGATCCCTTATTCATGTGCCCCTTCCTGAGGAGGATGTGATGTTGTTAGACCCACCCCTCCCATCATTAAATGCCCTCCTTGACTACCAGGAGATGATGGGTATGATGGTTGCTGATCCTACTCAGCCCTTAGGACCTATAGTTTTACCCGTTCCGGATCTTGTCCAGGAACCATTAGCAGATGAGGAGCTATTAGTTGCTCTGTTACCTTTAGAGGACGATGAGACAATTGAGGAGGTTCCATCAGTGGATCAGGATGAGATTGAGATGGAGGAAGAAATGGAAGATGACGAGGATGATGATAATGACTGGCCTCTTCATCCCCAGGCTTCGGGGTTGATTTGCCAGAGGAGTTGTCTTTATCAGGACCCTCTGTGCATAGCGCCAGTATGGAGCACTGATGGTAGCTAGTAATCTTGTATATATATATATATATATATATATATATACGCACACACACATGTATGTATATATATATATATGTATGTATGTATGTATATGTAGGGGATATCGGTGTGCTAGTCCCTTTTTGGTGCGATGGAGGCACGATGTGTACATTTGTATAGGTATATTTTGGGTATGTATGTTTTGGACATGTGATATTTTGTGAGCCACCTCAAGTACATAGCCGTACTCGGGTGAGCATTAGATATGGGCAGATAGATGCATATACATAGTTTATACCTTAAGCGACACATCACGCTAGGGTATATATTGTGTCTATAATGTAAATGATCCGTTTTGGTGATGTTTCACTATGATATTATACATATGATGTGATGATGGCTATTGACCTTATGTTATGACTTGTTAGCACCGTTGTACATGCTTGAATATATGTGATTTATGACTACACCACATATCATATATTATGAGATATGTATTATCCATGTGAGCCCATTAATACTTGATGTTTATGTAAAGAAGGCAAGAAGAGCCCTATGGACTAAATTATAAACATGGACGCCTTATTTTTAGTTTATGCATATACATATATTTGTTAAGCAGGTTATTGGCTTAGCATTGAGTAAAGAAATAAATTGTGTGCTCGACAAACAGGTGCACCTAGATGAGTTGGTTGCGCAATTTTATTTTAAATTACTACTGTGAATGATTCGGATGCGCTGTGATGGTTGCTCTGTGTGAAATACAACCTACGCCATAGGATAGCAGCAAATAAATTATGAACTACATTGCATAACATACTACCGAAGACAACATAGCATATCATATTCCATATAAGCATTTGGCGCTTATATGACGAGGTTTGAATTTTCATATGAGCAAGATGCTTATATGGCAAGTACTGATTTATAGGTGAAGATTGATTAGGGACTTAACAACATATAAAGGAAAAAATGACAGGATTAAATAACAAACCCTACATAGGTCGGGCGATGACAAATTACACTTGTCTCTTTCGTTTTAATTAACAGACGTGGGTTTGAGTGGGGAGCAGGGATTATAAATTATTATGGGTGCGCACATTTGTTCTGTATGTGATATATGGATTTATTGGATGCCTAATACGACCCAATAAAATTTTCAAACCGTCTTTGTACAAAGAAGGTTATGGCGAAATTTTTCAAAAATTTAGGGTGTTAGCCAAATTTCAGAGAAATTTAGAAATTCTTAGATACTAAAAAATTGAAGAATGAACGTCAGAATAAAAGTTGAGTTGGTTAGTTAAACGACTTTCAGCTACGTTTCTTTTTCGTGATGAAAAAGCTTTAAGTGGGGGAGGTTGTAACAACCCAAAATTTCAGAACCAATTTAAAATTATGATTTAAGCTATTTTGAAATATTGAAGGAAAAAAGACTATTTTTGCTAAATAAAATTTGAGAATAATTTTATATTTAGTTTCCATATTTTATTTGACTTAAAATAAACATAGTAAAATTGTTACAACAGTTTAAAAATGCAGAATTTAAAATTTTGTTTTTTAAATCAACACATAGCCCTTAACAAATGAGATTTTACTAACGAACTCAGAATTCGACGAGACCAATTTCGTTGGATTCGTGATAGCAAATCATTGTTGAGTTTCAAATTTCATAACCGACGTAGTATGTGGTCGTGCTCGATAAACCTGTTTGGGTTAAAACAGATGATCGATTTACAAAGGAATGCTATTGAGACGATCTCAGAATTCGATTTCAATTTTTTTGGGGATTCGTAGCAACAAATAACGGAGGAATCCTAAATCTCACTATTTATGGAAATGCCGTTCGGGCATGAGAGACAAAAAGGTGCATTAAAATCACATTTTTGAGGCTTATTTGAGCATAATTGAGAATTTAATTGGAATGTCAAACGAACTCGGAATTCGACAAAACTTGATTCCTTGGATTCAGAATTCCATGTATTTTCTATGCCAAATTTTTTTAGCCAATAGATATCGTTTGTAGTCGGGCGATCGGAGAGAGCAGAGAGAGAATTCTTACTTAAATTCACTTTCTCTCCTTTCTCTCCTCATAATTTCCTCCTTCAAAGTTCTCTCTTCTGAATTAATGGAATCCTCCATGAAACCATAGCCCACCTCTTACCCCACGCACAACCCCCTGCATACTCTGCGCAACCCCCCTACATGCACTCAAGCCGCGCCCCTCCTCCCCTCTTATTCTTCTCCAGTTTGCTCCATTCGAAGTAAAGTTTCTTCATTTAAGGTCTTTATCCTCTAGTATAAGCCTCTAGCTCCTCCTTGGTGAACCCTAAGCACTGCAGACAAGTTGTAGGCCTCTCCAACCTTCTCTCCACTTACGGACAGCGAAGACCCAAGCTCTAGGAAGCTCCAATCTACCAAATATCCTTCACTTCTTACTTCATACACTTGCTAGAGTGTGTACCGAGATTTCCAAGAAGTTTCAAGCCATTTGGATCCAAAAAGGCGAGATTTTTAAGCGGTAGAAAGCACCGAAAACTCCAGATTTGCGGTGTATTGTTTCTTGATGGCAGGGGTAAGAGATTCTTGCTTTAATTAGTGCATTAAAGTAGTTTAATTAATTATGAAAAAATAATTAGTCATTTTAAGTGGTTAAGTAATACGGTTAAATTTGATAGTTTGCAAGTTAGAAATGACACTGCGTTATCATTCAGAACGACATGAGAAATTTGCATGTAGTTAGATTACTCGTTTCATGTAGTATCCCTTTGGAGTTCAACACGTGAACCCTTCACGGATCATTTGCATTAGAAGCGTAGTATGAATTTGTGACACTTGCATTTTATACTATGTGGATGGACACTTGTGACGCCTTAAATGGCATTGGATGTTAAGTATTTATTTATGACTATTGCATTTGAATTGGATAAAAAGAAAAACAAATAATAATAGGTACATATACAAGTCGAACGACTTGTTTATGTTCACCTATTTAAATAAAATCAATGCAATAAAATAAATGACTCATGGAATAACTGTTTGATGGTTGGAAACCCCACACGGGTCTAGGATGATTTTTGATTTGCACATCTCCCTGGTTTATAGTTCTAATCATTTGGTAAAACAGGCGGGATAAGCTTCAATAAAATATATTGAAGCTTATATGAAAATAAATGCACATTGGATGTCCTCGGAATGTGGAATAGTTGTTCGCAACTATTGTTGAATGTATTGCATTGATATAAGGAATTTTTGCACGATTTGGTTGAGTTTCATTTCAGTTTAGGATAAAAAGGCATATTTTAATCATATAAAAATATGAGGTAAAAACTGAAAATAATTTCGAAGTCCGGTTTTGGATGGATGCGTTCTTATCGAAATATAGATGAATAGTCGTAACTGGGGTGAATGATTTTGAAGTATTTTTAATATACTTTTGGCTATGCAAAGTATTTGAACTTTAAATGAATAGTAACTTTTTAAAGTGAAGTTTAGTTAGAATATGTAGTAGATGTTTTAGGAGAGATTTTCTTTTGGAAGTTTCATGTTTATTTTTATCGTACTGTAAGGAAATTTTGGGATTGAACGGAGAACTTTTGAAAAATTATAATATTTTATTCTTCAAAATAATATTATTAGGACCAAATGTTGAAATATTTGAATTTGAAAATAAACGACTAAAATAATTTTGTTTAATTCAATAAAGAAGTTTAGAAAAGTTTTCGATCTGATTATAATTTATAAAATCGATTCGGCCTGAATACAACGTGTCGTACAACGACAGTTCACGAACTTCAACCCGTAACTCAAAACTGACGTAGCGGGAAATCCGCCTGCCGGATTCTCCTTAAAGCGGAACCATTGGGTTCATATCGAAAATATCTTTCCAATAAATATAAGTGGTTAAAAATTGAACGGTTAGATCTTGAAATATGTCTAAATCAATTTTGCAAAAGGTCGCTATGGATGCAGTCCGGTTGCGATGTTGGAAACCGACTTTAAGGGCCTTAGTAAAATTATTAAAAATACAAATAAATTATGATAAATCATAATAAGTGATTTGGAAAGAGTTTTAGCGAAATATACCATGACTTGGATGACAGATATTATTTTTATCTAAAAATTTGTGTTTTAGCAACTATGGAGAAATTTATATTGTGAACATAATGAGTTAATTTAAGGATCGTCATGAATGATATCTTTAGGAATATTGTTCTAGAACCCAACCATAAAAAGGAAGGAAGATATAAAGGAAAATTAGAAAATTTCCCAAGATTCGATATATAAAAAGGTGATGTCTGAAAGAGTCCATAATGAATGAGAAAAGACATTTTGGGGTTTTGCAGAGAACCAGGTTTTAAATAGCAGTTGTTCTTTAACCCAAAAAAGATAAGATTAATTTCTAATATTAGGTTAAACATTGAAGTGTGATTCTTGAGATTTGAGAATTTATTCCAATAAAGTTATTGAGAGCCGTTTTCTAAGGAGAGCAAATATTTAATTAAGAGAATATTCCAGATTGGAATGAAATGAGGTTTATCTTTGTGTATTTAATACATGATTTTAAAGATACGCAAGTTATTTGGAAAGTCCAGGTTTTACCTATTACCAATAATTATAACAACGAGTAAAGTAAATGACGAAGACGGCTGTTGAAGATTTGGGATCTTCACATCGTTCTGAACTGTTACTAATGTCTTGATTGGGTTGTACACCCAAGACAAGGTAATAAGTGGTGGTAGTTTAAAACGTACTTGAAAAACTCTTGGATACGCGAGGACCTCTCTCCTGTATTGGACATATGGGACAAGGAATAAGGTGCCTCCGGTTTCGTTCAGACCTAGAACGAACTTGTGAATGGATTGTGTCTGACGTTGTATTGTGTGCTATATTCGTTGGTCTCTGCTTAATATATATCTATTTAGTTTCAGAGAATTTATTCTCTTGCTTAACACCCTTCTCTGAGACGTACGAGCTTAGAGGTTATATATTGGCAGAAATCAATGGTATGGTATGGATTGACAATGTGGCATGCTAAGATGCAAATGATCAAGGCTTTTATTGAAAAGTAGGGCCTTGTGCATGATGATCAAAGCATAGGTTTAAGTAGCATAGCTTTGTGTATAACGTTAATTCGTGAACCTCACATCTCGGTATGAGTCAAAAACGGGATGGTGGCTGCAGGGAGTGCATGCATTTCTTTCTAGCTAGAAGTGGTGTCATGGTATGGAGCCTAGACAATTTTACTTATGTGGATGTTGGATTGTGAGGCGCCTCAGATTTAGAGCCAACTAAAAGGCTTGTGTGAGAGGTCTGATAGGACCGAGAAACATATTGTTCAGGAATAACTAATCCACAAACGTTAGGTGTGGACAGGCCCTGAAGATCCAAGGGTTGCCCATATTGGTATTATCCTGAGGCATTTGCTAGAGTGTCTCGAAAATCGGCGAGGATACATCCCTTACATCGACTCCTAGACGGAATCCAATTTCCAGTATGTGACTTTGGGGTTTTAGTTGTAAACCAATATGGTGACATAATATATGGTACCTATGCCGTCTATAATTGATACATTTATATCTGAAGTAGTTTGCCACACTATGCAGTTATAATAGTATCAAAGATATTTATTTTAAGACGTACCAAACATGTTTGGCTATTATAAGGTAAAACTCTATCCTCCGGCTTGCGTTGCATTATGTGATGGAACCTGAGTCTTGTAATAGCTTCATTTTTTCAAAAAGACATTATGTTGTTTATAAATTGTTTTATTTTAAGTTGTGCTACTCACATGGAGTAAACCCATTCCGTGACATATGGCATGGTCCCGTGATTTACCCTATTTTAAAAGAATTTTTTTAATAATTGTCTTAGCTCTTATACCAGTCCCATGACTGACTCAGAGTTTATTATTTCTACCTGAACTCTAGGTGCCCCTATTTTCCACACGGACAGTCAATAGTTTTGGTTTTGCAAATTATCTATTTCCCAGGATCCTCGATAACAACTGGAGCTATATTCAGAAAGCTCTGTATCGGTGTATTGTTTTCAGCCGTGTTAGTTGATGTATTTTCATTGTGTCGTGTCATTATATAGTTTTATTTTATTTTTGATGCTATGTAAATTATTAGTCTCTGATATTATTTTCCGCTGTATAATAGTTATTGATACTCTGTTATTCCTGTACTTAAATGTAAATTGTTGTGAAAGTAATGAAAAGTTCTGTTGTATGGTGTTTTGATGCGTTATGTTCCCACTCAATCCGCATTCTTGTTCGGTCAAGGTCGGGCGGGGATTTCGGTTCATGTCAATTTGCTTCGCATAACTTCGAAACAGTGATGCGAGGGGAAACATGACTTTATTAATGGATAGAACTTGAATATGATCTTCAAGCTATTAATCTTTGTGAATTTAATTATGAATAATGTACCGACTCAACCATGTTTCCATGTGGAATTATATAGTTACACAGCTTAACATACTTGTATCAACATTAAATGGGAATCCCAATATTCTTACTTGGGCATTTAGTTATCAAGCACTTAGTCTGGGAAATGTGAGGTAACAAACCCAAAGTAGGTATTTAGATATTTCTAAACGGAATGCTAGAAGTTTTCTGTTGAAAAACATAATGTATCAGAAGAAGTAATATGACTTACATAGTGTCTGATATTTTACTTATGATGTGTCTATCATAATTTTGACCATAATTCATAGTAGCAAAAATTAGGTGTACATATGCCATGAATTTAGAAAACTTCCCTTTACGAAGTGTTGCGATATCATAATCTTTGTTGGAAGGTTTCGGGTGGGAGGTCCATGGTACATGCTTGTGTAATAATTTAGGAACCTTTACCTTGGAACAATAATGGTATGTTCGAGCTCCATATGTGAATATGACAAAAGGAAACTAACATTCTCTTTGGAAACGGTCATAAAAAATTCGTAATCAAACTTGACTGTCAGAAGAAAACAGATCCAGAGGTCTATTTTCCTAAAATTTGTAAGTTTAAAAGTATTTATTTCGAATGGCAAGGTAAAGATACAAGATTAGAATCAGGACTTACATAACAAAAACTTGAAAGCCATAATACGAATTCCAAGATTTACATTTGGTGAAGGTTGGAAACTCAAAGTCTTTATTTGAAAGTAGTAGTTATCCAAGACTCATACTTAGCAAAATAAAAATAATAAATTCTATAGAAACCCCGAGACTTACACTCATGCAGGTATAAATTAGAAACCATGTAGGAACCTCAAGACTTACACTTGGGTAAGCGAAAATCAAAAATCATATGTAAACCCCAAGACTCACACTCGAGTTAGTGAAAACCTGAAATCATATGGAAACAGGAGACTCACACTCGGGTTAGTGAAAACCAGAAATCATATATAAACCCCAAGACTCACACTCGAGTTAGTGAAAACCTGAATACAAATAGAAACCCTGAGACTCACACTTGGTTAAAGAGAAATCGTATGAAAACCCCGAGACTTACACTCGGGAAGCAAAAATCGGAAATCACATAGAACCCTGAGACTCACACTCGCGTATATAGAAAGCCAGAAATCATACGGAAACCCCGAGACACACACTCGGGTAAGTATAAATCAGAAATCATATGAAAATCCCTTGACTTGCAATCGGGTAAGTGAAAACCAGAAATCATATAGAAACCCCGAGACTCACACTCGTGTAAGTGAAAACCAGAAATAATATGGAAACCTCGAGACTCACACTCGAGTAAGTGAAAACCAGAAATTATATGGAAACACCGAGACTTATACTCGGGTAAGTGAAAGCCAGAAATTATATGGAAACCCGAAGACTCATACTTGGGTGAGTGAAAACCAGAAATCATATAGAAACCCTGAGACTCACACTCGGGTATGTAGAAACCAAAAATCATATAGAAATCATGCACCAATCGTAGTTGCTGGAAAATGCCATAAGTGTAATGTCTTAACAAGAGCATAAAGCAACCATCGAAAGTTTACTCAAATGTCATCCAGTGAAAGCATCACAAATCATCCAAGGATTACATATGTGAATGTGGTTAATTTATCCAAACATAATGAAAGTGATCAAGCAAACATAAGTTATCTTAGGTTCCTCGGAAGTTTACTCAGAGAAACCATATGAGTGAAAGAGTCATAAATATACCGAGGGGTAACTTCTCAGACGCATATGTAGAGGAATGCTTTCGAAATAAATTAACTCTATCTTAGGTTTATGAATCACTCGACAGATGTTCCTCTTAGCTTTCTAGCCATCGGGTATCTAACATCCAGTCTTATTCCTAACCTATAGGATATGCAGATGAATGAATGCTCTCTAAGAGAGTGACATATGTCCCTTTATATGTGAAGATGTACGCATTACTAGCCCCACTTAGGGGTACTATAATTTGTAGGGGGTGTTAGCCTCACTTAGGAGGCAACTTCACAAGGTGGAGATGTAACTTTGTTTGTTAGCCCCACTTAGGAGGCAATTCTACTAGGTGGAGATGTAACTTTGTTTATTAGCCCCACTTAGGAGGCAATTCCACTAGGTAGAGATGTAACTTTGTGGCTTTTCTTCTTGGAAGCTTTATTTTCCGCTCCTCTTCTAGAGGATTTTTTTGACACTCCTCTTCTATGAGGTTGTGTTCTTTGTTGATTCTCTTTCTGAAAGCGTTATTTGTGTAGCTTCTACCTTTGAAAGATTTTTTTGTGTAGCTTCTCCCCCTGGAAGCTTTGATTGTTTTGCCTTTTCTTCTAAAGCCTCTATTGGTTCGCTCTCCTTCTGAAGGCTTTATTGATATCATTTATCAAGGGTAGGTTCCACACCTTTCATAGAAGCATTTAAGTATGTCAATATAATAGGTTTGAAATAGTTCAGGAAATTCTGAAATAGTGGAGATAATATTTAGAAGAATCTTATTTAAGCCGGGCTATGACGGGTGCTTAATTATTCCTTTGTTGCATATTTATCTAGACAGCTTCCAACGAGCTTGTCATTGATTGATAACTTTTTCGTGCATTTATTCATGCATTGTGTTCCTTAAGTGCTCCGATTTTGAGTTTTGGTTCTTTTCTGCGGGATGAGTCATAGGCAGTGGTTGGGCCCGCTTTTAGTTCTCCTTTTGAGCTCTTGTTGAGGTTTTGGTTTTTATCTGAAGGCACTCAAACTTTTATTAATATTTGTTTGATTACAAGAAAGATGTAAAGTGAAATGACTAATGAAAGTAAGTATTTAAGGTGGAAAAATAATTGTTAAGTTCTCACTCCCATGTTGCATTGTCTTTGACCATTTTCTCACTGGTCTTACTTCGAATTTACTAAACGTGCTTCCTTTTCTTTTTGGATTGATTAATTTTTATCAAACTCCAACAATGTCAGCTTTTGTGTCCTTCTGACTTGTGATAAGAGCAATAATCTTTCCTTTTGTTCAATTTTGCAGAACCTTCCACAAGGGGATTGGAACCAAGCCCTTCTTCCTTCTGTTCTTTCTTCAAGCTTTTCCTTGCGTTAAGTGTTTCTTCCATGAGAATGAATTTATCATCTCTGGAATACAAATCAATCAAGCTTTCACATTCATTTAGGATGAGCTCCTTCCAAAATGAGGATGGCACAAGCAACCCTGATTGCACAGCTCTCAACTTCTCCCTGTTTGCGACCCCTTTCACTTTGAGACTTATTGTGAAACCTCTTTAGATAGCAGTTAAGTGACTCCTCTCATCTTTGTTTGATTCTAGCTAAATCATAAATGCTATTTGCCAATTCCTTTTGCACATGGAATTATGTGTTAAATGCGGTGGACAATTGCTTCCAAGTTGTGATGACCAGACCATGATAATGATTGCACCATTTAAGAGCGCTTCCACGAAGAGTTGTTTGGAAGGTCTTGCATCGAAGGGTTTCAGAAGCGTTACACGTATCCATGTAATTCTCGAACATGGCAAAGTATTCTTCAGGGTCTGTAGTCCCATCATAGGTGAGTTTGTACTCTTTTATGTCATATGAAAACTTTACCATCATTATTTCTTTGGAGAAGGGGATTCCTTACCACTTCCTATCTTTTATCCATGTTAGGCTTTCGTTTCCTCTTGAGCTGACCACTTCTTTTGATGTTTGGTTTTTTCTTCACGAAATTGGACTATTCTGTATGTTTGATGAAGGCTTAATTTAGTTATAAAGCTCTCGAAGTTCTATAACTTTTGATTCTGCATCATAAGGTTCTTCTTCAGAAGACCTTCGAGCCAAAGTATACTTCAATAAATCTCCTAGTGGTATCATTTTGCGTAGCCAAGTGTAATATTTCCAAATCATCTTTTTTTAAAGTTGAAGGTCCTCCAATTTCTAGTTTGACTGTGTTGATGTTGTTTTCTGGGATGGATGACGTATTGGATCCTTCTTTACAACTCCTTCTCGATTGAATCATCATTTAATTGACTTTTAGAGTGTATGGTTATGATGGAATGAGAAATAAGGTCAGAAGGCTTAAGATAAGTACATAGGGTAGGATAATTAGGGGCTAACCACAATGGCAGAAGTATAAGAAACAAGGTCGGGGGTTCAAGGTTGTATTATTATTTAAATAGCTTGGATCAATGGTGCCTTAAGTAGTTGATTGGTATTCATAATCTATTTATCGAGAATCTTTGCATATAATCTTTCTTCTTCAAAGCTTAGTCTAACCCAAGACGGAACGACACAATTTGAAAGTGGCAAGGTTATTCAAAGGGTTGAACACAAGAATAGGGGACGGAGGTTCAGGCTCTCCTTCTAGCGCCAAAATGTTAATGATATTTTTCATCAACACCAGAGGTAGGTATAAGTAAGTGGACCTAAGGATAGAATGAGATTATTTATTGCAACAAGCTTGAGTTAGTTCACCATTTCCTAGATATCAAGGTCTTGAGGCCGAATATTAGTTACTCTACCCCTAAGGGGTAAGTATCATGCTTACGAGACTCAACAACCAAAAATTACCTTGGATAATGGCTTCTTAAACATAACAAAAGTTAGGAAGCTAAACGGCTTGTAGAAGGGTATTTAGGAGAGTTAGGTTTAAGGGAAAGACTTGCATACGAAGCTTTTGTTGGGAGAAAGCATTAGGTAGGTATGTATTCGTCGAAAGGGTTGGATTGAGGAATGTCGAACAACATAGCACAACAATATACCATATAATAAGCAAAATAGTAAAGACATAAAAAATTATAATGGTTCCGTTCGGATTGAACCTACGTTCACCTTAAGGGCTTTGATGATTTTATTCATAGAGGAGGTTACATAAGGAATCCCCAAATTGATTTATAATTTAAGGTTAGCTCTCTTAGAAATGAGAGCAGAATTGGGGAATGAGAAAAAGTCCTTCAAAATGAGACCCCTGGGGTCTTATTTATAGGCAAATCGGGCCCCTATATGTTGTGAACCCAGCAGAAGCCTCTCTCGGATGCTTTAACAAGGTTTCGGCCACTTTTGTGACTTTTGATTCCAGCAAAAAGGTTTCGGTCACCTTTCTTCTTATCGAATGTCTTCAGTGATATCTTCTTGCCTTAGGAATATCAATCTCGGGCTTTCGGGAGTAGTTCTGCTGACATGCCTTTTGGTAGCTCGGTCTCAGAATCTAAGAGCTTAACTTTGGTGGCTCTTGGTTTCGGTACCATTGGTCTCGGTCTACATCCATACCTTTTGGTTTTGGTGTCTAAGAGTTTGACTTTGTGATAGCACGCTTTCGGTATGACATTAGGTGACTTTAAAGCTATTTATTAGTGGCGGTTTTGATAGCCCTTTGCTTCCTCTTAGCTTGGCTTTCAGCTCTGTAGCCTTCACTTATTGGTATATGTATCGGAACTAAGCATGTTAGAGTGAATACCTACTTTCTCCTTTTAACAAACCATGATTTTGGTCTTGATCTCATAATAGCTTCATCCGTGACCCCCCTTTCGGATGACTTATGAACTCTCTTTTAATGTTATCATCAATACTGAACTAAGTAGTTCCAACAGGCCCCTACCCTCTCTTGCCTAATGTAGCACTTCCCTTTAGTGGCTTTAAGCTTTTGGTTGATATGTCTCCGGTTTCCTACTTTTGTTTGCTTACGGTTTTGGGTGGTATGCTTTCGTAGTTTTGCCCTTCCTAATCCTTCGGTAAATGTACTACCCTACCGGTGTTTTCCTTTGTTATCGGCACTAACCCTTCGCTTTGACTTATTGTTGTTTCTTCCTCAATTAATATGTTGTCTATGTAGGATCGACACCGCTGTGCTTGGGTACCGGATTAGGGACTCTGGCTCCTTCTCTTTCGTTGCGGATGTAAGCCTGACATCCCTTTTCCGGCAATAATCGATGTTGATGCTTGACTACAACTTGACCCTTTTTGCTATCGGTTTTGACTTTCGAACTTTCCCCTTTTAGTGCCATTGCCTCCCTTAAGTTCCTTTTCTTAACTGTTTAGTTTTCACTGCCCGAAACCCTTTGCTCTTATTGCTTCGGATCTTTTACTTCTTTATATTTGGCTGGTGCAAATTTTGTTGTTAACACTGTCTGGCCAGAGCTTTTTCGAGATTGATTAGTAGCGACATTCTACTGCCTCCAGTGTTAGTAGGCATTAGCTTGCAATCTTCCGCCAATCCTTCCATAAGGTAGGAGCCAATTTATTTTAGCAGTTAGTCTCGGTGCTTTTATACACTTATGTCCTATTAGAGTTTGTGTTAAAGCGGTCTCTAGTCGTGGTGCACTAATAACGCTTACTTTTATACTCATTCTCGAATCGAGAGAGTTTGAGTTAGTCATGCAAATAGTTGAGTCATTTGCCAAGCGATTCTTTCTATGCTCTAATCCCTAGAGCAGAATTGTGCCGACTCGAGTGTCATTCTCGAAATCGATCTTAGACCATACTCCATTCTACGCTCAGCTGGATGGAGCTTGTAAGGAAAGTGTTCAGGTCATGCCAGCTGGTTACATCGGTGCGTCGAATCAAATATCAAAACAGTCACAGAGCATGGAATGGATTTCAAACATATCACAGGGCAAAGATAGAAATAAATACAGAAACGATAAATAACACACGATATTTCATAGTAGTTCGGCCAAATCTTAGCCTACGTTCACTTTATTGTCTTTTTTATGTCAATCAAATATCTCGGGAAGGTCGTTCCCTATTCTAAAGTCTAAAAACAAAAGATTAAATACAAGTTCAAGCCAGGTAGTTCCGTAGATGCGCAACATTCCATGCTCTTGGGAGATGATTGCCATCATGGATCTATAGCATGAAAACTCCATTATCAAGTCTCCACTGGATGACGTATGGTCCTTCAGACTTTGGGCCCATGAAGATAGGGGTCGGGAAGACAAGCTTCAGTACCAAGTTGTCGGGATCAAAGGTCCTGGTCTAACCTTTTTGTTTTAGTATCGAGGAACCTGATTCCTTTTCCTCAAGGCACTTCATTTCTCTTCTCGTTGATTGTGTCTAAGGACTCAAGAAGAATAGTCTTATTTGTTCGTAATATGTCTTCCGATGAGAGGAGACTTCCAATTTCACTGGGATAACGGCTTCTGATGCGAATGATAATGAGAAGGGAGTGTGGTTAGTCGCCGACTTGTAGGTCGTTCGGTAGCCCACAGGGCTAAGGGTAATTCATCGTCCTACATGGCTTTTGCCTATTCCAATCGCTTTTTTATAATGGACTTGATAATTTTGTTCACTACTTCTACTTGTCCATTCGACTATGGATCTGCTTCAGCGGTGTATCTATTCTCGATGTGATATCTTTGGCAAAAATCTCTAAACTTCGTACTATCGAATTGAGTTCCGTTGTCGGTTACGATAACTTTGGGGATCCCGAATCGACAAACGATACTTTTGACAATGAAATTAATCACCTGCCTCTTCGTAATTGCGGTCAATTGTTCATCTTCTGCCCACTTCATAAAGTAGTCAATAGCCAGGATTACATACTTTGCTTCACTTTTGGCAATTGGAAGGCTTCCGATGGTATCAATCCCCCATACAACGAACAACCACAAACTCACCATCGAAGTGAGTTGGCTGGTTGGTGCTCTAGGAATTCTTGCAAATTTTTAGCACTTATCATAGCATCGTGGTTATCAGCTGCGTCTCGATTTAAGGTAGGCCATAAGTAGCCATACCGCAGTATCTTCTTTGCCAATATCTGCCCTCCAGTGTGATTCCACAATTGCTTTTTATGTACTTCCCTCAATACACGTTTGACATCATCATGTGTTATACACTAAAGCAAAGGGACTAAAAACCCCTGCTAATAAAACATGTCACCCTGCACGATGGATCTAGAAGCTTTGCGAAAGATGGTATGCCTTCCACTTTTCCTTGTTGGAAAGTGTTCCATGTTGCAGGAAGTTCTTTATGAGGGTCATCCATGACTCCCTCTCGGGTTCAGTCTCTAACATTAGATCAGCTTTCATCTGATCAATGCTCAGAGTTTCTATCATCTCGATTGGGACCATCTCCATCTCTTCTGGATCATTGGAGCTCGTCAACTTGGCCAGCTTGTCCACCTTCTGATTTTATGTTCGAGGAATATGGGAGATGGTATAGTGCTCCAAACCGTCCAATAGCTCCTCGACCTTTGTTAGATAAGTCGTGGTCCTTTTGTTTGAAACTCCTTCCGAACTTGACAAACGACAATCTGAGAGTCACAATAGATATTCAACGCGACTACCCCCAACTCCTTGGCAAGTTTTATCCCAAGAATCAGGGCCTCATTTTCAGAATCATTGTTAGTAGCATGAAAATTCGTTCACAAAGCGTAGTAAATTGACCGTCTTTCAGGAGTTATTAACACGACTCCGGCGTCGGACTGTCGGTTATTTCAAGCACCGTCTGTGTATAGCTTCTAGATGCTCGATCCCATCTTTTGTTCCGAGGGGCCATCGTCCTCCATCTAACACATTTTTTTTGGAATGGTGAATTTTTCGATGAAGTCTGCTAATGTTTTCCCCCGTATAGACTTACTTGGAACGAAGTCGAGATCAAATTGTCTTAGCTCGATGTTCCACTTGAGCAATCTTCCAAATGCCTTAGGTCGCTGCAGGACTTGTCCGAGTGGTTGATTAGTGTATATCATATTTGGATAAGCCTGAAAGTAGTGGCGAAGTTTTCTTGAAGCGATCAACAAGCTGTAAGAGAGCTTCTCAATCTTTGGATAGTTCTATTCTACCGCTGCTAATTCTTGCTCACATAATACATTGGTCTCTGAACTTTATCCTCCTCACGAACTAGTGCTGAACTGATTGCATGTGATGATACTGCTAAGTACACAAATAGGTCTTTATGATCCACTGGCCTGGATAATATTGAGGGGTTCTCTAAGTGACTCAGCAGGTGCTAAAAGGCTTCAATGCAATCCGGGGTCGATTTGAAATTGTTCTTTCCTCGCTTTATCAAATCGAAAAATGGGATGCATTTGTCAATGGCCCTGGAAATAAATCTTCTAAGTGCTGCAACCTTCCCTAATAAGCTTTGTACATCTTTAATTCTCCGTGGCTTACTAATATTCCTGATCGCTGAAATCTGGTCGGGGTTGATTTCATTTCCATGTGAACTAATCATGAAACCTAGAAATTTCCTTGATGCAACACCAAAAGAGCATTTCAAGGGGTTTAGATTCATTCCATAGTGTCGTAGGATATTGAACATCTTGGCCAAATTTGATACATGATCCGTTGATTGCTTGGACTTCACAAGCATATCATCCACACAAACTTCCATGGACTTTCCGATCTGATTATGAAACATACGATTCATGAGTCGTTGGTATGTTGCACTCTTCATTCCGAAAGGCATCATTATATAGCAATACAACCCAAGATCTATGATAAATCTGCTATGCTCTTAGTCTGACACATGCATCAGGATTTGGTTGTACGCTGAGTATGCATCCATAATTGACAAAAGTTCGTGTCCCGCCGTCGAACCCACTAATTGGTCAATCCTTGGAAGTGGAAAGCTATCTTTCGAGCAGGCCTTATTTAAATCTAAAAAGCCAATGCATGTTCGCCATTTCCCATTGGCCATCTTGACAAGAACTAGGTTTGATATCCAATTAGGATATGTCTAATCTCGAATGAAACCATTACATTCTAGCTTTTCCGCTTCTTCCTTCAAGGTTGCGAACCTCTCTGGGCCAAGCATGCGCCTTTTGTGTTTTGATTAGGACACTTTTCGGTTTCATACTTAGCGAGTGACTCATAACATAGACGGAGAAATCCCACACATGTCAGCATGGGTCCACAGAAATATGTCCAAATCAGCTCGTAGGAAACTCGTCGATTCCCTCGCCCGAAGGGGATCTAAATGTGACCCGATCTTCAAGACCTTAGTCAGGTCGTCGTCAATCTGAATATCCACAGTTGTTTCATTAGGGGTCGCCTTTATACATCCCGGTTCCTCGTCCTCTCTAGGATCAATGTCCTCGAACTGATAATCTGGCGACTCTGGCTGGGATGTATCCTTTATTTGCTACGCCGAAGCCACCCTAGCAAGGGAGGAGTTTTTCTTCGACTGTGCATCGTCTCCTTGGCGGAGTGCCTTCCATTCAGCTAAGTAACAGGCTCTCCCTGTTACCTGATCTCCTTGGACCGTCCCTATTACAGATTCAGTTGGGGATTTCAACAATAGACACAAAGGTGCGACGTAGGCTCTAAATTCTGCAAGAGCTGGTTGACCCAAGATGGCGTTATATGAAGAACGAATGTTCATGACAACAAATGGGAGCATCCACACTCTCCTACAGCCTCCTTCCCTGAGTTCTATAAATAAATCTACCATCCCATTGGTGTTGTTGATAAACCATTTAAACCACGTATCAATCCTGTGCATAGCTTCAGATCTTTAGCTTCCAACTTCATATGGTCAAATGTTTTCTTGAATAGGATATTAACGGAACTCCCGTAGTCAACAAGGACTTTTTGTACGGTTGTCGGACCGATGATAGCTAGTATTACCAGTGGGTCTATACTCGGGGCTTCTATTCCTATGCTTTCTCTATCCTGGAAAACAATGTTGTTAGACTTTTTTGTTGTTGTTTCATGGGTGTAGTATCCTCGAGAGCACCGCACTCCCCTACATCTAGATGCTCTGTGTCATTGATGTACTGTCACCAGATTGCTTGATAGCGCTATTGCTCTGGATATCCTCTCTTGCGACTTCATTGGATCTTCTTTTCCAATTCTAGTACACCTCTTCTTGTTGTAGACGAACATCAGCTTTCTTATGAAACAATTCAATGCTTTTCGGCGGTTTTCCTACTAGGTACCTCCCAAATTCGGTAACTTTAACAATTACGTCTATCAACGCCATCAAAATAGTTTGTTTGTGGAGATTACTCACTTTAGTAACAGCCATATTGATACGTTCCAAATATGCTCTTAAAGTTTCCCCAGGAGCTTGCTTAACTACTGAAAGTTCGATGACGTTTTTGGATTTCTGGGCGTGCAACTGAAACTGATTCAGGAATTTCTCGCTCAGATTTTTAAAGTTGGAAATTGATCGCGGTGGAAGTCGGGTGAACCACATCAAAGCAACATCCTCCAGGTATATTGGAAAAGCTTTTCACATTACGACATATGTGGCAGCCGCGGCATTCATATACTAGTAATATCGCATTAAGGGTTGTTTTGAACCAATCCTACCTGAATAACGATTCATAATGAGAAAGATAAACCGTCCCGGAAATTGTACTTCTAAGATATCATCTATGAAAGGTGTATGACTATGATCTATACCCCAGACTTCGTTGGTATAGCCCCTGCTATCTCTCATTATCTGGCGATCCAGTGCTTATACCTCGACATTAGTCAATGTATGCTCTGGTTCAAGCTTTCAGCTCTCCTGGACCCTCCTGCCTCGGCCTCTGGCAACGTCACCTGAGCTGTCGTCTGAGCAGAGTTTCCATGCCTCATGCGGTTCCCGTCAGTCACAGGACGAGTGGGCTGAAGGAATTGTGCATGAGTGGGATGGGAAAGATTTGGGTCTCTAAGGAGGACATGAGGTCTGCGCATTGGTAGTAGTATAGGTTTCGCTAGGTTGGGATCATTACGGCAAAGACGAACCGCTGCATCTTCTCGAGAACCCAGAGAGTCAAACTGGACTTGTTCAAGGTTTTCAGGTCTCTCGTATAGCCCCCTCTGACATGGATACCTCTTGTTCTCCTTTGAGGAAGATGAGCCTTCTGCTGCTTGGCAATGGGTAGGAGAAGGCGTTCTTTGTCTATGTACTTCTTCACATTTCCTAGTCATTGCATTCATGTTGTCACGAATTGCAGCATTAATATCCCGTCGTTGAGCTTCTAGTGCCACATTAGTTTCCTCCAACATAGAGAGCAAGCGTGCAAATTCATTTTGCGAAACAGGTGCATATGGAGGGGATGGTTGCTGGTTGTAGCAGCTGGATTGATAGGCTCAGATATACCCTCACCGGGTCGGGTAGTAACACCATCACTGACTCAGATAGGTGCATCGTCACCGAGTCGGATAGGGGCTTCATCACCAGATCGGGTCGAGGCATTTCCACCGGGTCGGGTCGGATTCGAACTGTGTCCCTGAGATGTTGCTACAAGCATTTGGCTATTCTGAGGCTCTTCGCTGGCTTTGTTTCTTCGAGAAGTCTGCTGATTCTTAACTTTCCTCGGAGCCATGATATCGAAACTTGATGAAACCAACGAAAACTTCAAAAATGACAAAAATATGGATTATCTCTTTTGACTTGTGATCCAAACAGTAGGATAATAATCCAAAAAGTTGAGAATTCAGATTTCTCAGTGAAAGCACTAAAATTGTAGACCGAAAAATGGCACTAACACCTTGATCATATTTTGTAGAGAATAATGAGGAAATATAAATTAAAAACAAAGAAAAGCAATCGAACACATGAGGTTTATAGTGGTCCGGCGTTAACGAGCCTATATACACTTTATAATTCTTTGATTCGATTGAGAATTACAAGCATAACAAATACAACAACTCAATCACTTGAATACAATCGGTTCTCTCTCATTATTTGTGGAATTACATACAAAAATGGTAATATGTAGTTCTCAAAATGAGATGGTGATGGAAGTGTTCAAGTTCAAAATGTGCCAAAAGATCCCTTGAATAACCTTTATTTAAAGTATTTATAGCTGCGGGAAAGTTGCGGGTCGAATGTGCCACGTGGCAAGCATCCCTTGCATCTATGAATGGTAGTGGAATGAGTGGAGAAATCCTCTTTCGATCGTGCCACGCCAAGTGTAACTTGATCCGAGTTAAGGGGTAGGGAGAGTGCCTTAAGAATAGTCCCATTTTTAACGTGGTGTCATTGCTTCAGGCAGGTTGGATAGTTATTGTTTGACCCGAACCGATGATTCAAGCTGTAACGACCTGGGTTTACACAATCCTGGTTATCGACATAAACTCAATGTCGACTATCCAAGCATCGGAAATACCGGATAGTGAATGAAAGAAGTTAGACGGTGAGAATAGATAAGATAGAAAATTAGAATAGAAGAAGAAGAACATACAACAACATCAGAGTAACACGAATATCACAGCGGAACGAACAACATATAATAGATAACATATCTTTGAAATAAAATCAATATATGTATGCAGTAACATTATCAGAGTACAACACTTACAACACAGCAGAATAAACAATAGTTATATAATCCTGAACCCTCCTGCTCCAAGCTGTCCAAGTATATCTGTAAAACCTGACTACTTGACTGCCAGTACAAATTTGGGCACCCAAGAGTTTAGGGTAAAACAAAACAAAATGAACTCTGGGTCAGTCATGGGAATGGTGTGAGTAAAACTATTTAAAACAGTTCGAGAAAATAAACGATATCTCATAAGACCACGCCGTATAACATGGAACAGGTTTTTCCCTTATGAGAATCTAAAACACTTGATTTATTATTCAATTTTTTTTAAAAGAAATGATAAACTTTATATCAAAACTCTTTGGATATTATAATAGTGTCTATCAACCACAATATAATAATCATCCAGTAGAACGCTTTCATCTCACGTTCCACATATATGATATATAATCAAAAACCGTGGATGCTTATTGGTTAATGAATTCCAACTGGAAAGGTATGGGACCACCTTCCGACAGTGTATCTCTAGAGAGGAATACACCGGGTTCAACAAGAACATCTTGAAACCTAGGCTAAACATGACCGGTCACTCATTTCACTTGAGTGTACCAAATGTATTATCACCAATGGTTGGGATCAACAACCGTTTCCCGAAAGGGACAACATCGAAATAGATTATAGAAGTAAACGGAATTTTTCTAGATCAGGCGACAATACACCCTAATTGGCAGCTAACCACTTAGCCATGCGACCTACCCGATTTTATACCATTTCCTAGTTGTGAGGCTAGAGGCTACGCTTATCTCTGATAGATCACACATTTATTCACTTTGAATGTCACATCGTCATACCCGCCAAATCACAAATTGATTTCCCCAAAAAAACCACGGGTATACAGCTAAGAGAAACAAATTCCTTCGTCACCAACGTAAATATGTTTGAAACGATCAACTTACACGATCTACCAGATATACTCTGTCAGACATTCGGCCATTCAAGTTGCCCTGGAACTGGACAACCCGAAGGCACTATTCTGTAAATCCATCTTAGGCAAATTCTACCTAGGATTTACTTAACAACCCTTGCATAACTCCGTCTTCAATTATCTTCATCAGGATTTATAACTCGATATTTCAAAATTCCAGATTATATCGATATTCAATTTATATTAAAAATCCTTTTATAATATAAATAAGTTATAAATTATAAAGGAATTCCATAGCGAATTTTCAAAAATTTGATTTGGACACAACTCACAATCTACACGACGAAATCTCGATTTTTCTTTTCTATTAGAAAAATATACTTCAACGGCTCCGCACGTTTCTTGTTTCACAGAAATCCGGTTTAAAACGGATTTTGTATATTCGTTTAAAGTTCGAATCGCCAAATTACGAACTGCCGCGCCATTCCGAGCTCGATTATAATTAAATTATAATTAACACGTTCAATCATCATTCAAACAATACATTCGTTATTCTAATTAAATTCTAAACTGAATTAAATATCATAAATGATCCAATTCACACAATATTGTGAATTCAGTTATTTTCGACTATTTTGGCATTATAATATATTATTATGTTATTAATATTAATTAAATATTCATTATTATTTAATTAAATAACCATTTAAATTTCTAAATCGCTAAAAATACTGGACATTACATTCTTTCCCCCTTAAAATAATTTCATCCTCGAAATTGCTAAGGCAGAAAACAAATCCTATTAACTTGGTAAAAAATATTATTTTACTTATTAACTTCAATTTCACAGTACCAATTAATTTCAATTAAATATTATTTCATTTCTATTAACAAAAATTTTCAAAAATTCTGAAATTTTTCTAACACCTTAAATTTTCGAAAAATTTCACCAGCACCTCCTTTGTACGGCTCAATCGGTACAACTACAACTCGCCTCTCTAGGCCTTCTCCAACCCAAAAGAAAATCAAATAGCCAAGCGACTTGCCAAACAGGCTCATAAATCACCAAATCCATAAAAAAATAAACTTGTACCTTTTTGTCGGGCATATCATTTATATCATTTCCATCTGCTACCAATTCAGCATATACCAATATCATTCCTACCAAACTCCAATCAATTATCCTTAAAACCAAATCACTCGCTTATAACCAAGCCAAATTCCATTCTCAAATCCAACACTTAATTTATCAATTCAACATAAGTCTGGATATCTCCTAATCCAATTTAATTCGATATTTTCTATTACAATTCAATTTCCACTTAACTTGTTTCAATTCCAGTTTGTCTCCATAAATTTTTATTCAATTTGTTTTTAATTTTAACCATCTCTTCCTGGAAGTTTTAAACAGCTTTGCTTTTCTCAAAAATCAACTTCCCTTTTCAGAATTCAAAACAACTTGCTTTTCTCAAAATAATTCAAATTGAATATCTTTGGCAGTAATCTGTCACTTAGAAACTCGAAAATGAATAACGATGATGTTCGGATCATCATCGGATTTATTTTCCAGCGACCAAAGTGAGTTTAATACTATATCACTTTCAAAACCATTTCTAACCATTTCCATTTTGAAAAACATTCAAAATATTATTCACAATGATTGTAAACAATTTAAAATCTCCCAGGATTTTAAAATTCTCATATACTTAATCCAAATCCGTTTACAAACACCTTTCCGAACCCTAGAGTTTTAAATTTCAATTCTGGTTTTAAATTCAGATTTAATTCATTTCGTAATATTTATACGAACTTTATTTGGTTATATATGTATAACCAACTCAATTTTAAATCTTAGTCGTTTAATATAACAACCAACACATCTAGTATACTATAATATATCAAATATCTATACTTTGTTTATATCTAAATATATTTTGGGTATAATTATTTCATTTACCCCCTTTCAAAACATACGGTGTTGGTTCATCATATTTGAGTGTTTATAAGCCCCTACCGATACAATGGATCAAATTGATCGCCTAGAATCCATAAACTACTCAACCAATAAATCTCCACAATATGAAACCATTATATCAAATAACAAAAACGTTCCCTCGTATATGTACACTCAACTCAATCTAGGGTATTACTAAGCTCATCTCTACTGAGCTACTCCATAGAGAATAACCTTCAGCTCTGATACCACTGTAATGACGCGGGTTTTCGCGATCCTGGTTATCAACATAAACTCATTGTCGACTATCCAAGCATCGGAAATACCGTATAGTTAATGAACGAAGTTAGAGGGTGAGAATTGATAAGATAGAAAATTAGAATAGAAGAAGAAGAACATACAATAACATCAGAGTAACACGAATCTCACAGCTGAACGAACAACATATAATGGATAATATATCTTTGAAATAAAATCAGTATATGTATGCAGTAACATTATCAGAGTACAACACTTACAAAACAGTGGAATAAACAATAGCTATATAATATTGAAGCCTCCTGCTCCAAGTTGTCCAAGTTATCTGTAAAATCTGACTACTTGACTGCCTGTACAAATTTAGGCACCCAAGAGTTTAGGATAAAACAAAATAAACTCTGGAACAGTCATGGGAATGGTGCGAGTAAAACAATTTAAAATAGTTTGAGAAAATAAACGATATCTCATAAGACCACGGCGTATTACACGGAACATGTTTTTCCCTTATGAGAATCCAAAACACTTGATTTATTATTCAAAATTCTTTTGAAAGAAACGATAATCTTTATAGCAAAACTCTTTGGATATTATAATAGTGTCTATCAACCACAATATAATAATCATCTAGTAGAACACTTTCATCTCACGTTCTACATATATAATATATAATCAAAAACTGTGGGCGCTTATTGGTTAATGAATTCCAGCTGGAAAGGTATGGGACCACCTTCTGACAGTGTATCTCTAGAGAGGAATACACTGGGTTCAACAAGAACATCTTGTAACCCAGGCTAAACATGACCGGTCACTCATTTCGCTTGAGTGTACCAAATGTATTATCACCAATGGTTGGGATCAGCAACCGTTTCCCGAAAGGGACAGCATCGAAATAGATTATAGAAGTAAATGGAATTTTTCTAGATCAGGTGACAATACACCCTAATTGGAAGCTAACCACTTAGCCATGTGACCTACCCGATTTTATACCATTTCCTAGTTATGAGGCTAGAGGCCACGCTTATCTATGATAGATCACACATTTATTCACTTTGAATGTCACTCATACCCACCAAATCATAAATAGATTTCCCCAAAATACCACAGGTATACAGCTAAGAGAAAAAATTCCTTTGCCACCAATGTAAATACGTTTGAAACGATCAACTTACACGATTTACTAGATATACTCTGTCCGACATTCATCCATTCAAGTTGCCCTGGAACTGGACAACCCGAAGGCACTATTCTAAAAATCCATCTTAGGAAATTTCTACCTAGGATTTACTTAACAGCCCTTGCATAACTTCATCTTCAATTATCTTCATCATATTTGATTTGCAACGTTGATGCTATATGGAGTGGTTTTCAGATAATATAACTGATCCCGGTCTCTCCGACAATGGAAATGGCCAAAAATTTGATAGTCGGTGATTTAACTATCAAACAAAAACATGTGTGCAAACAACGATATTATTTCCAGATGGAAATTCTTTCGATCAATCATCAATCAACATTTATTCATTTCCCCATTTCTCGTTCCATATATTCATCAGATCCTTAATTTTCTAATTTTAGAAAATATACGTTATTAACTTGGGAAACGTTTCCATTTCTGATTCACGCATCACTATCTTCTCACATATATCAGTCTCTAACTGTAAACTAGTAAGAGAACAACTTCCCATGTATAAACCCCGAAGGCCGAAACCAACATCAGATCGTTACCCAGAAAGCCATTCAACTCAACTAATTTCCAATCAGTTTTTAATTTCAGTAATTCCATTTAAATTCCTAATTCGAACCCCAAATTCCTTTATAATATTTTATTTGCAAAATATTTACTTTAATCTAATTTTTCACATAGAATGTAAATAATATTTCTTTATATAATCAAAATAGTTTGATTTCGTATTTTAAAAACAATATCTCAAACCAAAATTCTATTTACATTTTTATTTGTAGAATTATTCATACAAATCTCCTTTTTATTTCTAACACTTAAATCTCATTTATAATTCCCTTTATATAATTCTATTTATTCAATATAAATCCTTTTATAAAATTCTATTTATTTTATATAAATCCTTTTATATAATTCTATACATTTTATATAAATCCTTTTATATAATTCTATTCATTTCCCAAATATTTCCTTATTTATATTTTCCAATATTTGTTTTCCGAATATTACCTTTTATAATATCCTATTTATTTCATATATAAATATTTCATTTTCAATATTCACTTTGAAAATTTCCTTTTTACATTCCAGTATTTCATATGGTATTTAAAATACCAAATAACATGACCAGTGTCATCATAATCAATCACAGATTATATATCACATCATATATCACAATATATGAAAATAAATAGTATTATGGTACTGAGGAATCTAGTTGGATCCCTCTAACTGTTTCCCTGCATCCACAGATGTTTAACAATATAAATAACATCGATTTCATTTCAATATGAAATATTCTGATAAACAGAATCAATATTTGATTAACAATATATATATATATATATATATATATTGTTATCTATAATTTCTACCAAACAATCAACACATAACAATCAATCATCATTTATCAATACTAGATTATATTTATAAAATATAAACTGTACAGAGTTAGTGAGATTTACTCACATTGGACGGTCATCGTTAAATAACGATAACTGTCGGTTGATTCAAATAGACAATTTATTTCGCTATAAATTGTAACGAGCTCTAATTCACTCCCTGTCAGTTCCATTTTGTAGCCCTCGTCCATACGATCCCAGCAAATTTTATTTCGTCAAATTCCGATTTCGTATGCATGAGATATTCAGTTCAAAAGTTAATATAGTATTTAAAATAAAATTAAGCTAAAATTCCATTTGAATTTTCTTAGTTTGGGCCTCACCCTCCTTTCCTGGCCCAATTACAATCAAACTCGTGCCCTTACTTCCCCGAATATACATCGGTCCTCCTGTACAAAACTCTAGCCATAGCCGCTGCAAAACCTTCCTCCAATCCTCTCCTTCACTTCATACAAATCCAAATTGAATTTACTAATACTTCCCTCATCTCACTCTCTCTCCTCGTATCCATTGGATCAAACTCGCATGCCAGTTTGAGGAACTGATTTACAGACTTTTTGACGCAACAAGCACCCAGGGTGCAACATCCATGTTGCTCGATCCTCCTCAAAATGCACACGCGAGTACGATTCCTACCAAAGCACATTGACGATGTTGTTTCATCAAATAGCGCCTCAAATTCGAGATTCCACGAGCCCTAGTTTCCAGTAAACTCACGCTGTAAAGTACATCGAACATGAACCACGTCGATCCCTTCAGTATCCATACCAAATTGAAGAGTAACTCACCTCGATCTTCAATATACACTTATCATGATTTATATAAATTTATTTGGATTTCTTTTGGTTTATTTGAAGTGGATTTTTCATGTTTTGGTTTGTTACTAAAGAAAATGTGGCGGACTATCTTTTGACCAGGGAAATGTGGAATTAGGTTAAGGAGAAAATTGAGGAATATATATAGATAAATTTAAATATATTTTTATTCGAATATTATATCGCATTTTAATGAATCGTTACTTTCATTTATAGTTTAAAAATTCATACGACCACATATACTATCCAATTTTAATGAAAATGGACAAACAGCTACAGTTTGTCATTTACGAACCCAACGAAACTGGTTTTGTCGAATTCCGTCTTCGTTTGATCACACAGCGTATTTTTAAAGGTCAAATTATTGACTGTTTTTCACATTAAAAATTCGTATGTCCACATACTGACTCCAAAAATTACAAAAATTGAAATCTAGCAATAATTTAATACTTTAGATCCAACAAAATTAATTTCGTAAAAAACGAAGGTCGTTTGCAAAAGTAGCTATTTTTAAAGCTCTAAATAAACCTTTTAAATATTAATATATTTAAAAATAATAAAATTAATATTATCATATATATATTCACAGACGATATCATATAACCCCAAAATAAATATATCAAGATTTATCAATCGATATTTCAAAATTCCAGATTATATCGACATTCAATTTATATTAAAAATCCTTTTATAATACAAATAAATCGTTATAAATTATAAAGGAATTCCATAGCGACTTTTCAAAAATTTGATTTGGACACAACTCACAATCTACACAACAAAATCTTGATTTTTCTCTTCCATTAGAAAAATATACTTCACCGGCTCCGCACGTTTCTTGTTTCACAGAAATCTGGCTTAAAACGGATTTTGCATATTCGTTTAAAGTTTGAATTGCTAAATTACGAACTACCGCGCCATTTCGAGCTCGATTATAATTAATACGTTCAATCGTCGTTCAAATAATATATTCGTTCTTCTAATTAAATTTTAAATTGAATTTAATATCATAAACGATCCAATTCACAAAATATTGTGAATTCAGTTATTTCTGACTATTTCGGCATTATAATATATTATTATATTATTAATATTAATTAAATATTCATTATTATTTAACTAAATAACCATTTAAATCTCTAAATGGCCATTTATATAATTAAATAAACGAATTATTATATCGTAAAAATATAGGACATTACACAACTTTTCGAAGTTAAGTCCTTTCAGAGTATGGTCGGGTTGAGTTTATTCGATCCGATATCATTCGACTCGATCCAATGCCATATTCATTCCAGATCCGGGTTTTTCACTACCTCTTTCCTTCCATCTGATCCATAGCCTCCTTATCCAGTTCGACCGATGCCTTTGTTACCGAATAACCATGGCTTTTGTTCCTTAGTACAGTCGATCATGAACATCTGGCTTTGTGTGGCCTAATCACAAAGTAGGCCAACAGATTAGGATTGCCAAAATCCTAATTAGAATAAACCTAGATCTAATCTCTTGATTAGTCTCTTTTTATGGTACCCTTTATTTTGGATCTGAGAATAGCTTATATAGGGAGAGAATAATATATAGCAATTGCCCAAATTGCCCTTGGATCCTTCACAAATCAGCTTAAAGATATTCAGCTCGAAATAACCGAAATACTGCCTCAGACATTAGTCCAGAAGTGACAAACGTTTGTCCAAAGTCTCGGGAAAACTTTTCATGCACCGACAGACGTCTGTCATATTTTCCTCAGACGACTGTCATAGTATCAGCTATAGCACAGACGTCTGTCTGGGGTGATAGACATCTGTCAGGACTCTCAAGAAATTCCACCTGTAAACCCAAACATCTGCCATGCCTACGACAGACGTTTGTCGCTGAACCCTGCAGAAACAAAGCACATCAACTCTTGTAACTTTCAATTACGAACTATGATTTGTGAACCATCTTCTCCAACACTAAGCTATTTCCATCCACTTCAATTCTACCATATAGTATTGCAAAATTTAACACTCCACCACGATACTACATCCATCTCCAACACCTACACGATGGTACCAAACCATCATCTACATTCAACCATGTAAGCTTGAATGTTTCCCCAACGAGCTCCGACATAGCCACCACCTATTGCACTCCACCAACGATTTCAGGCAAAGCCCCCACCCACCAATAAAGTGTTGAAAACACCCAACTCCAAAATTAGTCTCACCAAAAGACAATCATAACAAGAAGATAAAACTTCAATCTCTCACCAATACTCATTTACATCCAAAAAACACGGCTTCTCTCTCAACTGTGCCATCCCGTGGCATCTAGCACCCCTCCGAGCGAATTAAGTTCGAACAATTCTCGAATTTCCCAATTGGCAATGCCTTAGTAACATATCTGTCGCATTATCCTTTTTGTGTCATTTTCGAAGGCATACTTGCTTGTCTTCCTCCATGGCTACTAGAAATGACTCCCTTACTTTAATATGCTTGGTCCGTGAAATAAACGCCAAATTCTCCACTAAATGGATAGCACTCTGCCTGTCACATTGAAGATCAACACTGTCATGTTCAAAACCCAAGTCACACAACAATCGCCTCAAATAGTGTGCTTCCTTTGCCACCTCCACAGCGGCTATCAACTCTGCTTCCGTAAAAGATAAAGAAATTATGGTTTGCAATCTCGATCTCCAACTTATGGATGTTCCACCAAGAGTGAAGACCTATTCTGAAGTTGATTTTCTCTAATCCCTATCACCAGCGTAGTCCGAATCACTATAACCAACCAACATGCAATTCTTCTCCTTACTACCCCAAAAAAACAAGACCATGAGATGTTGTACCTTTCAACTATTTCAAAATAAGCTTTATTTCTTTCCAATGTGATTACCGTGGATTATCATGAACCGTCTATCCACCCCGACGACATTTGCAATATCAGGTCTTGTACACACCATGGCATACATCAAACTTCCAACCGCACTATCATATGGAACCTTTGCCATATAAGCCTTGTCTTTCTCCTCGATAGGTGATCCCTTACTCGAAAGCTTTACATACAAAGGTAAAGGTGTATTTGATACCTTTGCATTCTCCATGCTAAAACGACAAAGCACTTTTCTAATTTATTCCTTTTGAGTCAATTTCAACTCAAAATGCTTTTCAGTCTCCATTCCCAAAATCTTCTTTGCTTTTCCAAGGTCTTTCATTTCGAATTCCGCCTTTAACTTCAATTTCAACTTGTTGGTTTTCACCTTGTCCTTCAAAGCAATGAGCATATCGTCCATATATAAGAGTAAATACACCCAACAATCATTTCCCAAATTCTTGAAATATACACAAGCGTCTTTGATGCTTCAATGAAATCCACTTTCAACCATGAAATAATCATATCTCTTATACCATTGCCTCGGTGATAGCTTCAAACCATATAGTGATTTTTTTCAACCTTGCAAACCAATTTTGACTTACCATCTGCAACAAACCCTTCCAGTTGCTCCATGTAGACGTCTTCATCCAAGTCACCATGTAAGAAGGCAGTTTTCACATTAAGATGCTGCAATTTCAAGTCGTGAATAACAATTATCGAAAGTAATACCTGAATAAAAGTATGTCTTACAACTAGTGCGAAGATCTCATCATACTCATTTCCCTTCCTCTGTGCAAACCCCTTAGCCACCAGCCTAGCTTTATATTTTCCATTATCCTTCACCTTGTATATCCATTTGCACCTAATAGCCCAGTTTCCATAAGGAAGTGGAACTAACTCCTGATTCAGGTTCTTCATCAACGGTTGCATCTCTTCCTCTATGGAACAAATCCACTTTGAGCTATCACTCAAGCTCATGACATCATCAAGGTCCATCAGCTTATCTTGGACTACATAAAGCGCATAGTCCAAATTCTCAAAAATGCTAAGATAGTTCCAATCACCGTATCTTTTGGGTGGACTTATAGCATGACGATGTACCTGAGTAGCAATACTATCATTGGGTCTTCCTTCACCTTGAACTGAGTCTTCTCTAGAATCATGCACATTATCAACACTACTAGAGGAATCCTGTGGACTATGTGATGTAACATCAACCACATTCACCTCACAAGCACCTCCACCAACTCAACTCTCTCTGTAGGCCTGAAAGTGGTAATAACTTCCTTTTTCTTTGATTCACCATGAACCAAACCCGGAACATCTGATGAGCCTTCATTCACCTTGCACATAGATGACTCATCAAAAGTAACATAACGAGAAACCACAACCTTCTTCATTTCTTGATTCCAAATCCGATAGACTTCAACACTGTCTATATAGCCAAGCAAAATCCCCTTGAAAGCTCTAGTGGAAAGGTTATCACTTCCTGTATCATGCACATACATAGGACTGCCAAATACATGAATATAACTTAAGTCAGTGCTCTTACCCTTTCACACTTCCTTCAGCATTTTGTTATCAATTGCCGAGCACGGAATTAGATTAATAATATGCACTGCGGTTAACAAAGCTTTGACCTAAAATCCTTTAGACAAACCTGATGTTAATCTCAAGCATAGAGCTTTCTCTAGTAGAGTTTGGTTCATTCTCTCCGCTACACCATTAGATTGCGGATATCCAGGTGTAGTAAAATGCCTCTGTATACCATGATTCTTGCAAAATTTCAGAAAATCTCCAAAAACATACTCACCGCCATTATTGGATCTAAGAACCTTAAAAGTCTTTCCGCTCTCATTCTCAACAAGAGACTTCCATTCTTTGAACTTTGCAAATGCCTCCTACTTGGCTTTCATTACATACACCAAAACTTTCTGTGAAAAATCATCAATGAAAGAAATATAATATCTTGCTCCTCCAAAAGAAGCTACAGGTGTTCGTCGCCAAACATCCGTGTGCACATACTCTATAATCCTTCTTGAATCATATTTCCCTTCACCGATTGACACTCTAGTTTGCTTCCCCATGACACATTCCTTGTCGAACTCCAATTTGTTGAAACTCACACCATCAATCATCTCGCTACTTTGAAGGACATCCAAAATATTCTCTGAGACATGTCCCATTCTCTAATGCCAAAATCGTATCACATCTAAGTCACGAGAACTATCAACACCAACATAAGTTTCTCTATCCACAGTCGCTCCTTAAAGAAAATAAACTCCATGAGTTCTAACTCCCTTTATAACCACATGAACACCCTTCGAAACCCTCAAGCTATCACTCTCAATAGTGATCTTACAACCTAAAGAATCTAGTTGTCCCAAAGAGATAAGTGACTTCCGTAGTCCTAGAACATAGCGCACATTAGTGAGAGTACGAACCACTCCGTCAAACATCCGAATTTGCACAGATCAAATGCCCTTTAACTTGCAAACTGCACCATTTCCCATAACAATTGAATTTCCCTCTCGATAAACATAAGAAGAAAAACAATTCCTATTAGGTGTTATGTGATATGAAGCCCCCGAATCAAGCACCCATTCGCTGCCTGAAACATCTGATGCTACAACCGATAAAACATCTACGTCTCCCTCACCAACATCTCTCTCCACCGCAACTGATGAAGATTCTACTTCCTTCTACTCCTTGTCTGGACAATCATTCTTCCAGTGAGCAGGTTTCTTACATACAACACTTTCCATTTCTTTCCTTCGACTTTCCTCTCCAACCAGGCTTTCTAGACTTAGAACGCCCCCGGTTTCCCTTCTTCTCAGACTTCTCCTTCTCAAAAAATAAACCGTGACCATTACTTGCACCACGATTAGCAAATCATAGATCAATATTTAATGTATCTCGGCCATAGATCAAACTGTTTTAGAAACCCGTATAATATTCACGCAACGAACATAACAATATCATTGCCTTCTGTTCGTCCTTAATCTTCAAATCTACCGCCTTCATCTTCATTAGCAAATCATCAAACTCATTCAAGTGCACTTTAGCGAAGTTCCTTCCTTCATCTTGTAGGTAAAGAAAGTCTGCAACAAGATCAGTGGATATGTTAGTGACTTTTTAATATTCAACTCCTCTAACTTGTTCCAAATTCCTTTAGCAGTCGTCTCACCACTAATTTTGGAGATAACATTCTCACCCATAGCAAGTTGAAGTGTAGTGAATGCCCACTCTTCCATTTCCTCTCTCTTTACATCTGAGATGTTCGCTGGTAATAAATGTGTATCAAACACTACTCGATGTACCCGATAACACCTAAGAAACCCTTTCATCTTCCATTTCCATTTTTCAAAATCATTATCATCATTCCACTTGTTAATAACCAATTGTGACCCAGAAGTTGCATACGACCCACGTACATAAGGAGCTACACCATTTTGACCAACTATTAAGGCACTATTTGAATATGATTTCGGCATTTCTACAACTATCTACCAACACCACTGCTCCGATACCAAATGTTATGGAGAATTTCAACCCAAGACCACTCAAATCAAAAACCAATCTCAACCCAATCCAAAGCCTATCACAATCATCAAAAAGGAGAAATAACAGAACATAACGATAAACTAAATCACACAGAGATTTATAGTGGTTCTACAATGTACGTCCACTTTGAGAGAGAACTTTTTATTAATATCAATCGAATAGTACAAGAGATTGATTACAATGATCAAATTCACTGGAAAAATTTGATTTTGTGGAGATAAGAATTGAAGAAGATTAGGGTTGCCAAAACCCTAATTAAAACAAACCTAGATCTAATCTCTTGATTAGACTCTTTTTTTGTACCCTTTATTTTGGATACGAGAATAGCTTATATAGGGAGAGAATAATATATAACAATTGTCCAAATTACCCCTGTATCCTACCCAAATCATCCTGTAAGATATTCATCCTGAAAAAACCGAAATATTGCCTTAGACATCAATCTAGAAATGATAGACGTCTGTCAAGAGTCTCGAGAAAACTTTTCCTGCACCGAAAAACGTCTGTCATGTTTGCCTCAAACGTCTGTCATAGTATCTGCTTTAGCACAAACATCTATTCGGGGTGACAGATGTCTGTTAGGATTCTCGGGAAATTACACCTGTAAACTCAGTTGTCTGTCATGCCTACGACAAATATCTATTGCTGAACCCTACAGAAACTATGTACTTCAACTCTTGTAACTTTCACTTACGAACTCTGATTTATGAACCGTCTTCTCCGACACGAAGCTACTTCCATCCACTTCAACTCTACCATATAGCATCTCAAAATTTAACACATACAACCAAGATTATAAGTCAAGATGTTTCCTCTCATCTTGTATTGATTAACAATCATGGTTGATAGAGAAGTAGTAGGGTTGAATAGACCATAGTTGATGCATAATCTCAACATCTTCAGGGGGTTCTCTATGTTTTTCAAAGATTTTATCTGGTGCTGCAGATGGGTATGCCTACCTTCTACCATCCAACGACACAACATTATAATTTTCTTCTAGCACTTACAATATTATACATCATACATGATAATAATTATGTTTTCAAATGCATTCAAAGACTAAATAAATTAACTTAAATGGAAGAATCAACGAAGAACTCTTTAATGGAGAGTAAACTCAAAATAACATTTATGCTCTTGTGTTTATCAATGATGAATTCCAATGGCACTAGGGATTAAGTAGTTTCCATATGCCGACTCAAAGGGCATTAGGGCTTACATGAATTGGATATTCCACAAAAGGTTAGGGAGTGAATGAAATTTCATAAGAGGTTTCGTCTCCATCTACGATTTTGATTAGGATTGAAATTTGGGTGAGGATTTAGCATTACGATTCTTTTTAGCTTTGCGCCCAGTGAACATGAAAGGAAAAAGAAGGTAGTAAAGATACCATGTAACGAAATTTTTTTGTGAATGAAGAGTTTTCGTACAAACAGCATTCACTATCCTAATTTACAGCTTTCAAAAAGCCTTTGTCAGCACTACGGAAAAATGCTGACTACTAGATCTGAGAATATCACATTTTCTTGTAGTGGTATATTGTATGCATATATGTTGGAATGCAAACAATTTGGATATAAATCATTCTAGTTGAATGAAATATGGTTAATAATTGAGACTTACGTCTTCTAGTTGAGTAAATACAGACATATGAAGCTGTATGGCTTGGTTTTTCTTGCGTGAATTACATAAATATTAAATGAAATCGCTTAATAACACTCATATGAGATATGTGTAAAAACCCGTGACTTCCCCGGAAAGGAAAAGGGCGGATACTTCGAGAACAACACACAACAGAACGCAGACGGAAGAACATTTCATTTTATATTACAACAATTCCATCAGATTACTAGAATATTCAGAGTATTAACAAATAATATACATTATAAAATATCAGAGATTACAATACATTACATAGCAGCGGAAAAATAATACAATACACAACTAAAAGAGATATACGGATACAAAGCTTTCCGGATATCATTCCAGCTGTAAACCAGGTTCCTGTGAATATAAATCTGCAAAACCAAAACTACTAGTTGCCCATGTCAAAATAAGGGCACCCAGAGTTTAGGTTAAAACAATAAACTCCAGGTCAGTCATGTGACTGGTGTGAGAACTAAAACAGTTATAAAACTTTATTTTTAAAGTTAGGTAAATCAAGGGACCATGCCGTATAACACGGAACGGGTTTCCTCCCAAGAACACCAGTGCATAAAACAACAGCGTATTGCTAAATAAAGAACAATGAAGCTATTATAAGACCCAGGTCCCATCACATAATGCAACACAAGCCGGGGGATAGGGTTTTTACCTTATAATAGCCAAGAATGCTTGATACGTTTAAAACAAATCATTTGATACTATTATAAGTGCATAGTGTATGAAACAACTTCAAATCATAAGTATCAATCATAGACGGCATAAGTGCCCCATACCACTATGTCGCCATACTAGGCTCTACAATCAAAACCGCAAGGTCACGTATTGGAAGTTGGATTTCCATCTGTGAACCGAGGCAAAAGATAGTCCTCTACCGAATTCGAGACTCTCTAGCCCGAGCCTCAAGCTACAGCCACAACCGCGCCTAGGAGCCATAGGGCCGGTCCACCGATGTGGATTAAAATGCCTGAACACTGCGTTTCCCCACCCTTTGAGGCGTAAATGAGCCAACGAATGACACCATCGGACCCGGATCGTCTGATCAAACCGAGGCGCCTCGCAACAGCAACAACCACACAGGTGAAAAGTATATAAATGTCAGCTAATTTAAGCACTGACACCACCTCTAGCTAGAAAGAAACGCATGCCCTCCCTGGATCCTTCTCCCGTTTCTGGTTCACAACCGGGGTGTGAGGCTCGTGAATCCACGCAACACAAAGCTATGCTACACAGGTCGTGCTTTGATCATCAACCCGAAGACTTTGCTTTTCAACAGGAGCATAGATCATATTGCCACTTAGGCATGCCACACAGGCAATTCACTCCATGCGTTTGATATCCATCAATATATAACCCCTGAGCTCGTACGTCTCAGAGAAGGGCGTTAAGCAAGAGAATAAATTCTCCGCCGCCAAACAGATATATATTTAATAGAAATCAATCACACAAACTAAAATCCAATGTCAGACACACAGTCCATTTACAAGTTCGTTCTGGGCCCACCCCCCTTCACACATGCCCGTATCTTTCTCTATTAAAACACCAAAGGAATTTTCAGGCCTTAGCGAGCCTAGTTTGTCTAGCTAGGTTCATTATATTTGTCTAGGTTCAGTACATTTTCAGGCCTTAGCAAGTTAGTTTCGGTACATTTGTCTAAGTCCGGTGCATGAAAAGTAAATAAAACTAGCTAATTCTTGTGTATTGTTCAGCACATGAATTAACTAGTAACCTAAAACTAGTTTTATTTACTGGAGTGAGTATGGTAGTTTAACAAACAAAATTCAAGATTCATATTCTATATATCCAGTATGACTAGCTAATACAAGGAAATAGATTAAATAACTTGTACGCACTAACCATGGTGTAATATGACCAACTGCGAAAACCTAAATTTCTTCAACGTTCAACCTTGCTTTGTAACCACCCTTAGGTAAAAACCAATAAATAGCTCTCAGGTCTACAACATGTTGAGCATGAATTGAAACAATAGTGCAAAAAGTATCGATTACTAGAAACTGGATCAAACCAAAATTTTACCAGCAACAGAGACACATGATTTGCAGACAATGACAAAGAAGCAGATCTGAGTAGACAACTATCGGATTTCTATAATTTTTTGGGAGCAATTTTCAAGAATGGAAATATGGGCACGGGATACAATATTAGACGAGGGAAATAAAAAAAGGGAGGGAGAGAAATTGAAAGGATTAAAATTTTAGAAGGATGGGCGTGCTTTTTCGGCCAAAAGTTTTACACAAAAAAGGCACGATTTTAAACAATAGGTGGTTGGTCAGATTTGGCCCTAAGCCATATCAAATTAACCGATTTGGAGCATTCGCGATGGACGGACAGATTTGGGGTGGTTGGGGTGGTGCGGATCGTAAACTGTTATTTGATACGGATCTGAGCATTATCAAATTTGATACGGCTATTAGCTAAATTGTATACCCACATCCTTGTGTGCCAAATTCGCTGATATGGTGTAGTGAGAACGTGATGGAGGAAGCTTCAAAATGTCCGTTTGGTTACAGGGGGTTCACATATTTTTAATATGAAGAAGAAGAATTAAAAACAAGATTAAGATTAAGAAGGTGATTAATTAGGTTAATGACATTTAAATTTATATATTATGTTCAAAACTGGTAAAAATAATAACTCTTTCATACATTATCATAATTTCATGAAACTGGTTGCGTTGAAATTGTAGAGATGAATCAACGCATAGGAATTAGTTCAGAGTGATTAGGAGCGCATGGGAATTTTATCTAATTTTAAACATTTATTTAAAATTGGATAATTTCAAAGTGAAATTGTCAATCGAAATGAAATGTCATTTAACTCTCAAGCTTTCTGAAATATTATGACGTGATTAAACTCATATTAATATAGTTTATCGTTGTTGACATAAATTGGGTGTTTGGATGCTTTGGATAATTATTGTTTAATTGTGGATTGACATTATTTAGAATTTCGTTGTTTTAAATGCATTCGATTAAATTTTATATTTCATATGCATTTATAAATAATATTATGAGCTGTGATGAAGGGAAGAACAAGTTAGAGTGATCCAACTTGATTCCTTAAATATGTTGTAGGCAGCTTATTTTTCGTATTTTTCATATATGAACTATTTAATCCAAGTAATATCAAAATCTATTTGGATGATTGATGGTTGAATTGAATTCAAAGTTGTTGTGTTATTATTCAGTAATCAATATTGATTAAGTGTTTAGTAGGAGATGGCCTTAAAATCCATCTTTTTAAGTCGTTAATCCGCCATCAAGCAAATCGACTGGTTTAATATTACAAAATTTATTTTACAACTTAAACAATATAAAACATAATTTAAATAAGATAGTGGTTTATAAACCGATATTTATAAAAAAATTATAAAGTAATTATAAAATATTTTATATATCAAAATTTTGTGTTTAAATAAGTTTTATAAGCAAGAAAGTCAGAAATTAACCTAAGGGTTAATAGTTTGAAATATTTGTTTTTATGAAACAATTAGAAAAGGTTTTATTAAACTGTGTATATTATTAATTAATTTAGGTGTAGGATTAGTTGGAAATCAGTAACAATTAATTATGTTTCCAAAGTGATAAAGCGAACTGTTTTAATTAATATAGGTTATTAATTTAATCTATTTCCAATTAATAGAAATAGTTTAACAAAGGATTTGTTTAAAACTTAACAAGGTTCATAAAAGTTAATTAATCTTTAGATTAATTTTGTATATAAATAACTATCAAATGTCATCTATAAATAAAGTAGTTATTATTCTAATAAGATTTTAAAAAGAATTAACTATTTTATTTTAGTTAATAAAGAAGTTGATTACTTCTAATTTAGACGATATTGAAATTTATTATTATTTTAACTAAAGTGATTTATTTTGGAAATAAAATTCATTAAAAGGAGGCAATCAAGTTAATAAAGAGTTTCTAATTGGAATTGTATAAATAATTATATTAAAGGATTAACAATTAATCCAAGTTTAACGAAGTTTATAAAACCAAATTTTATAAACAAAGAAGTTTTATAAGCAATGGAAACTATTGGAACGAGTTTTATAAGTTGATTATGAACTGAAGAAATAGCTCATAAATGGAGTTAAAGCTGAGAAGCGAAAAGGTATGTGTTTGAAATCTAAATAGGAGCCTAAAAGTGATTGACTTTGGTAATGCAAATTATAATTCGATTTAAATTCGAATGTTTTAAATAAGGAAGGAAGTTTATGAAGATAAAACTAAAATAGGTTTTAAATAAAACTTATAAGGATTTTGATAATGGATTCTATTTATAATGGAATCAAAACTTTATAAAAGAAGTTTATAAAGAGATTTAAGATAATGCGATGGTTTTAAAAAGCGAATGAAGGAAAAGTAATTGGTTCTGGAAGGAGATTTCAAAATATAAGGAAGAGTTTTAAATCCATATTTAAAGTAAATAGTAAATGGAATCTTTGGTGAAACTGACAGAATGTTAGTTTTTTGCGTTAACAAACTTATATTTATCTCAAAGTAAAAATGCTTTCGAATCAAGGTCTGAGAGGTAAACAGAATACCACAACTTAAACGACTTCATTATTATCCAAGAGATGGTTTTAGTTTGAAACGAAGGTGATGTTGGAAATATAAGGTTTATTATTATTTCCATAAAATATATTATTAACTTTAAATTTCAAAGTTTATAAGTGAATAAATTTTTTGTGTTTTATAGCAAACAATGTATCACTTGACATTGATTAGCCCAAATATGAAATGTGATTGTACTTACACTATTCAGTTAAATATAAAGAGTTATTTTATAAATAATGAAAGTAATATGATTGTGGGAATACATTTATTCCAAGAAATTAAATAAATAGCTAGAGATTTCAAAGAAATGAAACAAGAAGTTATACTGGATTGAAAACAGGAGATGAATGTGTAAATATCATTTTCCAAAGTAATGGAAATAAGAGTATGGCTATTATTTTCAAAATAAACGGAAACAAGAGGTTTGTGACTTTGATGATTCCGTTAAGATAAGTACATAAAATCGATTTTTAAATTGATAAAATGTCTTTAACGAATGATTTAGTTAAATGGATTGAGCTGCTAATGTACTTAGCTACATTTTTTGACTTGATCGTTAAAAATTGACTATCAATAAATATCTCTTTTGACTTTTAACGAGTTAGTTCGAAGAGACTGGGATGCAAACTGGACCCAAAACTAGTTCCACCCAAATTGCGTTCAAAAACTAACTTGCAGGGATGATTATATTTGAAGACATAGATCTTCGGAGTGAGAGGGTCGGTCGCTGATATCTCTAGTTAACAACCATGATTATACTCGTAGTAGTAACTCCGATGTTCTGGAGTATCTTCGATTTAGTTCAATCCCAGAACAAACTTGTATGGACGAAAGTCTAACAGAGTATTTCCTAAGACCACATATGTTGATTTTTTACAAATATACCGAGTATGGTGGCGGAGAAGACAACTTCTTTTAAATTAACCCCCATAGTATATTTGGCAAATCAATTAGTGGTTTAACAGATCTAACAATGTGGAATTCATAGTTTGAATGTGATGTCTGAAAAGGTAATTGTAACCTCAAGCATCATCAACTGGGAAATGACTAAAGCGGGAGTGCAACATGGCTATGTGGGTCATACCCATTAGAGTATGACATTACCTGATCTAGAGAAATCGATGTCCCTTTTTGTATGCTTCGAAATAAATACGGTTGGACGACCAACAACCGTGGTGACGATATATTCGGTACACTCAAGTTGAATGAGTGGTCGATCATGTGTGGCAGGGTTGCGAAATGTTCTTGTCGAACCGCATTGTTACATCTCTAAAGGGCACTAATCGGAAGGTGGTTCCATAACTAGTCATGTTGGAAATCAAAACTTCAATACGAGCCGCAAGATTTAGATGTACACCAACTATATTGGAAAGTGAGATGCAAGCTTTCCAACTATATTTCTATTTTATTTGTGGACTAGTAGACATTATTATAATATCACTTGATTTTGATATAAAAAATGGTTTAGTTTTCATAAGATAAAATCATGTGTCATGTTTATGTGTAGTCGTGTCGTACGAGAGTTCCATTCTTTCAAAGGATTTTCTTAAGTTAAGCAAGTTGTTTGTGGTGAGTTTTATCGATGAAAGTATTCCAGACTGATCCAGGTTGATTTTGCCTTGCTTCAAAATGTGCTCGGACCAGATTGATTATATTTTCCAGGTTAGGTTTTACTTTGAGCTTCATGAGTGGAGCTGGAGTTGAGACATATTCACGTAATTCTGATACTAATTTATTTCTGCTATATGTGTGGTATTGATTTTGTTGTGTACCCTGATTGTATAATCATATATTTATGTTTTTCTCTTTGTGTAAAGAGTTCTGATAAAATATATTTTATTCGTCCCGCTGTTAAATTCTACTCTACTCTGATTCTGTAGTGTTGATTTTCTTCTTCTTCTTCTATTCTAACTTTTCTTTATTCCTTCTACTTCTCACTCTCTAACTTCTTTCTTTTAACTATCTAGGTTTTTTCGACACTCAAGTTTGGCAAGTGAATACAAGATATTGTATTATTATCGAAATTTGAGTGTCGAATCTCTATCCGGGGCGTTACGAGATTGGTGACAGTGTTTGGGAGGAGGAAATAATAGGGTTTTGTGTTTTGAAGGTGAAGGAGAAAACAATAGTAGGTCACTGGTTTCCGAAAACATTACAGGCGATTTGCAACGGCTTCCAACGGCAGCAAACGACGTTTATAGCAACGACTCTCAACAGTTAGTTTATTAAAATAACAATTTTACCACGAAAACGACGAGCTGCTGTAAACCGTTTATATTGCCGTTGGGTGTCGTCAGAAATGAGGCATGGCTTTAAATTGTAGTTCTGGTAGTGTATGACACCCCTTTTTCGTGGTACTCATTTTACCTCAATTATAGCCAGAGCCGGCCCAGAGGGCATCCCACCAAGCTCTCGGGCGGGGGGCAGCCCACTGGGTTTAGGCCAGAAATAATATTTTATATTAAGAACATGATATATAAATTTTGAGCTTTTCATTTTATGAGGGGTGGAGATGGTGGTTTAGTGGTAAGTTAGAAAATTTATGATGTGCAAGCATGTTAGACGCGGCATCAAATCCTGCCAGAGGGAAATAAATCCTGTTTTGTGAACTTTCCATGTATTCTCGTTTGCTTTCAACATTATTTTGGGCTGCGACAGCAAAATCAATGGGCCGACTCTAATTATAGCCACTAGCATATAGATAAATAACGCGTGAATAGAAGAGAGTTATCGAAAGCACAGAGAAAAAGGATTTTTGTTACTACATCGCTGGGTAGTTATACATACGCTATATACACAGTTCCATCCAAACTTTATAATTACTTAAAACATGTGGAAGACCGAATGAAATCCCAGCACCGAATATTCTTTGTCCCCCGTACCCAACCAACCAGGACCTCTCGATCTCCACCTTTTGCAAATAACCCTCTTTTTATCTTTAACTTAATTGCATATATGTAAAAATTAGAGTTTTCGATTGGAGGACACAGAAGGATAGGAAAATTTGGGGACAGAGGATTAGATCTTGGGCAAGACAGCCCAACCCGGAAACAAATATGAGCCGAACCCTCAAATTGTTCCATAATGCTACTTTAACCGGTTTTTCTTCACCGGCTATTTGCGGAAGCAATTTCAGCCGCATATTTTACAGTATCCTCCATTATTTGCACTGCAGATTTACTGACTTGCAGTACAATAAAACGACTATAACCTTTACAGATGCGAAAGGGACAACCAATTTGCTGGACGTGCTTCCTTCATCTCCATTGGCGGTTTTATAACTTCTCCATTCACAATAAAAATTCGATCTTTGCCTTTTACGGTATGCGTTTTTCTCTATTTTCCTTCAGTATGCTTAATTTACTTATTTCGTATTATTTCAGGACTAAATTATTATTTATTTACACATAAACTTCTCTTACTCACAGCAAATCAGTCGTTGAAATTATTACTCCACGGTTGTTGGATTTGGGAAACCTAGACGTTGAATATAAAACAATTGTCCTAATTTTTATTGCTTCGTATTAATAAAATTATACATTGATGCATGTATAATTTTTACTGCACTTTCGGTTAGGATTATTTGGTCGAAAAAGATTTTTAGTCGGTCCATACTACTGCATTTCAGTTGTTCAACTTCAACTAACTGCAAGAGAACTGACTGAAATTCTTGCATTTCCAACCTATTGCGAAAAGGAATTAATTGAACTAGATTTATTTTGTATTGAACAAAGCTGTGAAATTTGGTGTGTTATATTATTTTTATTCATAATATTATGTTCAAGTTCTAACCATTTGCATGTATACTTTCAATATATCTTTAAATAAGATGACACTACTACATTTTATTATAACGGTTTGATCATGTTTAACCCATGTTTCTTCCAGAAAGCATATCTTCTAAACAGTTTAACACTTTTAGTACTGCGTACCATTCTCAATGAGCACATTGAAATATATCCTGACTGCATGCATATTGTGTTTAATATCTTCTCATTTCCACATATAGTTTCAAAGTGATCTTTTTATATTATAGTTTTCCATTTCAGCTATATATTTCTTTCTTCATCTAACTCATAAGTTTGATGTTACTATTGCTTATTCTTATTACTGAGCTCTTTCAAATATTTGTTTACTTCGATGCATACAGCTACCCTTTTAATATACTTCACTAATCTTACTATTAATTCAAGATTCAAAATGGACTAATTAATGTTTATATTACAATTTGTATTAAAAATTATAATACTGCGATGTCAAGAGTTATGAAATTAAATAAAAAAACAAATAAATATCTGCATGGAAGACTTTCTTATTGTGCTATAACATTTGCCTAATGTTTCATTTTTAGGAATTACCCCCCATTTTCACCTTATGCAAATTGGAAAATTTTGTTATTGAAATCAAGTTTATTTTGTTAACAATTAATCATACGGATGTTGTGCTACGACTTCTGTATGTTAGTTTGAATGAAAACCTTTTCAAACAGATTCGCCTATTTCCTAATTATTGATATTTACACTGACCACATACTAAAACAATGTGTTCTTCCGTGGTTCGTTGTTTCTCCGACCCCAACGGTTGCTTTTTCTGTTCGTTGTCTACATGGATGACATGAGGCTATCACTTTCGATCGTCGGATTATCTGTAAGTATCCTTATTTTTTCTTCATGGGCTTTGTTTATATGTTGTTCCTATTTCGCATACCTAAATTACTGTACACGATTCCAAGCCTTATTTGTCTCTATCTTTTTGGTATCATCGCCATTTCTTGCTAGCTTTCGCGGTGTTTGACAATATGTGTTGAACAGTTTGTTGCTTCCAATGAAGTATATAACTGGCTGTTAATATCTATGAACTATAATGTTGGGTGAAGCATATGTTAATCTGTTAATCTATTGATGGGACTACAGACTTTAATAGGCAATGTGTTGGTGCACAGCAAGCAGATTTGTGTGTGTGAATATATCCACTCTCTTTTCTTCTGCGTGTATATCCATCTGTTATTTTTCATTACAAAAGGTAGCTACGTATTGCTTGGAGAACAAATATATGACAGATTATGCTGTCTTTTCCTTACCGCTTCACTTTTTGCTATTAGAATATTTATTTTAATACACAACATAAAATTAATACCCGAATTTAGCTGAACACTATCACCAATATCCCTCAAGTCCTCCTTTCATGAAGCCTTCCATATTAAAGTAACAAATTCTAGGTATTAGTTTTGTGGTTTAATACAATAACAGCGAGAGTAATTGAAAGTCACTCTTTTTTTGGGATTAATTGTGATCTCGTGCTACATCTAACTATATCACAACATAGATCCACCTTTTCTTCCTCAGCAATGGCGCAAAAGGGAATGCACATAATATATCTGATTGTATTCAACAATGTCGTCCTGCTTTAGCAATAACTTGTACAATTATGCATAGCACCCAAAGATGTACTGTTATATGAAGAAGAACCCAACAATTTTGCTATTTGTACAATCTACAATATGCACATGGCAATCATATAAGAAGACCATTACTTAAAATCATGTGTGCTTATTACATAGGGTGCGTTAGCGACTGCTGAAAGTGGGACGTTTAAGCGAAATATTCATTTCCACCTAATAACAGGTCACTTGAACAGAATATTTAATTTGTGATTTTTAGTTTAATTGAGTTGCAGTTAACTAATTACTATTTTGTTATATAATATGCATTTGTTAGTTGACAATAATAAAACTAAATCACTCAATTTTGTCACTAAACCAGAACAATATATTTTGAATTTAAATACAAGCTAATAAACCAAACTAGAAAAATTAAGCAAATAAACTAAAATATCTAATAAAACAAATTAACGATGACTATAGAATAAACCCAACCGATAAGACATAAGTCCAAGTATCTCATTGTCAGACTATCAAAAGGTGTCTCCAGTACATCCAAGTTCAACAGATGGTCGCGATAAACTTGTATAATACTATAATCTTCCATTGTTGATACGTATAAAACAAACAGAAAAGAATAACAACGGCATCGACGTTGGCAAAACACTCACTTTGACCAAACTCCTATTGTTGCTACTATTCCTGTTACATGTGGTTTTCATGGAGAGCGGTTATACAACCCTTGCAATTTCATTTTCACCATTACTTGCAACTGTAACTAATATTGCTTTACTACATCATTTGTTGTCTCTGTGCCATCGGCTGCCTTCTCCTCAAGTCATGTTGCAGCTGTACTTTTTGTTAAAAGTATTTTTGTCTTTGCATCTTTTGTTTCATCTTCCTTTTTTTCTCCAAATATTGGTTTTACTGTTTATGTATTATGTCAATAGTGCAATGACAAACACTAAAAATATATGGTCGATGCAGGTACAACGAACAACTTCGATATGCTTTCAACATTGCTCTGCTGGACTAATCACAGGAATGTCAGAATTAGAATGGAAAGATGATGGATACTCAATGAACCTAAATCTTCTAAACTGGTGTACCTTTTTAGATTCTGCATCCACGGAGGCTAATATCTAGACCTTTCAATTAGCTATGCATCGTGATGAAGAAACTTTTTTTTTCATCCTCTAAATTTTAACAGGTCTCCACAAGTTTGAAACAAACATATGATTTTCACTTACGGAATCCATTTTTGGTTTCCCTTCTTCTCAGCGAGTGAACAGGGGTGCTGTAAAGCTAAATGGTTTACTGTTGTAGTTTTATTCATTCTGCATACAGTTATTTTTTGCTGCCGACCATGTTTGTTGCTTAGCAACTGAAATTTACCTGTGATTTATCTATTTATTACTTTTTGGTTTCATCATAATGACATGTTTAAAATAAGATTTGTAGCTTAACGTGTATACTGAAGATTTTGTTACAGTGCAGGTTGCATCATTACTTGGTATTTTTACTTATGTTTCGCAAAAGTTTATATCTTCTTCTCTTCTTATTAAATGTGTGCTTATCTATTGATTTTGCTAAGTGTATATGGTCCCAATTTACCATCTTAATGGACCATTTTTCCACGAGTACATACAGTCCATGTCAAATCCATATTTCCAACGAAATGCTCATTAATTTAACTTCCTGCTTTTTTAGCATTCACACATGAGTCATGACTATCCACTTCTCTGCTTTTACTTCTGTGTTTTGTCCTATACGTAATAAATGCTTAAAGAATATGCTAAACCACATCAACTGCTGCATTTCAATATCTTTTGGACTAGAGTTTTTAGCTCTCATAAACGTTGAGATAATGTTATAAAAATGTATCCTTCCTGCACATTTGTTTGCATAACTCTACTCCGCTTGCATCCAAAGACTACTATCCTGTCATTCACTCTACTACTGAATTCAACTTACTACACATACGCTGAGAGTATATATCCACACGAACTGGCAACATATGAAATGGTTATATATGAAATGGTTATATGCCTGCACTTTTAATTCCAACAAAATTCCATGATAGACAAGTTACTCAGTGTTTTGACTACTTTCTAAATTTTTTTAGTCTTCTATACATGTATCACAATATGCCCATGTATCACCATAGTTTTCATGACCGTACCGTGCATCGAACCGTGATAGTCCAAGGTCGGAGGTTTTAAAGGTCCGATCGGTCGAATCGTAAGAACCGTGCGGATATGAATTTTATGTAAAACTAGTATATTGATATATGATATTAGGAATTTGGCATGAAAAAAATAAAATTTACTGCCACATATAAAACTGTGTCTTCGTGCTACATTTAATCACAACAAATCAGAGGCATATGTCCATTTATTTAATTTGCAATTATTACAGCTGTCTAGCTTTCTTCCTTCTCCAGTGCAACCTTCCCACCTTCCCAGACTTTCTTCTTTCTATTTTTCTTCTGCATCTTCTCTGTCGTGCAACTTGAACCCATCCACTTTTTTCTTTCTCTTTTTCTTTCGCATCTTCTCCTTCGCAGTACAAATCGAACCCATCTTTGCAGGCTATAATTATTACAACCCTAAGAACCGCAACTTTCGAACCCTAAAAACCGCGGTTCTCAAGATCGAACCGCAGCTAGATACGATTCGCGTGTAGAAAACAAAGCAACAGAGAAGTAGTTTTTATTTCTGTAAACTGCAAATGATGATTTTATTATTCACACAGAGCTCGGCTTATAAAGCCTAAGATTGTAACAGACACAAGCCCACTAAAACACAAAGCAACGTGACTCCTAAACTTTAGAGACAAGCCAAAGAAATAGCAGACAAATTCTAACTAGCTAACGACAGGTTCAAAACTGACTTATTCAAACAAAAAACAAAACTATCTCAACAAACACTCCCTTAATCTGAAAGCTTTGTAGAGCTTCAGATTACTTCATGTAGATCACACACTCCCAGCATGCTCCGCAATTGCTTGAATGTTTCAGTCTTCAAAGGCTTTGTCATTATGTCTGCTAACTGTTCCTTGCTGCTACAGTAGCTTAAAGAAATCACTCCATCTTTTACCAAGTCTCTAAGAAAATGAAAGCGTACATCAATGTGCTTACTTCTTCCGTGCATGACTGGATTTTTCGATAATCTAATTGCTGAGCTACTGTCACACTTAATTTCCATGCCTCTGAGTCCTTCTTCTCCTAGTTCTTCGAGTACTCTGCACATCCATATAGCTTGGCATGCCGTCATTGCCGCTGCCACAAACTCTGCCTCTGTTGTTGACAAGGTGACGATTGGTTGCTTCTTTGAGCACCATGCCACTGCTGCTGATCCCAATTTGAAAACATAGCCACTTGTACTTTTTCTATCGTCGCAATCTCCAGCATAATCGCTGTCCGTGAAGCCTTCTAGCTTGCTGTTTCCATCACGTCGGTACAACAGCCCAAAACTGCTGGTCCCTTTCAAATAGCGAAGAATTCGCTTCACAATTTGCAGATGGTACTCCGTGGGTTTCGCCATGTACCTGCTTAAGAAACAAACAGCAAATGTTAGATCCGGTCGTGTTGATGTGAGATACATCAAGCTTCCTATGAGTTGCTTGAAGTAAGTCACATCAATTGCACTTCCTGTCTCATCTTTCTTCATCCTCACTCCTGGAACTATAGGGGTATCCATCGGTTTACACTCCATTTGAAACCTTTTAAGTATCTCCAATGCAAATTTCTTCTGACAAATAAAAATTCCCAGCGGCCTTTGCACAACTTCAACACCAAGGAAATAAGACAGTAAACCCAAATCAGTCATATCGAATTCTTTCTCCATCTCTTCCTTGAACCGCTCAAGCAAAATAGCATTATTACTAGTATATATGAGGTCATCTACATACATGCTAACAATAATAATATCCGGTTGATTACCTCCTTTAGTAAACAATGTTTGTTCACTGTTGCAAATCTGAAAACCTTGCTTCAAGAACCAGCCCTCAATTCGATTGTACCAGGCCCGTGGTGCTTGTCGGAGCCCATAAAGCGCTTTGTGGAGTCGATACACAAGATGCTCACTTCCCTTCACTTCGTACCCCTCCGGCTGCGTTACATAGACCTCCTCCTCCAATTTACCGTGTAAGAACGCAGACTTCACATCTAACTGATATACCTTCCACCTTTTCACTGCCGAGAGTGCGATGACTGTCCTAATAGTGTCCATCCTTGCTACCGGTGCAAAGACCTCAGTGAAATCGATGCCTTGTCTTTGTGAATATCCTTTGGCCACCAATCTTGCTTTGTGCTTAACCACCGCTCCGTTCTCATCCTTCTTGACTTTATATATCCATTTCACTCCAACTGGTTTTGCTCCTTTCGGCAATTGGACGAGACTCCATGTTTGATTCTTTTCGATTGACAATATCTCGTTGTCCATGGCCTCCTTCCATTTTCTTTCATTCACTGCTTTTGCAAATTCAGTTGGCTCTTTTAACGCGTCTCCGTCTTCTACCAGCAACGCCTCCTCTTCGTCGAGGTTATCTCCAGAGACAAAATCTTTCAACCAGCTAGGTTTTCTTCTCGATCTCTTTTCTAGCACCGCTCCTGTGCTTTCATCGACCACATCTTTCTTTGTTGTTGGGCTGGGAACAAGGTCTGTTGGACCTTCATCTGCTAGACCTGAATTGGTACTAAGAGAAGAGCTCGAGTTTGAGCCTGAAATTGGAGTCTGTACTCCAATGTTTCCTTTCAACATGTCTGCTTCACCTTCCTCAATTGAACTGCTTTCTTCTTCGAATGATGCTCCATCAAATTCGCATTGTGCAGGCTCATAGTTCCAAGTAAATTCCATATTCACTTGCTCCTTAAACTCAGCTCCCCAATCCCAAGATTTTTCTTCTTCAAAGACTACATCTTTACTGTAAACTATCTTCCTCTTCAATGGATCATATAACTTGTATCCTTTGGTTGACTCACCTACACCAAGTAAAATGCAAGTATAGCTCCGATCATCAAGCTTTTGTCTCTTCTCCTCTGGAACATGAACATGAGCTATGCTTCCCCATACTCTGAAATGTTCCACCGACGGCTTCCTACCGCTCCAGGCTTCTTGAGGTGTCATGTCTTTGAGAGATGTAGTCGGTGCACGGTTGAGGACATAAATAGTCCATAACACCGCTTCCGTCCAGAACTGTTTCGGCATTCCTTTCGCAACCAACATCGATCTCACCATGTTGAGCACCGTTCTATTCTTTCTCTCGACGACTCCATTTTGGTGAGGAGAGTAAGCATTTGTAAGTTGCCTCTTGATGCCATTTGACCTGCAGAATTCTTGAAATGCTCTAGATGTAAACTCTCCTCCTCGGTCTGTTCTCAAGCATTTAATTGAGACTTCCATACTCTTCTCTACCATCTTCTTGTAACTGATGAAAGAAGACAATGCCTCCGACTTTTCATGTAGAAGATACACCCATGCTTTGCGACTGAAATCATCAATGAAGCATAAAATATACCTTTTACCTGAATTGGACTCCGGCGTGATGGGGCCACAAATGTCAGCGTGCACCAGCTCAAGTATCTTCTTGGCACGCCAGATGCTTTTCTTCTCAATTCTGTTCCTCGGTTGTTTGCCGATGAGGCAATCTTTACAAACTTCTTGTGTTGCTCCAATGGGAGGGATACCAGCTACCATTTTCTTGTAGTACAAAGTCCTTAAACCTTTATAGCTTATGTGTCCATAGCGCTGATGCCATAAATAAGCTTTATCCTTGGATGAATCAATTTGCAGACAATGACTAATATTGTTGGCAGTTTCAGCAACTATTTCTGCACTAAGAACAAACATCCTGTTCTTGCTCATCCTGACTGAGGCAATAAGACCTCTCTGACCATGATATAAATTACACATATTGTCTTGAAGCAAAACTGAAAGGCCTTTCTCTTGTAATTGACCTAAGCTGAGAAGATTGTTTCTCAAGCTAGGTACTAGGTACACATCCTCAATAATGTATCTCAAGTTGTTGATGACAACTTTAATTTTACCTTTTCCGATGACCTGCATCACCGAATCATTTCCAAGCTTGACTGAGTGCTTGAAGCTCAAATCAAGACTCAAAAATAACCCTTCATCTCCGCACATGTGATTCGAGCATCCCGAATCTAAAAACCACACCATTGGTTTTCGAACTTCTGATATTTCCGTAGAGGTCATCAATAGCATCTCCTCTTCCTCATGTGATTCGGCATAATGTGCCTCCTTCCTCAGTGGACACTCATATTGGAAGTGTCCTAGTTTGTGGCACCTATAACATTCCAACGTGGCTTTGTCGAACGTGTTTCTCCCACGTCCCCTTCCACCAAACCCTCTTCCACGGCCTCAGACTCCTCTCCCTTGTCCTCTGCCATCGGTGATCTTCAACACCTGTTCTTCTTTTGTCAAACTCTCCCTCCTGTTAATCCTCTGCTCATGTACTAGCAGACTACTATGCAACTCATCCACACTCATAAGATCCAAATCATTTGACCCCTCAATAGAACAAACGACATAATCAAATTTTGACGGCAAAGATCTAAGTATTTTCTCGACAATGTCTATTTGGGACATTTTTGTTCCACCGTGTACCTTCAATTTGTTGATAATGGTTAAAGCTCGTCCCATGTAGTCGTCGATCTTCTCATCTTCCCTCATTTGCAGATTCTCAAATTCCTTCTTCAAGGCTTGTCGATGTGCTCTTTTCACTCGACTTGACCCATGATACTTTTGCTTCATCGAATCCCAGATGCTCTTGGATGAGGATTTGTCTATAATCGTCTCGATTATGGTTCTATGAATGGCCTGGAGAAGGTAACTCTTCACAATGAAATCATCTTCTTTCATCTTTTCTACCTGCTTCTTAAAATCTTCTGTCCTCTTCCTCTGCAACTCAGCTTGCTGCCGCTGGTCCTGAACCACGGCAGAGAATGTGGATGCGCTGGACGTCTCCTCAGTTGGTGGAGTGCTTGGAATTCCGGCCTCAACCAGATGCCATAACTTTTTCGATCTGATGAAGTTTTCCATTAAGAGTGCCCAATGATCATAGTAACCATCGAAAACAGGAACTCCTAACGGCACAGCCACTCCCTCCATCACTACTTTGCTCCCACCAACACTCATTGCAGCCATACTCTCTCACTCCCTTGCTCTGATACCAGAATGTAGAAAACAAAGCAACAGAGAAGTAGTTTTTATTTCTGTAAACTGCAAATGATGATTTTATTATTCACACAGAGCTCGGCTTATAAAGCCTAAGATTGTAACAGACACAAGCCCACTAAAACACAAAGCAACGTGACTCCTAAACTTTAGAAACAAGCCAAAGAAATAGCAGACAAATTCTAACTAGCTAACGACAGGTTCAAAACTGACTTATTCAAACAAAAAACAAAACTATCTCAACATCGCGTGTGAAGACGGCTATTCCTCTTTCCGGGCCGTCGAAGGTGATGGTTCGCGGTTTTTACGGTCGGACCGAGGGTTCGGTCTGGTCATGAAAACTAGGTGTATCACAATAATTTTTTTTTTCTGCCTGCAAGTTGACGTTGCTCTTGCTATCTTCTTCCTATTTGAAGTTGCTCTAGCCGCTCTCCTCCTCCTTTCGTCTCTATCCTGACGGATTAAAAAAGAAGAAAATAATTTGCTATTGTAGCATCATATACCTGATTTTAAGGCCAATTGCGTCCAGGATGACAGCGCCGGAACCCAGACGGAATTGCCGTGATTGGCTTACTGGAGGAAATCGCCATGCTGAACACACGAGCCTTACTAGTTACGAATAATTGAACAATTTATGCTGCTTTTGTTTAGCTTATTTTTTTAAACAGAATAGTTGTGGCTAAAGCATTGCTTATTTCCATTCATATAGAAGTCATCCCAGGCAGAAAGTTCATAAGAAACAGAACGAGAAAAACAGAGTACCACCGTTTCTTTGCGGGTGTGTGTAAGCACAAATGTTCATAAAAAGAAATAACATAGGCATACATAGATAACAGAAATATACGTAAGTGTAGCCATAGTAGAAATGGAAAGACAACCCAAAACGAAAACAACATTACATCATTTCCGTTTTCAACGTCGGGATCAAGACAAGAGCAACAACCAACGTAAAAATACAGTACCATGAACTTCCTTCGCTACAAAATACTTTCACTCGTTTGTTCGTATTTCCACTTGCATGTACTTCGCTTCACCGCTTCGCTTATTTGAGTATATACCGAAGATGCATACATTTCCTACTTTCAAGTTGTTTGCTCTTACAAATCCAGTCCATGGATCACCAATCACAGTTCTATTATCCGAGTTCCCCCATCTGACTCTTCGGTGGAGAAGACGAACTCGCCACATTCTCTTCTTTGGATCCATCAAAGATATTTCGTTAACCTCACACAAGCCACAAATGTCACTGAGTTCATATGGAATGGTCTACATCCAAAGTTTAAAATTCATAAATACCAATTATCGCCCATGGTTCAAATAGGGAGATAGTATGAAAATACAATACATGGCTTCCACTTACCATGTAAGAACGCATGATGTTAGACCTGCACAGGGTGACTTCATATTCCCCGACCTTTTGAACTTCTGTAGCATTGTTACAAGTTTTCAGTTAACTTTTTTTGTCAATTGAATGATTGTTTAAAGTAATGTTCAAGTGCATATACCATCTATAATATTGCATTTTAGTGTCCCCTCCCTCTGAGAAATTGGGTTTGATAGCTTCCTCTTGTTCGCATCACCACTTCGCTCGTTTGTTCGTATTTTAACTTGCATGTACTTTGCTTCATCACTCCGTTTATTTAAGCATATTCTGAAGATGCATACATCTCCTACTTTCAACTCGTTTGCTCTTGCAAATTCAGGCCACATTGCTCCAATCGTACTTCTATTTCTCGAGTTCCCCCATCTGACTCTTTGGTGAACAAGATGAACTCGCCACATTCTCCTCTTTGGATCCACCAATCCTATTTCTTTAACCTCACTTAAGCCATAAATATCACTGAATTCATATGGAATGTTCTGCTTCCAAAGTTTAAAATTCAGAAATACCAATTATCGGCCATGGTTCAAATAGGGAGATGGTAGGATGATACAATGCATGACTTCCACTTACCATGTAAGAATGCATGAGATTAGAGCTGCATATGGTGGCTTCATATTCTCCGTCCTTTTGAACTTCTGTAACATTGTTACAGGATTTTCAATTAAAACATTTTGTCAATTAAATGATTGTTTAAAGTAATTACGTCCAAGTGCATATACCATCTTCAACATTGCATGTTAGTGCCTCCTTCCTCGGAGAATTTGGGTTTGATAGCTTCCTCTTCTTTACATGATATCCAATTTCACCTGCAGATATATAAACTTGCAAAAATAAGTGAAGTTTAAAAATAAAAAATAAGAGAAACGATAACTGTATTACCACAACTCTCCATTTTTTCTTTAACTTCAGTGTGCTTCTCAGCTGCTTCGGCTTTTATACCATTATCCCTCTGACCTTGTGCATCATTGTACTTAAAATATGAAGTAATCTCACAGGTAGTAAGATCATATGCTCTAAAGTGAAATATCATATCTCCTTTGTAGCTGAATACTAAAAAGTATCCTGCCTTTAGATTATGGACTCTTACAAATTCAACCCATGTTTTTTTGCCAAAGTACATGACCTTTCCTTTGTTCCTTCTGTAAATATACAAATTCCATGATTCTTCTATAGGACTCACTAATATTGCAGTTTTTAAGATCGGTCGCTCTTTGGAAATGTATTTCGCTACTGCACTAGGAATGTTCTGCATGTAATAGCAATTAAAAGCAAACGTGAGAATAGTGTATAAAAACATGTACAGAGATCCATGCGTTTACAAATTAAAGTACCATTTTTTGTAAGAAGGAAGGAGGCAGTAGAACTACAAAGAAGCCAAGATCTACCATTTTCTTCTGTGTTAGCATACGATCTAGATTCAAGAACAAAGATCTGCATGCAGCCGTTGTACTACTATTTATGGACAATTTGGAGTTTTTGCAGGTTTGTTACTAAAAACATTACTTGCCTTGGTTTCAAGATTTGATCGCTTCGAAATGTACCAATGTCCTTTCTCATACAGCTGTTTTTGTATCTTTAACCGAAATAATTATTTCGAGAGCAAATCTCGTATCCCTAAGATTCCCTATTTCCGTGTATCCAACCAATCAAAGCTATCTTATTTCTTTATTTTTTATAATTAAGTCAGAAAAAGAAAGAGAAAGACGAATTAACTGAAAAATGTGAAAACCAGAGGTTTGTTGAACAATTATTTCAGCCATGTTTTGTGATTTGATGGAGAAAAATCAAAATAATCCAGTTGCTTCCATGTATATAGTAGGTAGAAATCACCACAAGCTTACTGGACAAAATATTTGATTGCTGGATGCATAGGTGACGTTGAGCTATTGGGAGAGACTGATTTGCAAGTAAAATCCCTTTCTGAATTTCACCTTTTTACAATTAAACCTTTTTTACTTTGACGTAAATGCAAAAAAGTGAAAATCGGATATCCTGATTGATTGAATATAGAAAGACGAGAATTTTGGGTAACTGATTTGAAGTAGACATACATGATTCTGTCCTTCCAATAAAATTTGGAAACATACAGGACCGCCAGATAGAAAATGTACGTGTTGAGTTGCTGTATCTACACTAGCAAGTAGAACCGTACAAGGGTGGACTGTTAATTCTACGGTTTAAAAACAATAAATATTCTAGTTTCTCAGTGAGAATATGTTAATATAATATAAATACGTTTACATTAATAGAAAATTACCAAAATTACAATATAAAACCATACGTTTTACGAATCATGATTTTTCTATATTAAAGAACCAAATAAGTGTTTTTAAAACCAATTAACAATAAAACAACGGTCTCAAAGTATATATATACAGTAAACATGACATAAATTGCTCAATATCAAACAAGACTAACATAAACAAGTCATGCTGCTATTGTTTAGCTTATTTTTTCTAACGGAAAAGTAATGGCTAAAGTACTGCTCATTTCCATGCATATGGAAGCCATACCAGCAGGTATGTTATAAGAAACAAAACGAGGAAAACAGACTCCGACAAGTCAGATGGCTCGAACAACACAATAAGTCAGATGATGAAAATCTATAATTCTTAAATGACAAAGAAGGTGCAGCCTGGCTTTGATGATGAAGCTGAGAAATGGTGAACTGGACAGATTCAGGCATGGCGCTTCTCTTTGCTGTTAAGCTTCAGCTTTGATACCAAGTAAGATTTTGTGTAGAAGTGAATTTTGATGAAGCAGTAGTAGTAGAGATGAATATTGGATTTACAGAAGAGAGAAAATATAACTTGTATTATCTGGATAATCGTTTACAGTAGAGAACGGTGTAATGTTTATACTACCATATATAGAAATGGGCTAAGCTCAAAGACGCGGCCCAAGCAGTGTGTAATGTGTATTTAGCTTAAGGAAAGCCACTGAGTAGTCATTTTATTTCTCTTATAACATAGTTATAAACCGAATATTCTTGGATTATACATAGCTATGCATGCACTTACATTACAATGCATGATTTTTCGTGTAATTATTGTCAGCAAATCAATCGAGCTTTAAACACTAGAATACCATATGACAATAACAATAGTGCACCACTCATTCAAATTACAATGTTATGCTCAAGTACAAGTTACAAAATAAAATATCATCATGCAAAATAAATTGATAAAATCTACAAATAAATCCTCACATTACCACTTCTTTCCAGAAATAGAAAAATAAAGTACTTTTATGCAGAATTTATGGAAGTTCAAATCAGATATTGATGCATGAAAAGTGCAAAGAAGAATTTGTTAAATATAATAATTTGCAATCTTACTTTGCCATTTCCTCCATGTTGCATGCGGCAGTAATTGCTTTGGTGGCTGAAGCAGCTTTATATTAAAATACTTTTAGTACTTCAATGTGTTGGAATATGGTCGTGATCTCTTAGCCCACTTTAAATAGGTAAATTTTATTTTCATCCAAGTATTCCATGAGTTAATCCACCATTTTATTTTGATAAGTTGATCCACAACTATTTTGTAAGTTAATCCATAGGTGGATTAACTTAAATATTTAATGTTTCTTCTTTGAGTTTCTTACTGCCAAAGCTTTTCTTGGTGATGTATGTTTTTTTTGTTCCTTCTACTTCACTATTTTCAATTAATCTAAGCACAAGCATGAATCTTAAATACATGTAGTCTATTGCACATAATCTATAACACTAAAAAGCCACCACGTAGAGATCTAACTAATACAAAATTTCACTTTATAAATTGTGAGTTATGCCTAGTTTAAAATTTAAAATAGTCGTTATGGAATTTATATATATTTTAATATAATATAAAGCCCTTAAAATAGCCATTTTTCAAACTGACTCCAAATTCGATAAAATTAGTTTTGTTAGGACCATATCGTCAAAATATAGCTAGATTTATTTTTCTGTAATTTTTAGAGTCAGTTGTGGCCACGATAAATTTGATTTATAAATTAAACGTTATCGAAAAGGCGCGTAGTTCGTAATTTACGATTTGAACTTCAACTGGCTACATAGGATCCGATATAACTCCAAAGTCCGTGAAACAAGAAACTTTCGGATCTTGTTGATTTTAATTTTCATATAAAAGAGAAAAATCTAGATTTCGTGTTATAAATTGTTAGTTATGTCCAATTCAAATTTTAAAATAGTCGCTAAGGAAATCATTATTAAACGATAACATTTAATTAATTTATTAATAAAGATTTTCATATAATTTGATTTGATATAATTTTACGTCGATTTTCAAACTCCTTGCGTTTTCAAACTGCTACCATTACAAATAACCTATTACATACGGCAAATACATAAGTCAACCTTTAACCATTCCTACGCTACATAGACAAAATGCAACTTACACCAAACTAGCACATACAAAGCCAACTAAAGTTTACACCCAAGTTATCTACAATCACATACCTCCTTCTCTTCTTCGTCTCATTCTCTCAAATCTCCGGGACTCCGTATATTCGCGTTGCATATCATCCGTTTGCGAAATATCCGTAAACATGACTGCATCTTCCTCCTTTCGTCGCTTTACCTTAACAAGTTGATGAATTGCATCAATCCTTTCTTGGTGGTGAATGCTTCTGCTCTTGAGTGTGCTCAAATACATATCGTTAGACACCTTTAATAATTTTCTGATTTCGCCTTCATTTGCTTTTGCAACTTGTTTTTTCTTTGCCGCCTTGGATCCTTCAGGCCTAGTATATCGGTCGTCAGTAAGGTTTACATCTTCTTCAAAACCAATAGTAGTACTGTCCTGCGAATCTCTCGGACTAGAACTGTCTCCAAATCTTGGAGTTTTCCCACGACTACTGCTTGATTGGACTTCTTGGAATGTTTTCTGAAGTGAAGATTTCCATTTTACATGATTAACCCGTAGGTCATACACATGCATGAACTGATAGAAATGAGGTCCTTATTTGGTTTATAGATTTGTTTGAATAACTTATCTGCGACAAGTCTCTGCATTAATTATATGAAGCTTTTACTATAACTCTAAGACGTAAAGTACAAAAAAAAAACGTAAACAATTATTACCATATGAGTTTCACTTCCAAATCCGCTTGAGTTACTCTGCTTCAGCTTGAACTTCTACAAATCAAAACATTGAGTTTAATGATTAATTTTACAATAACGACTTTTGAAGGAAGCTACACTTCTATTCCGATCCATGTTCTTCCTGTTGTATGCATTAGTGATTCTACCCCAAAATGTTTCACCACTTTGATCGGCACCACGGACAAGATCTAGCGAAAGTGAGCAGTATATGTAGCTAAGTTCATAGTCTTTAGCAGCACTCCCACTTGAAGTAATTAGCATTCCACCAAACGGTTGGTCTAGATCTTGTAAATCAAAAGATTCGAAGCTAATTCTTTGCGGCGTGGATGTCAAAATCAGTAATCATTTTTTTTAATAAGTTTACATGTGGTAGAGATGAGTTGATGTGGAAGAAAATAGAGGAGTGGTTTATTTGTAGGTTTTGAAAAATATAACCGTTACTAAATTGAGCCGTTGAAAATATAGCAGTTGACCTCCTTGCGTCTGTTCAACAGGTGCTGGGATAATAAAGTCGTTGGCCTTTATGCGCTTGTTGAACAAGCACTTTACTCTATGCGCTTGTTAAACAAGTGCCTCGGTAGTTTACAGATTTCGGAACTTTACACCCATATTTCAGAACAACACGCCGTCGAAGGCTGTTTTGGGTGTGGATTTCACGTTTTCGGAATTCGAGGCAATTTTCGGATTTTCCCTTATTGAACAAAATATTTGATTTTTGGATGCATAGGTGACGTTGAGCTATTGGGAGAGACTGATTTGTGAAAAAAAACACTATACCCAAAATTGTCTGTCCCTAACCAACCAATCAGTACCCTCTGAATTTCACCTTATTGCAATTAAACCATTTTTTCTTTGACTTAAATGCAAAAAGGTGAAAATTGAGTATCCTTATTGATTGGGTATAAAAAGACGAGAATTTTGGGTACAGAGGATCAGTTCTGACTGATTTGAGGTAGGATTACATGATTATGTCCATCCATTAAAATTTGGAAACATAGGACCGCCTGATAGAAAATGTACGTGTTGAGTTGCTGTATTTTCTATACTAGCAAGTAGAACCATACAAGGGTGGACTGCTAATTCTATGGTTTAAAAGCAATAAATATTGTAGTTTCTCAGTGAGAATATGTTAATATAATATAAATATGTTTACATTAATAAAAAAATACCAAAATTACAGTATAAAACAATTCATTTTATAAATCACGATTTTTCTATATTAGAGAACCAAATAAGTGTTTTTGAAACCAATTAACAATAAAACAACGGTCTCATAGTATATATACAGGAAACATGATACAAATTTCTCCATATGGGACAAGACTAACATAAACAAGTCATGCTACTATTATTTAGCTTATTTTTTTCTAACGGAAAGTTCATGGCTAAAGTACTGCTCATTTCCATGCATATGGAAACCATACCAGCAGATATGTTAAAAGAAACAAAACGAGGAAAACAGACTCCGACAAGTCAGATGGCTCGAACAACACAACAAGTCAGATGATGAAAACCTATAATTCTCAAATGACAAAGAAGGTGCAGCCTCGTTTTGATGATGAAGTTGAGAAATGGTGAACTAAACAGATTCAGGTGTGGCGCTTCTCTTTCCTGTTAAGCTTCAGCTTTGATACCACGTAAGATTTTGTGTAGAAGTGAATTTTGATGAAACAACAGTAGTAGAGATGAATATTGGATTTACAGAAGAGAGAAAATATAACTTGTATCATCTGGATAATCATTTACAGTAGAGAACGATGTAATGTTTATAATACCATAGATTGAAATGGGCTAAGCTCAAAGACGTAGCCCAAGCAGTGTGTAATGTGTATGAAGCTTAAGGAAAGCCACTGAGTAGTCATTTTATTTCTCTTATAACACAATTATAAACCAGAGAATATTCTTGGATTATATACATAGCTATGCATGCACTTACATTAAAATGCATGATTTTTCGTGTGATTATTGTCAGCAAATCATTCGTGCTTTAAACACTACAAAACCATATGACAATAGCAGTAGTGCACCACTCATCCAAATTACAATCTTATGCTCAAGCACAATTTACAAAATAAAATACCATCTTGCAAAACAAATTGATAAAAGCTACAAATAAATCCTCACGTTACCACTTCTTTCCAGGAATAAAAAAATAAAGTACTTTTTTGCAGAGTTTATGGAAGTTCAAATCAGATATTGATACATGAAAAGTGCAAAGAAGAAATTGTTAAATAAAATAATTTGCGATCTTAGTTTGTCATTTCCTGCATGTTGCATGGCAGTAATTGCTTTGGTGGCTGAAGCATCTTTATATTAAAATACTTTTGGTATTTCAGTGTGTTGGAATATGGTCATGATGTATTGTCTAGAAGTCTCTTAGCCCACTTTAAATAGGTAAATTTTGTTTTCTTCCAAGTATCCCATCAGTTAATTCACCGTTTTATTTTGATAAGTTGATCCACAATTATTTTGTAAGTTAATCCGCAGGTGGATTAACTTAAATATCTGATGCTTTTTCTTTGAGTATTCTTACTGCCAAAGCTTTTCTTGGTGATGTATGGTTTTTTATTCCTTCTACTTCTCAATTTTCAATTAATCTAAGCACAAACATGAATCTTAAATACCTGTAGGCTATAGCGTATAATCTAGAACACTAAAACGCCACCACATAGAGATCTAGCTAAGAAAAAACACTTGATAAATACAATAACATTGTTGCACAAGGAAAACATATACTCTATGACATACGCTTGACACTAAGACATACTCAAGATATCATATTGGCATAACTACAAGAGCATTTCAGTTACATGTGCAACAACGACAAAGATAACAACACCTTGCAAGCAACAAGACGACAAAAAGACGATAGCATCAAAACATCCTAAGCAAATATGTTGCAAGCACTAAGTAACACCATAACAAGGAAGATTGACATCGTCGATAGGATCATCACCAAGAAGATTCACTTTTACAATCTAGCACAAAACTGGAAGGTTGACATAAATATTCTTACTTCCTTCAGAGTTCGGACTAACTTCTTGTAAACCAAGCAAAACAGAAAACAAAGCTCATCTAAGCTGCCAAAGCACTCACATTCTTGTAGAGGACTCGGCAGAAGCTTGACAAGATAAATATTTGATTTTTTACATTGATTATCCTTAGTCTATACAAAATTTCAATTTAGTAGTGTTTATAGGTTCAACGATGAAAGAAAAATGGCATCAAAGTTTATGTTTTAATCCAATAGGTGAACTGAAAATGGAAGAAGGAGAACATAAAAATCAAAAAGAAAATTGATAGTAAATAATTGGTAGATGAAATAAATAATTTTATAATAACTTCAAAAGTAAGTATTCCTATATTATTGGGTGGAAAAACTAAAAAAAAAACGTGGATATAAATAAAATTTACCCTTTAAATATTGTACTTGTGTGTAGTTTTTAGCATGAAAAATTTAAGAAAGTAAATTCTGAAATTAGCAGAGCAACAGCTCTGCTATTCTTAGTTCAGTGGCTCTGTTATTTTTAGTTCAATTAATCAAAGTATATTTGAACTGAAAGCTTATCTTTGATTATTTTTGCCTACTTATCTTCCATTTGCTCCAACAAATTTTGTATTAGAGCTTTTCTTCTCTAAAGTCTGTCACAATATGAGTTCAAGTTCTCTTCCTACTTTGTTTACTTACTCTCCCAGTCAAGTCCTATTTTTTGAAGGAGAACATTATGAATTTTGGAGTAGCCAAATGGAGACCTTCTTCATCTCTTATGATCTTTGGGAAATAATAGAGACCAGATATGAAGAACCATCCCATTTAGAGAGCTGGAGTCAAGCACAAATGAAACAGTATAAGGAGAACAAGAAGAAAGATGCTACTACTCTTCGATATCTACAGCAGTGGGTAAGTAAATCAATTTATCCAGGAATTTTTGGTGTTAAGAAGGCCAAAGTTGCTTCGGAAATCTTAAAGAATGAGTTTCTAGGATCAGAAAAGGCTATTACTCTAAAATTGCAGACTTGTGGCAAAATTTTGATACATTGGAAATGAAAGAAAGTGAAACCGTTTGTGATTTTTTTTCAAGAGTTTCTGAAATCGTAAATCAGATAAGAGGTTGTGGTAATACTATTAAAGATGAGAAGGTTGTTGCAAAAGTTTTGAGGAGTCTTCCACCCAAATTTGATCATGTTGTTGCTGCGATAGAAGAATTCAAAGATTTGTCAAAAATGTCAATGTATGAGCTTATAGGATCACTCCAATCCCATGCACATAGAATTAAGAGATTCACAAATAAGCCATTGGATCAAGCATTCATGTTTAAGCTCAAAATCTCTGATGAAGGATTCAACAAAACAAACCAAAAAAGGATTTACGATTCTTTCACAAAAAAACAGGAGGTTGTATGGGAGAGAAAGAAGTTGTAGAAACTACAGCCACAATTCGTGGAAAGGAAAAGGAGAAAATACACAGCTAAACTCTAGCAATTCAAGCTCTCAATGTATCATCTGCAAAAGGACCAACCATAAATAAAAAGATTGTAGGTTTAAATGCAAAAGGTGTAGAATTTCTAACCATTCTTAAAGTGATTGCTGGTTTCATGACAAATAAAATCATGCAAAAGCAAAGTTTGTAAAGGAAAGCCAAGAGGATCAACTATTCTTTACTTGTTTGAGTGCCAAATCCTCCTCGAGTAATGTATTATACATCGAAACTTAGAGAGTTTTGTGGAAATTGATCGAAACTTCACTTCTCATGTGAAGATTGGAGAAGATATGCTCCCAGGAGTTAAAGGCAAGGGAGTGGTTGCCATCCCCACTAGAGGAGGCAATGAAAAACATGTATCTGATGTTTTTTATGTACCAACTCTAGCTAATAATTTATTAAGTGTTGGCCAACTAATGCATAAAGGCTATAGAGTTGTCTTTGATGATTTATCATGTGAAATTATTGAAAAGAAAAGTATGGTAACTATGTTAAAGACTAACATGACTGGAAATAATGTATCCCCTTTTAGAGTGCCATTACAAGAAAATTTTGTATTTAGGACTGAAAGTTCAGATTAGTCCTAGTTATGGAACTTGAGATATGGGCATTTGAACTACAAGGGGGTGCACTTATTGAACAAAAAGAAATGGTGATTGGACCGCCTGAGATAAAAGAAGTTGAGAGAGTATGTAAGGGCTGTATCTATGGTAAAATGCATAGGCTGCCATTTCCAAAGATCTCAAGGAGAGCTAAAGCTCCTTTAAAATTGGTACATGATGATATATGTGGGCCTAGGAGAACACCTTCTCTAGGTAATAAGAGGTATTTCATCCTCTTTGTCGATGATTATACAAGGATGATGTGGTTGTACTTCTTGAGTAAAAAATCAAAGGCATTCTCAACCTTTTTGCAATTTAAAGCTTTAGTTGAAAGGGAAAGAGGTTGTCAAATAAAAGCTCTAAGAACAGATCGTGGAGGTGAATTTATATACATTCCATTCATGAATTATTACAAAGAGAATGGGATCAAGAGGCAACTCACCGTTAGTAGAAGTCCACAGCAAAACGGTGTTGTAGAAAGGAAAAATTGCACCATTGTGGAGATAGCTAGAAGTATGTTGAAAGGAAAATAGTTCCCTAACTATCTATGGGCTGAAGCTGTTCACACAACTATATACATCCTCAATTGGTCTCCTACAAAGGTAGTTCGCAACAAAACTCCGTTTGAGGCCTGGAACAAGAGGAATCCTCTTGTTGAACACTTTCGAGTCTTTGGCTGCATTGCTTATGGGATGAATACATCAAAAAACAAAGGCAAATTTGATGAGGAAGGTGAGAAGTATGTGTTTATTAGCTATAGTGCTGAAACAAAGGGATTTGGTTGCTAAATCCCAAGACAAATCAGCTTGTGATCTCTAGAGATGTCATTTTTGATGAAATAGCAGCATGGGAATGGCAATAGAATTCTTCCCAAACACAAAGCTCTTATGATTTTATTAAATCATAATCATTTCCAAAGACGCTGATATACCAAGAAACTCTCAAAATGGTTCATTTGGAAGTCCAAGAGTTTCAACTGAAATCACCAACCACAATCAGCTTGATTTAGATTCTCCACCAAATAAGATGCGAACCTTGTAGGATATATATACTTCTTGTGATTTTGCTCTCTTTGCATTTGATTTTTGAAGAAGCCACAAGTGAAAAAGTGTGGAGTAAAGCAATGAAAGAAGAGATTTGAATGGTTGAAAAAAAACCAAACTTGGGAACTTACTGACTTGCCTCAAGGAAAGGATGTAATTGGTTTGAAGTGGGTCTACAAGGCAAAATACAATGAAGATGGCACTATACAAAAGCACAAGGCGAGGTTAGTCACAAAAGGGTACTCTCAACAGCCCGGTATTGATTTTACAGAAATATTTGAACCCGTAGCTCGAATGGAGACTATAAGAACGGTTCTTGCATCTGCTGCCCAATTGGAGTTAAATGTGTTTCAATTAGATGGAAAATTTGCCTTTTTGAACGGTGAATTAGAGGAGGAGGTGTATGTTGAACAGCCACAAAGTTTCAAGATAAAAGGGAAGGAAAAAAAGGTGTATAAGCTTCGCAAGGCCTTGTATGGACTAAAGCAAGCCCCCCGAGCATGGTATAGCAAAATTGATGGTTATTTTCTTCAGAATGGATTCAACAAAAGTTCAAGTGAGACATCATTGTATGTGAGGAAAGAAAGCACATATTTACTTGAAGTGTTCCTTTATGTTGATGACTTGATTTATTTTGGTTCTAATTTGAGGATGTTGGAGAACTTCAAGAAGATCATGATGAAAGAGTTTGAGATGACTGATCTGGGTCTTATGAGGTATTTCCTTGATGCAAGTTAAGCAAAACAATGGCAACATTTTTCCTTCTAAAGGAAAATACACTGAAGACTTGCTGAAGAAAATTCACATGGAAAATGCAAACCAGCCTCTACACCTATGTCTTTTAGTACAAAACCACAACAGTGTGGTAATGAACAGAATTAGATGCAAAGTTTTATAGAAGTTTGGTCGGCTCCTTGATTTATCTTACTAATACAAGACCTAACATAATGCATGCGGTGAGTGTGATCTCAAGATACATGAATGATCCAAGGAAGTCTCATTATGCAGCAGCAAAAATAATCCTGAGGTGTCTTTGTGGTACAAAACAGCACGTGATAAAGTAATTGAAAGAGCAAGAATGCAAGCTAATTGGATACACCGATAGCAACTAGGTAGGTTCACTTGAAGATCGTAAGAGCACATTAGGATATGTCTTTTGCCTTGGAACTAATGTCATCTCTTGGGGCTCAAAGAAGAAAAAACCAGTAGCTTTGTCATCAGCAGAAGCTGAGTATGTTGCAACAACTAAATGTGCATGTAAAGGTGTATGACTAAGAAGAATTCTCAGGGAGTTGTAAATGAAGCAAGAAGGGCCTACAATAATCTATTGTGACAACCTGTCTGCAATAGCAATGACGAAATATCCAGTCTTTCATGCTCGCACGAAGCATATTGTGCTTCGCCATTATTTCATTAGGGATTTGGTAAACAAAAAGGAAATTGGCATGCATTTCATAAATGCCGATGATCGACCTGCTGACATGTTAACAAAGGCCGTCAGTATGGAAAAATTGATGAAGTAAAGAGTCTTTTGAAGATTACAAATTAAGGAGGGGTGTTAAAAATAATAATTTTTAATCTTATTTTGTCATTTCCTGCATGTTGCATGCGATAGTAATTGCTTTGGTAGTTGAAGCAGCTTTATATTAAAATACTTTGGTATTTCAATGTGTTGGAATACGATCACGATGTATTGTCTAGTGTTCTCTTAGCCCACTTTAAATACTGTACTTATGTATAGTTTTTAGCATGAAAAATTTAAGAAAGTAAATTATGAAATTAGCAGGAGCAGCAGTTCTGCTATTCTTAGTTCAGCAGCTCTGTTATATTTAGTTCAATTAATCAAAGTATATTTGAACTGAAAGATTATCTTTGATTAGTTTTGCCTAATTCTTTTCCATTTCCCCCAACATAAATAAGAATTGATTATTAGGAGAAAAGATCGTACCATCAATCTTTATACGTATCAATAATAATATGATTTTTGGAAAGTTGTTATCGTACTATGATCATCTATAAACAAACATCATATCATTGGATTGTCATGTGTTAGTAGTAAATCATCATTATGGTAAACAAGTTGTAAGACTAGAGCTAACAATCAAAACCGAAAACCGAAAATAAAACCAAACTACACTAAAAGACCTAAACCCGAATCAAATCAAATGGGTCCTAAGTTGGGTCCAGATGATAGAAAATTATAGTAAAGACATGACCAAACCAAACCCAAAAGACCAAACCAAAAAACATTGAAATATATGAATTTTTAATGTTACTACCAGCTAGATCTAAGCTTATTCAAACCGAGCTCGGGTCGGGTCTTGGTTTTCAAAATATATATTATTGATCCAACAGAATACAACCCGTTGAACCAAGATCCACCAGGTCAGGTAAAAGTATGGTCAGGTTGGGTCTAATTGTCATCTAGCAACATCAAAGGATAAGAAATAAGTATGCTGCATGAGAATGGGAAGTTCTCGATTGACATATAAGAATATGAAGAATAGTCTGTCACTGAACTTAAGAAAGGCCTAAACTCAAATGTACTATAAAAAATTCAAAGCAAAATTATCATCAATTTTCCTAAATAAATTATTAAAGACCAATAAGGAAAAGCAGAGTCATGTATTCTACATACAAATAATGTAAATTCTATTTGAATGCCTATTAACAACATAGATCACTTGTAATTAATGGCCAAACAAAATGCCATGTCCAATTAGATCACCAAAATAACAAATGGTCTAAATTAAGATGTAAAGTTACGTTCCATCAAAAGGAGTAAATGATTTTGACTGAAGAGTTGTTCTTATATCATATGTCAAAAGTGCTTATGTTTTGATGTAGAACTAAATTCTCCAAGGTGTTATGTTTACCACCTTTGAATAATTCGATTGATGAACACATTTTCAGTATTGTGCTTATGACTCATGCAACATTAAGTAAGAGCATGTAAACCGACCCACAAACACAACATATTACAATCCATGATTCCAAGTTCCTACAGAAATTAAACTTTAATGTCATTTCTTACAAGCATCTAATAAACATTATAAAAAATATTAGCAACCTTATAAGATATCTTATTTGGCTAACTTCATGATTTCTTGGTGGGATATGTAAGCATAGATGTACGCAAAAAGAAATAACATAGGCATATATAGATAACAACAGGATACATAAGTGTAACCATAGTAGAAACGGTAAGACAATCCAAAACAAAAACATCAATTCTCGTTTCAACATCCAGATCAAGGCAAGAGCACTAACGAACATAAAAATATAGCATCATGAATGTCCACTACTACAAAATGATGGAATAACTTTCAGTCATTTGTTCGTATTTCCACTTGCATGTACTTTGCTTCACCACTTCGCTTATTTGAGTATATTCTGAAGATACGTGCATCTCCAACTATCAAGTTGTTTGCTCTCACTACAAGAAAAATACCTTATTTACAACTAGCCATTTGCAATAGGAGACAAATAACAGTTGCAGTAAATGATATTTAGCAACAGATCTATTATAGCAGTTGCAACAGATGAGATTTTGCAACATACCTATTCTTCTTGTTGCGAAAAGCATATTTTTAGCAACTGCGCTTCCCTTCCTATTGCAAAAACATACTTCTAGCAACTGTACATTCATAACAGTTGCAACAAACATATTATTTTGCAGCTGCGCTTCCAAGCCAGTTGTGAATAAATACCTTTAACAACTGTTTTCACCACTTGCAATAACTGTATTTTTTTAGAAACTGGTAAAGCCAGTTGCGGAAAACATATTATTAAAAATTAATATCAGCTTTTATTAGTTAACCTTTACTAATTAATTTTAAATTGTTAATTACTATTAAATGATTAAGTAATTATAATAATTAAGATTAACATTTAATAATTATTAATTAATAATAAAATTTAAGTATTATAAAGTGATATTTATAACTGATAATTAAATAATAATAATTAATAATTAACAAATAATATTTAACATTTAAAAAATAATAAAATAAACAAAAAATATTAAATAATAATAAATTAGTAACAAAAAACTAATGGATAATAACTAATAATTAATTTGAATTATGAATATGTTTAAATACTAAATAATTAAATAGTTAATAAATTCATAATAAATAAATGATAATTGATTAATATTACTATTGGAGCCTTACAACTTTTTAAATGCTTTAATTTCAAATAAATTTACAGTAATATATTTCTAACTGGTTCGTAACCATTCCCGCTACCTTTCTGGATAATTTCATTTTCTGTTTTTGTCCCTAAAACCCTATAATTTTTAACAACAAGGTCTTTTTCCAATTGCAACAAATCATTTACAAGTTATAATAATTAAATACTTATTATTAAGACTAATATGAAAGACCACAATACGCTATAAAATATTGTATTGATAGCACGATTTTTCCCATATTAATTAAAAGAAAATTGAAATTTTTATAGAAAAGGGCAACAAAATGTAGTTGTGGCTTGGGCAACGGTTTCCTCAGGCCGACACTATGTGAAACCCTATGCATGAATCTGTGCACTGAGTATCGCTTTTACGTACTGTTAATGTAATTATGTTCCTAAAAATAAAATAAAATTGCTAAAGTTCAAATGTCAATAAATGCAGTTAAATATTTCATCAATGATTTAAAGCATGTGAGCACAAATGCAGACTCGTGTAGGAGTGTACCGGCTTTGCTAGGTGCACTTGGATTTACTAGAAAAAATTAGCAGCAGGAGTGTATTTCTTCTTCTTCATTTTGTATAGTATAGAGGTGAAACGATTGTGAATAAATTTGTTTTGATATAATCTTGTTATACATTACAGAACTCTACTCGGTGGCTGATTGTTGATCCCTTTACCTCACATGGCACTGGCGCAGAACATCCAGATAGTAGATATCAGAGCTTAGTAAATGGATACAACTTAACTGATGTTGTTATAATAGGCAATAAGTTTTTACTCTCTTTTTTCATAAAAATTATAATATAATTTTTATAAATAGGTGTTAGTTTATGTAAATATGCAGGTGAAAATGGAACAATAGAGGTGCAAGGTTCGATTTGGTATGAGTGGTACAATTCGCATGGACTGAATTATGGCCCTCCCCATCTAGTAGTGATTGCGAGCTCATCCAAAGTTGTTATTTCAAATCTTACTTTGTTGAGCTCACCTTCGTTGAGTGTTCATCCAGTACATTGTAGGTGGGTGTTAGTTATATATATATATATATATATGTGGATATGCATGTGAATGTAATTTACATGATTTGTGCTTGAATCAAAAATGGTTCAAAAACTAATGGTATGTAGACTGTACTTCACCAATATGGTTAGAAATTAAAAGGAGCCACGATCGCAAAATAATCGGGAAAAAGTAAGTAAAAACATAAGGGTTTTTATAGTGGTTTGATCTACGAAAGATCTATATCCACTTTTGAAGTGATTTTCATTATCATAAGGAAGTTTACATAGAGCATCATCTCATACGTGTCATTTATTACACCTGTTCACTGTTTACAATGATTCCCCACTTTTTACTCTCTTTTCACTTTAGATCTCGCTTGAATTCGAGAAGGAACAGATTAGATCCTGTGATTAGATAATTTTCCTTAATTCCATCATGAAAACGACATTAGAGTCGAGCTTTAAAGAAGAGCAATAGCAGTTGGAGATCAATTAGATTGAATTGGAGTGAGAATTAATGGTGTTTGGATAAGATGAGATCCACTTGATGTTGGAGGAAGAAGGAGTGGGCTTTGGAAGCCATTAATGGAGCTTGAGAAGCTTTAGAATGGTGCAAAACCGAAATTACAGCCCTTTAGGGTGGCTTAGATCGGTCCCTTGAAGTGCGGTGAAATGAGTTATTTATAAAAGAAGTTGGACCAGGTTGTAATTTTGTAATTATGGTGTTCATGATTTAGGTCGAGCATATACGTATTTACGAAGCTGCCAGTGGACAGCTAGAGCTAACTATGTACAGATAACTTTCTCGACCCAAATATTACGACTTTGCATTGGACCCTTCGTTGCCCGACCCAAAAACACGTTGTACTGATCGACCCAGATTGTTTATATTTTACTGATGCCACCACTTCATTTGAAGACCGACCCAACTATATTCCAAAGGTGCTGACCCAAATTCTACCACTGCATTGTTTGTACACAATGATTGGAGCTGACCCCATTTCCTGTACATGAAGTCCATCCATACTTCATAGTGATATAAGGTGCCAAGCCATATGAACGCGTTCAAACACGCGGATACCAATCCATTTGTTCACACAGTTATACTATAAACTATTGACCCTCAAACTACAACGTGTTATGCCACGTGTACTTCACTTATACCATCACGAAGTAGTCTTACCTGGTTATACTAGATTGTTGAACCATGCCCATGAAAACTTGTCTATCATACATGTAACGGGTTAAACCATGCAATCCTTGATAATGCGAACATTCCCTATCTTAGTTCATTGTCCAAATCTCTCTTACAAACCTGTTCACGCACAAGCCCTTAGTATAATGGTACTGGACCGAACATTAAATGAGATTGTTCGACCCAGACTTTTTGGTGATGTTGGTCAAACCTATTGCATGGCTTTGCTCGACCTATGTATTATGTGCGGGCCAACGTGTTACTTTGCATTACATTTGTGCCTTATTGTGATTTAGGACATCCCTGACATAACGTGTATTCTCTGTATATTCAACATTACTTCATGCAAACATACTTGTTGTATACCGCGTGTGTGATGTTGTAGTGCACCAACATATGAAAATAGGGTCTGTTCCTGCATATCATATGCCAAGGTACCGACCCTTAATGGCATTACTAATCGACCTCACTTGGAGATTCTCAACTGCTTGAAGGCGCTGACGCGTCCAGTTGTGCACTGAGCAATGATCTATGGAACTCATATTTGTCCACGCATTACATGTGTCTTCAGTACTTCATTGTTGGTTGTCATGTAAACTACCATGTACTATGTTATGGTCAATACATTACATGTCTGGCATATCAACTTTGTTCGTACGAGATGTATAACCCATACTGCAGTGCACATGATCCTCATTTCTTCATATGCAAACACGAACTAATGTGTCCATATTATAGTATAAGAACAACTTTTGTGCTTTATGTCCGTTTTGTTGTTGTCGAGCAGTCCAAAGTGTGTGTTCGACTCGCATTGCCCGACCGTGGCATGTTGCTCGAACTGTGGTGTTCGATCCTTGGTGCTCAAGTCACGTTGTCCATGTTTGCACTGTTCGACCCATGGTGTTCGACCCAGGGTGCTCGAGCTGGCTTGTTCGACCCGTGATGCTTGAGTCGTAATGCTCATGCTACGATGTTCGACCGTCTTGCGCTCGAACAGGCTAGTGCTTGTGTGCTTTGCGATGTGTCCGAACCATTGTTTTCTGAATCTTGTTTCACAACGGGGTTAACATTTACCCCTCGAAGCTTGTATTTTTCGCTTGCGAGAAATGCGGGCTTCGAAATGAACATTACTGTTGAGATCCAGTTATAGCTTTTTTGTCTTCCCGTGGCAAATCATGCTTTGACCCTTTGACTTGTTGATTCCAAATGATCTAAGCGCAGAATTTATCGGTTGAATCTATATGCTTCATATCACTTCTCCTGTAATTAGAACAAGCAATTGCACGATTTGGACTAATACTCAGCAACGACTGTCTATATCGATAGTGGATTAGTTAAAAAATGAACTATAGTGAATTTTATTTTAAATCGAATAAAGTGTTTGTACAGGATTGTTTTACTCAACGGCTTAAAACACATTGAATATTATCTGTACAAATACAATATTCTAATTCAAATTTGCATTAACGCTTAAAATCAACTAATCGACTAAAGCCGACTGTGGATTTCAAACGTTATCGTTTTAGTGACTTATATGATGGTGTATGTTATTTCACATTTGGGAAATACATATCTATGATTTATCTACTGCTTCCTTTTGGAGAAGGCTTGGATATTTTGGCTCCGGGTTTAGGAGGTCGTTATCAGCCTTCTTCACGGGAAGCACTTTGGATTCCATGCCCCTGCTTGGGCTAAAATCTAACATTTGTTGTATCTGAGATTTTCAGACACTACATAAGTTAATTGGTTATGATCCAACACTTGTTGCCTCTGAGATATTCAAATGTTATGCAAGTTAATTGGTTAATTCCGAACTCCGTCTACAATCCAGCTTGGTTAATTCAGGCATTAGAGACTTTCATCACTCAATTATACTGATTAACCCAAGCGTCGGTAGGTTTAGAAGGAATGCCTTCAGAAAGGACTTTGGTTAAAACTCAATGTTTGTCGTGATAGGATCAACTACTTCCTGATACAGACGATTAATTGGGTGCCCTAGGAGAGGACTTCCGTTTGAACCCCAATATTTGTCATGATCGGATCGAGAACTTCCTAATATTGATGACAAATTGGGTGCCCCCAGAGAGGACTTTGGTTAGAACCCCAATGTTTGTCGTAATCGGATCAGGCACTTCCTGATACTGACAATTAATTGGGTGCCCCCGGAGAGGTCTTTGGTTTGTGCTGGTCCTTCCAGCTCGTTTATCGGTCCTTTCGACCTGATGTTGGTACTTCCAACGTCAGGTTTGTCGGTCCTTCCGACATAGTGTTGGACTTTCCAGCGTGTTTACCGTTCCTTCCGGCCCGATGTTCGTACTTCCAACATCAGGTTTGTCGGTCCTTTCGACATAATGCTGGTGTTCCGTCTCAAAGTTGGCATCAATTCCTTTGTCGGGCGCTTGACTTGGCGGGCTATCTCAGATTAGGAACTAAAGCTTTGAAACTCTCACCTAGGGGGGTGCCCCTTCAATGAAAGTTATGGCACTTTTGTTTATTTGTCGTGGAGCTTGTTCGTTGTTTGAATATTTGCAACTCCTCCCATTCACTTCCCAAGGCGATGTTTTTCTATTTTTGCATTTGTGCATGTTGATATTTATAGCCTTTGGCACTTGAATTAGTGTTGCTAGGGTCGCTATGTTTCGTAGATTCTGAAGGAACAAGCGCTCGACAGATGACCTACAATATGAAATCAAATTTTAATCAAGTTTTGTTATTGACATAAAACTTTGCAAGCTAGAAATTCATTCAGTCAGATATGCTCTTAATCGTAGAGCTAATATTCAGTGCATCACTTGCAGATTATTACAGACTATTTACAAGAAGTTTTGAATATAACAGAAAGTAAAACATGAAGTAAAGCATGAACTAAAGCAAGAAATATAGCATGAAGTAAAGCGGTGGTGATGTTGGTCGCTTATTCTGAGCTATTGAAATAGAAGCACAATCAATGGTTATTAGTTGATGATCAGCCTTTGAATGGTTTGAACAAGAGCTTCGTTGCTTATTTCCCCCTGGCCCTGGGGAATCGGAACAACATTTGAGGATTGTGGATTTTTCACATATTGTTGCAGACAATTCTTCCTAATCATCTGCTCGATCAGTGACCTTAGATGCCTACACTCATTGGTATTATGGCCTGGCTAATTATAGAACCGCCAGAACTTTCCAGAGTTTGCTTGTTCGCCACTTACTTTCTGAGGTTTAGGCATCGGATAATCTTCGTTGTCTTTAGTTGCAACAAAGATGTTTTCTAGAGTATCATTTAAAAGTGTTAGCTCTGATGGGTTGGAAAAGCGAGGCTTCTTGCCGTCTCGATTGTCTTTCCCGCCGCTTCCTCTTTTCTGACCTCCGGGATTTTTCTGGTTATACTGGGTAGCAGCATTTTTGGGAGCTTCAAGAGGTTGGATATCAATAATCTGAAGAGGCACAGGATTATTGTCAGTCTCATGTATTCCTCGGCCTTTTTATATAATTTCTCAAGCGTGGTTAGCTCCTTCATTTTAATCCATTTACCAAATTTTCTCTTCTCATCTATATCGCCAATTAAAGACATTAAGATCATGTAGGGCTTAGGATTTCCTACTTCGGATACAACATCATTAAATCTTTTGAGGAAAGATTTGACAGGTTCTCCAAGATTCTGCCTCATTGATGTAAGTGGAATAACGTCCTTAGCCTTCACAGCTTGCAACCTGAACTGCTCTTTGAATTTCAGAGTCAAATCACCAAATCGGTCGATGGATTTGGGTGGCAGTCTTATGAACCATAACGATGCAACACCTTCTGGGTAGAGAGGGAAACATAAGCATTTGATCTCGTTCGTTGCCTTGGCTGCGTTCATGTGCCACTCGTATTTGTATAGGAAGTGATTCGGATTAGAAGTCCCTTTGTATGGAGGCAGAGTAGGATGAGTGGACTTTTTAGGAAATTCAGCCTTGTAGATCCTCTTTGTGAATGGATGTTTGCGAGGGAGAAGTCCCATTCCCTTTCACTATCCTTGCAAGGCATGTTATCTTTCATGATTTTGTTTACCATATACGTGATATATTCCTTCGAGTTTGTAGTTCCGGAGAGCGGACTTTGATCTCTTTTCTGGATGCTCGTCGTGGCGAGCGATCGCAAGTAAAGGATCTAGGTCTTTTACTTCCGCTATGGAAAGGTGCTCCCTTAACGGGACTTGCAACTCGTCGGTTATTTCGGTTGGAATGATTTTTAGCTTTCAACTTTGAGTCTTCGCTATTAGCGTCGCCTTTGCCAAAAATCCTTCAAGGTTGTCATTATGAGGTTCAGAGGCTGATGAATTTGCATTCTCTTCAAGGTTGATATGGATATTTGGAGGAGGAGTGGGATTTGCTTTAACGTTTAGGAGAGCACTCATTTTATCCATTGAAGCTTGATTAGCATCCATGAGAGTTTTATTAGCTTCCATTAATGCTTTGTTGGACGCTTCCATGCGTTGACTCAAGTTAGTGACGATGGCATCTAATTCAGCTTTACTCACTCCAGCTCCGGACATTGAATTTTCTCCAACTTCAAAGCGGTTGGTAAGTGGAGTAGTTTCGTTGTTAATAACATTTTCATTTTCTTCACCAGCTTTACTTGCGGCCTTCTTAGATTTAGCTATTATTTCAGATAAGGCTTTGAATTTTGATGGAGATTCGTCGATTGGTCAAGATCGTAGACTTGCGAGATCTATGGTAGAAGTAGGCTTAGGACTCCCATGGTAGGCTCTTAAAATTGAGAGAAGTGAGAACGCGGCCCCACGGTGGGTGCCAAATGTTTGAATCAAAAATGGTTCATTCATAAAACGTACATAGATTGTACTTCACCAATATGGTTATAAATTAAAAGGACCCGCAATCACAAAATAAATGGAAAAAATAAGTAAAAACACAATGGTTTTTATAGTGGTTTGATCTAGGAAAGATCTACATCCACTTTTAAAGTGATTTTCATTATCATGAGGGAGTTTACATAGAGCATCCTCTCATACATCTCATTTATTACACTTGTTCACTCTTTACAATGATTCCTCACTTTTTACTCTCTTTCTGCTTTAGATCTCACTTGAATTCGAGAACGAACGGATTAGATATTGTGATTAGATAATTTTCCTTGAGTTCATCATGAAAATGGCATTAGATCTGAGCTTTAAAAAAGAGCAATGTCGGTTGGAGATCACTCAGATTGAATTGGAGTGAGAATTACTGGTGTTTGGAGAAGATGAGATCCACTTGATGTTGGAGGAAGAAGGAGTGAGCTTAGGAAGCCGTTAACGGAGCTTGAGAAGCTTTAGAATGGTGGAAAACCGAAATGACTGCCCTTCAGGATGGCTTAGATCGGTCCCTTGAAGTGTGGTGAAATGGGGGGTATTTATAGGAGAAGTTTGGACTAGGTGGCAATTCTGTAATTATGGTGTTCATGGTTTGGGTCGAGCGTACACATGTTCACGAAACTACCACTGGCAGCTAGAGCCAACTGTGTATAGCTGGCTTACCCGACCCAAATATTACGACTTTGCCACTGGACCCTTCGCTGCCCGACCCAAAAACATGTTGTACTGATCGACCTAGATTGTTTATATTTAACTTATGCCGCCACTTAATTTGAAGACCGACCCGACTATATTCCAAAGGTGCCAACCCAAATTCTACCACGTGTATTGTTTGTACACAATAATTGGAGCTGACCCCATTTCATGTACGTGAAGTCCATCCATACTTCATAGTGATATTAGGTGCCAAGCCATATGAACGCATTCAAACACGCGGATACCAATCCATTTGTTCACGCAGTTATATTATAAAGTACTGACCCTCAAATTACAACGTGTTATGCCACGTGTACTTCACTTTATACCATCACAAAGTAGTCTTACCTGGTTATACTATATTTTCGAACCATGCTCATGAAAACTTGTCCATCATAAATGTAACGAGTTAAACCATGAAGTCCTTGATAATGCAAACATTCCCTATCTTAGTTCATTGTCCATACTTCTCTTACAAACATGTTCATGCACGTGCCCTTAGTATAATGGTGCTCGACCCAACATTAAATGAGATTGTTCGACCTGGACTTTTTGGTGACGTTGCTCGAGCCTCTTGCATGGCTTTGCTCGACCCATGTATTATGTGTGGGCTAACTTATTACTTTGCATTACATTTGTGCCTTATTCTGATGCTAGACGTCCTTAACATCATGTGTATTCTCTATATATCCAACATTACTTCATGCAAACATACTTGTTGTATACCGTGTGTGAGACGTTGTAGTGCATCAACACATGAAAATAGGGACCGTTCCTACATATCATATGCCAAGGTACGACCCTTAATGGTGTTACTGACCGACCTCACTTGGAGATGCTTGATTGCTTGAAGGCGCTGACGCGTCCAGTTGTTTACTGAGCGATGGTCTATGGAATTCATATTTGTCCATGCATTACACGTGTCTTCAGTGCTTCATTGTCAATTCTCATGTAAACTGCCGTGTACTATGTTATGATCAATACATTACATGTCTGACATATCAACTTTGTTTGTACGAGACGTATAACCCATACTGCAGTGCATATGATCCTCATTTCTTCATATATAAACACGAACTGACGTGTCCATATTATAGTAAAGAACAGTTCTTTCATGCTTTATGTCTGTTCCGTTGTTGTCGAGCAATGCAAAGTGCGTGTTCGACTCGCAATGCTCGACCGTGGCATGTTGCTCGAACTGTGGTGCTCGATCCTTGGTGCTCAAGTCATGGTGTTCATGTTTGCACTGTTCAACCCATGGTGTTCGACCCAGGGTGCTCGAGTTGGCTTGTTCGACCCGTGGTGCTCGAGTCGTAATGCTCGTGCTATGGTGCTCGACCGTCTTGCGCTCGAACAGGCTAGTGCTCGCATGTTTTGCGATGTGTCTGAACCATTGTTTTCTAAATCACGTTTCACAACGGGGTTAATAATTTGCAATATGTAACTTGTTTTCTTTGCTTCCGATTTAGTAAAGTTGAGATTTATTACTTGACCATTCAAGCAACAGTTGGTTCTCCACGTATTCATGGGATTGTTCCAGGTTTGCTTGTTTAATATTTTTCTTGTTGTTATTAAAATGTGATATGTGAGTTGATATAATCTCTACATGGTCAAATAAATTATGAGCTAAATTTTCCAGATAAATTTCTTTTCCTTGCACATGTAGCAGAATTGAAATGCTCATGATCTTTTTCTAGCTAACTGATTTGTATGTGGATCAGGCATTTTATAATTTTATTTTTCTTGGTGTTTTAACCTTGTAAGGAGAATAATCATGGACTGAAGAAGAATGGATTATACAATCCATTATTTGCATTAAGAATCTCCTCAGAATCTATTCTATATTACTTTATGAAATTAATAATTGATTCAAATATTTAGTTCAATATTTTTCATTTTATATGGAAGACATTATATAATTTTGTTTTGTAACCAATAATCAAATATTCCAAAAAAGTACATTTTTATGCAGTAATCGAATAATAGTAAATAGAAAAGCAGTTGGTTCCCAAGGTATTACCAGTTTATATATGCTACATGAAAGCCATACTGTAGCACTTGGCCACCAATGTTGTTTCTTAAATTTAGCTACAACAAGGGTCTTCAGGTTCAAGCATGGTGTTCATGCCTTTTATGTAGCTTGCTTGGTAGACACTTCATTGTCTTAAGACTTGTTTTGTCTTTTTCCACTGCAGGTTATGATATTCAGATGTGATTATGTATTGCTAACATAGAGCAATACACATTCTTTATGAAAATGATGACCGGTTTGGGTAGCAGCGACATTCTTCTGTCAAGACGAAGGACAAGTTCACTGGTTGATTTTGGTGCCCGTCAGGTAATTTACTTTTTTTTTTTTTTTGCTAAGAAAGCATTATAGATTTGTTTAAACAAGTCTGTCAAAAAAGTTGGATTTTGCAGTGTTGCACAACAATGGGTTGCAAGGAAGTACATAAGGTGTTTTCGGCTCTAAGCTTTTATTTGATGTAGAGTTCGCTGGAATGGCATACATATTTCTAGATAGGCATGTACATGTTCATGATCGACAACAAACTTGGAGCATGAACTGCAGATTGGTTCTAGTGAACGATGATATTTATTATCTTGTTATAGTATATTTATGATAAAGTAGAAATTTGATTAGAAAAAACTCTATTTGAAAAAATGTGTTGTGCGAGAGAAAAAATTATCATACATGAATGGTGTATGAAAATTGTAGAAATTTTTGTTGTAATTGTTTGTACTATTAAAACTTTGTTAAAATAAAAATTTTGTTTGTTTATTTCAATTCGTGATATACACTAATACTAAAACAAATACATTTAATATGTAGTATCTATAAGCTGTATATTTTTTTTAATAAATTTATAAATCTATTGCAATGGGCATATACTATTGCAAAAGGATCTGTTGCAACAGCAAAAGCCTATTGCAAAAAAGTATACCACAACATCTTATTGCATCAGGCAGAAAATGTTGTGAACTTTTTACCACTCCGGTTATACCAACAGGCGCGGGTTTGTTGCAATTGGTATACTACAATAGATATTGCATGTTGCAAAAAGTGTTTTTTGTCGTGGTCATAAAGTATGCGGAGATGTCGCCCGGACCTGTAAACGGAAGCGTCTTGTACTTGTAGTAGCAACATCGTTCAAGCATTTTAAACTTGATGGTAGTAATCAAATATATATTTTGAATATATGTGTGTACTAACTAATTGAGCATAAATACCAAATTCCTGTAACTCTTTACGGTAAGCTATTTACGCCATAGGACGGCGTTTTCAACTATTTTAACTTTTCTAAACAATCACAATCATTCCAAACAGCCATAGCAACATGTATAATCGAACATAAATACCAAAAAAACTTAACATGATAATATGGATCAAACATACCCAAAAACCCATGTTTTTCCCTTAATCAGGTTTAACAATAACTAATGATAGGATTAGCAAAATATGTCCAAATTAACCCAAATTTCTAACAGAGGCATAAAATAATATTTTGGAATTTCTAAATATTTTTCCAAAATTTTAACATGCATAATTACGTTAATTGACACTAATCACCCCTAATTGGCCGTAATTAGTGCAAAACAATGCAAATCACTCACCTTATCCACAAATTACTTATAGATCTGAAAGTATCTCTGATATGGGTCAAATCTCTACATGTTCCAGTAGCTCTATCCCAAATTCTATGCTAACCCACCTTGATTTGATGTAGATTAGGCTAAAACTTGATTAAACGGTGATTAGAAGGTGATTTGGATGTTGGAGGCCATTGTTAGGGTTGAAGAGAGGTAAGTGGCGGCTGGAAAATGACAAAGAAAAGGTTTCTCTAACCCTAATCAGCTATATAGCTCAAATCCCGAAATCCCCAATGGGCCTAGTTGCTAATTACCCTATTAAGCCCATTTAAGCTGTTTTTCATTTTCCAAACCTTAATTCAGTCATATCTCCCAAACAGTAAGTCCGTTTGATTAATGTGTCACACTCCACGGAAAGGTAAACCATCATACGAATCTAATTGAAGTGGTTTCAGGTCAAAACCCCTTATCAATCAAAAGTTATAGGCAAAACAAGATTCACTAGGGGCAAAACGGTCATTTAAAAATCGACAAAATCGTGAACATGGAAAATGACTCCAATAGTCGTTCCCCAAAGTTACACGACCATATGACCTCATATGAAAAAGAAATAAATATTCTACGATCCTTCGACACGTAGAATGCAGTCATTACACTCTCCTCCCCTTAAGAAATTTTGCCCTCGAAATTCCTTAACCAAAAACATACGAAGGTGTTCCGCATGCCTATCAGTCATTCACAAACAATCAAACATACACAGTAAGCACAATAAGCCTACACTAGCATGTGGTCTACTAATAAGGGAAGAAACTATCACTATCAAAATTTTACTAGGCAAAGAGTTCTGGATGTGATTCCCTTATGCTCTCCTCTGTTTCCCAAGTACAGTCATTATCATTCTCACCCTACTGAACCTTGACCAGTTTCACCGCCTTCCTTCGAAGTTGCTTCGTATCTCTCTCGACAATACAGATCGGCTTGCGGTTCCCAACCGCCTCGGGTTCTACTGCGACGTCATCCAATTGATCCGGTAAAATAGTCACATCGAGGTCGTGCACGAACTTCCTTATCTGAGAAACATGAAACACGTTATGAACTCCCGCCATCTTGTCAGGTAATTCAACTTTATATGCTAAATTCCCTACTTGTTCGAGAATTGGGAATATACCAACAAATCTTGGTGCTACTTGCCTCTCTTACCAAATCGAATTACGCTCTTTAACCGAGAAATCTTGACAAACACCAAGTTGCCAATGGAGAATTTCAAATCTCTTCGCCACTTGTCAACATAAATCTTCTGCCTATCTTGGGCAGCCTTTATTCGCTGTTGGATAACCTTGATCTTATCTGAGCTTTCTCTTATCACATCTGGCCGAAGCACAAATTTCTCACCGGTTTCTAACCAACATGATGGTGAGTTGCATGGTCTTCCGTATAAAGCTTCAAATGGAGCCATGTCAATACTGGATTGATAAATATTATTATATGCAAACTCAAGCAGATGCAAATGGTCGTCCCATGATCCACCAAAATCCAATATACAAGCTCTCAAGAGATCTTCTAATATACGATTCACCCTCTCTGTCTGACTGTCGGTTTGAGGATGATACGCTGTACTAAGATGTAATTCTGATCCTAACGCCTCTTGTAAGCTCTTCCAAAATCCACTAGTAAACAGTGGATCTTTGTTTCTCACAATGCCTTTGGGTATTCCATGAAATCTCACTACCCACTTCATATACAGTTCCGCTAACTTAGCTGCCATTCTATTCGACTTGACGGGTATGAACCTTGCACTCTTGGTCAATCGGTCCACAATCACCCACATGCTATCATGGCCCGATCTAGTCCTTGGTAACCCATCAATGAAATCCATTGAGACTTGTCCCCATTTCCATTTTGTAATTTCCAATGGTTGTAGCAAACCACTAGGCTTCTTTTGCTTGGCTTTAACTAGCTTGAAATTCATACATTTGAATATAAACTTCCCAATGTCTCTCTTCTTCCCTTCCCAGTAGTAGGTCTGCCTCATGTCTCGATACATTTTGTTACCACCGAGATGTATAGTTAGTTTTGAGTGATGACATTCTCCAAGCACTTAATCTCTCAATCCATTGACATTGGGCACAACTAGTCTCACATTCTTTCTAAGCCATCCATCTCGATTAAGTCCGTACTTGCTTATCTCCTTGCTATCGATATCTGTTTCTACGTTGGAGATGATTTCCAATAGGTTAGGATCGTTCCTCTGACTGGAATCAATCCGCTCAATCAAAGTCGGTCTAACCATCAAACTTGCTAACATTTCTGGATCCAATTCATACTTACGTCTGAGATCATATTCCACGATATACTCCAGTTGCTTCCATTCAAGACACATATCATCTAAATTGTCATGTCTCCTATTTGATGCATCACCTACCACACCTAGTCCGGTAGCATAGGCGTCCATGTATGCCGTCATCTTTTCGTTCTCTATTACCAGAATCCTACAGGTGATAGTCTACTCAAGGGAATAAAAATAGGAACAAACATAGAAACCATAGCATCCATCAAACATGTCATATCTATCCCTATTCGTTGCATCTCCAAGATCAATGAACAACCATTTTTCCTTTACGAGTTCAAGTCCAACTTGAATCGTCCTGGCCTTCGTTGCATCTCCATGATCAACGAACACCCATTTTTCTTTTATGAGTTGAAGTCCAACTTGAATCGTCCTAACCTTCGTTGTATCTCCACGATCAACGAGCACATCTTATCCCTTCGAAGTTCTACCAATCTTGAACCAATAGGAACATCAACATCGGGTCCTAAACAATTCATTACTTTGCAACTTTCTCGAGTCCCACTCGAGTCGTCTCATAGCCCTATCAAATCCATCTCGTGGCACTCCATACCATTGAACAGTCGTATCATGTCACGGCTGCACATCACTCCTCGGGTAAGCCAAGATATCATTCAATGGAAATCACAACAACTATTTATATCTCATGCAAACCATCCTAGTCGAACTCGACATTCCCCAAGCACAAGCCCCAAAGGCCTAAACTAATATCAGACAAGCACTCAAGGAAGATCTCCTCCAAATTCGGATAATCTACGTGAGACGATACTAGCAAAGCAACTAAGCAACCACAAGCAAACATACATCCATGACTCGATAAGACCACATTACAACAAATCATGCAAAGGCTAGTCGAACAACCGATCGGGTTCGTCACAATTGAAGGTCTATTGACAATCTCGAGCTCCAATTCCAATCTATCTACCAGGTCACTAGATACGAAGGAATGGGAAGCTTCGATATCAAACAAAACTTGAACAGGAACATCATAAACAGAAAGCATACCTCGAATAACGATGCCCTTTCCCTTCTCCGCCGCAGTTGAGGTATTCGAAGAAAAAGGAACAACATTGATAGCATATTCTTTCACGATCTGCTTCTCTTTAGGAGGTTATGGACATTTAACCTTGTGATGTCCCATTGGCCACAATTGAAGCACTTCCTTTCCCTAGGCTTTTCCTGACAATCTCTAGCATAGTGGCCCTTCTTGCCACAACTAAAGCACTCTTTATCTTTCTTTTCCTTCTTTTTCTGACCATCCTTGGTCTGACTCTGCTTCCTTTTATTCTGAGAATTATTCTTTCCTCCACCTCTTGTCTGCGGCTTTGGCCACTCTGCAGATGCAACAGCGACTCCAGTCTTGGGTTTAGGATAAAGGCTCTTTGATCTCAATGCTTTCCCAACAATCGATTCAAAAGTCTCATCAATATGGTTTATAAGCCTTTCCCCCAAGTACTGATCTAAGCCTGTTATGAACTACTCATTCTTCTTCCCGGGAGTGTCAATAAGGGATAATCCATACTTCGATAAAGTATCGAACTCAGCAATATATTCCGAGACTGCTCTACCATTCTGTTTAAGCTCCAAGAACTTCCTAAACAATTCTGATTTCTAAGCAGCTGGGATAAACTTATCACTGAATCAGGCCTTGAACTGATCCCAAGTAATTTGACCTCAGGGCTAGCTGCCTTAGTAGCATTCCACCAATTCATTGCCCGTCCTTGCAGCTGACGGGATGATAGCTTTCTCTTCATCGCGTCTTCGATTCCCAGATCCTGGAGGATACGCTCACAACTATCAAGCCAATCTTGAACTTCTGTGGCCGATTCCATTCCGTTGAACGACTTCCCACCAAGACTAGTGTAGTCCTTACAGAGCTTGGCGAAATCGGCCCTAGGCGCCTGCACCGCTGCACCACCACCATTTGCAGCATTATGAGCTGCCCTCTGAACATCTCTAAGCATCTCTCTCATGAAATCAGTAAACATCGTCCTCATATTAGGAGCATTCCTATTATTGGCTCATGAACCAGTATTCCTCATGTATCGTCTCATCATTCAATCTGTAAGGAGAAAACGATTAACCATCTCTTCAGTGGTGCTAGCGCAGTGCGACTCGATCCTTAGATATACTAATAGTATATATATAGCTTTTGAAAACCAAAATATCACAAATACGTGCTCTCATATACATACTATCTCTCCCTGGTGTCTTTCCATAGGTTAACTACGCAACTTAGAGCTCTGATACCAAATCTGACGGCCCACCCCGCACCAGCCGACATTTCCAAAGAAACACGCTGTGTCAATGTCCAACCAGCACGGGATGGTCGTCAGAAGAAAAGAAACATAAGTGTGAACTAACAAGGAACCTGTAGAATGTCTCACAATGCATGGGATAAAATATAATACATAAAACAGGCGAGAAATGCATAAGCTAAAAACTAAACCATCGTAGCAGCGGATATTCAAAATACAGCTTATTATCCAAGCCAACATTATTACAACTTTGAAATACTATCTCTAAAGCAAAAAAGAAAGAGGTACACTAATAATGCCCAAAGTAGTGACCGACAACATTACAGGGAGATTATATATATATATCATACGTGGAAGCCTCCTTCTCGTCTCTGGTACAACTACTCGTGCATAATCACCTGACTTGTCTCTAGCCTGCCTGTTTAAGAGCACCCAGAGCAATAAGAAGAGACATAAAACTCTGGGTCAGACAAAAGTCTGGTATGAGTGATAAGCAGCAAAACAGAACAATAACAGGTATAACTAACCATAGCTGAACCTAGACCTGTAACCAAAGAGTTAGCACAACAAGATATACAATACTCTAAGGTGACACTAACATATGGTGTAAAGATACGGGGGAGGGGTGTGCATGTCATAGTGATGTCAAACAATCAAGCATAACAACCATCCTCACATCTCTCACTCAGTGCGTAAAGCATACTATATCCCCTGCTTTGACCACCCAAATCCTTTACTATGATCACTCTGCCTCATGGAGTCAAGATGGCTCCACTGAACTAATCCATAGCCACTAATTCCTTGCTATGTCCACTCTACCCCATGGAGTAATAACTACCCACTGCACTGGCTCATAGCCATGCTATGATCACTTTGCCCCATGGAGTAATAACTACCCCACTGCACTGATCCGTAGCCTAACATCCGTCTTGGTGGTGAATCAAAGTTATGGACGTCGATAGCCCCTTAGCACACCTCCCGCAGCAAAGCCCAACTCGTGAAGTTAACTCGTTGGTTCCCAACTGGATCCTAAGTGCAAACTTCCCATTTGGACTACCTTTGCATCTGGGGTTTTGGTCATTGTCTCCCTTCGTGACTTTCCATGTCCAATTCACGATTTTCCTCATCAGCTCGTGGTACTCAAAGCTCCGGCTCGTGATCGTGATTCCAATTCGTGACCAAACCTCCAGATGGTCGGCTCGTGACTTGTCCTCCAATGCCGGCTCGTGGCTCCAGCTCCCTCGGCTTGCAGTTCATGGTCTACCTCCTCAAGCTCGTGACGCTCCTGCCTAGTTCGTGGTCCATATCCTTGGGTCGTTGGTCCTCACATATGGCTAGCTCGTGGTGACCGTGGTGGCTCGGTCGTGGTCTTCTAATTCGATCCAACTGGCTCGTGGAGATGGTTCGTGACATGAAGGTGGGACCGGCTCGTGGGAGGGGATGTTGTTCATGAATGGGGTGGTCGACTCGTGATGATGCTCCGGCTCGCAGGGGTGCCTCATGAATGGGTGTGACCAAATTCCTGTAACGCTTTCCAACAAGCTATTTACGCCATACGATGGCGTTTTCGACTATTCTGACTTTTCTAGAAAATCACAAGTCATTCCAAACAGTCATAGCAACATGTATAATCAACCATAAACACCAAAACAACAACTTAACAATGATAATATGGATCAAACATACCTAAAAACCCATGTTTTCCCTACAATCAGGTTTAACAATAACTATTGATAGGATTAGCAAAATACGCCCAAATTAACCCAAATTTGTAATAGAGGCATAAAATAATATTTCGGAATTTCTAAATATTTTTCCAAATTTTTAACATGCATATTTTCATTAATTAACACCAATCACCCCTAATTGGCTGTAATTAGCGCAAAACATTGCAAATCACTCACCTTAGCCACAAATTACTTATAGATTTGAAAGTATCTCTGATATGGGTCAAATCTCTATGTGTTCCAGCAGCTCTATCCCAAATTCTATGCTTACCTGCCTTGGTTTGATGTAGACTAGGCTAAAACTTGATTAAACGGTGATTAGAAGGTGACTTGGGTGTTGGACGCCATTGTTAGGGTTGAAGAGAGGTAAGTGGCGGCTGGAAAATGACAAAGAAAAGGTTTCTCTAACCTTAATCATCCCTTATATAGCTCAAATCCCGAAATCCCCTATGGGCCTAGCTGCTAATTATCATATTGAGCCCACACCTTCCAAACATTAATTCAGCCATATCTCCCAAACGGCAAGTCCGTTTGATTAATGTGACCAATCTACAGAAAGGTAAACCATCATCCAGATCTAATGGAAGTGGTTTCAGGTCAAAACTCCTTACCAATCAAAAGTTATAGGCAAAACAAGATTCGCTAGGGGAAAAATGGTCATTTAAAAATCAGCAAAATCGTGAACATGGAAAATGACCCCAATAGTCGCTCCCTAAAGTTACACAACCATACGGCCTCATATGAAAAATAAATAAATATTTTACGATCCTTCAACACGTAGAATGCGGGTCGTTACAGTCCGGTGCTAGAAGCTGAATAGGAAGTGGAATCCTGGATGACACCAATTAATAACTTCCTGTAGAACGGAACACTCACTGTAAAGAAGAGCGAAAGTCGAGCTTTGATTCGTAAAGCTGCGGGATATGTCTTACAAGACGAGATTCTTTACTGCTAGGGATTTTCTATGCCCCTACTCCAGTGTATAACACATGATGACATTAAACGTGTACTAAGAGAAGTACATGTGGGTGAATGTGGAGACCACACCGGAGGCCAAACAATGGCAAAGAAAGTATTATGGCTAGCCTACCATAAATAAAGATGCAGCTGATTATTCACGGCGCTGCGATAAGTGCCAGAAATTTGAAAAAGTTTCTAGGGTACCTCCGATCAGCTTAAATCAATGGTGAGATCATGGTTGTTCGCTATGTGGGGGGGGGGGGGGGTAGTCATCATTGGAACCCTATCTATGAGCTAAATATGCAATCATGTCCGTGGATTATTTCACAAAATAGGTGGAAGCCGAACCCCTAATTACGATCACGACAAAACAGGTGATAAACTTTGCGACCAGGAATATCATATGTCGATTTGGGATACCTAGAACAATCATAACTGAAAATGCAACCCAATTCGATAGCTCAGAATTCAGAAATTTCTTCCAGAAGTATAAGATCGACAATAGGTACACTGTAGTAGCTCACCCGCAATTAAATGGACAAGTTGGCGCAACAAACAAAACCATTAAGTCCATACTTAAAAAACGATTGGAACAGGAAAAAGCCATGTGGGTCGACGAATTACCGTTAGCATTGTGGGCTTATCGAACGACCTACAAGACGGCAACGGGTCATAACTTTTTTCACTCTCCTTTTGATCAGAAGTCGTAATTCCGGTAGAGCTTAAAGTTCCCTCTCACAGGGCGACGTATTACGATCCGAAGACAAACAAATCACTTCTTCTTGAATCTTTGGATATGGTCGAAGAGAAGAGAGATGCAGCGGACTTGCGTGCCTCGAGGCACAGGTGTCAGGTGGCACGTTACTATGACAGGAAGGTTCGTCCTTGGACCTTTGAACCTGAAAACTTAGTACTGAAGCGTGTCTTTCCACCCTCAGTTCATCTAGGTCCGAAGTGGGAAGGACCATATACCATCCAACGGAAGCTTGATACATGAGCTTTCAAGTTAACGATCGTGGATGGTGAAGAGATTACCAGAGCTTGGAATGCCTAATACTTGCAGTAATACTTGACTTAGATCTGTACTATTTTCTTTTGTTTTATGAACCAGGTAAAAAGGCACGACTTGCCTAGAAAAGTCTGGTTGACATAATCAGAAGATTATAAAGTGGACGTAGGCCATGACTTGGTCGAACCACTATAACAATATCATGCGTGATTTACTTTTCCCGCATAAATCTTTTCATATATTCTATGATTATTGTTATCTAAGTATGAGACACTAGAAATTTGAATCGAAACCGGAGCAAACGAGAGAACCATTTGCTTGGAACAAGCTAATTTTGCCTTAGCGCATTCAGACTTGGCATCCTCAGCTTGCTTTTTCAAATCTAAGCGTTCCTGGCTATGAGATTCTAGTACAGTGTGGTAATGCTTTTGTAGCTCCTCGTGTTGTTTTTTGTAGTTATCAGCATTCCGCAGAGCAAGAGCAAGCTGAGCTTGTGCATCCACCACTTATTTCTCTGTATTTTTCAAAATGTTTTCGTCGTAATTGTCCATTTCCTTCATATGATCTATATTAGTGATCAAGTCCCGAATGATCTTGGAGAGATTACGCGAATACTTATACATCCCCTTATATTGCTTATCTGCTAGATCTATTTTTGTTTTAGCATCATCCGCCTATTTCGAAGGCATCGGCTCGAGAGCGAGAACAAATTGCATGTGGTCGAAATAGTGATCTAGAAATTGTTTCTTCAAATATGCCAACTTCGCCTTATTCTCAGAATAGAGTGACACGGGCTTGGCTAAAGATAATTCAACATCTCATCGCTTGGAAGGAACAATTGATGTTTTTCCTTTGTCTGGCTTTTTTTCAAAAACTTTATGTTTGTCTTGTGAATCACCATGCTTCAACGGTGGTTTCTTTTGAGGATGCTTCTCTTTAGGAGGAGTCGAAACTTGGAGGTGCGGCTTGTCTAGGGTCTTGATGGCTCTTGTTCTTGTCAGGATTTGATCGACGGGGAGAATGGGAGCGCGAAGAATAAGGATGACTGGAATCATAGTGTCTCCTGTCATCTCTGCCACAACTTTAATGCCGATCATATTCGGTATCGGAATCAAACCTAGGCATGCTGGAATAGACTTTCCTGACATCATAGCATGGACATGTCATTTGTCCTGCAAAATGATACAAGTACGTATTAGAATCAGGAGTTGGTATAGAACACAAGTGCAGTGACGTGCAGTGCAAGTGTAGTGCATATATCCTAGTTGATTCCCCCCAACGGACCGGAGCCTGGAGTTAGGCCCATGTGTGCGGTTTCTTTGGCTTTCATGGGAGTAAAGTTTTCTTTTGAGGTAAGAGTGAGAGGATCTTTTTTGAAGTCTTTGGAAACATAGATAGCGTCGGGCAGGGGAAGTCTCCCCAAACCCTGATATATGGAGTCCTCCATAATAGAGCCGTCGCCTTGAGACTTGGTTGATGGCATCCCTATTGGAGAAATCAGTTTTTCATGGGTAGCCGCATCCATAGGAGTGATGTATTTATCTCTATCCTTTGGCAGCTATGTTTGCTAATATATCATCTTGAGTCGAAGTGGGAGAAGGAATCTTTTGAGGCATCGTTGGATCTTTCGAACTCTCTCCCTTCCCAGGTAAAATTTCAATTGGCCCATCGACTGGGGGTATATACATAGGGACCTTCTCCCTGGCCTATGCTATGAGTGATATCAACTAAGCGATGTCGGTGAAGATACTCATCTACTAGACAGTCTCTAATGGTCAAGAATTTTTTATCACCGTTGAGCAGTCGATTCAAACGATCAAAGTATACCTGATGTGTTTCCTATTTTGGGCTAGGGACTACAAGTGAAAGTTAATGACAGTCAATATATTTACAATAGTGAATGAAATTAGAAATCGAAGTCTGAAATCTTTACTTCATGTAAGCCATCTTCTGGCACATCCTGGTTGTTGTTTGATACAGAACCATTTGATTCTTGGATCACCAAATTTGCTACTAAACGGTACGCTAATGATTTTCTTTTTTGGCACTGATTCAAAATATACAAAGGACAGGGTGTCCTGGGTCTGGTGCTTGAAATTGTAAAAGAAATGAACATCTTCGAAGGTGAGCTCTATACCCGTAATTCCCCTATAAGCAATATATAAGGTGCACAGGTAAGCGTAGGAGTTGGGCTGAAGCTGCATTGGAGCAATTCACATTTGTCTCATAAAGTCGACGACGAATGGCAAGAATGGAGGTATTGCCCCCAAAAAGGCACATCAACCTACTAATGGTCGTATATTATTTAGGCGGATTATGAGGTCGGTCTAATACTAGCAGGCAATTCAGTGTCTCTACGAAGGATTCCATGCTTTAAGCATATTCGCGCAATTTTGGCGTCATCAACTGTCAATTCAACGGAGTCATCAGGCAATTCCAAAATGATAACATTCTCAAACTCGTCTGGAGCACGACTGTCTCCAACCCCTCCTTCCTCTTCTTCGTCCACAGAGACATCACCTCCGGATGATGCTCCACTTTCATGAGTTTCCATTTCGTAGTCTGGACCCTCACTATCCCATAACGGGTCTGAAGTGCAAGATATGTCTTCGATGATAAGATTTTCAGATGATCCTACGACTTCCTTCCTCTCCGCTAGCCTGGTTGAACGTCTTATGGCCATAATCGTTGTACTATCCAAGAGGTAACAGAATTAGAGTATAGTTGCCCGTGCCCCATGTATGTGTGTGTGCTAAACTGTGCAAAGGTAAACAGTGCTGAAATCAGAAAATGAAAAATCAACAGGAAGTAAGGCAATATGGAAAGCAGACATGCTCTCGTTAAGTCCAGACAATTTAGTTCAGAAGGCTCTATCCTAACTGTTCATAAAGTCACAAGCCATATTTAGTTTTGGTTAAGTTGGTTAAAACGTGCTTGCATTTCATATTGAATGACACTGGATCGGTTCAGATGTTCATGTCATAAGCGGATCGGTCGGGTGTTTATGTCATCAAGCGGATCAGTTCGGATGTCTATGTCATAAGCGGATCGGTTCAAATATCTATGTCATAAGTGGATCGGTTTGAGTGTTTATTTCTAGCGGACCAGTTCAGAGTTCAAGGAAAGAAGGAACCAGATCGGATAGAACTGAGAGAGGCGACTTTGTTTGGATCGGTCTACACCAAACCGAACCACACCAATATCTTGAAACCCAACTTCCTTCACTTAATTATTTTTAAGTGTTTATTCCATTTCAACTTCTCCGATCCGAGCCGAGGTCATCTTCTCCATCCTAACTACTTCCACGCTCACCACGCCACTTCGGATCGATACCGCTCCTGAATACTCCTCTTTCTTCTTCTCTCCCGCTGCCGCAAAAGCAACAAACTCAAGACTCATGTGTGCCCATCTTCGATGAGATGCTTTCAAAGCTATGTTCTCGGTGCCAGTTCAGACCTCCTCCTCCACCACCCTGAGGTGGCGACAAGGCCATCAACAATGTTGGTAGTGGAACGGTAGGCGCGGTGTCAAGCTTGATGTGACATTGAGAAAAATCACTTAAATTGTCTCTAAATTCGGATTCAAACTGATTAAAACCGAAAAAGACAAGGATCAAAACCCCACCTATGAGTTTATCTCAAGAATTGGAAAGTTTTCTCCGCGATTTAGGAATTAGGTTTTTTGGTTAGTGAGAAGGGCTGCGGCAAGAAAATGAAGAATGAGGAGGGAGAGTGAGAATTTATATATTAGAGAAAGAACCATTCGTCTTCCCTGGACTTGACAGCCCAACTCGACCCAAACAGAAGAAGAAGTGGGTAGCTTAAAAGCCTTTTTTAGTCCAGAAACACATAAACGAATTAGATGTAAAATGGGTAAGCCCATTCAATCCGAGCCAGAAAAGCAATCCTTGGTCCAATGGCATGACTTAACTCATCAATGAGAAATAGAGGAATTGGAAAGAAAATGTCAAAGCATACGTATATGCATGCATCAGAAAAAATACCTGAAAATTGCTTGAATCTGGGAAGAAATGTTGAAGCTTTCGGAAGCAAATGGAATGCATGACTCATTACCTCATGATGTATTTATAAGCATTACAAATGCGTTAAAAGACACAACTTCATGAAGCATCACGACTTAACCAAAAGACATGACTATCAGTTGGCACCGATTTAGATACAAAGAAGTTGATAATTTCGAAGCACGCCTTATTTTCAGTAAACACGTACTTCAAGGGGGGAAAATGTTAGCCTACTTTGTGGTTAGGCTACACAAAGCTAAAGAATCAAGTGACAAGTGTACTTAAGAGTAAGAGAAGCAATATACTAGCCTTCAAATCGGATCGGATTCCCATAGACGAAACCAGTTCCCTTAATACTTTAGTGTTCAAATAATCTCCAGATGCCAGAATTCAGATCGGCTTGGTGCTATGAATATCTGATTTGAACCACTCAATATCCACACGATCCTAACTGAGGACCAGCGTCACAGCAGTTACACGCTACACGTTCCCCTAAAGATTCGGAGTGGTTTTAACCCACTTTCCCATGTTCTCGATGTGTTGTCTTGATCTCAAAGCCAACAAATTCGAAGTTTAGGGAATGGACCCCACGTGGCACCCGAACCGGATGGTTTCTCAGCCTATAAATACCCAAAAGAATACTCTATTTGAAAGATCTTTCGGCAAAATTAATCACTCTAACTTCCAGACCATGAATTTCATTGCTTTAATCAGATTTTACTCAAACTTTTGGAGTTTAATTCCACAAATTGAAGAGAGATTATCAATTGTAAAAGTGAGATTGAGAGAAAATTATCATTGTACTTGTATTAGAATGATCAATCAAAGAAGTATAAAGTGGAGGTAGGCTCTTTAACGCCGAACCACTATAAATCTGGTGTTCTCATTGTTTTTCTATCTATTTTATTCAGAATTATTGTTTGTTTGGTTGTTAGAACCACTTTCTGCTCTAACAATAACATTCAAAACCAAATTACATATTCAAATGACCAAAAATCCGGGTCGTTACATTCTTCCCCCCTTAAAATAAATTCGTCCTCGAAATTGCTTAAGTTAGAAGAATGCTCCAAATCCAATTATTATCAAAAATATTTATTCTAAAATATTGTCAAAAATTAACTAAGTTTAAAGGTTTTCGAGAAATTCGCCAGCACCCCCTCTGTACTGTTCGATCCAAACAACTACAATTTGCTACTCCGGGCCTCACATCGATCAAAAGAAAACAAAAGCCAAGCAGCTAACCTAATTAATATAATTAGGGTTTACCTATTTATCGGGCAACACATACTCTAGTCATGAGGCAAATCAACTAACAGCTCTTCCTCTTTCCAACCTGCACTTAACTCAATATCCAATGCCAATAACAGATATAAGGTTAAATTATTTCAGTTTCATTTCATATTTGATTCTATTCAAATTCATTATACTGAAATATATTATCTTAGTCTCTAATTTATTTATATTGATGAATTCATATTTAACCAATCTAGTATTCAACAAACAGTCTGTCACAATCCAATCATTCCATTTTCCTTCTAATTTTATTTAACTATCTTCATTAAATTTTAGATTTATTTAATTCCATATTTTAAGTCCTTCTGGTTATATTATACAATTTAAATATGTATTCAATCCAATTTGAATTCCCAATCAAATCAATCAACAAGCCAATATTTCAATAATTTAATAAAATTATTTCTTTTCTATATAAAAAATATAATATGGGTAAAATTATTTCATTTATCCTCTTCACAAAACTATATTGTATCAATTACTAGTTCAACTTGAACTGATCAAACAACACAATACAAAATCATTTATATAAAATTTACAAATACGCTCTGTCAAATGTATACACTCAATCTCGATCTAGGATATTACTAACCCTATCTCTATCGAGTTATGCCATAGAGCCAAGGTTATTCCTAAACTATTACTCTGATACCACTGTAACGAACAAGAATTTTCGATCCTGAAAATTGACCCAAAAACACCATGTCGAAAATTCAAGCATCGAAAACACCAGAACGTTAATAGAAAGATATTAGAAGGTGAGATAAGAAAGAAACAAAGTTAAGAATAGAAGAATGAGAAGAACCAATATAACACAGAGTCTCACATCGCAGCGGAACAAAATATAATATAGAAATCACTTTTATTGAGAGCTTGAAATAATACTTACAACATCAGAGTACTTGAATAAATCTGAACAGTTGTAATAGTTTGTCCTCATATATATAGCACATAGCGGAATAATAACGGTATAACATCATATGTATGAACACCTTCAGCTCGTCTTTGGACTTCACAGCATCTGATAAGCTGAACCTGTACAACCCAGCCTAACCCAAGCATTAAAAATATCGGGTCAGTCTGGTGAACCAGAGTAAGAAAACTCGCTAGTAACACACACTTGATTTCTAAGTCTAAAATCTTTTCAAAAGAAAAGGATAATCGTAAGACCAAATCCACACATAAATACAGACGGCTTTTACCTTACGTTAACCCAAAACATTTTTTGAAAACAATATTATTCTGATATTATGATAGTGTCTAAATATAAATAATTAGCAATCTAGCGGAACGCTTGCATCTCGCACTCTACATATATAGTATACAATAAAAACCGCGGGCTCTTATTGGAAATTGGATTCCTACTATGACAAGGTATGGAACCACCTGTCAATAGTGTATCGCTAGAAGGGAATGCACTGGGTTCAACAAGAACGTCTTGCAACCCGGCCCACACATGACCAACCACTCATTTCGCTTAAGTGTATCGAATGTATATCACCAACGGTTGGGATCAGCAACTGTTCCCCGAAAAGAGATAGCATTGAAATAGATTAAAGAAGGAAATGGAATTTCTCAAGATAGTTGATTATACACCCTATTGGGAGCGACCCACATAGCCATGCGGCCTCCTCGAGTTTTGTTATTTCCTGGTTGATGAGGCTTGAGGTTATGCTTACCCTTCAGATCAACATATCTCCATCCACTTGAATGCCACATTGTCAGATCCATTAGATATCACTAATTGACGCCCACAAAATATTCTAGTTGTTAAGCTAAGAGAACGACCATTCTCGGCCATTAACTATGATACGTTTGAAGAAATCAATGTACGTCATTCCTTTGAAAATACCCTATCAGACATCCGTCCATACAAGTCATCCAGGAACAGGATGAACTGAAGGCACCCTCCTACCACATCTTAGGAATCACCCTATAGATCAGTAGCGAGTAGTCCTTGCAATCCGTAGATTTCAATCACGATAGAATCATTGTTAATTCTAAGGATCAGCCAGAGATATTTAATAATAGTTCTTCAAAATAAACTCATTTCACCATTGTTTTGTTATTTGAACAATCATTACGTTATCTCCTTTGTTTTGTTATTTGAACACTATAATTCTCACTATCCTTTTCAAAATAAACTCATTTCAAATCTCATTTCCTTACTTAGAAAATATCGTTGTTTTACACAAACCCCTTTTTCTTTATTATGGAGACATCATCCTCATTCTCATGCCCTTATTATTTCCTCTTATTTTGGAACCCCATCATATATATTTCCAAATTCTTCAAAAAATGTTACATTGTTATTTCCGCAAAATAATTTACTCTAACATCTTCACCATTATGACTAATATCATCTTTCGATATTCCTGAAGTTGTTCAAGTTGGGGTATTTTAATTACCTATCAGACCTTGATCAATAATGTTCTTATCTTAAGATTGATATCAGTTGGAATACAAAAACCTATATTCATTCTAATACCAACACATACCATTTCCCTATTTTGATTAAAATACGGTTTGATAAAACCTTTTTACTTCTAAAATATTCTTTTTAAATATAATATCATTACTAAATTCATTGATTTAGTAAATGATAAATAAAAAAAATGAGTTTTAAATCTTAACTTCTTTAAACAATTTGTTTCACCATCCAGGTTTTTATTACAAATCTGATTGCTCGATCTTTTACCAAATTCAATTACCATAATCCTTTATCGAAACCTTTCAGTCATTTCCTCTTGGAAATATTATTTTATAAACTCATTTATACAATTTCGGTTTAATATAAAACTCTTTTCCATCTCGATTTCCTTTACTTAATTCAACTGTTTATTTTAAGCTCATCGCTTTCGCTTAAATTCCTTTTACAATTTAATTTACCGAACCCGGTTTAAATATAAACCCGTTCATCACTCACTTTTAAATTCAATTATATTTCATTAATAACTTCGATTACTTGCATAAATGAACTTTATTTAGGAAGAAAATCCTTCAAATTATTATTGATTTACTTTATCGTTAATTGGAATAAATATTAAAATCCTCTTTTATTTCTTATTATGTTAAACATCTATTCGTTAATTATTTCATTTGATTAATTGGCAAAAACTAACTTAATTTAATAATCATTTTCAGTTAAAGCAGTTGACTTGATCAATTCTAAAACATGATTAACTCATTAATCAATTTTAATTAGTCTTTCCGTTTAAATTAATTAATAATATAATTAATTTAAACAATCCCATTTATTTTTATGATTATTAAATAATTAATAATCGATTCAATATAATCCCATTTTAATTGTTACTTAAAAAAAATTGATCTCAGTTATTAATCGTCACGTTAATCCTTGCTCACTTGCTTATCCATCTTAGTAATATAAGAATTAGCTTTATAAACCATTTAATAATTAAGATAAGGCGCGTGCTTCACACACGGGTTGTTTTTGGGTACAAAAATGTTGATTGCCGGTTAAAACAATCAACATATATGTGGTTGGTTTATTTCCTTTTTTATAAAAATAATATATTTTAAAAATCTATATTCAGTTATAAAATAAATTCCATAACTTCATTTCCATCGATTCACATGACGGAAAATCAATCCTTATAAACGATATATGTTTTCGGCCATCTACTGTTAATTTCTCAACCAATGTGGTTAATATTAAAGTAACTGGTGAAATTGGATTCAACAATCATTCATCCAATCATATTCAGTAAACAATTCATAAAACGATGATATAAAATAAATATAAATAATCAATTCCACTAATAATGGTTAATAAATAACAACAATTCAAGCACCCAATTAAATTTAATATGTTTATATAATTATAAACGTAACCAACAAGGTAAGTTACCTTCATTGGAAATAATCGTTAAAAATAACAATTTCATTTCATTTAATTAAACAACCATTTATTTAAATAATATATAAATATTCAACCAACAACCAACATGGTAGCCTACTTTGTGAACTAGGCTACACAAAGTTAGAGAGTCAAACAATGAAGAGTACCCTGCCAGATAATCGGATCGGATCGGTTTTCCTCGAGCAAAATCAGATCAACACAAAGCAGAAAGGAAAGGAAAACAAGCCAGATCGGATCGGATCCTTATTGCCAAAACAAATTAGAGGGAAGCGGAAGAAGGAAGAGCTTCTCCAAAGACCAGATCGAATCGGATCCTTTTGCCAAAAAAAATTAGAGGGGAGCGAAAGAAGGAAGAGCTTCTCCAAAGACCGGATCCTTATTGCCAAAACAAATTAGAGGGGAGCGGAAGAAGGATGAGCTTCTCCAAAGATCGGATCGGATTGGATAGGTTGATCCGATCCCATTCTCTATAGAACAGCCGATCCGATCCCTTGCAATGATGGTTTCACCCCACGATTTCTTAATACTCAGAGCGGTTATACCCACGATCTACCCATGTTTGCCACTAACCTGGTGTGCTGTCATCATCAAATTCCATCTGAACCCGATTGTGGCGGGACTGATGACACGTGGATCCGAACCGATCCCACTCCAGGGGATTTTCCAGCTATAAATACCACATCAAGAGGCATTTGGAAGGATCTTTTGGCACTTTCAGAATTCAAACTCCTTTGCAACCCAAATTTCATCAACTTATTCAGCTTACAATCATCTTTCAAATCGTATTATGAAGGAAATTGAGTGAATCAATGTATGAGATGAGTGAGAATTGAGTGAAAAACATTATTGTACTCGCATTCAAGACATCAATCAAAAAATAAGAAAGTGGATGTAGGCTATTTAAAGCCGAACCACTATAAATTGTGTGTTTTCTTCTTTTTAGCTTTCATTTCATTAGAATCTTTATTAGTTTGGGTGTTAGAGCCAATTTTGGATCTAACATTTTGGTGCTTTCACTAAGAAATCTTTGAATTCTCAGCTTTTTGGGATTATCATTCTACTATTTGGACCCTCAAGTTCAAGAAGTTAATCCTCTATTTCTGACATCTTTAAGTACTTGTTGACTAACTGTTGAAGAATCGAATATTATGGCCAAGATAAAAGGGAAAGAAGTGCAAGGCGCTAGGGGAAACGATGCTAGAGAAGATCAACAAGCCATCATGCTAACGAGGTCACGTGCTCAAGACTCTGGAGCAGGCCGCTCCGGTCAGGAAGGTCCAAACCGGATGGAAGTCCCCGATCCGAGACGGTCCAATGAGGCTGAGGTCACTCATTCTCCCCATCCGAACCGCTCCGGCCAAGTTACTGCACTCCGATCCGATCCGAACAAGAATGAAGCTGGAACTTCTACTCGAGCTCCCACCAACGCTCCGATTCCAACCACGACGACTAATGTTCTGCCTAATCCGTCTGCACCCGTCACACAGGGAGATTTTTCATGCTTTCTTGACATGCTCCAGAGTACTAAGGAGGCATTGGAAGCCCAAAGGCGTGACAACCTTCGCATGCAGGAAAACATGATCACTATGGGTAGAGAACTCCAAGAGCTTCGGAGGAAAAAGACACATTCCCCAACACGCCGCCTTGCTATAGACGATTCATCTTCTTCAGATGAGGGACGTCCTCGTGAAAGAAGACCACTAGAGTGACCTCAAAACCTTGATCAACTGACTTTTGGATCTTTAGGATCCCGCGAAGACTGTGCTCGTGTGTTAGGGCCTGATGATCCAAGCTTGAAAGAGCCTATGTTATTGCCCATGCGTGGATCCCACGTTCTACCTAGGGATCCTAACATTACTAATCCTATGCAACAACAACTTCTTCAGCCCATCCCTCCTGAGATCGACCAGGAGCGTGGGGAGCAATGCAGAGTAGCCGCCGCTAGAAACAGAAGGTTATCCTCTAATCAGGAGCTTAGGGGTAATTCGAATATTAGACCTAGAGAACCGGTGTAGACATTAACCAATGCCGATGTATGGGAGATGGTGCGTTAGATTATGTCTGAAAGTCGATGGTATACTAATGAGGATTGGGGTATTGAGCGAAGTCATACCGCCTTCACAGATGATATATTGGATTTCCAGTTCCCTCAGCGGTTCAACTTGCCTCAGATGGATCGGTATTTAGGAAGAACGGACCCAGGGCAGCATCTGATGAGGTATGCATGGTTCATGACTGCTGCAGCGGGTCCAAATGCTGTAAAATGCAAAGCCTTTCCAATTTATCTTGAAGACGTGGCGTTAATGTGGTTCACTCGACTCCCTCCTCGGTCGATATCAAATTTCACAGAATTGAGTGAGCGCTTCATGAATCAGTTTTGACTTCATGCCCGAAAGTCCAAGAGCGTCATAGAGTTGTCACAGATTAAACATGCCCCAGGAGATTCTTTGAAGCCATATTTAGATCGCTTCAACCTGGCCATCACCGAAGTTAGTGATCCTCATGAGCCCACTATCCTGATGGCCTTGATAGAAGGGGTAGACCCTGACACAAAATTCGGGGATTACTTATTTGGGAAACTGCCTCCTACTAGAGAATTGTTCTATGAAAAGGCTAATATCTACTTAAGGCGAGAAGAAGCTCATGCAAATAGGAAGAGAAAGTCCGAAGGGGCCTCGAGGGAAGGTGTCTAGAGTAATGTTGCTGTGAAACAATCTGGTGACAGTTCAGGGAGGTTTGAAGTAAACGTTGGCAACCGGAGTGGGAGTAATGGCAACAGGAATGGGAACGGCAATAGAAGGAATAGAAACCGAGGGAATAGCTGTAGTAAAAGACCAAGATTCCAGAATTTTGAAAACTATGTGACGTTAAATGATACGTTGGAGAATATTTACTTGGATACATATAGCATATTGTAGTACTAAAAACCACCACCCAGAGACTCCACTGAGAAAGAGATCGCAACGGGATTTTTTTTGTTCCATGGAACCCACGGTCATTCCATCAACGAATGCCGTCATTTGAGAGATATAGTCGAAAGATTGCTGTGGGAAGGGAAGTTAGACGAGTACAAGGTTGCCCCAAGGGACAGGGGAAAGTGGGACAAGCCCCAGACCAAAACCAGCCTACTTCAAAACCCACAGCCCAGCAGAAAGGTAAGGGGATCGTTATTAATACCATAATAGGCGGACCCCACCTAGTTGGTCGTTGTTTCAAAGCGATGGATCAGTACGTCAATGCCGCCAAGCATTTTGAGGTTGAAGAATGCAGTAGCCTCGAAGACATTACTCCAGTAAAACAACAAAAGACGATGTCAGACGACGTCATATTCCGCAGTAGAGATGATTCCGGAGTTCAATCCCAACCTGACGATCCACTAGTAATTACCACGACAATTAGCCCTACTTTAGTCCATAAAGTGTTAGTGGACAACGAGAGCTTGGTCAATATCCTCTTCAAGAAAGCTTTCGAACAAATAAGACTTGAAGCAAAAGATCTAATGCCATGCAAAGGATGGATATGTGGCTTCAACGGAGCGTCGACGGCTCCGATGGGTTACGTAGAATTACCAGTGACATTAGGGAAGGGAGATCGCCAGAGAGTGAGGATCCTGCCGTTTGTAGTTTTGGATGTGGAGTCGCCCTACAATGCCTTCCTAGACCGACCGGCCCATGCCGAGTTTAGGGCATGTTTTGCACCTTGGTGCTTGCTGCTTAAATTCCCGACTGACATAGGAATTGGGGTGATGAGGGGCGACCAAGCTATGAGATGAGCTTGTTACATGATGAAGTTGAAGATGCTAATGAAGGGGTTGAATATAGAAACTAAGGACGATTCTGCCCCTTCGAAGGAGAACTCGGCATAGCGATTAAGGGGTCCTGCCCCAAGAGAGTCGCCCTCAGATGTGCTCGAGGATATAGATCCCAGAGAGGATAGAGAACCCGAGGATGGGATGGCGACTCCCAATGAAATAACAGCAGGTATACCTATTGATGAGACAGTTTCGACAAAAATATTAAAGATCGGCACGCAACCAGATCCAGTTCGAGCGAGAGAGTTGGCTAATTTTTTAAGGGCAAATCTAGATGTGTTTGCCTGGACTTACGCTGACATGTGTAGGATTTCGCCTGCCATCATGAGCCACTCTTTGTGTATTAATCCAAAGTACCCACCAGTCAAACAGAAGAGACGAATGTTAGGCACAGAGCGGTCAGTAGCTTTGAAAGAAGAGGTAGAGAAATTAAAAGATAATGGATTCATTAAGGATTCGAAATATCCCGACTGGATATCGAATCGTGTCCTGGTCAAAAAGTCAAACGGGAAGTGGCGTACATGTATAGACTTTTCTAATTTGAACAAGGCTTATCTGAAAGATAGCTTTCCTCTCCCCAGAATTGATCAGCTAGTAGATTCGACGGCCGGGCACGAGCTTTTATCCTTTATGGATGCCTATTATGGGTACAATCAAATTCCCATGCACATACCAGATCAAGAGCATACAAGTTTCATCATAGACTTGGGGTTATATTGTTATGTGGTAATGCCATTTGGGTTAAAGAATGCAGGAGCCACGTACCAACGCTTGGTCAACCGCACGTTCTATAATCAAATAGGGAAAACCATGGAGGTTTACGTGGATGACATGCTTGTGAAGTCTAAACAATCTTCCGACCATACAAGGGACTTAGCTGAAATGTTTGATATTCTTCGAAGGTATGGAATGAAGTTAAACCCCTAAAATGCTCGTTTGGGGTCGCATCTGGAAAATTCCTTGGGTTTATCGCGAGTTCTCGAGTAATTGAGATAAATCCTAGCCAAAAAGCAGCAATATGGGATATTGAAGAACCACGAAAGATCAAAGACGTTCAAAGCTTGGCAGGAAAAGTTGCTGCATTGAGTATATCTCCAAAGCTACAGATAGGTGTGTACCTTTCTTCGATCTCATAAAACAAGGAAAACGAAATTTTGAGTGGACCCCCAATTGTGTGGAGGAGTTACAGAATCTATTAGAATTATTAGGAAAGCCTCCAATATTATCAAAACCCATGGAACATGAGGATTTTTTTGTCTACTTAGCGGTATCATCTCACGTAGTCAGTACAGCATTAGTACGTGAAGAGGATAATGTCCAGAAGCCTGTATACTACGTGAGCAAAAAGCTAGCTGCTGCGGAACGTAATTTTCCGAAGATATAAAAGTTTGCTTATAGCCTCCTGATTGCTTCCCGCAAGCTTCGCCATTATTTTCAGGCTCACCCAATAGTTGTATGTACCGATCAACCTTTGAGACAAGTGTTGCAAAAACCCGAAGCATCGGGGCAGTTACTTAAATGGAACATCGAGCTTAGTCAATTTGATTTGAATTTTCAGCCATGAAGATCAATAAGGGGGAAGGCATTGTCTGACTTTATAGCTGAATTCACAATTCCCGAAGAGGAAACGATGGGTGACAAGGTAATTACTTTGGACCAAGAGTTAGAGCTTAGTCCGTGGAAGCTGTATACGGACGGAGCCAAAAATGATCGAAGGTTCGGTGCCGGAGTTGTTTTAATAACTCCTGAAGGACGATCTATTTACTATGCATTACGATTAGAGTTTGCTGCTACCAATAACGATTCCGAGTATGAAGCCTTGATTGCTGGGCTGAAACTCGCCAAAGAATTGGGAGTGAAGACACTGGATATATATTGCGATTCCAAGAAAGTTGTATGCCAGGTTCGGGAGGAATTTACTACTAAAGGACCTCGACTCGTTACTTATCTCTAAAAGGTAAAGGAGTTGTTGAGAAGTTTGGAGTATTACAGCATAACGCATATTCCAAGAACGAAAAATCAGAAAGCAGATCTTTGACATCTGTCGTAGCGTCGTGAATAATCAGCCGCGTCTTTATTCACGGTAGGCCAGAAATATCCATACCGTAATACTTTCTTTGCTAGGGTTTGGCCCCCTGTGTGGTCTCCACACTCACCTTTATGTACTTCTTACAGTACACGTTTAATGTCGTCGCATGCGATACACCGTAATAGGGGCATTGAAAACCCTTGGCGATAAAGGACGTCGTCCTGTAAAACGTATCTTGCGGCCTTACGTCTTACAGCTCATCTATCGCTCTTTTTTAACGGGAGGGTTCCATTCTTGAGAAAATTCTTGATTGGTGTCATCCATGATTCTCTCTCTGGGTCGACTTCCAAGGCTAGTTTCACTTCCATCAGGTCGAAACTCGGTGATTCCAAAACCTCTATCGGAACCATTTCAGTTTCTTCGGGAGAGGATATGTCATCAAGAGTAAATTTCTCGGAAGTTTCCGCAACTTCTCTATTTCTGCTAACCTAGATGAACGACTCTCTGCCATGATCGCTAAACTACTGAAGAAGCAATAACATAAGTTAGAGTAAGATAGCCCGTATCCCCCCGTGTACGTGTGAACTAAAGTGTGTGCTATGTGTGCAAAGGATGCAAAGTAAACATATGAGAGCGTGATGCAAAGGTTTGATAAAGCAGTATTGTCCAGAATAGTTCTTGATGTTCGTTTATGTTCGTAAGGTGCTATCCTAACTGTTCTTTAAGTTGAAGATTATGTCAAGTATTGATTTGGCTAGTTTAACAAATTCTTATGCATTGAGTAGAACTGCTTCGGTTCGGTTTGGATGTGAGTATTGGGATCAGATCGAGGGAAGCTTTGTTTTGGTCTGAAGCAAACGTTCACAATCAGCTAGCAAAACCGGATTGGTTAGGAAGTAGGCATTCAAAGCGGTCCAGATAGACTTGAGTATCCATACCTCTCTTCCTCCTTGTTTCTCATTCCGACCCGACCTGGTCAAGTGAGCTTTGCTCCTCATCTTTGCTTTTTAATCCGACCTGATCCGGTCAGGTAAATTCCATTCCCATCTCCACTTCTATGCTACCTCACCTTAACCGATCCCATTCATTATCCTCTTCTTCTTCTTCCCCTTCCTCATCAAAACCGAACCCATCTCCTTCTTAAAAACCCATCCTTTTTTGAGAAGCATGTCATAGCAAAATCACCATTGACCACTTTACCCCCTATCATGTCAAATCCTATCTCAAGCGCCTCGAGATGATGACGGAGTTACCAACGACGATGGCGAGGGAGGAGGAGGCCACGGCGTCGAAGCCGAACAAAAGCCATGACCAAATCGTTCAAATTGACCACAAATTCTAACTAAACTTGATTATTACAAGGAAAATCGGAGTGTTAAACCTACCAGAGTGTTTAATTTGAAGATTAACGAGAGGATTTTGGAGTTTTTGAAAGTTAGGCTTTTGGTGCAAAGTCTGTTAAGCCAGAGCAATAAGAGAAAGGGAAGAAGAAGGAGATAGGCGGTGGGTTTATATAGGCTTATTGTGACCCCTCGTATTCCCAACCTTTTTACTCCGTTCGGACCATAGTGCAAGCCCACAAAAAAGTTTTGGCCTGTTAACCCAGTGTTAAGCAAGACAAGAAAGAATTCGGGTCGGAGTCCGAACCCGAATGAAATCATACACATTGAAATAGTGTATAAGTTGAATTTAAAGAAGAATAAAGAAGGAGCCTACCTAGAAGAATCACTGGACATCAGTCAGAATTCCTAAAGCTTGTCAAAAACAAAGGAGGGAATCTGTGAACCTTCTTGGTGTATTTATAGGCTGCAAGAGGCACAACCTTATGAAGCGGCACATCTCTACAAACGAACGGGGATGACTATTTAACGATTCAAATTCAGAGACCAATGAATAGACGATGTCAAGGCATGCTCCATCTTCGATAGAAGCATCCCTTGAGGGTGGGAAATGTTAGCCTACTTTGTGAACTAGGCTACACAAAGTTAAAGAGTCAAACAATGAAGAGTACCCTGCCAGATATCGGATTGGATCGGGTTTCCTCGAGCAAAAACAGATCAACACAAAGGGAAAGAAAACAAGCCGGATCGGATCGGACCCTTATTGCCAAAACAAATTAGAAGGGAGAGGAAGAAGGAAGAGCTTCTCCAAAAAAACGGATCGGATCAGATCCTTATTGCCAAAACAAATTAGAGGGGAGCTAAAGAAGGAAGAGCTTCCCCAAAGACCGGATCGGATCGGATCCTTATTGCCAAAACAAATTAGAGGGGAGCGGAAGAAGGAAGAGCTTCTCCAAAGACCGGATCAGATAGGTTGATCCGATCCCATTCTCTATAGAACAGCCGATCCGATCCCTTGCAGCGATGGTTTCACCCCATAATTTCTTAATACTCGGAGCAGTTATACCCACATTTACACATGTTTGCCACTAACCTGGTGTGCTGTCATCATCAAATTCCATCTGAACCCGATTGTGGCGGGATTGATGACACGTGGATCCGAACCGATCCCACTCAAGGGGGATTTTCCACCTATAAATACCACATCAAGAGGTATTTGGAAGGATCTTTTGGCACTTTCAGAATTGAAACTCCTTTGCAACCCGAATTTCATCAACTTATTCAGCTTACAATCATCTTTCAAATCATATTGTGAAGGAAATTGAGTGAATCAATGTATGAGATGAGTGAGAATTGAGTGAAAGACATTATTTCACTCGCATTCAAGACATCAATCAAAAAAGAAGAAAATGGAGGTAGGCTATTTAACGCCTAACCACTATAAATTGTGTGTTTTCTTCGTTTTAGCTTTCATTTCATTAGAATCTTTACTAGTTTGGGTGTTAGAGCCAGTTTTGGATCTAACACAACCAATTGTCAATTAGTTAATAAATATCAACCATAGCACACAAATATTAAAACCCAACTTATATAAAATATAAGTGGGACAACTGAGTGAGTTTAATTCACCTTGGTTTAAAATGGTTGGTTTTAATTAAATTAAACAAGTGTTTAATATAATTAAAACTTCCAGCTGCATGCAGCTGCATCCAGCTCTGTCCATTCCAACTCCACAATCGGGTGCTCATCGATACGGTTTTCAACGGTATCAAACTTGTCCGATTCTGATAACGTATGTATAGAATATAATATAAATAAGTTATATGAAAATAAATTTTTAATTAAATTTTAATTTAAATATAACGCATGCCTTGCCCTTTAAATTCTCGAATTGCTCAAATATCCTCCAGCATACCCACCGTAGTGTCCCTACCACAATATAACTGCTCCCACCACTCTACTGTTCAGCCCAAAGATGACAACGCCGGCCCATTTCATTTGGAAACTTCCCGTGTAAAAATTCTTTTTTTCTTTTTCAACACTGATTTTTTTCCCATTGGTACCTTCATTTCACTTGCTTCTACCATACTCAGCATGTACATTGCATGCCCTTTCCCTACGCTATAGGTATCCCTCCCCAAGCTAATTTGTTTTCACACAACACTCCATCCCACTTTCCTTCTTTGCGTACAACTTTCTACATCACGCAACAAGCACCCATCTTTTCTTTGTTTGTCACCGTGACTTTCCATGCATGGAAACGATACCATGCAAACAAATGCAACAAGTCTTCCCAGTAAAATATGAATGCCAGCTCATCCCTTTCCGGTCCTTACGTTTTCTTCTTTGCATATTTTTTTTAATAGATCGGACCAAGGCCCAGTCATCAGCCCACGTCTCAATTAAAACCCGCACCCATAGCTTCTTTCTTCTCTAAAACTAAACTTCCTCCTGAAGGCTTTCGAACCTAACACTGTACATGTGTAACCATGATGTCGCGCAATATATTCCAAACCTCCAAATTAGCTACACCATCTGATTCCACTTCCTCCACTCAACTTGTCGGCACCTCCACCATCCTCTCCGACGCACCCTACCTCCAACTGCTGTGGGGTTCTCCAACCCAGGTCCGAAATTTCCGACGTACAAAACCCATGGAAATTGTTCTATGATGAACTACACGTCCTCACTGCCACCCTCCACATCCTAACTTCCACCACATTCGCCTTCTTTATCCAGGTTTGAAGTTTTCAACCCAACACCTGAAACCCATTCTCCTTTGGCAGTGTCAGATCTCTACCCATCCGCTGCTGCATAAGACTCTCATCATCCAAACACAATTATTTTCTATTTATTTATTTTATATACATGGGCTTGAGGTTTTCTCTTGTGTAATGTTTTGATATTATTTTTAGAAGGGGTGAAATAACTTTGTTCTTACTGCGCTTCTGGTTTTCTTGCATTTTTGATTGAAGAAAAATGACTTCGCTTGCCAATATTTATAGGCAGAGTAACCTTGAATACCACGGTTTAACTAGTTTGGAAAGCACGGCAATGTAGTCTTCGTTGTCACGGCATAGGGTTGATAGCTGTGCAGTGTTTCTTCCTTTTATAGTTGGCGTGTAGAGCTACAGTGTCCTTCTCCTTCTCTTAGGCATGTGCTGTTTTGTTTAGGTAGGGTTAGTATGTCTAGTGTTATTTCACTCTGAATGCCATAGCCGTATTGATTTTGATGAGTAGGCAAGTCATATGGGGAGGAAACAATCATAGAGTAGGCTTATGTATATTACCAGGTCTGATGTACTCTCTTCACCTTTATATGTGTTTTTGTTTATATGATCGAGACTAAACACTGGGTAGGAAAATCTTATTTCATGAAGCTGGGTCAGCGTGCATGAAAAGATAGAAATAGGGTAGGTGACACTAGCAAGAACGTAGCGTATGTTTTCTTTTTATTTATTTTAGGGTATGTCATACGGTAGGATAGACTTCATTGAATTACTTAGCTTGGAATAAAAAAATGTTGGTGGTTTCCAAGGTAAGCTCTTTTATTTATTTATTTCATTTCGGTTTGGTATGATTATCTAAATTTTACCGCTATTTACGTGGATCGCTTAATATTCATATCAATATTCTCGAATTCCAAACGCGATGAAATTGATTGCACTTTTATGCCTTGGCGTTCCGGTCCCAATGAAATTAATTTCGTTGAATTCCGACTCCGTTTGTACAATGGTGTTATTTTAGTTTCAATACATTTATTGGTTCACATTTCAAATTTCGCGCACTGACAAAACAACTCCAATTGGCTACAAACTGAAAAACTAGCAATAACTAGTTATACACATTCCAATAAACTTTGTTTCGCCGAAAATGGTGGTCATTTGAAAAAATAACCATTTCTACGGCTTGTATAACACCGTAAAAACATTAGAAAACAATTAAATTAAATAATAATAAATTATTACTAACATATATATTTAAATAAAATAATATACCATTTCAGATCCAACCAATATGGATTTATAACCCAACATTGCCATCTTCGAATTTAACAATACTCGAATTATATTGAAATTCCTATTTAAATTATTAAATAAATGTTATTGTTTATAATCGAAATCCATAGCGATTATTTTAAAATTTGATTTGGACATAACTTACCATATATTAACTGAAATATCAATTTTTCTCTTTCATCAGAAAATTATATTCAGATAGATTCTAATGTTTCTTATTTCACAAAAATTCGACTTATAAGGGATTCTGTATATCCAATCAAAGTTCGAAACTCAATTATACGAACTACCACGCCATTTCGTTTTCTTTTTATATTAAAAATAAATTTAAACGTTCTATAATAATTTAATAACGAATTCAATATTAAATCCACTTATATTCCCAAATATATTATTTAAAACCAAATTAAATATTTGAATTCAAATGACCAAAAATTCGGGTCGTTACAGCCGCCTCCACCATGGCTATCAACCCCTCCTCCATAGTGGACAAAGCAACTACAGTTTGCAATCTCGATCTCCTGCTTATGGTTGTGCCACGAAGAGTGAAGACATATCCAGAAGTTGATTTTCTCCGATCCCTATCACCAACGTAGTCCGAACCACAGTAACCAACCAACATGAAATTCTTCTTCTTACTACCCCAAAAAACAAGACCATGAGATGTTGTACCTTTCAAGTATCTCAAAACAGGCTTCACTGCTTCCCAATGCGATTTCCCCAGATTAGCCATGAACCGAATAACCACCCCGATGGCATTTGCAATATCAGGTCTTGTACACACCATGGCATACATCAAACTTCCAACTGCAATAGCATATGTAACCTTTGCCATTTAAGCCTTGTCTTTCTCATTGATACGTGATCGCTTTCTCGAAAGCTTTACATGCAAAGGTAAAGGTGTATTTGATGCCTTTGCATTCTCCATGCCAAACTGACAAAGCACTTTTTAAATATATTCCTTTTGAGCCAATTTCAACTCAAAATGCTTTCGATCCCTTTCAATCTCCATTCCCAAAATCATCTTTGCTTCTCTAAGGTCTTTCATTTCAAATTCCGCCTTTAACTTCAATTTCAACTTGTTGATTTTCGCCTTGTCCTTAGAAGCAATGAGCATATCGTCCATATATAAGAGAAAATACACCCAACAATCATTTTCCAAATTCATGAAATATACACAAGCATCTTTGATGCATTGATGGAAGCCACTTTCAAGCATGAAATAATTAAATCTCTTGTACCATTGCCTATGTGATTGCTTCAAACCATATAGCGATTTTTTCAACTTGCAAACCAATTTTGACTTACCATCTACAAAAAACCCTTCTGGTTGCTCCATGTAGATGTCTTCATCCAAGTCACCATGCAAGAAGCTAGTTTTTACATCAAGTTGCTGCAACTCCAAGTTGTGAATAACAACTATGGCAAGAAATATCCGAATAGAAGTATGTCTCACAACCGGTGCGAAATCTCATCATACTCATTTCCATTCCTCTGGGCAAACCCTGTAACACCCCGAATTTTTGAATAATCGAATTAACTAAATTCAAGAATAATTAATCTCAGACGTGAGAATTAAGGGAAACAGGTTGCTCCATTGTGTTCATTTCGGAATTCTGGTTGAGATAGAGTCCGAGTTTGCGTAAAATGGATACCGGATGAAGGAGATATGGACGAATGAAGTTCGGCGGAATAACCAAAAAAAATGGCCTGGCGCACTTGGGAAGTGCGCCAGTACAAAAATACATTGGCGCACTTCCCAAGTGCACCCAGGCCGAGCAGAAAGCCTGCATAGCTTTCTGGTGCAATCTGATCCATATTGTGACTCATTGCTGAGTCCTTTCTGACTCCTTGCTAAGTCATTAGGGCTGAGGTGTCACCTTATCCTGACTGAGTGGTTTTGATTAACCCTAAGATCATCCGATGGCTATAATTAAATTAAAATTCTATATAAACATGGGTAGACTCAAACCCTAAATCAAATTAAAAATTGGAACTATGGCCGTCATGCTGTCATCTTGTAACCTACACTAGCCGCCACCAATTAAAGAGGAAGAAAAGCTAATCAATTAAGTTCTATTCAACTCTAATCTAAACAATAACGAATCCACTACAAAGGCGAGCTAAATCAATTTCAGAACTCAGATTTCAGAACGCAAGACCTTCTTTTTGTGAGTTCGATTTCTTTAATAAGATAATTAGCAATTTAATTGGATTGAGCTATGATTTGGATTATATGGTTATGTTGTGAATCATTGACCGTATGTTATTATCTATGTTGTAAATATATGATGTTATTATCTATGTTGTAAAGCTGTGATGTTATCATCTATGTTGTAAATCCACGTTAATTGTTGGCTATGTACAACCAATTCATAATGATGTTTCATATGCTAGTTTGGTTATGTTGTTGAAATTAATTCATATGTTAAATCATATGTATGTATGCAAGTTCAGAGGTTAATTTAGATATAAATCATATGCAAATTAGTGAGAATCGTATACAACCTTACATGTTTCATGAAATCTATTTTATGTGTAAATTGGATCTAAAGTTAGGCTATGACATGTGTGAGTTTAGATGCAAGTTTACACTACAGTTTATGTTGCATAAATCACATATGCAAGTATATATATATATATTGGAGTATGAATCATGTAATGTAATTTTGTGACTATTGGCTATGCAAGTTTACACCTTATGATTAGATCTATGACACCCATTGTCTATGCAAATTTAGATGAAACACCTTGTTCACACATGCAAGTTCACCCCTTATGTTTAGATCTATATGCCAATTTATGTTATGACTTTTTGTTCATAAGTTAGATCTAATTTATATTCTATGCATGTTGTGATATTTTCTCTTTATTCCATAAGTTAGACTATTCGAGTCTAACGTATATTTTATGTTAAATGAAAGAACGTACAACGTAGGGCAATGGGATAATATTAAAAGATTTAATATTGAGAATTGGCATAAATGCCTTAAATGTGATGTTAATTGGTATAATTTTATATACCATAAATAGATGGACATAATTGAGTCAATTATGGGCATAGTTAAATTTGTAATTGATTGGCATTTTGAATAGGGAGATTAATTCAAATTGGGGATAATTAATTATGTGTAATTAATCGCATAAGACACGAGGTTAGACTCTTTTGTGGTGTAAGACTGCCCGGACCCGCCCGGCAAATCCCGCTGCCACAAATGCCAGTCTAATGTGAGAGGTCTTAGGCATAAATTAAATGCGTAACAATTGTAAAGACACGAGGTTAGGCTCGTTTGCGGTGTAAGACTGCCCGGACCCGCTCGGCAAATCCAGCTGCCACAAATGCCAATCTAATGTGGGAGGTCTTTATAAGGTTACAGTCTTAATGAATTAAGAAACACTTAACCAGATAAACATGTAGTGGGACATGAGGGGTTAAGTAGGTGCTTGGGTGGCATGTGAAATACGATTAGGTGCCTCAATAATTAATTAATGCTGATTAAAGACAAATATGGATGACAAACAAAAATTTGGTTGAGTGAGTGATTCTCTGAGTAACGATCTGATGTTGATCTCGGTCTTTGGGGTTGGTACTTAGGGAGTTATTCTCTTAACCAATGTATCTGTGGACTAAGAAGTACCTAATCATAAACTAAGAAAAAGGGTTAAGACCAGCTTAACCAATAAAATGATAAGTGGGTAGGGTTAAGACAAACTTAACCAATAATTTGATAAGTGGGTAGGGTTAAGACAAACTTAACCAATAATGTACATTGATTTGGCAGGGTTAAGACAAACTTAACCAATAATTTGATAAGTGGATAGGGTTAAGACAAGCTTAACCAATAACACATGTTGATTTGTTGAGTAAGTAACATGGGTGACATGTGGGATATAATTATAAACACTTAACCAAGTTGAAACATGTAAGAAGACATGAATAAGAGGGGTTAAGTGGGAAATTCTAGTGGGGACCAAGCATAGTGTAACGACCCGGATTTTTGGTCAATTTATTTTAAATATTTAATATCGTTTTAAATATTGTGTTGATAATATAAAAGAATTTTTATACTAGATTTCGATTAAATAATCGAAATACGATTTATTTCATCGAAATACGAGAAGTTTGAAATAATTCAATTCGAAGGTAAAACTGAACGATGATAATAGAAATTCATTTTTGAAGAAATTATTTGTTTTGAATTTAAATTGATTAAACATGGCTATTTTAAATATACGTTCAAATTAAATTGTATAATCTATTTCGTTGAATTCAAAATAGCGTTATAACATTATCACGACGGTCGGTACGCTAAAATAGCGGTTCACGATTTTTAATTGAGAACCCCGATTTATTTGATCAGTGGATAGGATCAAAATCAAATCGATATCTGTTTAAAAAGGAAAAAAAAATCTCTTTAAGTCAAATCAAATTTAATTAAATTATATTTAAAATCAAAATCAAAATCTTTTTTAATTCCTTAAGAGATACTTCTCTGTACTTAACCGACCAAACATTAAAATCATGTCCCCTCTCCACGCTATAAATCGCAACCTCCTATGATATTTCGTTCAGCAAAAATCAGATAATTCATGAATTCTTCTTAATAAATCATTCTTAAAACAAACAGAAGGCGAAATCAGTTGGTTTAAAAATCGATGGTTTAATCCCTTCTCCCTTTTGTATCCTAGCCATTTCGAAGTCCTCAGAAGAAAATCGAATTCACCCTCAAGAATCAAAGCCGACCCCTTTTCCCTTTTATTCCTTTCGTTCACTCCGAGTATTTCCATTTCGGAATCGAAGGTAGTAAAAACCATTTCGCTCCTCGGATCTTTCAAAAATCGAAGCCTCCTTTGCACCAGAAATCAAATAAAAAAGGGGGATTCAACAGTGATGATGAAATTCGCTCCTATTAACCGATGCGGGCTCTTCTGGTTTCGAAGATCAAGTCTCGATCAACTACTGAGAGTTGCGGTGGGCTTCCAGTAGCAGAAATTTTCCACGACGCGAGTAAGGGGAATCGATACTGGCTATAGCCAGACTTCGTCGATTTCTGGTGGGTTATGTGAGGTCGCGATTCGAAGGAGAGGGTTGGAAGATGTCACGAGTTTCCCTGTTCGACAAGGGGGGGTCAGTGGTGATTACAGTTAGGGTTTCTGGTCGAGATGGAGTTCGATCTTTCAGAGAACAGACTTGAAGTTGAACGATGAAGCCAAGAGGGTAATCTCGAGAGGGAAAGTCAAAGTGTGTTGATGAGGGGTGCCTGCAGAGGATTTGAAAATGGTGAGAAAAGGGGTATGCTAGTGTTGAATGGAAGATGTTGGTGAAATGCCGAAGAGAAATGGTGTCGAGCTATGGGAAGTGAGGCTGGAGTTGCGAGCAGGTTATGATTTGGAAATCAAACAAATAAAAGGTGAATCCTTGTTGAATTTATTTTATTTTATTTAGTACATTAGTAAAAACTAGAATTTTGTATAAGGTTTAAGAGAAATGTTATTAACTATTAATCTAGGATTATGAAACCGACAAGATAAATTTATTAGTAAATTACATAGGCTAATTTACTTATTTATTTTAGTTGTCAATTTAAAATAAATAAATATTTAATCGTTAGATGAAATTAATATTTGCAGGTGCGAATTTCATTCTAGATGATTCGTGGGCAACGATATAAAAAGTTACAGGATATTCGACAAATTAATAAATCCCGGTGAGTAAATCTCACTCACCTTTAGAATTATTTTTATTTCATTAAAAATAATTGTTTGTTGCTTGTGTGAATATTTCTGGTTGCTTTATATATATTAGTTATTTAGGCTATTATATATATATATTGGGTTGATTGATTAGTTGGATTCCCGCAGTCTCATTAGCGGATGCCCGCAGTTTCATAGCGGATGATTACCCTATACGCCCCACGCTATGATTAGTGGATGACCTTCTATACCGCGATATTCTGCCACGAAGCAGAATGGGTATTATTTATGTGCTAACATCTGTGGATGCAGGGAAACAGGTTGGAGGAATCCAACAGGATTCCTCAAAAATATATTATCTGTTTGTTTATTTGTTTGCATATATATTGTTATATATGATGTGTTAGAAAAATAAATAATTTGTTGCTTTGTGTGTTTAAATATCACTGGGCTTAAGTAATGATAATTAAAAATATCGTAAAAAGGATATTGGCGATTTTAAAAGGAAAAAATTCTATTTTTAAATAGAATTTGAATTTTAAATGGAAATAAAATATAAACTTGTTTTTGAAAATAAAACAAGTAGTTCCTTTATAAACGAAGTTTATAAATAGTTCTTTTATAACGAAGTTATAAATGAAGTGAAAAAAATTACCATTTGATAATTCAGAAATGGAAATACAAGTGTTTTGAAATATGATTCAGAAGGAAACTTAAATATAGAATTTGAATAATAGAAAAGGAAATGGAAATTTGAATTCAAAAAGAAAAGGAAATAGAAAATTTGAATTTAGAATTCAAATAGAAAATCCAAGGTGGATTTGAATATAGAACTTTCAAATGGTGTTTGAATATAGAGAATTTGAAATAAAATTTTCCAAATAGAATTTCAAAATAGAATTTTCAAAAGAGAATTTGAAATAGACTTTGAAAATAGAATTTCAAAGAAGGATTTGAATAGAATTTGAAATATAGTATTTCAAGGAAGAATTCAAATGTGAAATTTGAATAGGAATTTGAATGGAATTTAAATATGAAATTTGAATAGAGATTTGAAATAGAAATTCGAGTGTTGAATTTGAACATGGAATTGAATATAGAAATTCAAGTAGAATTTGAATATGAGATTTCAAAATAGAAGTTGAAATAAACTTTGAAATAGGATTTTCAAAGTAGAATTGGAAATAGAATTTTCAAATAGGATTTCAAAATAGGAAATCCAAATGATTTTGAAATGGAATTTGAATTCAAGGGAATTCAAATGGCTTTGAGTGAAGAAATTCAAATGGCGTTGAAATTAAGTTTGAATATTAGAATTCAAATGGGATTGGAATAAAGGAAATTCAAAAATGGAATTTCAAATAAAAAGAAGAATGTAATTTGAAATTTTGGGAATTTCAAATAAGAGAAATGGAATCTGAAACATTTAGAATTTCAGAATAGAAATTTAAATGGTGTTTGGATATCTGAATTCAAGTATGAATTTCAAGTATGAATTTGAAATGGAATTTCAAGTATGAATTTCAAATATAGAAATTCAAAAGGAATTGAAATAAAGTGAAAATTAAAATAAAGGATTTGAAATAGAATTCGAATAAATGATTTGAAATGGAATTCAAATAAAGAATTTCAAATGGGATTTGAATACAGGGTTTAAAACTATGGAATTTGAAATGTAAAGATTCAAATGGAATTTGAAATATATATGAATATATATATATTAAATGGAATTGAATTCATTTTAAGAGATTTAAAAGTTTATATTTTTAAATAGAATTAAAACGAACTCGCCGCAGCGCTGCAGTTCGTAAATTGGCGATTCAAACTTCAATCGAATATACAGAACCCAATTGAAGTCGGAATTCTTTGAAACAAGAAACGACAGGACCGATTTGATAATAGTTTTCTAATGAAAGAGAAAAATCTGAATTTCGTAGTATAGATTTTGAGTTATGTCAAAATCAAATTTTCAGAAAAACAGCGCCAGAACCATTATAAAACCATAACGGTTTATTTAATTAAATTAAAGGATTTTAAGCAAATAAAAATCGAAATTTCTATTTAGAAAAATCCAGATGTAAGTTATAAAATATATGTGAACTCCAGTGGAGTAATGAGTTGATTTCTGAAATAGAAATCAGATTTTTGATTTATTGAATAGAGTTAACTAATTCGAATAGAAATTAGTTAATGAGATTTCGAATGAATATTGAGCTTTAAATAAATGAATTCAATTTAAGAATTTATATTCGAAATAGAAAAGAGAACTAGAATTGAAATTCAAGTTGGTTATGAACAAGTTAAATATTTTGTTTGAACATGTTATGTTCAACAAAGAAGTGAAATAGGCAAAAAGGCTAATTTGAGAATAAATGGGCGAAACTGAATTCAAACGATTTGATGGTATTGAATTGAATTGCAAACATGTGAATATGTGTTAAGCAGGTTTGGATGAAGTACATGAAGTTATAAATGTAGTGCTCGACAAAAAGGTACATGTTTAATTCATATATGAGGTTTTATGCGCCGTATCGGCTAGCCGCTTGGCTTCTTCTTTTTCTTTTTGAGATTAGAAGATACCGGGATGCCATTTGAAATTTCCCGATGCTCCCGATACAGGGGAGATTATGGCGAAATTTTCCGGAAATTTAAGGAGTTAGAATATTTTTAAGATATTTTGATAATTTGAAATCATCGTATCGACGTATTGAATTCGATAGTAAAGTAAATATAAAAAAATCGGATGTTGTAAATAAAAGGGGATAGAGATAAATGATTGAAAGTGTTTTCAATTGCGAATAGAGATTTTTCTAATATATAGAAAATAAAAGAAGTTGATATTTGGAAACGTTTTCCAAATGGCATAAGAGGCAAGATGATTATTGAAAATATTTGGTTAACAAATATTGATAGAGGAAATGGAGAAGAGATTTAATTAATGAAATATTAATTAAAGAGCCCAGTGATTTGTGTGATATGTTGATTGAACACTTGTTTTTATTCGATAGTTAAAACACAGACTATCGAAGTTTTGACCATCGTTGTCAATATGGAGAGACCGGTTGGATTATTATCCGAAGAACCACTCCGTATTGGCATAAGCGTTGCGAACCAAGTATGCTGAATATATTGAAGACGGAGTAAAGTGCAAGGGCTTTTCTAGTAATAGAAATAGTGCCTTCGGTTTCGTTCAGTCCTAGAACGAACGTAAATGGACGAATGTCTGACAGAGTATTTCTAATGATCAAATGGGTTGGTCTGTATAAATGTATATGGTTGCAACGGATTTATCCCTTAGCATAATATCCAGAATATTTGTGCAAACTCAACTAATGATTAACGGATCTGACAATGTGGCATTCAAAGTGATTGTGTTATCAAGGAATGGTAAGTAATCGTAGCCTCAGGCCTCAACAACCGGGAAAGGACAAAAATCGGGCAGGCAGCATGGCTATGTGGGTCGCACCCATTAGGGTGTATAATCACCTATCTAGAGAAATTTCTTTTGTTTCTAAATCTATCAATTCTGCCCATTCGGGAAACGGTGGTTTGAGTCCAACCGTTGGTGATATACATTCGATACACTCAAGCGAAATGAGTGGTCGGTCATGTGTGGGCCGGGTTGCAAGATGTTCTTGTTGAACCCAGTGTATTCCTCTCTAGAGATACACAGTCGGAAGGTGGTTCCATACCTTGTCATGTTGGAAATCCAATCTCCAATAAGCGCCATGCGGTTTTTGATTTTATAATATATATGTGGAGCGTGAGATGCAAGCGTTCTGCTAATTGGTTAATTATTTGATGTAGACATTACTATAATATCACTGGATTTGATATTAAAGTGTTTTGGGTTATAGTAAGGTAAAAACCGTCCGTGTTTATGTGAGGGCTGGTCTTACTATTATCTTTTCTTTTGAAAAGAGTTTTGAAAGTTAAACAAGTGGTTGGAGTTTACTCACACCAGTCCCATGACTGACCCAGAGTTTGTTTTGTTTTGTTTTTCCTAAACTCTTGGGTGCCCAAATTTGTACGGGCAGTCAAGTGTTTCAGGCTTTTACAGATACACTTGGAGGAGCTTGAAGCAGGAGGCTTCAATGTTAGATATTTAGAGTTACTTCCGCTAAATCAAATGTTATGTGTACTCTGATGATGGTATGTATATATGTACCAAACAGTTTTGTATTTCAAAAGTTATGTTATATAATATATTTTATTCGTTCCGCTGTGAGTTGTGATCTTCGTTTTCTTCTATTCTAATATTTCTTTCTTTCTATTTCTCATCCTCTATCTTCTTTCTAATAATGAGTCGTATTTCTGTGTTATTTGGGTTGGACGTGTGTTGTATTTAGTCAACTCCGATAGCACGGATTTGCGGGTCGTTTCAGTTGGTATCAGAGCTTAGGTTGAGTGAACACCTAGGCTTGTGTGGCATGTGCTCATTAGAGATAGGGTCAGTAGTACCCTAGAATGAGTTGGGTGTATATATACGAGAGAGCGTATTTGTAAATTGATACAAAAGTTGTTTTATATTGTGTTGGCTAATCTGTTGAGTGGTTTATGAATTCTGGTCGAATCGTGGGACGCCACGAAGTCGATAGGGATTTCTAAACACTTGGACAGAAGAATCGACATAATATTGTTTTAAAGTGGGTAAATGAAATAATTTTACCCGAAATTTCTATTTTGATATAGAAAGAATAATTTTCTGAAATTATTATAATATATGGATGTGTTGATTGTTAGGATTATAACCAAATGAGATTATAAAGATTGAAATGGTTAATTATAACCAAATAAAATTTGTATATGAATGAAATATATACAAATGAGATGAATTAGAATTGAAATTCAAACCAGAATTTGAAAATTTAATCCTGGGAAGTTTGGAAATATTTTTCAAAGTATATTAAAATAATATAGCTTTGTTTGGAAGGATTTTTGATTTAAAATCATTTTAGATTGGGTTTTAAAATTTTTAAAGCACTGAACTCACTTCAGTGGCTGGGAAATAATTCTGATGATAGTCGCGACATCATCAGTGTTCATTTCCGAGTTTCTAAGTGATGGATTGCTACCTTAGAAAAATTTTGATGGGAATTTGTTTGAAAGAAAACAAATTGGTTTGAATATTCAAATGTTTTGAATTTGTGATGAAAATAAATATATGTATATATTTATGGGATTCCAAAGGATTTGAAATGAAAATCCTGGGATTTGGATTTTGGAATTAAAATTTAACTTAAGCAAGTTAAATAGTTCAGGGTGAATCAATTGACTAGAATCAATTTGAATTGGTTTAATAGAATATAGATTGGATATAAATGGATTGATCGTGGATCATTCGAATTGAATGAAGGAAGACCAAAAGTTTTGGTGGAATTAAATATGTTGAAATGTAAGGAGGTGAGTTTCAACATAAAGAAGTTGTGAAAAGTAATGGATTTGTACCATGTTTCCTACCTTAGCAATTTCGAGGACGAAATTATTTTAAGGGGGGAAGAATGTAACGACCCGGATTTTTGGTCAATTTATTTTAAATATTTAATATCGTTTTAAATATTGTGTTGATAATATAAAAGAATTTTTATACTAGATTTCGATTAAATAATCGAAATACGATTTATTTCATCGAAATACGAGAAGTTTGAAATAATTCAATTCGAAGGTAAAACTGAACGATGATAATAGAAATTCATTTTTGAAGAAATTATTTGTTTTGAATTTAAATTGATTAAACATGGCTATTTTAAATATACGTTCAAATTAAATTGTATAATCTATTTCGTTGAATTCAAAATAGCGTTATAACATTATCACGACGGTCGGTACGCTAAAATAGCGGTTCACGATTTTTAATTGAGAACCCCGATTTATTTGATCAGTGGATAGGATCAAAATCAAATCGATATCTGTTTAAAAAGGAAAAAAAAATCTCTTTAAGTCAAATCAAATTTAATTAAATTATATTTAAAATCAAAATCAAAATCTTTTTTAATTCCTTAAGAGATACTTCTCTGTACTTAACCGACCAAACATTAAAATCATGTCCCCTCTCCACGCTATAAATCGCAACCTCCTATGATATTTCGTTCAGCAAAAATCAGATAATTCATGAATTCTTCTTAATAAATCATTCTTAAAACAAACAGAAGGCGAAATCAGTTGGTTTAAAAATCGATGGTTTAATCCCTTCTCCCTTTTGTATCCTAGCCATTTCGAAGTCCTCAGAAGAAAATCGAATTCACCCTCAAGAATCAAAGCCGACCCCTTTTCCCTTTTATTCCTTTCGTTCACTCCGAGTATTTCCATTTCGGAATCGAAGGTAGTAAAAACCATTTCGCTCCTCGGATCTTTCAAAAATCGAAGCCTCCTTTGCACCAGAAATCAAATAAAAAAGGGGGATTCAACAGTGATGATGAAATTCGCTCCTATTAACCGATGCGGGCTCTTCTGGTTTCGAAGATCAAGTCTCGATCAACTACTGAGAGTTGCGGTGGGCTTCCAGTAGCAGAAATTTTCCACGACGCGAGTAAGGGGAATCGATACTGGCTATAGCCAGACTTCGTCGATTTCTGGTGGGTTATGTGAGGTCGCGATTCGAAGGAGAGGGTTGGAAGATGTCACGAGTTTCCCTGTTCGACAAGGGGGGGTCAGTGGTGATTACAGTTAGGGTTTCTGGTCGAGATGGAGTTCGATCTTTCAGAGAACAGACTTGAAGTTGAACGATGAAGCCAAGAGGGTAATCTCGAGAGGGAAAGTCAAAGTGTGTTGATGAGGGGTGCCTGCAGAGGATTTGAAAATGGTGAGAAAAGGGGTATGCTAGTGTTGAATGGAAGATGTTGGTGAAATGCCGAAGAGAAATGGTGTCGAGCTATGGGAAGTGAGGCTGGAGTTGCGAGCAGGTTATGATTTGGAAATCAAACAAATAAAAGGTGAATCCTTGTTGAATTTATTTTATTTTATTTAGTACATTAGTAAAAACTAGAATTTTGTATAAGGTTTAAGAGAAATGTTATTAACTATTAATCTAGGATTATGAAACCGACAAGATAAATTTATTAGTAAATTACATAGGCTAATTTACTTATTTATTTTAGTTGTCAATTTAAAATAAATAAATATTTAATCGTTAGATGAAATTAATATTTGCAGGTGCGAATTTCATTCTAGATGATTCGTGGGCAACGATATAAAAAGTTACAGGATATTCGACAAATTAATAAATCCCGGTGAGTAAATCTCACTCACCTTTAGAATTATTTTTATTTCATTAAAAATAATTGTTTGTTGCTTGTGTGAATATTTCTGGTTGCTTTATATATATTAGTTATTTAGGCTATTATATATATATATTGGGTTGATTGATTAGTTGGATTCCCGCAGTCTCATTAGCGGATGCCCGCAGTTTCATAGCGGATGATTACCCTATACGCCCCACGCTATGATTAGTGGATGACCTTCTATACCGCGATATTCTGCCACGAAGCAGAATGGGTATTATTTATGTGCTAACATCTGTGGATGCAGGGAAACAGGTTGGAGGAATCCAACAGGATTCCTCAAAAATATATTATCTGTTTGTTTATTTGTTTGCATATATATTGTTATATATGATGTGTTAGAAAAATAAATAATTTGTTGCTTTGTGTGTTTAAATATCACTGGGCTTAAGTAATGATAATTAAAAATATCGTAAAAAGGATATTGGCGATTTTAAAAGGAAAAAATTCTATTTTTAAATAGAATTTGAATTTTAAATGGAAATAAAATATAAACTTGTTTTTGAAAATAAAACAAGTAGTTCCTTTATAAACGAAGTTTATAAATAGTTCTTTTATAACGAAGTTATAAATGAAGTGAAAAAAATTACCATTTGATAATTCAGAAATGGAAATACAAGTGTTTTGAAATATGATTCAGAAGGAAACTTAAATATAGAATTTGAATAATAGAAAAGGAAATGGAAATTTGAATTCAAAAAGAAAAGGAAATAGAAAATTTGAATTTAGAATTCAAATAGAAAATCCAAGGTGGATTTGAATATAGAACTTTCAAATGGTGTTTGAATATAGAGAATTTGAAATAAAATTTTCCAAATAGAATTTCAAAATAGAATTTTCAAAAGAGAATTTGAAATAGACTTTGAAAATAGAATTTCAAAGAAGGATTTGAATAGAATTTGAAATATAGTATTTCAAGGAAGAATTCAAATGTGAAATTTGAATAGGAATTTGAATGGAATTTAAATATGAAATTTGAATAGAGATTTGAAATAGAAATTCGAGTGTTGAATTTGAACATGGAATTGAATATAGAAATTCAAGTAGAATTTGAATATGAGATTTCAAAATAGAAGTTGAAATAAACTTTGAAATAGGATTTTCAAAGTAGAATTGGAAATAGAATTTTCAAATAGGATTTCAAAATAGGAAATCCAAATGATTTTGAAATGGAATTTGAATTCAAGGGAATTCAAATGGCTTTGAGTGAAGAAATTCAAATGGCGTTGAAATTAAGTTTGAATATTAGAATTCAAATGGGATTGGAATAAAGGAAATTCAAAAATGGAATTTCAAATAAAAAGAAGAATGTAATTTGAAATTTTGGGAATTTCAAATAAGAGAAATGGAATCTGAAACATTTAGAATTTCAGAATAGAAATTTAAATGGTGTTTGGATATCTGAATTCAAGTATGAATTTCAAGTATGAATTTGAAATGGAATTTCAAGTATGAATTTCAAATATAGAAATTCAAAAGGAATTGAAATAAAGTGAAAATTAAAATAAAGGATTTGAAATAGAATTCGAATAAATGATTTGAAATGGAATTCAAATAAAGAATTTCAAATGGGATTTGAATACAGGGTTTAAAACTATGGAATTTGAAATGTAAAGATTCAAATGGAATTTGAAATATATATGAATATATATATATTAAATGGAATTGAATTCATTTTAAGAGATTTAAAAGTTTATATTTTTAAATAGAATTAAAACGAACTCGCCGCAGCGCTGCAGTTCGTAAATTGGCGATTCAAACTTCAATCGAATATACAGAACCCAATTGAAGTCGGAATTCTTTGAAACAAGAAACGACAGGACCGATTTGATAATAGTTTTCTAATGAAAGAGAAAAATCTGAATTTCGTAGTATAGATTTTGAGTTATGTCAAAATCAAATTTTCAGAAAAACAGCGCCAGAACCATTATAAAACCATAACGGTTTATTTAATTAAATTAAAGGATTTTAAGCAAATAAAAATCGAAATTTCTATTTAGAAAAATCCAGATGTAAGTTATAAAATATATGTGAACTCCAGTGGAGTAATGAGTTGATTTCTGAAATAGAAATCAGATTTTTGATTTATTGAATAGAGTTAACTAATTCGAATAGAAATTAGTTAATGAGATTTCGAATGAATATTGAGCTTTAAATAAATGAATTCAATTTAAGAATTTATATTCGAAATAGAAAAGAGAACTAGAATTGAAATTCAAGTTGGTTATGAACAAGTTAAATATTTTGTTTGAACATGTTATGTTCAACAAAGAAGTGAAATAGGCAAAAAGGCTAATTTGAGAATAAATGGGCGAAACTGAATTCAAACGATTTGATGGTATTGAATTGAATTGCAAACATGTGAATATGTGTTAAGCAGGTTTGGATGAAGTACATGAAGTTATAAATGTAGTGCTCGACAAAAAGGTACATGTTTAATTCATATATGAGGTTTTATGCGCCGTATCGGCTAGCCGCTTGGCTTCTTCTTTTTCTTTTTGAGATTAGAAGATACCGGGATGCCATTTGAAATTTCCCGATGCTCCCGATACAGGGGAGATTATGGCGAAATTTTCCGGAAATTTAAGGAGTTAGAATATTTTTAAGATATTTTGATAATTTGAAATCATCGTATCGACGTATTGAATTCGATAGTAAAGTAAATATAAAAAAATCGGATGTTGTAAATAAAAGGGGATAGAGATAAATGATTGAAAGTGTTTTCAATTGCGAATAGAGATTTTTCTAATATATAGAAAATAAAAGAAGTTGATATTTGGAAACGTTTTCCAAATGGCATAAGAGGCAAGATGATTATTGAAAATATTTGGTTAACAAATATTGATAGAGGAAATGGAGAAGAGATTTAATTAATGAAATATTAATTAAAGAGCCCAGTGATTTGTGTGATATGTTGATTGAACACTTGTTTTTATTCGATAGTTAAAACACAGACTATCGAAGTTTTGACCATCGTTGTCAATATGGAGAGACCGGTTGGATTATTATCCGAAGAACCACTCCGTATTGGCATAAGCGTTGCGAACCAAGTATGCTGAATATATTGAAGACGGAGTAAAGTGCAAGGGCTTTTCTAGTAATAGAAATAGTGCCTTCGGTTTCGTTCAGTCCTAGAACGAACGTAAATGGACGAATGTCTGACAGAGTATTTCTAATGATCAAATGGGTTGGTCTGTATAAATGTATATGGTTGCAACGGATTTATCCCTTAGCATAATATCCAGAATATTTGTGCAAACTCAACTAATGATTAACGGATCTGACAATGTGGCATTCAAAGTGATTGTGTTATCAAGGAATGGTAAGTAATCGTAGCCTCAGGCCTCAACAACCGGGAAAGGACAAAAATCGGGCAGGCAGCATGGCTATGTGGGTCGCACCCATTAGGGTGTATAATCACCTATCTAGAGAAATTTCTTTTGTTTCTAAATCTATCGATTCTGCCCATTCGGGAAACGGTGGTTTGAGTCCAACCGTTGGTGATATACATTCGATACACTCAAGCGAAATGAGTGGTCGGTCATGTGTGGGCCGGGTTGCAAGATGTTCTTGTTGAACCCAGTGTATTCCTCTCTAGAGATACACAGTCGGAAGGTGGTTCCATACCTTGTCATGTTGGAAATCCAATCTCCAATAAGCGCCATGCGGTTTTTGATTTTATAATATATATGTGGAGCGTGAGATGCAAGCGTTCTGCTAATTGGTTAATTATTTGATGTAGACATTACTATAATATCACTGGATTTGATATTAAAGTGTTTTGGGTTATAGTAAGGTAAAAACCGTCCGTGTTTATGTGAGGGCTGGTCTTACTATTATCTTTTCTTTTGAAAAGAGTTTTGAAAGTTAAACAAGTGGTTGGAGTTTACTCACACCAGTCCCATGACTGACCCAGAGTTTGTTTTGTTTTGTTTTTCCTAAACTCTTGGGTGCCCAAATTTGTACGGGCAGTCAAGTGTTTCAGGCTTTTACAGATACACTTGGAGGAGCTTGAAGCAGGAGGCTTCAATGTTAGATATTTAGAGTTACTTCCGCTAAATCAAATGTTATGTGTACTCTGATGATGGTATGTATATATGTACCAAACAGTTTTGTATTTCAAAAGTTATGTTATATAATATATTTTATTCGTTCCGCTGTGAGTTGTGATCTTCGTTTTCTTCTATTCTAATATTTCTTTCTTTCTATTTCTCATCCTCTATCTTCTTTCTAATAATGAGTCGTATTTCTGTGTTATTTGGGTTGGACGTGTGTTGTATTTAGTCAACTCCGATAGCACGGATTTGCGGGTCGTTTCACATAGGGGGAAAGCTTGTGTGGGGGCCCTTTTCAAACTAGTAACCCATTAAGTATCTTTGTGGGTTCGACCCAAGTCGAGGACAGGACACACGTACTGGATTTGATTGTAAGAGGTCAAAACGGGTTAGCGGTGGCAACGCAAGTCCAACGGGTTCATATGCGTGTGTGGGCCCGGACTGGTAGGTAAGACGTTGTTGCATCATGTAGATATAAGCCGTGCATTTTTGGTTGTATCGGGTTGCCACTTTGGGGAGTGAGACACCCAACTATGGGGCCAGAACGGGTATCTACGAGTTAGAGAGTCGATCGAATGGGGAAGGTATTGGGTACACCTAGTGGAGATAGGAGCAGACGACACCTATGAAGACAGCTAGGAGTATAACTACCATATTATGAATAAATATTGTGATTAGAATGGGGAGGGTAGTGGGTACACCTAGTGGAGATATGGGCAGATGGCACATATGAAGGCAGCTAGGGGTAGACAAACTACCATTATCATTATTAAGTTCTGTAGGCGGGATCAACCTTTAGGGGGACTAGTGGTCGTACAGTGTAGTAATTATCTTATAGTGATTAGGGGCGCCTTTAACGTTATCTTGGTTCGCCTTATTTCCTTGTTTGTTCTGTCATACCCAATTGTTCACAATCATTTCCTTATTTTCCCAGCTTATGCCTTAGTCTAGTTACTTTGATAATTATATTGTTAAAGTTATCGCACTCGCCAGACTTTATGTCTGACCCCCTTTTCTTTCCACCTCTTTTCTTCCTCCCCCCTCCCCCCAGGTTTGCAAGGAGGGAATACTACAGCTTAGTGCCGATTTCTTTCAGTTGCTTGAAGAAGAGTAGATGTACCACTTTGGACTCTTTCATCTTTTTGGCTTTGCTTATGCTCAGTGGGGATTTATGCATTTATGTTATTGCTTCTTTATGTACTTTGAAATTTTTGAAAAAGACTACTGATCCTGTTGTAATGGTTTTGGAAACTACTTATGTAAACTCGTTTTGAGTTATGATGAAATAAAATAAGTTTTATCTTCCGCTATGTTGTTTTATTTATTCTTGTAATTTATCTGTTCTATACAACAATAATGCTTCATGGACATTAATGCATTCCCTTGTGAGTGACATTAATGGACGTGGAGTGTTACAAACCCCTTAGCCACTAGTCTAGCTTTGAATCTTCCATCACCCTTCACCTTGTATATCCATTTGCACCTAATAGTATGTTTTCCTTCAGGAAGTGGAACCAACTCCCAAGTCTGATTCTTCATTAACGATTGCATCTCTTCCTCTATGGCACAAATACACTTCGAGCTATCACTCGAACTCATGACATCATCAAGGTCCATTGGCTCATCTTGGACTACATGAAGCACACAGTCCAAATTCCAAGTAGCAATACTATCACCGGGTCTTCCTTCATCTCCACCTTGAATTGAATCATCTCTAGAATCATGCACATCACCAACATTACTAAAGGAATCCTGTGGATTATGTGATGTAACATCAACCGCATTCACTTCGCAAGCACCTCCACCAACTCAACTCTCTCTAGGCGTGAAAGTGGTAGTAACGTCCTTTTTCTTTGGTTCACCTTGAACCAAATCTGGAACATCCGATGAGCCTTCATTCACCATATACATAGCCGACTCATCAAAAGTGACATGACGAGAAACCATAACCTTCTTCATTTCCGGATTCCAAATCTGATAAACATTAACACCGTCTATACAGCCAAGCAAAATCCCCTTGAAAACTCTAGGGGCAAGATTATTACTTCCTGTATCATGCACATACACAGGACTGCCAAATACATGAACAAAACTTAATTCAATGCTCTTTTCTTCCACACTTCCTCCATAATTTTGTTATCAATTGCCGAGCACGGAATTCGATTAATAACATGCATTGCGGTTTGGGGTGTAAACGGGTTTGACCAGACCGGATGGAGGAGTGTCCATGCTCTGTCCTATAAGAATTCGGACGGACACAGAATGGACATCATATAGCCTCGGACCGAGCCGGACAATGGACTGTCATGTCCGATATATCCTTGGATAATAGAAAAACATCGAACATTTTAGATCGGACTGAACACTAGTGTGTACAAGTTCTGTCCTATAAGAGAATCGGACGGAGACCGGACACCTTATAGCATCGGACCGAGCCAGACAACGGACTGTCCTGTCCGATATACAACCCTAACTGTAACAAAGCTTCAGCCCAAAATCCTTTAGACAAACCCAATGTCAATCTCAAGCATAGAGCTTTCTCCAGTAGAGTTCGGTTCATTCTCTCCGCTACTCCATTAAATTGCGGATCTCCATGTGCAGTAAATTTCCTCTGTATACCATGATGCTTGCAAAATTTCAGAAAACCTCTGGAAACATACTCACCGCCATTGTTGGATCTAAGAACCTCAAAAGTCTTTCCACTCTCATTCTTAACAAGAGACTTCCATTCTTTGAACTTTGCAAATGTCGCCTACATGGCCTTCATTACATACACCCAAACTTTCCGAGAAAAATCATCAATAAAAGAAATATAATATCTTGCTCCTCCCAAAGAAACTACAAGTGTTGGTCCCCAAACATCCGTGTGCGCGTACTTAAGAATCCTTCTTGAATCATGTTTCCCTCCACCGAATGACACTCTAGTTTGCTTCCCCATGACACGTTCCTCGCAAAAACTCCAACTTTTTGAAACTCACACTATCAATCATCTCCCTTCTTCGAAGAACATCCAAACTCTTCTCCAAGACATGACCCAATCTCAAATGCCACAACCATGTTGCATCTAAGTCACGTGAGCTATCAACACCAACACAAGTTTCTCCATCCACAATCACTCAATGAAGCAAATAAACTCCATGAGTTCTAGCACCCTTCATAACCACAAGAACACCCTTCGGAACCCTCAAGCTATCACTCTCAATAGTGATCTTGCAAACCTAAAGAATCTAGTTGTCCAAAAGAGATAAGTGACTTCCGCAGTCCTGGAACATAGCGCACATTAGTGAGACTACGAACCAATCCGTCAAACATCTGAATTTGCATGGATCAAATGCCCTTCAACTTGCAAACTGCACCATTTCCCATAACAATTGAAGTTCCTTGTCGATAAACATAAGAGGAAAAACAATTCCTAATAGGTGTCATGTGATATGAAGCCCCCGAATCAAGCACCCATTCGCTGCCTGAAACATATGATGCTACAACTGACAAAACATCTACGTCTCCCTCATCAACATCTCTCTCCACCGCAACTGATGAAGATGCTACTTAGTTCTTCCCCTTGTCTGGAAAATAATTCTTCCAATGACCAGGTTTCTTACATATAAAAACTTTCCATTTCTTTCCTTCAGAAAGCCTCTCCAACGAGGCTTTCTGTACTTAGAACGCCCTCGGTTTCCCTTCTTCTTTGACTTCTCCTTCTCCACAAATAAACCGCGACCATTACTTGCACCACTATTTCCATCACTCAGCTTCTTCATCTGATCTCGCAATTTCTCACTAAGAAGAACCATTTTGACATCATCAAGAGTCAATGTATCTCGGTCATAGATCAAACTGTTTGAGAAACACGTATAACGGTCAGGAAACGAACATAACAGCATCATCGCCTTCTGCTCCTCCTCAATCTTCAAATCTACCACCTTCATCTTCATTAGCAAATCATCAAACTCATTCAAGTGCGTCTTTAGCAAAGTTCCTTCCTACATCTTGTAGGTAATGAAAGTCCGCAACAAGATCAGTCGATCTGTTCGTGACTTTTTCATATACAACTCCAACTTGTTCCAAATTCCTATAGCAGTCGTCTCACCACTAATTTTGGAGATAACATTCTCACACATAGCAAGTTGAAGTGTTGTGAATGCCCACTCTTCCATTTCCTCTCTCTCTCTACATCTGAGATGTTCGATGGCAATGATTGTGTATCAAACACTACCTGATGTACCCGATGAACCCCTTTCGTCTTCCATTTCCATTTTTCAAAATCATTATCGTCAAAAACCAATTGTGACCCAGAAGCTGCGTACGACCTACATACATAAGGAGCTACACCACTTGGACCAACTGTTGAGACACTATTTGAATATGATTCTGGCATTTCTACAACTATCTACCAACACCATTGCTCCGATACAAAATGATGTAGAGAATTTCGACTCAAGACCGCTCAAATCAAAAACCAATCTCAACCCAATCCAAAGCCTATCACAATCAGCAAACAAGAGAAATAATATAGTAATAACGATAAAATAAATCACATAGAGATGTATAGATGTTCCACTGACGTCTTGTCAGTGTAGGTCCACTTTGAGAGAGAACCTTTTATTAATATCTATAGAAGAGTACAAGAGATTTATTACAATGATCAAATTCATTAGAAAATTTTGATTTTGTGGAGACAAGAATTGAAAATGATTAGGGTTGCCAAAACCCTAATTAGAATAAACCTAGATCTAATCTCTTGATTAGTCTCTTTTTCCAGTACCCTTTATTTTGGATATGAGAATAGCTTATATAAGGAGAGAATAATATATAACAATTGTCCAAATTTCCCATAGATCCTTCACAAATCAACGTGTAAGATATTCAGTCCGAAATAGCTGAAATACCGCCTTAGATATCTGTCTAGAAGTGATAGACATCTGTCAAGAGTCTCGGAAAACTTTTCCTGCACCGATAGACACCTGTCATATTTGCCCAGACGTCTATCATAGTATCTACTTCAGCACAAATATCTGTCCGGGGTTACAGACGTTTGTCAAGACTCTCGGGAAATTCTACATGTAAACTTATATGTTTGTCACGCCTACGACAAACATCTGTCGCTGAACCCTGTAGAAATCAAGTACTTCAACTCTTGTAACTTTCACTTACGAACTCCGATTTGCGAACCGTCTTCTCCGACACTAAGCTACTTCCATCCACTTCAATTCTACCATATAGCATCTCAAAATTTAACACATACAACCAAGATTATAAGTCAAAATGTTTCCTCTCATCTTGTACTGATTAACAATCATGGATGATAAAGAAGGAGTAGGGTCGAATAGAACGTAGTTGATGCATAATCTGAACATCTTCAGGGGTTTCTATATATTTTTCAAGGATTTCATCTGGTGCTGCAAATGGGTATGCCTACCTTCTACCATCTAACGACACAGCATTATACTTTTCTTCAAGCACTTGCAATATTATACATCATACAAGATGATGATAATAATAATAATTGTGTTTTCAAATGCATTCAAAGACTAAATAAATTAAATTAAATGGAAGAATCAACAGAAAACTCTTTAATGGACAATAAACTCAAAATAACATTTATGCTCTTGTGTTTGTCAATGATGAATTCCTATGGCGCTAGGGATCAAGTAGTTTCCATAGGCTGACTCAAAGGGCGCTACGTGGTACGCTAAGAAACCTCGTACTGGCAGTGCGAGGGAGGGTAAATTTGTCTTTTTTTAAAAACACGGGGGGCAACTCAGTAAAAAGGGGGGACTTGTTCTTTTTCTCAATTTGGCGGGGCAACTCAACATTTTAGGAGGTTTGAATAGAATTTGCCTTTTCTTCCTGCTCATTCCATCCATTTTCGGTTAACAATTGGTTTAGTATTCTATTAGGCGCTCTAACACCATCCCTGGTCAAACTCCCACATTGATGATTTTAAAGAATTAAATCGGCACCGAATGTAAAATAGTAAGAATGAAGTATGTTCCCTGAATAACCAATGTGTATATTACGCAAACAAATATTCTAATAACCATTTTGTTTGTATCATGCGCATATTTGTGCTTAGATGGTGTTGAATCAAGTAGGGAACAAAATATATGGTTGCAAAATAAAAATAAAAACATCACAAAAATGGAACTTTAAGACATAAGTTCAATATTTCAGAACATAGAAGATCGAACGAGTGCTTACAAATATGAACAAAATCAGTTATATTAAGGGGACGTCAATTCATCGGTATTGATTAAGGCAACTGGAAAATCATACGAGTCATACAAAAATAGAAAATATACTAATATTTAGTTGAAACTGCAATTCAAATTTTATTAATTTTCAGCAGAAAATATCCAGTTTTGATCAATCATAGCTGAAATCGATCGAATAATATAGTAAGCATTAAAATCAGAATCAATTGAGAAGCATACTAATTCAAAATAATACCTTATTTTCTAAACAACCAGCGGGACAACCGTTTTATTCTCCACTGTCAGAAAATAGGTTATAGCTTCAGAGATAGAGAAGAAGGGAGGCCAGTCACGACTTACAACGTTGAGGAGATAGGTTTTGGAAAGAAAGATGAATCAGGGATTTTTAAAGGAAAACAGTGATTTCTGGAGAAAATCGTGCATCGGAGAATCATCTGAAAGAGACGACAATTGCCACGCGCACGAGAGAGATTATGGGGCCAAAAATAATTGGCTTCGCGCATTGGAGAGTAATTGGTTTCTCTCGTAGTAGATATAGCATAATGTCATCTTGATTAGGCAATACTTTTGAACTAGTATTAAGCAATATTTATTAAGCAATAAATATTTATCATATAACAGTCTATAATACTTATTAGGCAATAGATATTTATTTATCACATTAAAGATTGACAGTCTGCGATACTTAAAAAAAGCCTTCACAAATATTTCGAACACAAAGAAATGATTGGAATATTCCATTTCTTTGAATACTAAAATTAAAACGACTGAAAACCACTTTATTTCCAAACTTTATTTTCATTCCTAATGCAGTTTTATGCCATCTTTTCTTTAAATAAAATTTATTTGTTAGATTTTAATATTAAGCTATATTAAAGCTTGTTACCATTTGTAAATTGATGGTTTATATTTGTAGATATATTACAACTATTAATAAAGATATATTAAAATTTAAAAATATTTATAAATTATATTGTTAGTTTAAATTTTATTTTGAAGTTTGCAACATCTTTTTTATTCAAGCTTGAATTTTTATTTATATTATTATTTAATAATTTATTTGATTGATCAAAATTTTAAGTGAGTATAATATTTGATACATTTATAGGTAAACATTTTGAATTTGTAAAAGAAAATTTATTGGTTAGATTCTAATTTTTAGTTATATTAAGATTTGAAAATATTTTTCGTTAGTAGATTCTATTTTTTTAGCGATGTTAAGATTTAGTATTAGTGGAAATTTTTGTAGTTTGCGCTGACACCAAAAAGTGTGACACCAAATATATTATAACTATTATAAAAGATCATATTGTTACTTTACATTTTATTTTGAAGTTTGCAACATCTTTTTTATTTATATTTGAATTTTATTTATATTATTAATTAATAATTTATTTGATACATTATATTTTAAGTGAGTATAATATTTGATAGCATTTATAGATAAACGTTTTGAATTTGTAAAAGAAAAATCATTTGTTAGATTCTAGTTTTTAACACTACTTGGATTTGAAAATATTTGTATAATGAAGTCAAATTAGTAGATCCTATTTTTTTAGCGACATTAAGATTTGGTACTAAGGGTATTTTTGGTAGTTCACGTTGACAACAAAAATGTGTGACACCAAACGTACTACGACTATAAATAAAGATATTGTTTATGGTTTTTCTTACAAAAATAAGTCTAATAGTATGTTGTTTAACATTCTATTTTATAAATTGTATTTTCGTTATTAGAAAAAAAAATCCTAATTAATCATCATTGAGGTAGAAATTCTAAAAATTATTTTAAGCATAAGTTGTCATCAAGATTATTGTTATTTATTTGTAGTGGTAATTTTGTGGTTTATATTGTGATCAATCAAAAGAGACTACGTGGGTTGAGGCCACAGATCATGTGGATTGAGATTTGCACTGTTGGATTTGATTTAAAATAAGAAATTTATAGCCGAAGAGGATGGTATGGATTGCATCTCTGCAATAAACTAGAGAAAATATGTTTTAGTCATTTCAGATGATAACATATTAATGTGAAATTGTGAAACATTTTAGAAAAATTTAAAGTTAAAACTTTTGTAGTAAATTGTTTAAATAAAAAAAACAATGTATGATAAGTTATTAACGAATAATTATTTAATATTTATTATTTACAGTTTAATTATTGTTTCCCAATTCATTAGTTGTTAATTATTTCATACTTCAGAATAATTATTAATAATTAATAAAGAAATGATTTTACAAAAAACATTGTTAGGATATGTAAATGAAATCTTCAATCCAAAAAAAATGCTAGAATATACTTTTTTGACACATTATCACACAACTCAGCATTATTTTTAACGAAAGTTTAAAATGGTATAAGAAAATTGTAGGGGATAATCGCAAAAAAACTTCCCCTTATGTATATGTGTAGATAATATATTTTACTTACCCGTAATTATTGGTAGAGAATCATCCTTTAACAATTTTATAACATTGACAGTATTTACCTACCAAAATTTTTTACCATTAAATATTGGTAGATAAAGGTTCTCATTATCTACCTATATTTATTGGTAGGTGAAGGTCAAATTTCTTGTAGTGGATGGATTCGATCACAATTTTCGTCGTTGAAAATATTGACAGCGTGGGTAAATCTTTGGGTTCCGACAAAGATTGGGGAGGAGTTTGGCGATGGGGGTGATAACATTGAGTTTAGTGGCTATGAGGGGGATCGGTTGGCAAATTTGTATTCTATTTCATGATAAAAAAAATTGCACCCTTCCTATGTAGTACATTTTAAAGGGACCGAGGTTAGATTTCGCATGGAAGGTTACGAAGTTGGGCGATGGTGATAGTGAAGGCGAGGGCGAGGTGAGGAGTTTGATGATGAGCTCGATGCGTGGAACGATGATCGATGGAATGAGAACGTGGTGGAGGAAGCTTCGAAATGTCCGTTTTGTTACCGGGGGGAAGGGGGTCGTGTATTTTTAATATGAAGAAGGAGAATTAAAACATGATTAAGATTAATTAGGTTAATGATGTTTAAATTTATATATATCATGTTCAAAACTGGTAAAAATAAAATCTTTCATACATTATCATAATTTCATGAAACCGGTTGCGTTGAAATTGTGGAGATGAAATTGCGCATAGGAACTGGTTCAGAGTGATTAGGAGCTCATGGGAATTTTATCTAATTTTAAACAACCGTTTGAAATTGGATAATTTCAATGTGAAATCGTTAATCGAAATGAAATGCCAGTTAACTCTCAAGCATTTTGAAATATTATGAAGTGATTAAACTCATGTTATTATAATTTATCGTTGTTGGCATAACTTGGATGTTTGAATGCTTTGGATAATTATTGTTTAATTGTTAATTGACATTATTTAGAATTTCGTTCTTTTAAATGCATTAGATTAAAATTTCTATTTCATATGCATTTATAAATAATATTATGAGCTGTGATGAAGGAAAGAATAGGTTAGAGTTATCCAACTGAATTCCATAAATATGTCAAAGGTTACTTGTTTCTCATATTTTTCATATATGAATTGTTTAATCCAAGTAATATTAAAATCTATTTGGATGATTGATGGTTGAATTGAAATCAATGTTGTTGTGTTATTAATCAATAATCAGTATTGATTAAGTGATTGGCATGAGATGGCCTAAAAATCCAACTTTTAAGACGTTAATTCGCCATTAGGCAAATCGACTAGTTTAATATTATAAAATTTATTTTATAGCTGGAACAAGATTTTAAATTATAATTTATATAAGATAGTTGTTTATAAATCGATATTTATAAAAATTTTTACATAGTAATTATAAAATATTTTATATAGCAAACTTTTGTGTTTAAATAAGTTTTATAAGCAAGAAACTAAGAAATTAACCTAAGGGTTAATAGTTTGAAATAATTGTTTTTATGAAACAATAAAAAAAGTTTTATTAAACTGATTATATTATTAATTGATTTAGGTGTAGGATTAGTTGGAAATCAGTAACAAGTTAACTACGTTTCCAAAGTGACAAAGTAAACTATTTTAATTAATATGGGTTATTAATTAAATCTATTTCCAATTAATAGAAATAGTTTAACAAAGGATTTGTTTAAAACTTAACAAGGTTCATAAAAGTTAATTAATCTTTAGATTAATTTTGTATATAAATAACAATCAATTGTTATCTATAAATAAAGTAGTTATTATTCTAATAAGATTTTAAAAAAATTAACTATTTTGTTTTAGTTAATAAAGAAGTTAATTACTTCTATTTTAGACAATGTTGAAATTATTATTATTTTAACTAAACTGATTTATTTTGGAAATAAAATTCATTAAAAGGAGGTAATCAAGTTAATAGAGAGTTTCTAACTGGAATTGTATAAAGAATTATATTAAAGGATTTTACAATTGATCCAAGTTTAAAGAAGCTTATAAAACCAATTTTTATAAACAAAGAAGTTTTATAAGTTATGGAAACTATTGGAACGAGTTTTATAAGTTGATTATGAACTCAAGAAATAGCTCATAAATGGAGTTAAAGTTGAGAAGCGAAAAGGTATGTGTTTGAAATCTAAACAGGAGCCTAAAAGTGATTGACTTTGGTTATGCAAATTATGATTCGATTTAAATTTTAATGTTGTAAGTAAGGAAGGAAGTTTATGTAGATAAAACTAAAATAGGTTTTAAATAAATCTTATAAGGATTTTGATAATGGATTCTATTTATAATGGAATCAGAACTTTATAAACAAAGTTTATAAAGAGATTTAAGATAATGCGATGGTTTTAAATAAGCAAATTAAGGAAAAGTGATTTGTTCTGGAAGGAAATTACAAAATATAAGGAAGAGTTTTAAATCCATATTTAAAGTAAATAGTAAATGGAATCTACGGTGAAAGTGACTGAATACTAATTTTGCGTTAACATACTTATATTTATCAAAAAGTAAAATTGTTTTCGAATCAAGGTCTGAGAGTTAAATAGAATACCCCAACTTAAACGACTTCATTATTATCCAAGAGATGGTATTAGTTTGAAACGAAGGTGATGTTGAAACATAAGGTTTATTATTATTTGCATAAAATATATTATAAACTTTAAATTTCAAATAGTGAAAATAATATGATTTTGGGAATGTACTTATTCTAAGAAATTTAAGTAAATAGCTAGAGATTTCAAAGAAATGAAACAAGAAATTTTACTGGATTGAAAACGGAAATAAAGATGAACATGTAAATATCATTTTCTAAAGTAACGGAAATAAGAGATAAGAGTATGGCTATTATTTTCAAAATAAACGAAAACAAGAGGTTTGTGAATTTAATGATTCCGTTGAGACAAGTACATAAAATCAATTTTTAAATTGATAAAATGTCTTTAATGAATGATTTAGTTAAATGGATTGAGTTGCTAATGTACTTAGCTATATTTTTTGACTTGATAGTTAAAAAACCGACTATTAATAAATATCTCTTTTGATTTTTAACGAGTTAGTTCGAACAGACTGGGATGTGACCCAAAACCACTTCCAAACAAATTGCGTTCAAAAACTAACTTGCAGGGATGATTATATTTGAAGACATGGATCTTCGGAGCGAGAGGGTCGGTCAATGATATCTCTGGTTAACGGCCATGATTATATTGTTAGCAATAACTCCGACGTTCTAGAGTTTCTTTGGTTTCGTTCAATCCCAGAACAAACTTGTATGGACAAATGTCTGACTGAGTATTTCCTAAGACGATATATGTTGATTTTTACAAATATACTGAGCATGGTGGCGGAGAAGGCAACTTCTTATAGATTAACACCTAGAGTATATTTGTGCAAATCAATTAGTGGCTTGACAGATCTGGCAATGTGAAATTCCGAATTTTAATGTGAAGTTTGAAAAGGTAATTGTAACCTCAAGTATCATCAACTGGGAGATGACTAAAATCGGGCGTGCAACATGGCTATATGGGTCATACCCATTAGGGTATAATACTACCTGATCTAGAGAAATCGATGTCCCTTTTTGTATGCTTCGAAATAAATATGATTGGCCGACCAACAACCGTGGTGATGACATATTCGGTACACTCAAGTTGAATGAGTGGTTGATAATGTGTGGCTGGATTGCAAGATGTTCTTGTTGAACTACATTGTTACATCTCTAGAGGAAACTAATTGGAAGGTGGTTCCATACCTAGTCATGTTGGAAATCCAAACTTCAATACGAGCCGCACGATTTGGATGTACACCAACTATGTTGGAAAGTAAGATGCAAGCTTACCGACTATATTCCTATTTTATTTGTGGACTGATAGACATTATTATAATATCACTAGATTTTGATATAAAAAGTGATTTAGTTTTCGTAAGATAAAAACACGTGCCATGCTTATGTGTAGTCGTGTCTTACGAGAGTTCCATTCTTTCAAAGGATTTTCTAAAGTAAAGCAAGTTATTTGTGGTGAGTTTTATCATTGAAAGTATTCCTGACTGATCTAGGTTGATTTTTCTTTGCTTCAAAATGTGCTCGGGTCAGATTGATTATATTTTCCAAGTTAGGTTTTACTTGGAGCTTCAGGAGTGGAGCTGGAGTTGAGACGTATTCACGTATTTTCTGGTATTAATTTATTTCTGCTGTATGTGTTGTATTGATCTAGTTGTGTACTCTGATTGTGTAATCATATATTTATAATTTTCTCTTTGTGTAAAGAGTTTTGATAAATTATATTTTATTCGTTCAGCTGTTAGATTCTATTCTACTCTGATTCTGTAGTGTTGATTTTCTTCTTCTATTCTAACATTTCTTTCCTTCTACTTCTCACCCTCTAACTTCTTTCTTTTAACTATCTAGGTTTTTTCGACACTCAGGTTTGCCAAGTGAATACAAGATATTGTATTATTATCGAAATTTGAGTGTCGAATCTCTGCCCGGGTCATTACGGGATTGGTGGCAGTGTTTGGGAGGAGGAAATAATAGGGTTTTATGTTTTGAAGGTGAAGGAGAAAACAATAAGTAGGTCACGGGTTTCCGAAAACATTACAGGCGATTTGCAACGGCTTCCAACGGCAGCAAACGACGTTTATAGCAATGACTCTCAAAAGTTAGTTTATTAAAATAACAATTTTACCATGAAAACGATGAGCCGTTGTAAACCGTTTATATTGTCATTAACGGTCGTTAGAAATGAGGCATGACTTTAAATTGTAGTTCTGGTAATGTATGACACCCCTTTTTCGTGGCACCCATTTACCTCATTTATAGCCAGAGCCGGCCCAGAGGGCAGCCCACTGGGCCTAGGACAAGGAAATAATATTTTATATTGAGAACATGATATATAAATTCCGAGCCTTTCACTTTACAAGGTGGAGATGGTGGTCCAGTGGTAAGTTAGAAATTTTATGATGTGCAAGCATGCTAGACGCGAGATCAAATCCTGTTAGAGGCAAATAAATATTGTTTTGTGAACTTTCTATATATTCTTGTTTGCTTTCGACACTTATTTTGGGCCGGACAGCAAAATCACACTTATTTTGGGCCGGACAGCAAAATCACACTTATTTTGGGTCGGGGCAGCAAAATCAATGGGTCGGCTCTAATTATAGCCACTAGTTATAGATAAATAATGCTTGAATAGAAAAGAGTTATCGAAAGCAAAGAGAAAGAGGATTGTGTGATGAAAATTAAATGGCCTCGTGCAAAATTTAAGTCAATTATTTTATGCTACTACATCGCTGGGTGCAGGGAAGAAGCCAGAAAATCGACCAAGGAGGGGCCAATTTTTTTTTTTTTTTTTTACACTAATTTTCCCTTAATTTCAACATATAATATCTTATATTATCAATAAAATTCCTTAAAAGTGATCATTTTTGCTTAAATCGATAGAAACTTTTTTTTCCTATTTCTTAAAATCTAGGGGGGGCACCGCCCCCACTTGCCCCCCCCCTCTAGATTCGTCCCTGGCTGGGTAGTATAATTACTCAAAACGTGTGCAAGACAGCCCAACCCGAAAACAAAAATGACCCGAATCCTTAACTTGTTTCATAGAAACCAGGTCCCCCTCCATTTTTATTTTTATTATATATATATATATATATATATATATATTGCCATTTCTCTTCCTGCAAGTTGACGTTGCTCTTGCTATGTTCTTCCTATTTGAAGTTGCTCTAGCCGCTCTCTTTCTTCTTCCGTCTCTATCCTCACGGAAATGGATTAAAAAAAGAAGAAGATAATTTGCTATTGTAGCATCATATACCTGATTTTAAGGTCAATTGCGGATCGACAGCGCCGGAACCCAGATGGAATTGCCGTGATTGACTTATCGGCCGAAATCACCATGCTGAACACACGAGCCTTGCTAGTTACGGATAATTGAACAACTCATGCTGCTTATTCTTTAGCTTATTTTTTAAAACAGAATAGTCATTGCTTATGTCCATTCATATAGAAGTCATCCCAAGTAGAAAGTTTATAAGAAACAGAACGAGGAAAACAGACTATCGCTATTTCTTTGTGGGGGTGTGTAAGCACAAATGCTCATAAAAAGAAATAACATAGCCATACATAGATAACAGAAATATACATAAGAGTAGCCATAGTAGAAATGGAAAGACAACTCAAAACGAAAACATCATTACATCATTTCCGTTTTCAACATCGGGATCAAGGCAAGAGCAACAACCAACATAAAAATACAGCACCATGAACTTCCTTTGCTACAAAATACTTAACTTTCACTCGTTTGTTCGTATTTCCGCTTGCATGTACTTCGCTTCACCGCTTCGCTTATTTGAGTATATACTGAAGATGCATACATTTCCTACTTTCAGGTTGTTTGCTCTTACAAATCCAGTCCATGGATCCCCAATCACAGTTCTATTATCCGAGTTCCCCCATCTGACTCTTCGGTGGAGAAGAGGAACTCGCCACATTCTCTTCTTTGGATCCATCAAAGATATTTCGTTAACCTCACACAAGCCATAAATGTCACTGAGTTCATATGGAATGGTCTACATCCAAAGTTTAAAATTCATAAATACCAATTATCGCCCATGGTTCAAATAGGGAGATAGTATGAAAATACAATACATGGCTTCCACTTACCATGTAAGAACGCATGATGTTAGACCTGCACAGGGTGACTTCATATTCCCTGACCTTTTGAACTTCTGTAGTATTGTTAGAGCATTCCCAGCAAAGTAGAGGGGAGGTGAAATGGGGAGGAAAGTGGAGTCGACGCTCTCCAGCAGTGGCGCGACGAGGGTGGGGAGCAGTTTGAAATGGCGACGCTCGCCATTTCAGATATTTGAGCATCGAGACCTAAACGGTTTCAAGAAAACCGAATAAGCCCTAAACGGTTTTCATAAAACCGTTTAAGCTCTAAACGGTTTTATGAAAACCGTTTAGGGGTTAATTTCGGTTTTTAAATACCCTTTGGTTTTATACGGTTATGTGAGAACCGTATAAAACATTGTTTTATTTTTTTTAAGATAATACGCTTTTTGATGTGTTAATTTAATATGTGTGAATTAATTTTTAAATTCATGTAAATATAAGTTTTCAAATTAATTTAGAACATGGATTTCAATATAAATTACTTAAAACTAGTAATTTTTTTTAATAACCCACAAAATAATACACCCAACATAGAAAATTAAAACTAGGATACAACAAGCCAGAAATAGCAGCATAGAAAAAACAGAATTACAACCAACTTAGAAAACTAAAGCTAGGATACAACACACTCGAAATAGCAACATAGACTGTGTCTACATCTCGGAACTTCCTTCTTCTCCTTGATATCGTTTCTGCTGAGCCCTCAATATACGGTCTGTTTTTGCTAAAGCATACTGAAGAGCCTGTCCGGTCAAATGCGATATATCCCTTAATAGAAACGCATCATCTTCTTTTTCCTTCAAACGTCTTTCACGTTTTTCTTTGTAAGCAGTTCTTTGTATGAGAGCTGTAGTTCTAGCGGCATCTTGCTGCAGTTGCATCTCCATTATCTGCAGCTTCTTATCTTTACGCTTTTCACGGTCTTCGTTGTTGGAGACGGATGCGAGTGATATATTACTTAACAACGAAGTTAGTTTATCACTAGACGATGCTAAATCTTTTGTTTCCTTATTTCTCAGCAGTGCTCTTTTGCTTGATTTTATTCCTTCTGGCCTTGTTTCAACCCCACCATACATCATTCCCGAATTTGGAGTCACAGGTGTACTGTTATTCCCATCCTCGTCTGTAGCTATAGGAGCTTCAACTGTATTTCCCGGGGATGAATCCACCGAAAGTCTAGAAGCTACATTTCTTAAGTTAGATTCTTCGGTGTCCACAAGATATTCATCATCCATTTCGCATAGATTGGCCCAACGTGGACAAAAAGAAAGAATTTCCAATGCTGCGTGAGCAATGAATTCAGTTTTACATGTGTCACGATATATGGTATCATAATCGTCCTTCAGATCTCTGAATGTTTGACCGCTTCTAAGCGAATCCCCCGTTAATGCTTTTATCCCTTTGTACTTGGTACACATATTATTCAAATTATACCATGCAGTCTTCGTGCTCTCAATTGATCTTCGTGTCACGCATTCAGGATCTCCGTTGTATAAATCGTTAACCCTCTGGTAGAAAAACTTACCACCAGAACGACCTTCAGCAACAACAGACTCGTTTACCCATGCATTAGCTAACACTGTATAATCAGCATTAGCTAACAAGGAGTTACAGATTTGGGTCGTCCTCTTTTGAAATTTGAAAATAAGGCATTTAAGGAGTCAAGGAGTTACATACAGTTTGGGTCATCCACTTTTGAAGTGTGAAAATAAAGAGTTAAGGCATTTAAGGAGTCAAGGAGTTTTATACAGTTTGGGTCGTCCACTTCTGAATTGTGAAAATAATGAGTTAAGGCTTTTAAGGAGTCAAGGAGTTATATACAGTTTGGGTCGTCCACTTCTGAATAGTGAAAATAATGAGTTATATTAAATCAAACGTGCATTTTGCATATTAGCCACACTATTAAATAGAAAGGCAAAATATTTAAAGTACATAAAACAATACAATAATTGAGTACTACAACGTTACAATAGTTCAACAACCTCATAGACTATATCTAAGCAGTAACTTTCGTATGCCATAAATGCTCAACCAGGTCGTCCTGCAGTTTACTATGGACCTCCCTAGACCTAATTTTACGTAGTCGCCTTAGAACCTTAGAACCATTGTAGGACAGTTTTTCCATTCCCAATGCATGCAGTCTAGACTGCCTAACATGCCGGGAAATCCTCTTTTGGCTCCTAGCCTTTTCAATTTGTTGACATCGCTTTGCATCGGAGCACGTAGATACTCCTCACCGTACATTTCAATTATGGCTACACAGAACCTTTCAAGGCTTAAGGTAATAGTACTTTCACCCATTCGGACAACCTCATCAAACGCATCTGGGGCTATTCCATAAGCTATTACACGTAATGCGCCTATAATTTTTTGGTACGGCGAACATCCTAAGGTACCCGCACTATTACGTTTTTGAACACAATAATTATCGTGTTCAACAACTCCATTGAAAATGCGCATAAACATATTCTTGCTCATACGAAAACGGCGTCTGAAGTCTTCAGGACCATACGTACAAGGGGTGTTGAAATAATCTCTAAGTAATCTTGCAGTACCTCCTTTATGATCCCGCATCTTCCGTTTATCTACACGACCGTACGTGCTGCCTCCTCGATTACCCCGAGATGAACTTTCAGCTAAGAAATGTTGGTTAATCTTTAATTGTTGCACGACAACAGCTTGCATCATAACCAGTAAATTATCGCCATCGGTCGAGCTATCTGAAGAAAACTGCAGAAATTTTGTATGCTTCCACATTTCATCGCCTTCATCGGAATCAGAATCAGTATAATCCAGAACAGTGTCGCTAGAGTTTATTGATTCTTCGATTTGCGCATTTGATTTGTAAACAGAATCGTCGTTGTGGACATTATGAGACATTTTTGATGTTGTGAAGCTTAAATGTGCACACCTGAAGTGGTTTTATAGCTTCTTCAACCCGTAATTGCAACGGCTATATAAAGAATAATGTATTAAAGTATATTCAATAACGGCTATAAATTGCAACGGCTCTAAATTTGAAATGTATTTTACTGTATACCAACGGTTATTTATTTAAACTTTATTTTAATATTCAATTTTATAGCCGTTAACTACGTTTTGGCCGTTCAACCAAATTCTAGAAAAAAAAAACCAAATTCAAATGGTTTTCAGAAAACCATTTTTTGGTTAAACGGTTTTCAGAAAACCGTTTAACCCATAAACGGTTTTCTGAAAACCGTTTACGGTAAAATTGTCAAATAAAATAAAAAAACAGAGCGTCCCCCCACCGACTGCTGGATGGGTGGGGGGATTCACGCTCTAAATTGAGCATCCACGCTCAATTAAGCATCCACTGCTAGGAAGGCTCTTACAAGTTTTCAGTTGACTATTTTTGTCAATTGAATGATTGTTTAAAGTAATGTTCAAGTGCATATACCATCTATAATATTGCATTTTAGTGTCTCCTCCCTCTGGGAAATTGGGTTTGATAGCTTCCTCTTGTTCGCATGACCACTTCGCTCGTTTGTTCGTATTTCAACTTGCATGTATTTTGCTTCATCGCTTCGTTTATTTAAGCATATTCTGAAGATGCATACATCTCTTACTTTCAACTCGTTTGCTCTTGCAAATTCAGGCCACATTGCTCCAATCGTACTTCTATTTCTCGTGTTCCCCCATCTGACTCTTTGGTGAACAAGATGAACTCGCCACATTCCCTTCTTTGGATCCACCAATCCTATTTCATTAACCTCACTCAAGCAATAAATATCACTGAATTCATATGGAATGTTCTGCTTCCAAATTTTAAAATTCAGAAATACCAATTATCGGCCATGGTTTAAATAGGGAGACGGTACGATGATACAATACATGACTTCCACTTACCATGTAAGAATGCATGAGATTAGAGCTGCATATGGCGGCTTCATATTCTCCGTCCTTTTGAACTTCTGTAACATTGTTACAGGATTTTTAATTAAAACATTTTGTCGATTAAATGATTGTTTAAAGTAATTACATCCAAGTGCATATACCATCTTTAACATTGCATGTTAGTGCCTCCTTCCTCGGAGAATTTGGGTTTGATAGCTTCCTCTTCTTTACATGATATCCAATTTCACCTGCAGATATATAAACTTGCAAAAATAAGTGAAGTTTAAAAATAAAAAAATAAGAGAAACGATAACTGTATTACCACAACTCTCCATTTTTTCTTTAACTTCAATGTGCTTCTCAGCTGCTTCGGCTTTTATACCATTATCCCTCTGACCTTGTGCACCATTGTACTTAAAATATGAAGTAATCTCACAGGTAGTAAGATCATATGCTCTAAAGTGAAATATCATATCTCCTTTGTAGCTGAATACTAAAAAGTATCCTGCCTTTAGATTATGGACTCTTACAAATTCAACCCATGTTTTTTTGCCAAAGTACATGACCTTTCCTTTGTTCCTTCTGTAAACATACAAATTCCATGATTCTTCTATAGGACTCACTAATATTGCAGTTTTTAAGATCGGTCGCTCTTTGGAAATGTATTTCGCTACTGCACTAGGAATGTTCTGCATGTAATAGCAATTAAAAGCAAACGTGAGAATAGTGTATAAAAACATGTACAGAGATCCATGCGTTTACAAATTAAAGTACCATTTTTTGTAAGAAGGAAGGGCAGTAGAACTACAAAGAAGCCAAGATCTACCATTTTCTTCTGTGTTAGCATACGATCTAGATTCAAGAACAAAGTTCTGCATGCAGCCGTTGTACTACTATTTATGGACAATTTGGAGTTTTTGCAGGTTTGTTACTAAAAACATTACTTGCCTTGGTTTCAAGATTTGATCGCTTCGAAATGTACCAATGTCCTTTCTCATACAGCTGTTTTTGTATCTTTAACCGAAGTAATTATTTCGGGAGCAAATCTCGTATCCCTAAGATTTCCTATTCCCGTGTATCCAAGCAATCAATGCTATCTTATTTCTGCATTTTTTACAATTAAGTCAGAAAGAGAAAGAGAAAGAGAAAGACGAATTAACTGAAAAATGTGAAAACCACAGGTTTGTTGAACAATTATTTCAGCCATGTTTTGTGATTTGATGGAGAAAAATCAAAATAATCCAGTTGCTTCCACGTATATAGTAGGTAGAAATCACCACAAGCTTACTGGACAAAATATTTGATTGTTGGATGCATAGGTGACGTTGAGCTATTGGGAGAGACTGATTTGCAAGTAACATCCCATGTCTGTTCCTCTATAACCAACTAATCAGTACCCTCTGAATTTCACTTTTTTACAATTAAATCTTTTTTTCTTTGGCGTAAATGAAAAAAATTGAAAATTGGGTATCCTGATTGATTGAATATAGAAAGACGAGAATTTTGGGTAACTGGTTTGAAGTAGACATACATGATTCCGTCCGTCCAATAAAATTTGGAAACATAGGACCGCCTATAGAAAATGTACGTGTTGAGTTGCTGCATTTTCTACACTAGCAAGTAGAACCGTACAAGGGTGGACTGTTAATTCTACGGTTAAAAAACAATAAGTATTCTAGTTTCTCAGTGAGAATATGTTAATATAATATAAATACGTTTACATTAATAGAAAATTACCAAAATTACAATATAAAACCATACGTTTTACGAATCACGATTTTTCTATATTAGAGAACTAAATAAGTGTTTTTAAAACCAATTAACAATAAAACAACGGTCTCATAGTATATATTGATCGTCGCTTTCCTATGAATTAGAAAAGCATGAATTTTAAATTAAATACTGCAAGCGCACAGGTGTGTAGTATGCAGGTCGAACACATGGAGGATAAATTAAATTTTGTTATTTATATATTCCTTGGGCGAGTTAGAAAAAATTGGAGGGTGATTAAAATTGAAATTGCAACTTGGTTCAAAACAAAACTAATTGAATCAACGACTAAATTACAATTATCAAAAAAAATCAAATTAAAACTGTGATTGAATTCACAACAGATTCGAATCTAATCGAATCTATAATCAATTCAATGATTAGGAAATAAACAGATTGCTGGAAATAGACTTGTAAAATAGAAATAAATTAACAGAAAAATAAAATTGCAATAACAATTGTGTTTTAGCAAATCTAATTAACTAGACAGCACCACTTTTCATGAGAATAAAAATGCAGAAAAGAGAAAATAGAGAAAACTTTATTGATTCCCGGATCCCCTTTACAATGAGAGTACAACGGTATTTATAAGATAAAATGCCAACCTCAAACCTTCATCCAATATATGCATATATGGCCCTTTTAATAGCAATTATTTCTCTTATATAAATCAACAATTATTCCCCCAATTAGCAATTATTTCTCCTATATTAATCGGCACTTATTCCTCCAATCAGCAATTATTCCTCCAATCAGCAATTATTCTTCCCATCAGCAATTATTCTTCCCATATCTTCCTTGTTTGACATGTGATTAATTGAAGGGAGATAAAATCGCATGTGATTAATTCTTCCAAACAAGGACATTTATTAGATTCCAAAGGCAACACAGGATAAAGTATTCAAAATTGGTCTTCTTCTTGTGTAATATCTTTTCTTTTCGGGGTGCATGAGAATTGATGAACAAACTGTGAAAATACCCAATGTAAAATTTATTTATTTACAATAAAGATAAATTATAAGCATAAAAAATTTACACTTTTACATGTTAATCAAATACCCCTACACTTATCTTTTACTCGTCCTCGAGTAAAAAGAAAGAAAGATAAAAAAAAATGAAAAGCTAAACTAGATAGGTCACACTTTCGTAGGAAACACGATTGCATTGAACGTATGCAACAAGCCGTTAAACCTCTAGGTGTCCCTAGTAGGACGAGTGGTGTCTCGAGAGGGTTTTCAGCGGATACTACCCACAAAATCCAAATGCAGTATGCTATGATTCTAATGAAACTACATGAATGCAATTGACATATGCAAAATAAAAACAAAAAAATGAAAACAAGACTTGTTTAAAGTGGTACAACAAATTAAATTAACAATTTCTAGTCAGTTGATTTTATTTTAGATATCTCAACTTGTCACAAATTTTCAATATAAATCAAGTTTTCAAATGTTAAATTCCAGTTTGGCCAGTTAGTTCGGTCGATAACATAGTGCAACCATGAAATAAATTCTTAGTTTGCTTGTCACAGTTTGTAAAGTGGTATTCTAATTTCCTTGTGTATGGATAGTCAAATCAATAAGGTCAAGAAGTGTTTGGGCATCACTGCTTATTCTTTATTCTATAAAATTTTAAAATTTATGATTAAGTACATACACCTAACTTAGAAGACCAAGGATTACCATCCATGCACTGCCTCGCGGACTAACGGAGAGTGGGTTAAGAGCTTGGCGGATTGTGCAGGCCGACTTTGACTTTGTCAACAACGTGTCGGTAATCCTTAGGTGTCCAATCTCATAAAATGAGACCAAGATATTCCAACGCTGACTTTGTCAACAACATGTCGGATAGAGCTTGGCGGGTTTGCACACCAACGCTAGATATACAAGCAATGTTGGATACCCTTGGATTACTATTATTATTATTGAATTTATAAGCACAAAGGAGGGTTACGCGAATTCAACTTAACACAACTTAGTTTTAAAGATTCGAAAAGCCAATATAAGTATTTTAAGTCCTCCACTTATTTAAACAAAGTCTACAATATAGAATAGATTTCATGGCCATCACCTAAGAATCTCCCTATGTACCGGTTACACTATTATCCCTCAAAATTAAACTTTTCATTATATTTCTTATTTGATCTTAGCTGAGAGAAAAAAAATACTATCAACTGATTAACAATCCTTAACTTATTTTGTTGTATCAATCTAAAATGAGTCATGTTTTTAAAAAAAAAATTGGCATGTTACTACAATCTAAAATGCATGATGGTCCTATTTAAATAGCTGAAAATGAAAAGAAAGAAAAAATAAAGAAAAAACGAAAATGAATGAAATGCAGACTCCCCCCATACTTGGACAAAACAGTGTCCACACTGTAAACACGTTTCCTAAATTTGAAAGATCGTACCCAAAGGTGAATGAGTTGCAAAATTATCTGTAAAATGAAATGAAGTTTAACCACTATATGCAAATGCCAATCATATGAAGAATGAAATCTATAATGATGGTGCATGTTTTGTGAAAAATGAAATTTCCTTTTCCCTCACATTTACCTCTATCGAAAACGATGTACGATGGTTTCGTATCTGAAATTTGAGGTACAAGAGGCATGTCAATAACAATCGACGAAATTTGCATAAGATTATCTTTGAGACGTTCCATATATTCATTCTCGTCATTTAAAAGTTTGATTTCATCTTCAAAAAGCTCTTCAAAAGATATAGTAGATACGTCTAGTGAAGTGTGAGAGACTTTCTGAATTGGTAAATCTATCGTGTCATCAACAACGGTTTCTATCATGTTGATTTGTCCTGTTTCAGAATCATGGTTATTTGAAGAAGAAGGTGCTGACACAGGAAGCGAAGGAGGTAAAGGTATAGAATATGGGTTGTTGGAATTGCCAACATTCAAAGAAGAATTATTCTCGGGGTTGCCGATATCAGAAGAAAAGATGTTGGGATTGCCAACATTCGAAGAAGATGGAGATTTGGAAGGTTCAAAAGAATTGGCCTTGGTTGCCATCAGAAGAACGTCAAGATTTTGATTTGAGGTTAGGATCGAAGGATTATCGAGATTATCGATATTATTTCCAATCGTTTTTCCGGACCTAAGGGTGGTGATCGGGTTGAACGAATTAATGCTTTCATCCTCACACAATCCAAAAAATTCATGTTCATTAAAATCCTTTTCCAATTTTGAGTTTTTGAAAAATTCAATATTTTCATTTTGTTTAATTTCAAAAATTTCAAGTTTCTTGCAGCTGGAAAGAGGAAGATCAAAATCTGAGTTTAAATCTTTTTCCTGAAAAGAATCGAAGTCCAAATCATTTGTTGACTTTTGAACAACTTCATTTAGATCGTTATTCTCAATTTCGAAAGTTGTGATTTGAAAATTTTCGCTGTCAGAAAGAGTTGAATTATTTTCTGAATCATCGCATGTTTGAATTTGATTTTGTTGCTTGCGTTGTTCTTTCAAAGATGACAATAAACAAAGAAGTTCATCAAGTTGTCTATCTTTCTGAAACACCCCACCTCCGTCAGGGTCACTCTCAAAGGGAATGCCCTAATTTTTTGTGGAGGTTTATATGTATAAGTCACATATATACAAGACAGATATAAGAACACATATTTTTGAATAGCGGAAAATAACAACTTTTATTTCAACATAATATGTGTTCACAAACCATGTCATAATTTGTCTTACAATACTTCCAAAATCATAACTGTCTTGATTACATTATTTAAAGAAGCATAAAGAAAACATAAATAAACTGCAAAAGTCCCCTAATTGTTGTCCAAAGCCATAGTCCAAAACGGAAAAGACCCAAGCAATACATTCTTTCTCTTCAAGCTGGATGTGAAAACTGGTCAAGCTGCGGTATTCCCTCCCTGAGAACCTGGGGGGGGGGGAACGAAAGAAAAAGAGGCGAAAGGAAAAGGGTCAGTCATAAAGACTGAGTAAGTCCTAGTGACTTTCAGTGTAAAAACGGTTAAAACAACATGTCATGTATGAACTGGAACTAAACTCAAGAAGGGTGTCAAGGTGGACAAGATAGACTAAGGTGATCATGGTAAGTCAAGACAAGTCAAATAAAGCATCACATGTTCAAGATTCGTTGCATCGACTGTACTAGTATACTAAGCCCATGTCACGAGTTAATCACGGAATAAATCCCATGGCCCAATATCGTGAAATGACCCTGAAACGGGGTCTGACCCAAGTACGGGGTCCTACGGAGCGCTTATCTAGTCGATCGGCTCCCTACAAGTTCTAGCTCGTCAAGTGTCCGTGTCATACAGCTAATCACGAATGTAGTCACCTGTGCTGGGTCCACCTTCGGGTGTATCAGCCCTAGGGTGTCAACCCCTGACACGATTCAAGATGCACAGATAAATCTACGGATACCTAGTGTCTGCCCCGGAATACGTGCACGACCGTAGTCCACCGAACCTACACTGGCGTACCCCACTGCCGTCGTTCACCTCTTACAATCAGCCCAGTAATCGTGCCCCACCCGGCCTAGCCCCAGGGTACCTTGATACATCTAGAGGGTTACTGCTGAAAAGGGTCGTGTTTAGGGTTTCGCCTAACAGATTAGGTCATGTAATTCGTGACCTAACCCGCCTAACCGATTAAGTCATGTAATTCGTGACTTAATCCTCTTCCAGTCTAGTCATGTCAAGAGGGTTAAGTATGTCGTTTAAAATCGCGACTTAACCCGCCTACGTGTCATGTCAAGTTGGCTAAGTGTTGTCGTTTCAAGTTCATATCTTAGCCCTACAAATCGTGTTCAAGTTGGTTAAGTTGTCTTTTCATGTTCATGACTTAACCCTAATTGGCATTAATTGATTCGTTAATGCACCGAATCACTCACATTGGATCCTATTGTTCGTAGCCACTGGATTTGCCGGGCGGTTCCGGGCAGGTTTACGCTACGAACTCAACCCAACCTCGGGTTTCAAGCGCGATATGACCAACTACCCACATTGGATCCTATTGTTTGTAGCAATTGGATTTGACGGGCGGTTCCGGGCAGATTTACACTACAAACTCAACCCAACCTCGAGTTGGCCACTTTCTTGTTTTCTAAAGTCATGCCCATGTTCTTATTAGATTCGTGCTATTTCCATAGCATGTTCATATGTCAACTTCGTGCCCAACTAAGGCATGTTTTTCAAGTCAAGTTATGGCATGTTCAAGTCAAGTTTTCGTGCCATATTTCATGTTCTACTTATGCCAAATTTCACGGTTTATGATTATAATCAATTCAAGTTTTGCCTATTCTACCCAATCGTATCCCCAACGTATATAAACGTACTTCGTTCACAAGCATAAACAATTCAAGAGATAAAGGGGAATAACACCAAACATGTGATAGGCATATGTGACAATTCCAACATCACTTGCATAATAAACAGGCTATAACATATCACATGGTTTCAATACTAGCATGATGATAACTTGGCATAGTAATGGTCCCAACTTAGTTTAACATGATGATTTCAACTTTACATCATAGGCATAATAATCATTGCGGGCATAATAATAATTTTATTACAAACATGAAACATTAAAGGCATGGTAATTCTAATAGGCATTGTGGATTCCAATTTAGCATTTTTAACATAATGATTATCATCTAGCATTATAAACATAATGATTCCAACTTTTCATCATAACCTAGCAATTCCCAATTTGTCATTAACATGATAGGTATATTAACATCATAGGCATAGTTCCATCAACATCGTAGACATGGTTTAATTAGCACCATAGGCATGGTTTAATCAACATAAAGATTCCAATAAACATAGTGATTCCATGGACATGTATTAGTCCAACTTGCCATACAATTAAGCCCAAGTGATTCATAGCAACATCAAAATCACGATAAGTTTAACTTGCAACATTGACATAGCAATATTCCCAAATTATGATTCAAAGTTAAAAAATATAAACACGGATTAATAATAGTTCCTAAATCCGGTTTCAATTCATGGCATGTCCATGTTATTTTAGCGTTTTTGCCTAAAAAGTGACATAGAACTTACAATATGAAGCAAGTAATCAAAATTCCAAATCAAATAGCCCCAAATCCGTTGTCTAAAGCATCGTAGTTGTTGTAGCTTCTAGTTGTAGCCTTCAAGAATCGTCCTTCGTCTTCTATAATTTTGTTCTTTGTATTTTTAATTTAGAGTTATAGGTTTAAAGGCGGCTGCATGAGGCTAAAATGAAATAGTATGATTTAGGCTAGGTCTTAGGGTCTTTTTATAGTGTTTGCGAGTTGATTAGGACCGTCGATGGAGCTTGGTTTAATCATAGCCGTTCGTTTGAAGGATAGACCAACCAGGAGCTGACACCTAGCCTTAGTGACAAGGCAAGGCTCAGAAAATCGACCAAACACAGACTAGGCCGGCCAAGGGGGCTGGGTTCGACCTGGCTCAGTGGCCAGGTCGACATGCCAGTCGACACCGTGTCGACTTGGCAGTCGACACGGGTGACCCAGGTCGACTGCCCAGTCGACCTGGTTAGCCCCAGGTCGACTGCCAAGTCGACCTGGGTGCCTTGGGCGGGAAATTTCCCGCCCTGGCCAATTGGGCCCGATTTTGAATTTCAAATTGTTTTTTCTGAACTATTTTGGTCTGTTTGAATTTTAAACTGAATTCTGAAACTTCCGGAGGCCATATCTTCCTCACACGGAGTCCGTTTTACGCAAACTCGGACTCTATCTCAAGCAGAATTCCGAGACAAACGCAATGGCGTATCCCGTTTCCCTTAATTCTTTGATTTGAAGTTAGTTATACTTTAATTTGTGAATTTCACTGTTATAGAATACACGGGGTGTTACATTCTCCCCCACTTAAAAGGATTTCGTCCCCGAAATCTTCAAGTTCAGGAAGAATGTATATTCTAACATCCAAACATCCATCTACTCATCCATCAAACACGAGCTTCCATTGTCCTTAAAAAACTTCCAATGCTTCATGATCATATGCGAAGTGTGTGTGTACATGTACTTATCTAATGCAAAATCAGGGGGTCTACCGATTCAGTTGACCTCCTTAATGCGAATTATGTAAGTGCCATGAATCCATTATGTATGCAAATTTTCCTATTCATGATTCTACATGAGTGCACAATCATTCATACAAATGCAACATCCATATGACAACACACTAAACTTCATCCATATACGAATAAATACATTTATGCATATGCAACATGAAAATGTGTCTGAGCCGATCTAGTGCCTAATGTGTATTCATGCATCCACGAGCAACCACTTGCGACCACTTGCAACCATTTCGCAATCATAACATGTTTCAATTACATGTTTACATCCAAAAAGATTCTACCTATGGTTCTCAAGATAGGATCGAGGAGAGAAACAAGATAAAACAAAGCATCTAGAAAAAGTTAACGACGTACCCCCAGAAGGTCCGGTCTGCTTCTTAGGGCAGTCTTTGCTGATGTGTCCAGTCTCCCCACAATGAAAACATTCACCTTGCTTTCTCTTCCTCTTTCTAAAATCCTTGGCTATGTGCCCTTCCGTACCACAGAAATTGCATTTCCATTTATCACGTGAGTTGTCGTTCTTGCCTCCTTTCTCTGAGTCTACCTTCTTATTCTGAGAATCGTTGGGCTTGACCTCTTTCTTCCCTTGAGAGTTTTCTTCCTTTGTCTCCTTCTTGCCCTTATCTTCTTCGTTCAGCAATGCCATCTGTACCAACCTTTCATACGTAGCTCCGATGGGTATATGGGTCATGGCCAAACTGTGTAATGGCTCATTCAACCCCTTAACAAAGCGGAGAGCCTTCTTGTGCGGGGTGTTGACTAGGTCCAGTCCGAACCTAGCCAGCTCATCGAACTGATTAACATACTCTTTGACTGTCATATTCCCTTGCTTAAGAAATAAAAAAATTTCCAACTGCAAACTCCTTTCAGCTTCTGAGAGAAATTTAGCCTCAAACCTTGCCCTAAAGTCCTCCCATGTTTCCACTGGTCTTTCTGTATTAGTGACTTCCCACCAGTAGGAAGCCTCGCCTTTAAGTAGCCATACTGCCAGTTGTACTTTCTGCCTATCTTCTACCTCAAAGATGACGAATAGGTCCTCGGTTTCCTTCAGCCAATTCCTAGCTGCCACGAAGGACTCAGTTCCATGAAAGTCCTTTCCCCCCATAGCTTTAAAATCTTTACATATCTTAGCAAAAGTATTTCCCCGTGGAGGAGGTGGTGGAAGAGGTGCTGCAGCAGCTGGTTAATTTCCTACAGCTGGGGGAGGAGGAACGGTAGGACCTGGCTGGGTGGCCCTTGCTTCTAAGAATCGTCTAAACCAACCAGATATTGGTACACCTTCTGGCAAGTTAAGTTCTTCGGACATGCTGAAATAAAGAGGATAGATTCAAAACGAAGGATAAAAGATAGTACCAATGGCTTTGGGGGACTTTGCCTTTTTAAAATATAATATTTTATCTTTAAAAAAATGCTTCTTTAAATTTTCCTTTAAAAATTATTTTTCAAAACTTTTATCTTATCTGGTAAACCTATGCTCTGATACCAAGTGAAACACCCCACCTCCGTCAAGGTCACTCTCAAAGGGAATGCCCTAATTTTTGGTGGAGGTTTATAAGTATAAGTCACAGATATACAAGACAGATATAAGAAAACATATTTTTGAACAGCGGAAAACAACAACTTTTATTTCAACATAATACGTGTTCACAAACCATGTCATAATTTGTCTTACAATACTTCCAAAATCATAACTGTCTTGATTACATTATTTAAAGAAGCATAAAGAAAACATAAATAAACTGCAAAAGTCCCCTAATTGCTGTCCAAAGCCATAGTCCAAAACGGAAAAGACCCAAGCAATACATTCTTTCTCTTCAAGCTGGATGTGAAAACTGGTCAAGCTGCGGTATTCCCTCCTTGAGAACATAGGGGGGGGGGGACGAAAGAAAAAGAGGTGAAAGGAAAAGGGTCAGTCATAAAGACTGAGTAAGTCCTAGTGACTTTCAGTGTAAAAACGGTTAAAACAACATGTCATGTATGAACTGGAACTAAACTCAAGAAGGGTGTCAAGGTGGACAAGATAGACTAAGGTGATCATGGTAAGTCAAGACAAGTCAAATAAAGCATCACATGTTCAAGATTCGTTGCATCGACTGTACTAGTATACTAAGCCCATGTCACGAGTTAATCACGGAATAAATCCCACGGCCCAATATCGTGAAATGACCCTAAAACGGGGTCTGACCCAAGTACGGGGTCCTACGGAGCGCTTATCTAGTCGATCGGCTCCCTACAAGTTCTAGCTCGTCAAGTGTCCGTGTCATACGGCTAATCACGAATGTAGTCACCTGTGCTTGGTCCACCTTCGGGTGTATCAGCCCTAGGGTGTCAACCCCTGACACGATTCAAGATGCACAGATAAATCTACGGATACCCAGTGTCTGCCCCGGAATACATGCACGACCGTAGTCCACCGAACCTACACTGGCGTACCCCACTGCCGTCGTTCACCTCTTACAATCAGCCCAGTAATCGTGCCCCACCCGGCCTAGCCCCAGGGTACCTTGATACATCTAGAGGGTTACTGCTGAAAAGGGTCGTGTCTAGGGTTTCGCCTAACAGATTAGGTCATGTAATTCATGACCTAACCCGCCTAACCGATTAAGTCATGTAATTCGTGACTTAATCCTCTTCCAGTCTAGTCATGTCAAGAGGGTTAAGTATGTCGTTTAAATTCATGACTTAACCCGCCTACGTGTCATGTCAAGTTGGCTAAGCGTTGTCGTTTCAAGTTCATGTCTTAGCCTTACAAATCGTGTTCAAGTTGGTTAAATTGTCTTTTCATGTTCATGACTTAACCCAAATTGGCATTAATTGATTCGTTAATGCATCGAACCACTCACATTGGATCCTATTGTTCATAGCCACTGGATTTGCCGAGCAGTTCCGGGCAGGTTTACGCTACGAACTCAACCCAACCTCGGGTTTCAAGCGCGATATGACCAACTACCCACATTGGATCCTATTGTTTGTAGTAACTGAATTTGCCGGGCGGTTCCGGGCAGATTTAGACTACAAACTCAACCCAACCTCGAGTTGGCCACTTTCTTGTTTTCTAAAGTCATGCCCATGTTCTTATCAGATTCGTGCTACTTCCATAGCATGTTCATATGTCAACTTCGTGCCCAACTAAGGCATGTTTTTCAAGTCAAGTTATGGCATGTTCAAGTCAAGTTTTCGTGCCATATTTCATGTTCTACTTATGCCAAATTTCACGGTTTATGATTATAATCAATTCAAGTTTTGCCTATTCTACCCAATCGTATCCCCAACGTATATAAACGTACTTCGTTCACAAGCATAAACAATTCAAGAGATAAAAGGGAATAACACCAAACATGTGATAAGCATATGTGACAATTCCAACATCACTTGCATAATAAACAGGCTATAACATATCACATGGTTTCAATACTAGCATGATGATAACTTGGCATAGTAATGGTTCCAACTTAGTTTAGCATGATGATTTCAACTTTACATCATAGGCATAATAATCATTGCGGGCATAATAATAATTTTATTACAAACATGAAACATTAAAGGCATGGTAATTCTAATAGGCATAGTGGATTCCAATTTAGCATTTTTAACATAATGATTCTCATCTAGCATTATAAACATAATGATTCCAACTTTTCATCATAACCTAGTAATTCCCAATTTGTCATTAACATGATAGGTATATTAACATCACATGCATAGTTCCATCAACATCATAGACATGGTTTAATTAGCACCATAGGCATGGTTTAATCAACATAAAGATTCCAATAAACATAGTGATTCCATGGACATGTATTAGTCCAACTTGCCATACAATTAAGCCCAAGAGATTCATAACAACATCAAAATCATGATAAGTTTAACTTGCAACATTGACATAGCAATATTCCCAAATTATGATTCAAAGTTAAACAATATAAACATGGATTAATAATAGTTCCTAAGTCCAGTTTCAATTCATGGCATGTCCATGTTATTTTAGCGTTTTTGCCTAAAAAGTGACATAGAACTTACAATATGAAGCAAGTAATCAAAATTCTAAATCAAATAGCCCCAAATCCGTTGTCTAAAGCGTCGTAGTTGTTGTAGCTTCTAGTTGTAGCCTTCAAGAATCATCCTTCGTCTTCTATAATTTTGTTCTTTGTATTTTTAATTTAGAGTTCTAGGTTTAATGGCGGCTGCATGAGGCTAAAATGAAATAGTATGATTTAGGCTAGGTCTTAGGGTCTTTTTATAGTGTTTGCGAGTTGATTAGGACCGTCGATGGAGCTTGGTTTAATCATAGCCGTTCGTTTGAAGGAGAGACCAACCAGGAGTTGACACCTAGCCCTAGTGACAAGGCAAGGCTCAGAAAATCGACCAAACACAGACTAGGCCAGCCAAGGGGGCTGGGTTCGACCTGGCTCAGTGGCCAGGTCGACATGCCAGTCGACACCGTGTCGACTTGGCAGTCAACACAGGTGACCCAGGTCGACTGCCCAGTCGACCTGGTTAGCCCCAGGTCGACTGCCAAGTCGACCTGGGTGCCTAGGGCGGGAAAATTCCCGCCCTGGCCAATTGGGCCCGATTTTGAATTTCAAATTGGTTTTTCTGAACTGTTTTGGTCTGTTTGAATTTTAAACTGAATTCTGAAACTTCCGGAGGCCATATCTTCCTCATACGGAGTCCGTTTTACGCAAACTCGGACTCTATCTCAAGCAGAATTCCGAGACGAACGCAACGGCATAACCCGTTTCCCTTAATTCTTTGATTTGAAGTTAGTTATACTTTAATTTGTGAATTTCATTGTTATAGAATACACGGGGTGTTACACTTTCCTTTCCACCCTCTCTCTAAGAATGTTAAGATGATATTCTTCAGAATCGTTGATTTGAGAGCTCTCGTTTTGGATTTCTTGATTCTCAAAATTACAGTCCACATCAATTTCATTATCAATATTATTTCCAATGAGACGGTTGTTTGAATCTTCAGAAAAATCACAATGATATTGGAAATCATTTTGATTATAAAAATTATGTTCGTAACCAAAACTGTTGGAATTTGAGGGAAAATTGAAATTTTGGTTATTTTCAAGATGTTGATATGGGCTATAATTTTGAAAATTCTGGTTTACAATCCCATATTGATGTGGATCAAAGTTATATTGAGATTCAAAGCCATTTTGATGTGGATGTGGCCCATAATCGAAATGATTGAAGTTAGAATTGAAATCGTAATTTCGATCATTTCTATGATTTTGGAATTGTTGGTCATTTGGAAAATTTTGAAAATTGACATTGGGCTCACGAAATTTTGGAAAATCTTGTCTTATGAGTTGTAATTCATACTCATACTCTTCCAAGGAACGTTTTCTCAGGTTATTATCCCACAATTCTCTCAATGATTTTTTTGAATCAGACATTTGAATGAAATCAAGGGAAGACAGAACTTTATTCAGTTCAAAATATTATAAAATATTAAGTTGTGCTCCATTAATTAACTGACTCAATTAGAAGGGGGAAGAGGGTCTTATGGTCGTTCACGTATAGCATAAATACTAAGGGATACGGCCAATGTTTTACGGGTAGTATGCAACCTCTTTTGCTAATAGATCAATAAATTGAACTACTATATATCCATGATCCAATTATACGAGACAGTCAACTTCACAAAACACCACTTTTCAATTATATTATTTTGCAAATCATATCAAGTTTTAAAAATCGACAAGAGTGATGACTTCAGGTATGTAAATTCGTTTCTTACAAACAGATTCAAAAATATCAGCCACAGAACAGTCACAGAATAATAACAGAAAATTAAAATATTTTACAAGCAAGCCGCTGCCCCTACAGAAGATTTTTACAAGCAATTTCTATATTTTTCAAAGCAGCAGAGCACCTGTAGAGTTTAGAAAATTTTACAGTGGGGGTATAGCGGTCCGTCCAGAGAAATTGAGCGGCTTCAACGATTAAAATCCCAGTGTTTGCAAATTGTTTTGACTGTCGAATTCCTTGTCCGTTTGCCTTGCTTGAACATATCCTTTCTTTGATCCTTTAGGCTTGTATTTGGTTTTCCCCTTCTTCTTGTTTTTTTTTTGAAAATAATACAAAAACAAACAATAAAAAAAACTCAAACTAAAACAATTACCTAAGCACTCAAAGGTTGTGAAAAGAAGAGAAAGAAAACTGAATAAGAAAGAAGAAATAAAGGGAAGAAAAAATGAAATAAATTAAAAAGAATAAAAATAAAACAAGACCTAGGTATTCAAACTAAGGGACCACACGCACTTCAAACGTTCAAAATAAGGAAAATAATACTCCAAAAAACAAGCCATGGCAACTACAAATCACGCACCCCTTTTCTCTTCACAAAACTCAACACTCTATTGATTCCTCAAAAATCAAAATTTCAATGAACCCAAAAAACAAATAAAAAAATCTTGCGCCCCCTTTGTTCTCAAATCAAACGAAAGCTCCCTTCTATAAATAATAGAAAAATTCCTATGGGATTTCTGAGTTAGAATCGGATGCAGCGATGTTCGATTCGGGCAATGGAGTTCGAACAGGGTTTGAGGCGATGTTCTATTGGGTTGAAGGCGGATTTCGAAGAGAGGACTGGGATCTGTGGGTTCTGTGTTCACGTGGTGAGGATTTGTGTTGGCTGAATGGTGAGGCTGGGTATGCGGTGTTTTGGTAGTGTTGGCGGAGGACTGTATGGTCTTGGTTGATGGCGCTGTGTGAATTTTAGTGATGAAAATGAGGGGTTTTGATGTCTGAAACGTGATGTAATGGTGACTTTGTGATTTACGGTGGTGGCTTTTGGATATGTTGTAGATCAGAAAAGGGCGAGAGCTGATGGCAGAGTGAGATGTAGAGAGAAGATTTTTGGTGTCAGTAAAGGGTGGAAAGTTTGTGATTGCGGCAGTTTGTGGTATGGTGGAGAAAGTATTGGTAGACGACTCGTTTGGGTGAGATGTGATTAATGGCGCAAGAAAGGAAGAAGGAAAAGAATATTTGTATTTTTTTTTGAATTATTAAAGACATGTAAAAGAAGAATGTAATGAAAAGAAAATGGCAAGAAAATCAAAGATGTGAAGACTAGAAAGGTGGAAAGAAATTTAAGAAAATTTGGCAATTTTTGTGTTTGTTTTGGAAGGATAGAATAGAAAAGAAATAAATGGAAAAAATTGGAAAGAGAGATTGTAGGAGGTTAAAGGGAATTATAATTGGAAAAGAATTCAATAAAAAAAACTGCAAGTTCTCCTTTTTGTTTTTTTGTAAAAGAAGAGTAAGAGAATATAAAAAAGGAAAAAAAATTGAGAAGAGGAAAGAAATAGATGAAGAAAGGACAAAAAATTGGTAAGATTTTTTTCTTTGTTTAGGAAGATTACAATATCATTGAATGATACCAAATCTAACCAATCAAGGCTTTTTTCTATATATACAAGAAAACAAAAGGGAAAAAAATAAAAATAAAACTAACACGAATCAGAAATTAAATAAATAATAAAATTTAATCATTACCTCCCCGGCAACGGCGCCAAAAACTTGATCGTCGCTTTCCTATGAATTAGAAAAGCGTGAATTTTAAATTGAATACTGCAAGCGCACAGGTGTGTAGTATGCAGGTCGAACACAGGGAGGATAAATTAAATTTTGTTATTTATATATTCCTTGGGCGAGTTAGACAAAATTGGAGGGTGATTAAAATTGAAATTGCAACTTGGTTCAAAACAAAACTAATTGAATCAACGAATACAATTATCAATAAATCAAATTAAAACTATGATTGAATTCACAACAGATTCAAATCTAATCGAATCTATAATCAATTCAATGATTAGGAAATAAACAGATTGCTGGAAATAGACTTGTAAAATAGAAATAAATTAACAGAAAAATAAAATTGCAATATCAATTGTGTTCTAGCAAATCTAATTAACTAGACAACACCACTTGTCATGAGAATAAAAATGCAGAAAAGAGAAAATAGAGAAAACTTTATTGATTCCCGGATCCCCTTTACAATGAGAGTACAACGGTATTTATAAGATAAAATGCCAACCTCAAACCTTCATCCAATATATGCATATATAGCCCTTTTAATAGCAATTATTTCTCTTATATTAATCAAAAATTATTCCTCCAATTAGCAATTATTTCTCCTATATTAATCGGCACTTATTCCTCCAATCAGCAATTATTCCTCCAATCAGAAATTATTCTTCCACTCAGCAATTATTCTTCCCATCAGCAATTATTCTTCCCATATCTTCCTTGTTTGACATGTGATTAATTGAAGGGAGATAAGATCGCATGTGATTAATTCTTCCAAACAAGGACGTTTATTAGATTCCAAAGGCAACATAGGATAAAATATTCAAAATTGGTCTTCTTCTTGTGTAATATCTTTGCTTTTCGGGGTGCGTGAGAATTGATGAACAAACTGTGAAAATACCCAATGTAAAATTTATTTATTTACAATAAAGATAAATTATAAGCATAAAAAATTAACACTTTTACATGTTAATCAAATATACAGTAAACATGACATAAATTGCTCAATATCAAACAAGACTAACATAAACAAGTCATGCTGCTATTATTTAGCTTATTTTTTTCTAACGGAAAAGTAATGACTAAAGTACTGCTCATTTCCATGCATATGGAAGCCATACCAGCAGGTATGTTATAAGAAACAAAACGAGGAAAACAGACTCCGACAAGTCAGATGGCTCGAACAACACAACAAGTCAGATGATGAAAATCTATAATTCTCAAATGACAAAGAAGGTGCGGCCTGGCTTTGATGATGAAGCTGAGAAATGGTGAGCTGGACAGATTCAGGCATGGCGCTTCTCTTTGCTGTTAAGCTTCAGCTTTGATACCAAGTAAGATTTTGTGTAGAAGTGAATTTTGATGAAACAGTAGTAGTAGAGATGAATACTGGATTTACAGAAGAGAGAAAATATAACTTGTATTATCTGGATAATCGTTTACAGTAGAGAACGATGTAATGTTTATAATACCATAGATAGAAATGGGCTAAGCTCAAAGACGCGGCCCAAGCAGTGTGTAATGTGTATTTAGCTTAAGGAATGCCACCGAGTAGTCATTTTATTTCTCTTATAACATAGTTATAAATCGAAGAATATTCTTGGATTATACAAAGCTACGCATGCACTTACATTACAATGCATGATTTTTCGTGTAATTATTGTCAGCAAATCAATCGAGCTTTAAACACTAGAATACCATATGACAATAACAATAGTGCACCACTCATTCAAATTACAACGTTATGCTCAAGTACAAGTTACAAAATAAAATATCATCATGCAAAATAAATTGATAAAAGCTACAAATAAATCCTCACATTACCACTTCTTTCCAGAAATAGAAAAATAAAGTACTTTTATGCAGAATTTATGGAAGTTCAAATCAGATATTGATGCATGAAAAGTGCAAAGAAGAATTTGTTAAATATAATAATTTGCAATCTTACTTTGTCATTTCCTCCATGTTGCATGCGTCAGTAATTGCTTTGGTGGCTGAAGCAGCTTTATATTAAAATACTTTTAGTACTTCAATGTGTTGGAATATGGTCGTGATCTCTTATCCCACTTTAAATAGGTAAATTTTATTTTCATCCAAGTATTCCATGAGTTAATCCACCATTTTATTTTGATAAGTTGATCCACAACTATTTTGTAAGTTAATCCATAGGTGGACTAACTTAAATATTTAATGTTTCTTCTTTGAGTTTCTTACTGCCAAAGTTTTACTTGGTGATGTATATTTTTTTTTTGTTCCTTCTATTTCTCTATTTTCAATTAATCTAAGCACAAGCATGAATCTTAAATACCTGTAGTCTATTGCACATAATCTATAACACTAAAAAGCCACCACGTAAAGATCTAACTAATACAAAATTTCACTTTATTAATTGTGAGTTATGCCTAGTTTAAAATTTAAAAGAGTCGTTATGGAATTTATATATATATTAATATAATATAAAGCCCTTAAAAATAGCCATTTTCAAACGATCTCCAAATTCGACGAAATTAGTTTTGTTAGGACCATATCGTCAAAATATAGTTAGATTTATTTTTCTGTAATTTTTAGAGTCAGTTGTGGCCCCGATAAATTTGATTTATAAATTAAACGTTATCGAAAAGGCGCGGTAATTCGCAATTTACGATTTGAACTTAAACTGGCTACATAGTATCCGATATAACTCCAAAGTCCGTGAAACAAGAAACTTTCGGATCTTGTTGATTTTAATTTTCATATAAAAGAGAAAAATCCAGATTTCGTGTTATAAATTGTTAGTTATGTCCAATTCAAATTTTAAAATAGTCGCTAAGGAAATCATTATTAAACGATAACATTTAATTAATTTATTAATAAAGATTTTCATATAATTTGATTTGATATAATTTTACGTCGATTTTCAAACTCCTTGTGTTTTCAAACTGCTTCTATTACAAATAGCCTATTACATACGGCAAATACATAAGTCAACCCTTAACCATTCCTATGCTACATAGACAAAATGCAACTTATACCAAACTAGCACATACAAAGCCAACTAAAATTTACACCCAAGTTATCTACAATCACATACCTCCTTCTCTTCTTCGTCTCATTCTCTCAAATCTCCGGGACTCCGTATATTCGCGTTGCATATCATCCATTTGCGAAATATCCATAAACATGACTGCATCTTCCTCCTTTCATCGCTTTACCTTAAAAAGTTGATGAATTGCGTCAATCCTTTCGTGGTGGCGAATGCTTCTACTCTCGAGTGTGCTTAAATACATATCGTTAGACTCCTTTAATAGTTTTCTGATTTCGCCTTCATTTGCTTTTGCAACTTGTTTTTTCTTTGCCGCCTTGGATCCTTCGGGCCTAGCATATCGGTCATCAGTAAGGTTTACAACTTCTTCTAAACCAATAGTAGTACTGTCCTGCGAATCTCTCAGACTAGAACTGTCTCCAAATCTTGGAGTTTTCCCATGACTACTGCTTGATTGGACTTCTTGGACTGTTTTCTGAAGTGAAGATTTCCATTTCACATGATTAACCAGTAGGTCATACACATGCATGAGCTGATAGAAATGAGGTCCTTATCTGGTTTATAGATTTGTTTGAATAACTTATCTGCGACAAGTCTCTGCATTCATTATATGAAGCTTTTACTATAACTCTAATACGTAAAGTACAAAAAAAGTAAACAATTATTACCATATGAGTTTCACTTCCAAATCCGCTTGAGTTACTCTGCTTCAGCTTGAACATCTACAAATCAAAACATTGAGTTTAATGATTAATTTTACAATAACGACCTTTGATGGAAGCTACACTTCTATTCTGATCCATGTTCTTCCTGTTGTATGCATTAGTGATTCTACCCCAAAATGTTTCACCACTTTGATCGGCAATACGGACAAGATCTAGCGAAAGTGAGCAGTATATGTAGCTAAGTTCATAGTCTTCAGTAGCACTCTAACTTGAAGTAGTTAGCATTCCACCAAACGGTTGGTCAAGATCTTGTAAATCAAAAGATTCGAAGCTAATTCTTTGCAGCGTGGACGTCAAAATCAGTATTCATTTTTCTAATAAGTTTAGATGTGGTAGAGATGAGTTGATGTGGAAGAAAATAGAGGAGTGGTGTATTTGTAGGTTTTGAAAAATATAACCGTTACTAAATTGAGCCGTTGAAAATATAGCAGTTGACCTCCTTGCGTCTGTTCAACAGGCGCCAGGATAATAAAGTCGTTGGCCTTTACGCGCTTGTTGAACAAGCGCTTTACTCTATGCGCTTGTTAAATAAGTGCCTCGGTAGTTTACAGATTTTGGAACTTTACACCCATATTTCAGAACAACACGCAAATGCTACATGCCGTCGAAGGCTGTTTTGGGTGTGGATTTTACATTTTCGGAATTCGAGGTAATTTTTGGATTTTCCCTTATTGAACAAAATATTTGATTTTTGGATGCATAGGTGACGTTGAGCTATTGGGAGAGACTGATTTGCAATAAAAAAAAAACCCTATACCCAAAATTGTCTGTCCCTAACCAACCAATCAGTACCCTCTGAATTTCACCTTATTGCAATTAAACCATTTTTTCTTTGACTTAAATGCAAAAAGGTGAAAATTGGGTATCCTGATTGATTGGGTATAGAAAGACGAGAATTTTGGGTATAGAGGATCAGCTCTGACTGATTTGAGGTAGGCATACATGATTATGTCCATCCAATAAAATTTGGAAACATAGGACCGCTTGATAGAAAATGTACGTGTTGAATTGCTGTATTTTCTATACTAGCAAGTAGAACCGTACAAGGGTGGACTGCTAATTCTATGGTTTAAAAGCAATAAATATTGTAGTTTCTCAGTGGGAATATGTTAATATAATATAAATACGTTTACATTAACAAAAAATACCAAAATTACAGTATAAAACAATTCATTTTAATAAATCACGATTTTTCTATATTAGAGAACCAAATAATAGTTTTTAAAACCAATTAACAATAAAACAACGGTCTCATAGTATATATACAAGAAACATGATACAAATGTCTACATATGGGACAAGACTAACATAAACAAGTCATGCTACTATTATTTAGCTTATTTTTTTCTAACAGAAAGTTCATGGCTAAAGTACTTCTCATTTCCATGCATATGGAAACCATACCAGCAGATATGTTAAAACAAAACGAGGAAAACAGACTCCGACAAGTCAGATGGCTCGAACAACCCAACAAGTCAGATGATGAAAACCTATAATTCTGAAATGACAAAGAAGGTGCAGCCTCGTTTTGATGATGAAGTTGAGAAATGGTGAACTAAACAGATTCAGGTGTGGCGCTTCTCTTTCCTGTTAAGCTTCAACTTTGATACCACGTAAGATTTTGTGTAGAAGTGAATTTTGATGAAACAATAGTAGTAGAGATGAATATTGGATTTACAGAAGAGAGAAACTATAACTTGTATCATCTGGATAATCATTTACAGTAGAGAACGATGTAATGTTTATAATACCATAGATTGAAATGGGCTAAGCTCAAAGACGTGGCCCAAGCAGTGTGTAATGTGTATTAACCTTAAGGAAAGCCACTGAGTAGTCATTTTATTTCTCTTATAACACAGTTATAAACAAGAGAATATTCTTGGATTATACATAGCTATGCATGCACTTACATTAAAATGCATGATTTTTCGTGTAATTATTGTCAGCAAATCATTCGAGCTTTAAACACTACAAAACCATATGACAATAGCAGTAGTGCACCACTCATCCAAATTACAACCTTATGCTCAAGCACAATTTACAAAATAAAATACCATCTTGCAAAATAAATTGATAAAAGCTACAAATAAATCCTCACATTACCACTTCTTTCCAAGAATAAGAAAATAAAGTACTTTTTTGAGAGTTTATGGAAGTTCAAATCATATATTGATGCATGAAAAGTGCAAAGAAGAAATTGTTAAATAAAATAATTTGCAATCTTAGTTTGTCATTTCCTGCATGTTGCATGGCAGTAATTGCTTTGGTGGCTGAAGCAGCTTTATATTAAAATATTTTTGGTATTTCAGTGTGTTGGAATATGGTCATGATGTATTGTCTAGAAGTCTCTTAGCCCACTTTAAATAGGTAAATTTTGTTTTCATCCAAGTATCCCATCAGTTAATTCACCGTTTTATTTTGATAAGTTGATCCACAACTATTTTGTAAGTTAATCCGCAGGTGGATTACCTTAAATATCTGATGCTTTTTCTTTGAGTATTCTTACTGCCAAAGCTTTTCTTGGTGATGTATGGTTTTTTATTCCTTCTACTTCTCTATTTTCAATTAATCTAAGCACAAACATGAATCTTAAATACTTGTAGGCTATAGCATATAATCTAAAACACTAAAACGCCACCACATAGAGATCTAGCTAAGAAAAAACACTTGATAAATACAATAACATTGTTGCACAAGGAAAACATATACTCTATGACATACGCTTGACACAAAGACATACTCAAGATATCATATTGGCATAACTACAAGAGCATTTCAGTTACATGTGCAGCAACGACAAAGATAACAACACCTTGCAAGCAACAAGACGACAAAAAGACGATAACATCAAAACATCCTAAGCAAATATGTTGCAAGCACTAAGTAACACCATAACAAGGAAGATTGACATCGTCAACAGGATCATCACCAAGAAGATTCACTTTTACAATCTAGCACAAAACTGGAAGGTTGACATAAATATTCTTACTTCCTTCAGAGTTCAGACAAACTTCTTGAAAACCAAGCAAAACAAGAAACAAAGCTCATCTAAGCTGCCAAAGCACTCACATTCTTGTAGAGGACTCAGCAGAAGCTTGACAAGATAAGTATTTGATTTTTTACATTGATGATCCTTAGTCTATATAAAATTTCAATTTAGTAGTGTTTATAGGTTCAACGATGAAAGCAAAATGGCATCAAAGTTTATGTTTTAATCCAATAGGTGAACTGAAAATGGAAGAAGGAGAACATAAAAATCAAAAAGAAAATTGATAGTAAATAATTGGTAGATGAAATAAATAATTTTATAATAACTTCAAAAGTAAGTATTCCTATATTATTGGGTGGAAAAACTGGAAAAAAAACGTGGATAGAAATAAAATTTACCCTTTAAATATTGTACTTGTGTGTAGTTTTTAGCATGAAAAATTTAAGAAAGTAAATTCTGAAATTAGCAGAGCAGCAGCTCTGCTATTCTTAGTTCAGTGGCTCTGTTATTTTTAGTTCAATTAATCAAAGTATATTTGAACTGAAAGCTTATCTTGATTATTTTTTCCTACTTCTCTTCCATTTGCTCCAACAAATATTGTATTAGAGCTTTTCTTCTCTAAAGTCTGTCATAATATGAGTTCAAGTTCTCTTCCTACTCTGTTTACTTACTCTCCCAGTCAAGTCCTAATTTTTGAAGGAGAACATTATGAATTTTGGAGTAGCCAAATGGAGACCTTCTTCATTTCTTATGATCTTTGGGAAATAATAGAGACCAGATATGAAGAACCATCCCATTTAGAGAGCTGGAGTCAAGCACAAATGAAACAGTTTAAGGAGAACAAGAAGAAAGATGCTACTACTCTTCGATATCTACAGCAGTGGGTAAGTAAATCAATTTGTCCAAAAAATTTTGGTGTTAAGAAGGCCAAAGTTGCTTCGTAAATCTTAAAGAATGAGTTTCTAGGATCAGAAAAAGCTATTACTCTAAAATTGCAGGCCTTGTGGCAAAATTTTGATACATTGGAAATGAAAGAAAGTGAAACCATTTGTGATTTGTTTTCAAGAGTTTCTGAAATCGTAAATCAGATAAGAGGTTGTGGTAATACTATTAAAGATGAGAAGGTTGTTGCAAAAGTTTTGAGGAGTCTTCCACCCAAATTTGATCATGTTGTTGCTGCGATAGAAGAATCCAAAGATTTGTCAAAAATGTCAATGTATGAGCTTATAGGATCACTCCAATCCCATGAACAGAGAATTAAGAGATTCACAAATAAGCCATTGGATCAAGCATTTGTGTTTAAGCTCAAAATCTCCGATGAAGGATTCAACAAAACAAACCAAAAAAGGTTTACGATTCTTTCACAAAAAAACAAGAGGTTGTATGGGAGAGAAAGAAGTTGTAGAAACAACAGCCACAATTCGTGGAAAGGAAAAGGAGAAAATACATAGCTAAACTCTAGCAATTCAAGCTCTCAATGTATCATTTGCAAAAGGACATACCATAAATAAAAAGATTGTAGGTTTAAATGCAAAAGGTGTAGAATTTCTAACCATTCTTAAAGTGATTGCTGGTTTCATGACAAATAAAATCATGCAAAAGCAAAGTTTGTAAAGGAAAGCCAAGAGGAACAACTATTCTTTACTTGTTTGAGTGCCAAATCCTCCTCGAGTAATGTATGATACGTCGAAACTTAGAGAGTTTTGTGGAACTTGACCGAAACTTCACTTCTCATGTGAAGATTGGAGACGATATGCTCCCAGGAGTTAAAGGAAAGGGAGTGGTTGCCATCCCCACTAGTGGAGGTAATGAAAAACATGTATCTGATGTTTTTTATGTACCAACTCTAGCTAATAATTTATTAAGTGTTGGCCAACTAATGCATAAAGGCTATAGAGTTGTCTTTAATGATTTATCATGTGAAACTATTGAAAAGAAAAGTATGGTAACTGTGGCAAAGACTAACATGACAGGAAATAATGTATCCCCTGTTAGAGTGCCATTACAAGAAAAAATTGTATTTAGGACTGAAAGTTCAGATTAGTCCTAGTTATGGAACTTGAGATATGGGCATTTGAACTACAAGGGGGTGCACTTATTGAACAAAAAGAAATGGTGATTGGACCGTCTGAAATAAAAGAAGTTGAGAGAGTATGTAAGGGCTGTATCAATGGTAAAATGCATAGGCTGCCATTTCCAAAGATCTCATGGAGAGCTAAAGCTCCTTTAAAATTGGTACACGATGATATATATGGGCCTAGGAGAACACCTTCTCTAAGTAATAAGAGGTATTTCATCCTCTTTATCGATGATTATACAAGGATGATGTGGTTGTACTTCTTGAGTAAAAAATCAAAGGCATTCTCAACCTTTTTGCAATTTAAAGCTTTAGTTGAAAGGGAAAGAGGTTGTCAAATAAAAGCTCTAAGAACAGATCTTGGAGGTGAATTTATATATGTTCCATTCATGAATTATTGCAAAGAGAATGGGATCAAGAGGCAACTCACCGTTAGTAGAAATCCATAGCAAAACGGTGTTGTAGAAAGGAAAAATTGCACCATTGTGGAGATGGCTAGAAGTATGTTGAAAGGAAAATAGTTCCCTAACTATCTATGGCTGAAGTTGTTCACACAACTATATACATCCTCAATTGGTCTCCTACAAAGGCAGTTCGCAGCAAAACTCCGTTTGAGGCCTGGAACAAGAGGAATCCTCTTGTTGACCACTTTTGAGTCTTTGGCTGCATTGCTTATGGGATGAATACATCAAAAAACAAAGACAAATTTGATGAGGAAGGTGAGAAGTACGTGTTTATTAGCTATAGTGCTGAAACAAAGGGATTTGGTTGCTAAATCCCAAGACAAATTAGCTTGTGATCTCTAGAGATGTCATTTTTGATGAAATAGCAGCATGGGAATGGCAAGAGAATTCTTCCCAAGCACAAAGCTCTTATGATTTTATTAAATCATAATCATTTCAAAAGACACTGATATCCCAAGAAACTCTCAAAATGGTTCATAGGAAGTCCAAGAGTTTCAACTGAAATCACCAACCACATTCAGCCTGATTTAGATTCTCCACCAAAGAAGATGCGATCCTTGTAGGATATATATACTTCTTGTGATTTTGCTCTCTTCGCATGTGAACCTTGATTTTGAAGAAGCCACAAGTGAAAAGTGTGGAGTAAAGCAATGAAAGAAGAGATTTGAATGGTTGAAAAAAACCAAACTTGGGAACTTACTGACTTGCCTCAAGGAAAGGATGTAATTGGTTTGAAGTGGGTCTACATGACAAAATACAATGAAGATGGCACTATACAAAAGCACAAGGTGAGGTTAGCCGCAAAAGGGTACTCTCAACAACCCGGTATTGATTTTACAGAAATATTTGAACCCATAGCTCGAATGGAGACTATAAGAACGGTTCTTGCATCCGCTGCCCAATTGAGTTAAATGTATTTCAATTAGATGGAAAATTTGCCTTTTTGAACGTTGAATTAGAGGAGGAGGTGTATGCCGAATAGCCACAAAGTTTCAAGATAAAAGGGAAGGAAGAAAAGGTGTATAAGCTTCGCAAGGCCTTGTACGGACTAAAGCAAGCCCCCCGAGCATGGAATAGAAAAATTGATGGTTATTTTCTGCATAATGGATTCAACAAAAGTTCAAGTGAGACGTCATTGTATGTGAGGAAAGAAAGCACAGATTTACTTGAAGTGTTCCTTTATGTTGACGACTTGATTTATTTTGGTTCTAATTTGAGAATGTTGGAGAACTTCAAGAAGATGATGATGAAAGAGTTTGAGATGACTGATCTGGTCTTATGAGGTATTTCCTTGGTATGCAAGTTAAGCAAAACAATGGCCACATTTTTCCTTCTTAAGTAAAATACACTGAAGACTTGCTGAAGAAATTTCACATGGAAAAATGCAAACCAGTCTCTATACCTATGTCTTTTAGTACAAAACCACAACAATGTGGTAATGAACAGAATTAGATGCAAAGTTTTATAGAAGTTTGGTCGGCTCCTTGATTTATCTTACTAATACAAGACCTGACATAATGCATGCGGTGAGTGTGATCTCAATATTCATGAATGATCCAAGGAAGTCTCATTATGCAGCAGCAAAAAGAATCCTGAGGTGTCTTTGTGGTACAAAACAGCACGTGATAAAGTATGTGAAAGAGCAATAATGCAAGCTAATTGGATACACCGATAGCAACTAGGTAGGTTCACTTGAAGATCGTAAGAGCACATTAGGATATGTCTTTTGCCTTGGAACTAATGTCATCTCTTGGGGCTCAAAGAAGAAAAAATCAGTAGCTTTTTCATCAGCAGAAGTTGAGTATGTTGCAACAACTAAATGTGCATGTAAAGGTGTATGGCTAAGAAGAATTCTCAGGGAGTTGCAAATGAAGCAAGAAGGGCCTATAATAATCTATTGTGACAACCTGCCTGCAAAAGCAATGACGAAATATCCAGTCTTTCATGCTCGCACGAAGCATATTGAGCTTCGCCATTATTTCATTAGGGATTTGGTAAACAAAAAGGAAATTGGCATGCATTTCATAAATACCGATGATCGACCTGCTGACATGTTAACAAAGGCCGTCAGTATGGAAAAATTGATGAAGTAAAGAGTCTTTTGAAGATTACAAATTAAGGAGAGGTGTTAAAAATAATAATTTTTAATCTTATTTTGTCATTTCTTGCATGTTGCATGCGACAGTAATTGCTTTGGTAGTTGAAGCAGATTTATATTAAAATACATTTGGTATTTCAATGTGTTGGAATACGGTCATGATGTATTGTCTAGTATTCTCTTAGCCCACTTTAAATATTGTACTTATGTATAGTTTTTAGCATGAAAAATTTAAGAAAGTAAATTATGAAATTAGCAGGAGCAGCGGCTCTGCTATTCTTAGTTCAGCAGCTCTGTTATATTTAGTTCAATTAATCAAGGTATATTTAAACTGAAAGCTTATCTTTGATTAGTTTTGCCTACTTCTTTTCCGTTTCCCCCAACATAAAAAAGAATTGATTATTAGGAGAAAAGATCATACCATCAATCTTTATACGTATCAGCAATAATATGATTTTTGGAAAGTTGTTATCGTACTATGATCATCTATAAACAAGCATCATATCATTGGTTTGTCGTGTGTTAGTAGTAAATCATCATTACGGTAAACAAGTTGCAAGATTAGAGCTAACAATCAAAACCGAAAACCGAAAAATAAAACCAACCTACCTTAAAAGACCTAAACCCGAATCAAATCAAATGGGTCCTAAGTCGGGTCCAGATTAAAGAAAAATATAGTAAAGACATGACCAAACCAAACCCACAAGACCAAACCAAAAAACATTGAAATATAGAATTTTTAATGTTACAACCAGCTAGATCTAATCTTATTCAAACCGAGCTTGGGTCGGGTCTTGGTTTTCAAGATATATATTATTGATCCAACAGAATACAACCCGTTGAACCAAGACCCACCAGATCAGGTAAAAGTACGGTCAGGTTGGGTCTAATTGTCGTCTAGCAACATCAAAGGATAAGAAATAAGAATGGTGCATGAGAATGGGAAGTTCTCGATTGACATATAAGAATATGAAGAATAGTCTGTCACTGAACTTAAGAAAGGCCTAAACTCAAATGTACTGTAAAAAATTCAAAGCAAAATTATCATCAATTTTCCTAAATAAATTATTAAAGACCAATAAGGAAAAGCAGAGTCATGTATTCTACCTACAAATAATGTAAATTCTATTTGAATGCCTATTAACAACATAGATTCACTTGTAATTAATGGCCAAACAAAATGCCATGTCCAATTAGATCACCAAAATAACAAATGGTCTAAATTAAGATGTCAAGTTACGTTCCATCAAAAGGAATAAATGATTTTGACTGAAGAGTTGTTCTTATATCATATGTCAAAAGTGCTTATATTTTGATGTAGAACTAAATTCTCCAAGGTGTTATCTCTACCACCTTTGAATAATTCGATCGATGAACACATTTTCAGTATTGTGTTTATGACTCATGCAACATTAAGTAAGAGCATGTAAACCGACCCACAAACACAACATATTACAATCCATGATTCCAAGTTCCTACAGAAATTAAACTTTAATGTCATTTCTAACAAGCATCTAATAAACATTATAAAAAATATTAGCAACCTTATAAGATATCTTATTTGGCTAACTTCATGATTTCTTGGTGGGATATGTAAGCACATATGTACGCAAAAAGAAATAACATAGGCATATATAGATAACAACAGGATACATAAGTGTAACCATAGTAGAAACGATAAGACAATCCAAAACAAAAACATCAATTCCCGTTTCAACATCCGGATCAAGGCAAGAGCACTAACGAACATAAAAATATAGCATCATGAACGTCCACTACTACAAAATGATGGAATAACTTTCAGTCATTTGTTTGTATTTCCACTTGCATGTACTTTGCTTCACCACTTCGCTTATTTGAGTATATTCTGAAGATACGTGCATCTCCAACTATCAAGTTGTTTGCTCTCACTACAAGAAAAATACCTTATTTACAACTAGCCATTTGCAATAGGCGACAAATAACAGTTGCAGTAAATGATATTTAGCAACAGACCTATTATAACAGTTGCAATAGATGAGATTTTGCAACATACCTATTCTTCTTGTTGTGAAAAGCATATTTTTAGCAACTGCGCTTCTCTTCCTATTGTAAAAACATACTTCTAGCAACTGTGCTTTCATAACAGTTGCAACAAACATATTATTTTGCAGCTGCTTCCAAGTCAGTTGCAAATAAATACCTTTAACAACTGTTTTCGCCACTTGCAATAACTGTATTTTTTTAAAACTGGTAAAGCTACTTGCGAAAAATATATTATTAAAAATTAATATCAGCTTTTATTAGTTAACCTTTACTAATTTATTTTAAATTGTTAATTACTATTAAATGATTAAGTAATTATAATAATTAAGATTAACATTTAATAATTATTAATTAGTAATAAAATTTAAGTATTATAAAGTGATATTTATAACTGATAATTAAATAATAATAATTAATAATTAATAATTAACAAATAATAATTAACAAATAATAATTAACATTTAAAAAATAATAAAATAAACAAAAATTATTAAATAATAATAAATTAATAATAAAAAACTAATGGATAATAACTAATAATTAATTTGAATTATGAATATGTTTAGATATTAAATAATTAAATAGTTAATAAATTCATAATAAATAAATGATAATTGATTAATATTACTATTGGAGCCTTACAACTTTTTAAATGCTTTAATTTCAAATAAATTTACAGTAACATATTTCTAATTGGTTCGTAACCATTCCCGCTACCTTTCTGGATAATTTCATTTTCTGTTTTTGTCCCTAAAACCCTATAAGTTTTAACAACAAGGTCTTTTTCCAATTGCAACAAATCTTTTACAAGTTATAATAATTAAATACTTATTATTAAGACTAATATGAAAGACCACAATACGCTATAAAATATTGTATTGATAGCACGATTTTTCTCATATTAATTAAAAGAAAATTGTAATTTTTATCGGAAAGGGCAACAAAATGTAGTTGTGGCTTGGGCAACGGTTTCCTCAGGCCGACACTGTGTGCAACCCTATGCATGAATCTGTGCACTGAGTATCGCTTTTACGTACTGTTAATGTAATTATGTTTCTAAAAATAAAATAAAATTGCCAAAGTTCAAATGTCAATAAACGCGGTTAAATATTTCATCAATGATTTAAAGCGTGTGAGCACAAATGAAGACTCGCGTAGGAGTGTACCGGCCTTGCTAGGTGCACTTGGATTTACTAGAAAAAATTAGCAGTAGGAGTGTATTTCTTCTTCTTCATTTTCTATGGTATAGAGGTGAAACAATTGTGGATAAATTTGTTTTGATATAATCTTGTTATACATTACAGAACTCTACTCGGTGGTTGATTGTTGATCCCTTTACCTCACTTGGCACTGGCGCAAAACATCCAGGTGGTAGATATCAGAGCTTAGTAAATGGATACAACTTAACTGATGTTGTTATAATAGGCAATAAGTTTTTACTCACTTTTTTCTTAAAAATTATAATATAATTTTTATAAATAGGTGTTAGTTTATGTAAATATGCAGGTGAAAATGGAACAATAGAGGGGCAAGGTTCGATTTGGTATGAGTGGTACAATTCGCATGGATTGAATTATGGAACTCCCCATCTAATAGTGATTGCGAGCTCATCCAAAGTTGTTATTTCAAATGTTACTTTGTTGAGCACGCCTTCGTTGAATGTTCATCCAGTACATTGTAGGTGGGTGTTAGTTACATATATATGTGGACATGCTTGTGAATGTAATTTACATGATTTGTGCTTGAATCAAAAATGGTTCAAAAAATAATGGTATGTAGACTGTACTTCACCAATATGGTTATAAATTAAAAGGATCCGCAATTGCAAAATAAATGGGAGAAGTAAGTGAAAACACAAGGGTTTTTATAGTGGTTCGATCTAGGAAAGATCTACATCTACTTTTGAAGTGATTTTCATTATCATGAGGGAGTTTATATAGAGCATCGTCTCATACATCTCATTTCTTACACTTGTTCACTCTTTACAATGATTCCCCACTTTTTACTCTCTTTCCGCTTTAGATCTCACTTGAATTCAAGAACGAACGGATTAGATCTTGTGATTAGATAATTTTCCTTGAGTCCATCATGAAAATGGCATTAGATCTGAGCATTAAAAAAGAGCAATGGCGGTTAGAGATCACTTAGATTGAATTGGAGTGAGAATTAATGGTGTTTGGAGAACATGAGATCCACTTGATGTTGGAGGAAGAAGGAGTGAGCTTAGGAAGCCATTAACGGAGCTTGAGAAGCTTTAGAATGGTGGAAAATCGAAATGACTGCCCTTTAGGGTGGCTTAGATCGGTCCCTTGAAGTGTGGTGAAATGGGGGGTAATTATAGGAGAAGTTTGGACTAGGTGGCAATTCTGTAATTATGGTGTTCATGGTTTGGGTCGAGCATACACGTATTTACGAAGCTGCCAGTGGACAGCTGGAGCTAACTATGTACATATAACTTTCTCGACCCAAATATTACGACTTTGCATTGGACCCTTCGTTGCCCGACCCAAAAACACATTGTACTGATCGACCCAGATTGTTTATATTTAACTGATGCCACCACTTCATTTGAAGACCGACCCAACAATATTCCAAAGGTGCTGACCCAAATTCTGCCACTGCTTTGTTTGTACACAATAATTGGAGCTGACCCCATTTCCTGTACATGAAGTCCATCCATACTTCATAGTGATATAAGGTACCAAGCCATATGAACGCGTTCAAACACGCGGATACAAATCCATTTTTTCACGCAGTTATACTATAAACTATTGACCCTCAAACTACAACGTGTTATGCCACGTGTACTTCACTTATACGATCATGAAGTAGTCGTAGCTGGTTATACTAGATTGTCGAACCATGCCCATGAAAATTTGTCTGTCATACATGTAACGGGTTAAACCATGCAATCCTTGATAATGCGAACATTCCCTATCTTAGTTGATTGTCCAAACCTCTCTTACAAACCTGTTCACGCATGATCCCTTAGTATAATGGTACTGGACCCAACATTAAATGAGATTGTTCGACCTAGACTTTTTGGTGATGTTGCTCGCACCTCTTGCATGGCTTTGCTCGACCTATTTATTATGTGCGGGCCAACGTGTTACTTTGCATTACATTTGTGCCTTATTGTGATGTTGGACATCCCTAACATAACGTGTATTCTTTGTATATCCAACATTACTTCATGCAAACATACTTGTTGTATACCGCGTGTGTGACGTTGTAGTGCACCAACATATGAAAATATGGTCTGTTCCTGCATATCATATGCCAAGGTACCGACCCTTAATGGCATTACTAAACGACCTCACTTGGAGATTCTCAACCGCTTGAAGGCGCTGACGCGTCCAGTTGTGCACTGAGCAATGATCTATGGAACTCATATTTGTCCATGCATTACATGTGTCTTCGGTACTTCATTGTTGGTTGTCATGTAAACTACCGTGTACTATGTTATGGTCAATACATTACATGTCTGGCATATCAACTTCGTTTGTACGAGACGTATAACCCATATTGCAGTGCACATGATCCTCATTTCTTCATATACAAACACGAACTAATGTGTCCATATTATAGTATAAGAACAACTTTCATGCTTTATGTCCGTTTTGTTGTTGTCGAGCAGTCCAAAGTGTGTGTTCGACTCGCATTGCCCGACCGTGGCATGTTGCTCGAACTGTGATGTTCGATCCTTGGTGCTCAAGTCATGGTGTTCATGTTTGCACTATTCGACCCATAGTGTTCGACCCAGGGTGCTCGAGATGGCTTGTTCGACCCGTGATGCTTGAGTCGTAATGCTCATGCTACGATGTTCGACCATCTTGCGCTCGAACAGGCTAGTGCTCGCGCGCTTTGCAATGTGTCCAAACCATTGTTTTCTGAATCTTGTTTCCCAACGGGGTTAACATTTACCCCTCGAAGCTTGTATTTTTCGCTTGCGAGAAATGCGGGCTTCGAAATGAACATTACTGTTGAGATCCAGTTATAGCTTCTTTGTCTTCCCGTGGCAAATCATGCTTTGTCCCTTTGACTCGTTGATTCCAAATGATCTAAGCACAGAATTTATCGGCTGAATCTATATGCTTCATATCACTTCTCCTGTAATTAGAACAAGCAATTGCACGATTTGGAAAAATACTCACCAACGACTGTCTATATCGATAGTAGATTAGTTAAAAAATGAACTATAGTGAATTTTATTTTAAATCGAATAAAGTGTTTGTACATGATTGTTTTACTCAACGGCTTAAAACACATTGAATATTATCTGTACAAATACAATATTCTAATTTGAATTTGCATTAACACTTAAAATCAACTAATCGACTAAAGCCGACCGAGGATTTCAAACGTTATCGTTTTAGTGACTTATATGATGGTGTATGTTATTTCACATTTGGGAAATACGTATCTATGATTTATCTCCTGCTTCCTTTTGGAGAAAGCTTGGATATTTTGGCTCCGGGTTTAGGAGGTCGTTATCAGCCTTCTTCATGGGAAGCACTTTGGATTCCATGCCTCTGCTTGGACTAAAATCTAACATTTGTTGTATCTGAGATTTCAAACACTACATAAGTTAATTGGTTAAGATACAACACTTGTTGTCTCTGAGATATTCAAATGTTATGCTAGTTAATTGGTTAATTCCGAACTCCGTCTACAATCCAGCTTGGTTAATTCAGGCATTAGAGACTTTCAACACTTAATTATATTGATTAAACCAAGAGTCGGTAGGTTTAGAAGGAATGCCTTCAGAAAGGACTTTGGTTAAAACTCAATGTTTGTCGTGATAGGATCAACCACTTCCTGATACTGACGATCAATTGGGTGCCCTCGGAGAGGATTTCGGTTTGAACCCCAATATTTGTCATGATCGGATCGGGTACTTCCTGATACTGATGATCAATTGGGTGCCCCCAGAGAGGACTTTGGTTAGAACCCAATGTTTGTCGTAATCGGATCAGGTACTTCCTGATACTGACAATTAATTGGGTGCCCCCGGAGAGGTCTTTGGTTTGTGCTGGTCCTTCCATCTCGTTTACCAGTCCTTTCGGCCTGATGTTGGCACTTCTAACGTCAGGTTTGTCGGTCCTTCCGACATAGTGTGGTCCTTCCAGCGTGTTTATCGTTCCTTCCGGCCCGATGTTCGTACTTCCAACATTAGGTTTGTCGGTCCTTTCGACATAATGCTGGTGTTCCGTCTCAAAGTTGGCATCAATTCCTTTGTTGGGCGCTCGACTTGGTGGGCTATCTCAGATTAGGAACTAAAGCTTTGAAACTCTCACCTAGGGGGTGCCCTGAAAGTTACGACACTTTTGTTTGTTTTTCGTGAAGCTTGTTCGTTGTTTGAATATTTGCAACTCCTCCCATTCACTTACCAAGGCGATGTTTTTTATTTTTGCATTTGTGCTTGTTGATATTTATAGCCTTTGGCACTTGAATTAGTGTTGCTGGGGTCGCTATGTTTCGTAGATTCTGAAGGAACAAGCGCTCGATAGATGACCTATAATATGAAATCAAATTTTAATCAAGTTTTGATTTTGACATAAAACTTTGCAAGCTAGAAATTTATTAAGACAGATATGCTCTTAATCATAGAGCTAATATTCAGTGCATCACTTGCAGATTATTACAGACTATTTACAAGAAGTTTTGAATATAACAGAAAGTAAAACATGAAGTAAAGCATGAACTAAAGCAGGAAATAGAGCATGAAGTAAAGCGGTGGTGATGTTGGTCGCTAATTTTGAGCTATTGAAATAGAAGCACAATCAATGGTTATTAGTTGATGATCAACCTTTGAATGGTTTGAACAAGAGCTTCGTTGCTTATTGCCCCCTGGCCCTAGGGAATCGGAACAACATTTGAGGATTGTGGATTTTTCACATATTGTTGCAGACAATTCTTCCTAATCATCTCCTCGATCAGTGACCTTAGATACCTACACTCATTGGTATTATGGCCTAGCTAATTATGGAACCGACAGAACTTTCCAGAGTTTGCTTGTTCGCCACTTACTTTCTGAGGTTTAGGCATTGGATAATCTTCGGTGTCTTTAGTTGCAACAAAGATGTTTTCTAGAGTATCATTTAAAAGTGTTAGCTCTGATGGGTTGGAAAAGCGAGGCTTCTTGCTGTCTCGATTGTCTTTCCCGTCGCTTCCTCTTTTCTAACCTCCGGGATTTTTCTGGTTATACTGGGTAGCAACGTTTTTGGGAGCTTCAAGAGGTTGGTTAGCATCAATAATCTGAAGAGGCACAGGATTATTGTCTAGTCTCATGTATTCCTCGGCCTTTTTATATAATTTCTCAAGCGTGCTTAGCTCCTTCATTTTAATCCATTTACCAAATTTGCTCTTCTCATCTATATCGCCGATTAAAGACATTAAGATCATGTAGGGCTCGGGATTTCCTACTTCAGATACAACATCATTAAATCTTTTGAGGAAAGCTTTGACAGATTCTCCTAGATTCTGCCTCATTGATGTAAGTGGAATAACGTCTTTAGCCTTCATAGCTTGCAACCTGAACTGCTCTTTGAATTTCAGAGTCAAATCACCAAATCGGTTGATGGATTTGGGTGGAAGTCTTATGAACCATAACGATGCAACACCTTCTGGGTAGAGAGGGAAACACAAGCATTTGATCTCGTTCGTTGCCTTGGCTGCATTCATGTGCCACTCGTATATGTATAGGAAGTGATTCGGATCAGAAGTCCCTTTGTACAGAGGCAGAGTAGGATGAGTGGACTTTTTAGGAAATTCAGCCTTGCTGATCCTCTTTGTGAATGGATGTTTGCGAGGGAGAAGTCCCATTCCCTTTCACTATCCTTGCAAGGCATGTTATCTTTCATGATTTTGTTTACCATATACGTGATATATTCCTTCAAGTTGTGTAGTTCCGGAGAGCGGACTTCGATTTCTTTTCTGGATGCTCGTCGTGGCGAGCGATCGCAAGTAAAGGATCTAGGTCTTTTACTCCCGCTATGGAAAGGTGCTCCCTTAACGGGACTTGCAACTCGTCAGTTATTTCGATCGAAATGATTTTTAGCTTTCAACTTTGAGTCTTCGCTATTAGCGTCGCCTTTGCCAACAAATCCTTCCAAGTTGTCATTATGAGGTTCAAAGGCTGATGAATTTGCATTCTCTTCAAGGTTGATATGGATATTTAGAGGAGGAGTGGATTTGCTTTAACATTTAGGAGAGCACTCATTTTATCCATTAAAGCTTGATTAGCATCCATGAGAGTTTTATTAGCTTCCATTAATGCTTTGTTGGACGCTTCCATGCGTTGACTCAAGTTAGTGACGATGTCATCTAATTCAGCTTTACTCACTCCAGCTCCGGACATTGAATTTTCTCCAACTTCAAAGCGGTTGGTGAGTGGAGTAGTTTCGTTGTTAATAACATTTTCATTTTCTTCTACAGCTTTACTTGGGGCCTTCTTAGATTTAGCCATTATTTCAGATAAGGCTTTGAATTTTGATGGGGATTCGTCGATTGGTCTAGATCGTAGACTTGCGAGATCTATGGTAGAAGTAGGCTTAGGACTCCCATGGTAGGCTCTTAAGATTGAGAGAAGTGAGAACGCGGCCCCACGGTGGGTGCCAAATGTTTGAATCAAAAATGGTTCATTCATAAAAGGTACATAGATTGTACTTCACCAATATGGTTATAAATTAAAAGGAGACGCAATCACAAAATAAATGGGAAAAAGTAAGTGAAAACACAAGGGTTTTTCTAGTGGTTCGATCTAGGAAAGATCTACATCCACTTTTGAAGTGATTTTCATTATCATGAGGGAATTTACATAGAGCATCGTCTCATACATCTCATTTATTACACTTGTTCAATCTTTACAATGATTCCCCACTTTTTACTCTCTTTCCGCTTTAGATCTCACTTGAATTCAAGAACGAACGGATTAGTTCTTGTGATTAGATAATTTTCCTTGAGTCCATCATGAAAATGGCATTAGATCTGAGCATTAAAAAAGAGCAATGGCGGTTGGAGATCACTTAGACTGAATTGGAGTGAGAATTAATGGTGTTTGGATAACATGAGATCCACTTGATGTTGGAGGAAGAAGGAGTGAGCTTAGGAAGCCGTTAACGGAGCTTGAGAAGCTTTAGAATGGTGGAAAACCGAAATGACTGCCCTTCAGGGTGGCTTAGATCGGTCCCTTGAAGTGTGGTGAAATGGGGGGTATTTATAGGAGAAGTTTGGACTAGGTGGCAATTCTATAATTATGGTGTTCATGGTTTGGGTCGAGCGTACACATGTTCACGAAACTACCACTGGCAGCTAGAGCCAACTGTGTACAGCTGGCTTGCCCGACCCAAATATTACGACTATGCCACTGGACCCTTCGCTGCCCGACCCAAAAACATGTTGTACTGATCGACCCAGATTATTTATATTTAACTGATGCCGCCACTTAATTTGAAGACCGGACCGACTATATTCCAAAGGTACCGACCCAAATTCTACCACGTGTATTGTTTGTACACAATAATTGGAGCTGACCCCATTTCATGTACGTGAAGTCCATCCATACTTCATAGTGATATTAGGTGCCAAGCTATATGAACGCGTTCAAACACGCGGATACCAATCCATTTGTTCACGCAGTTATATTATAAAGTACTGACCCTCAAATTACAACGTGTTATTGCACGTGTACTTCACTTTATACCATCACAAAGTAGTCTTACCTGGTTATACTAGATTTTCGAACCATGCTCAATATCATCCAAACACACGTAATCCACAATAGATTATATATCACATCATATATCACAATATATGAAACAAAACAGTATTTTAAATATTGAGGGATCCAGTTTGATCCCTCCAACCTGTTTCCCTGCATCACATATGTTAAACAATATAATTAACATCGATTTCATTTCAATATGAAATATTCTGCTAAACATAATCAATATTTAATTAACGCTATATATATATATATATATATATAACCAGATCTATAATTTCAACCAATTATTTAGCAGTTCAACCAAACAGTCAACACACATCAATCATCATTTTTCAATTCTAAATATACGTTATAAAAATATGAACTGGTAGAGTTGGTGAGTTTTACTCAGATTGGACGATCATCGTTAAATAACGATAATTGTTAGTTGATTCATACGGACAATTTATTTTGCTATAAATTGTATTGAGCTCCAATTCACTCTCAGTCAGTTCTAGTGTGTAGCCACCGTTCCTACGGTCCGAACGGATCCTGTTTCGTTAAATTCTGGTAACGTATGAGAGAGATACAGTTATTTCAATATTATAGGAATTAAATTTAATATATATTAACAAATTATTAATTTCTTTCTTAATTACCATAGTTTTAAACACTTAAATCTTTGTTTCAAATTCTGATACATCCTTTCCGCTGAAACGAACCCTAACACAATTTCTTTACCATTTCTGAACTTCCATCCTTCTCTAAAATACTCCACCATTAACCAACAAACTTCGTCGAACATTTCCAGCAACCCACCAGTGTTATAACAAATCATCCACCGCCCACTGACTTAACCACCTGTATGTTTTAAACAAGCAGTCCACTTTTCATTAACCTCCCCAATGTTCCTTCTTTTCCTCTAATTCTTTCCAGTTAAACACACCATACTTCATGTTATTATACATATATGTGTTTTACTTGGGGTTAACTTACCTATGCCCATAACGCAATAGACCCGATTATAACAGAAAGCTTCTTCCCAAAACACTTCAGAAGAAAACGTTCCTTCACTTCATAAATAGGAACAAGCACCGCCCCTTCCTTCGATTACTGCTCCTACCCCTTCACCGATATAAACACACCCTTTACAAATGTTGTCCAAACCTGACTCCATTCCCCACTCAGCAACCCACCCTTGCCTTCGTTTCATCACCATTCAACGAACGTATTTCGCCATGCTTCTTGTCATCCGACTCTCCATGAACGGACGACCCCCTCCTCGTCGTTCTCTTCATTTGACGGAACCTCACCAACGTCAGAAGCAATGATACCCTAAAGTCCTTTATTAAAATGTGAATATCGAGCTCCTGTAGTGGCAGCAAGAATATCGTGATATCAGCTAACAAGAAACGCATGACCTCAACCCATTCTGATCACCATCTCCACCGTTTAAAACTACAGAATTTCGATCGAGACTCAACCCTCCAACCCCTTAGCCACAACGCACCCTTCCCGCCAGATCGGGCACTTTAATTCCTCCTCGTCGATTTGTAAATCCCCAAATTTCCAGCCCTTAAATGAACGCTGATGAAGATCGCACCCAAAAACTAGGGTACAAGAACATGGAGTAAGCTTTGAGGATTATGAGAAAACAAGTTTTGGGATTTTCGGAAATTTATTCTATTTGTTTTGGATTTTACTTTGAGACGGAAATTTACAATTTGCTCATTTTTGTTTCAATAGATGGCGGCTCCCTGTTTTAACTGTGGGGAAATGATTCTAGGTTTAGAAGGGTTTAGGCTTATTTATAGAATAGTTTTTAATATATTTTATTGATTAATATATTAGTTTTAATCAACCGTTATATGTATTTATTGTTTAAAAATTTGTACAATCACATACAATAACCAAATTTGATGAAAATGGATAGGCAGTTATGGTTTGACATTACGGACCCAACAAAGCTGGATTCATCGAATTCCGAATCCGTTTGCTCACACAACGTATTTTTAAAGTCAAATTATTGAATGTGTTTCACATTAAAATCCCATACGGCGACATACTGACTTCAAAAATCATGAAAATTGGAATCTAACAATAATTTAATATTGCTGATCCAAAAAAATTAGCTTCGTCAAAAATGGAGGTCGTTTGAAAAACTGGCTATTTTTAAAGCTTTAAATAAACCCTTTTAGATATTAATATATTTAAAAATAAATAAATTTTATATTTATAAATAAAAATTATCGTATATATTCACAATAGAATATCATACAGCTCCAATTGGATTTATAACTCGATATTCAAATCCTGGTTGAATCGATATTCAATTTATATAGAAAAATTCATTTATAATATAAATAAATCGTTATAAAATTATAAAGGAATTCCATAGCGACTTTTGAAAATTTTATTTGGACATAAATCAAAATCTACATGATGAAATCCCGATTTTTCTCTTCCATTAGAAAAATATACTTCACCGGCTCTGAATGTTTCTTATTTCACAGAAATCCAACTTAAACGGATTCTGTATATTCGTTTAAAGTTCAAATCGCCAAATTACAAACTGCCACGCCATTTGGAACTCGATTATAATTATAATATAATTTATACGTTCAACCATCGTTAATTAAATATACTCGTTGTCATAATTCAATTTTAAACTGAATTATATATTTTGAATTGTCCAATTCACACAATATTGCCATTTCAACTAATTCTGATTATTTCAAAATTAAATGTATTATTTAATTATTATATTAATTAAATTTTCAAAGTTATTTAATTTAAACCAATAAAATCTCTAAATCACTATTTAAATAATTAAATAAATTAATCATAATATCATAAAAATACGGGACATTACACTCTTCCCTCCTTAAAATAATTTCGTCCTCTAAATTCCTAAGGTAGAAAACAAACCCTATTAAATGGGTTAAAAATTATTTGTTTATCCGTTATCTTCAATTTCACAGTAATTTCAATTTAATATTAATTCATTTGTACTAACAAAAATTCTGAAAATTTTCTAACACCCGAATTTTTTGAATTTTTTTGCCATTACCTCCTTTGTACGACTCAATCGGTATAACTACAAGTCGCCTCTCTGGGCGTTCTCCAATCGGAAAAGAAAATCAAACAGCCAAGCGGCTTGCCAATTCGGCTCATCAAAATCTCAAACCCATATATAATATAAATGGTACTTTTTTATCGGGCATTTCAATATATCCTTTCCATATGTTACCAATTCTGCATATACCAATGTCATCCCAATCATTCGGTTATACCTAAGCCAACTTTTGTTCTTAATTCAGATTCCATTTTTAATTTCAACTCTTAACTTACCAGTCCAATTCCATTTCGGATTATCTCTAATCCAACCTAATTCGATATTTTCTATTTCATTTGATTTTCCACTTAACTAGTTTCAATTCAATTTTTATTTCCATTTGCTTTTACAAAATCTAATTTAATTTGTTTTAATTCAAATAATCTTCCCCAAGGATTTTCAAACAGTTTAGCTTTTCTAAAACCAGATTTCCCTTTCCAGATTCAAAACAGCTTGCTTTTCACAAAACAATTCAAAAACAAAATCTTTGGCAGTAATCTGTCACTTAGCAACTCAAAAATGAACACTAATGATGCCACGATTCATCATCAGGATTATTTCCCATCTATAGAAGAGAGTTCAATACTATATCACTTTTAAAACCATTTCTAAATACTTCCATTTTGAAATCTATTTCAAAATACTATTCTCAAAACAATTTAAAATATCCCAAGATTTTAAAATTCTCATATATTTAATCCAAATTCATTTATCAACACTTTTCTAATTTCCAAAATTTTAAATTCCAAATTCAGATTTAATTTCAGATTTAATCCATCTGATTCTTTATACTACACTTGTATGAATTCGGATTGGTTATTTACATAACCATTTGATTTATAATCTTACTCGATTATAATAACAACCAATATATGATAATCATTTCAATATAAATCCTTTATATCAAAAACATAATTTGGGTAAAATTATTTCATTTACCCTCTTATCAAAACATGATGTGTCGGCTCATCGTATTCAAGTGTTTAGAAACTACTACTGATATAGTGGATCAAACTGATCGACCAGAACTCATAAACAACTCAATCAATAAATCTCCACAATATAAAACAATTTTATTTTGAATAACAAATACGCGCTCATATTTATACACTCAACTCAATCTAGGATATTGCTAACCCCATCTCTACTGAATCACGCCACAGAGCCAAGGTAATTACTTAACTTCAGCTCTGAGACCACTGTAACGACCCGAGGAATTTGTGACCTTGGATATCGGCATACAACACCATGTCAAACATCCAAGAACCGAAACACCGGATAGTCCATGAAAGAAATTAGAGGGTGAGAATAGATAAGATAGAAACTTAGAATAGAAGAAGAAGAAGAAGAACATACAACATCTAAGTAAACACGAATCTCACAACGGAACGAACAATATATAATAGATACATATCTTTGAAATAAAAATTAGTATATGTATACAATAACATTACAAAAGTATAACACCTACAACACAGTGGAAATAACAATAGTTATATAATCCTGAAGCCTCCTGCTCCAAGCTCTTCAAGTACATCTGTAAAACCTAACTACTTGACTGCCCATACGAATTTGGGCACCCAAGAATTTAAGGTAAAACAAAACAAAATAAATTCTGGGTCAGTCATGGGACTGGTATGAGTAAACAATTTAAAACAGTTTGCGAAAATAAATGATATCTCATAAGACCATGCTGTATAATAGAATGGGTTTTTCCCTTATGAGAATCCAAAACACTTGATTCAATCATTCAAAAATCTTTTTGAAAAAAACGATAATCTTTATATCAAACTCATTTGATATTATAATAATGTCTGTCAACCACAATACAATAATCATCTAGCAGTATGCTTTCATCTCATGTTCCATATACATAATATATAATCAAAAACTGCGGACGCTTATTGGATAATGAATTCCAACTATGACAAGGTACAGAACGACCTTCCAATAGTGTACCTCTAGAGAGGAATATATTGGGTTCAACAAGATCATCTTGCAACCCGGCCACAATGACCGACCACTCATTTCGCTTGAGTGTATAGAATGTATATCACCAACGGTTGGGATCAACAACCATTTCTCGAATGGGACAGCATCGAATAGATTAAAGATAGAAATGAATATCTCTAGATAGGTGATAATACACACTAATGGAAGCAACCCACATAGCCATGCGGCCTGCCCGATTTTTGTCATTTCCCGGTTGTGAGGCTAGAGGCCACGTTTATCTCTAATAGATCACACAATTATTCACTTTAAATGTCACACCGTCATACCCGCCAAATCAAAAAATGATTTCCCCAAAAAAACAATGGGTATACAGCTAAGAGAAACGAATTCCTCCGCCACCAAACGTACATACGTTTGAAGAGATCAACTTACGTGATCCATTTAATATACTCTATCAGACATTCTTCCATACAGGTTGTCCTAGAACTGGACAAACCGAAGGCACTATTCTGTAAGTCCATCTTAGGCAATTTCTACCTAGGATTTGACGGAACGACCCTTGCAGTAACTATGTCTTCAATCATCTTCATCATATCTGATCGCAATGCTAACACCCATACAGATTGGTTTTCAGATAATGAATCTGATCCTGGTCTCTCCGTACTGAGTGCGGAAAAATGGTCAAAAACTTCGATAGTCGGTGAGTTAACTATCAAAGAAAAACATGTGTGCAAACAACGATATTATTTCCATATGGAAATTCTATCAATCAATCATCATTAGAAAACATTTCTGATTCTTATTTGGGAAACATTTCCAAAACTCCTTCATTGGATTTAAGCAAATGTTTAAATAAAACATTGCTATGCCAAATCAAACCATTACACTTATTAACTAAATTTACTTAACCAACTTTCACTATCGAACCTTAACCATTCCTTAGTTAAAAATGAAGTCAATAAAGTTGGGGTATAACTACCTCTCAGACCTTAACTGAACAACATTTCTAACCTCGAAATAGACAAAGTTCACCTTTTAATTCTTTAACAAACTTCCTTGCGTAACTCTCGGATTCTTTTTTCTAATCCACGTCTTTTACATAAATCATTTCATTTTAACAATAGAGTTAAAATTCCATGCTTCTGAAATATAATAACTTCAATATAACTTTTATTTATTAATTTGGATAAATAACTAATTTATTAATAAATAAATAAATCTTGATTTAAAAACGGAAAGTGAATAGTACTTTCCCGAATTCGATATAATTGAATTCAACGTATAATTCTCTTTCGAATAATCTCTATTCGACAACTCCTTTTCAAATAAATTATATTCGATTAACTCTCTTCGAATAACTAATCTTCGATAATCTCTCTTTCGAATAAACTATATTCGATAATCTTCTTTTGAATAACTATATTCGACTAACTCCTTTCGAATAAACTCTATTCGTTTAACTCCTTTGGTATAACTATATTCGATTAACTCCTTCCTTCGAATAAACTATATTCGATTAACTCCTTTCTTCGAATAAACTATATTCGATTAACTCCTTTCGAATAAACTATATTCGATTAACTCCTTTCGAATAAACTATATTCGAAAATCTTTCCTCGAAATATTCGACAACTTTTTCTTCAAAAAAATTATATTCGATTAACTCCTTTTTCGGTTAACTAATGTTCGATTAACTCTATTCGAATAACTAATATTCGACTAACTAATATTCGATTAACTAATATTCGATTTAACTCTAATTATATTTTTATTTGCAGAATTATTCATACAAATCTTACTTTTCCTTCTAACACTTAATATCTCGTTTATAATTCCATTTATAAATGTTGAGTTCAATTTCTATTTAAAATTTCAATGTTAAAACCGATTTCTACTTTCCTATATAAGTTCAGACTTATATATCCAATTTATCCCATGATAAATTATTTTACTTAATTTATAAAACATTATTTATAAATTAATCTTCTTACTTTATCTGTTAAAATAGATTTCTATTAAATATTCACTTTAAATTCATATCATGTTATACCCGTGTGCGAAGCACGGGTCTAAACCTTCCTAGTGTAAAATTCTCTTTTTATATAATTCTATTCATTTCTCAAGTATTTCCTTTTATAATCTATTTATTTACCAAATAAATCTCTTTTGATAATTCTATTTATCTATCAAATATTTCCTTTTATATAAAATAGAATGATTTTATAAATATTTTCTTTTATATAAAATCCATTGATTTTATAAATATTTCCTTTTATATAAAATCCATTGATTTTATAAATATTTTATTTTCAAAATACACTTTGAAAATTTCCTTTATACATTCCAGTATTTTTTATGGTATTTAAAATATCAAATAACCATGATCAGTATCATCCAAACACACATAATCCACAACAGATTATATATCACATCATATATCACAGTATATGAAACAAAACAGTATTTTAAATATTGAGGGATCCAGTTGGATCCCTCTAACTACATCACAGATGTTAAAAAATATAATTAACATCGATTTCATTTCAATAAGAAATATTCTGCTAAGTAGAATCAATATTTAATTAACGCTATATATATATACACCAAATGTGGCGACCCGAACTTCCCCGTGAAGGAAATCCCGGATCGCTATGAGAACAGGACTAATCATAACACAAACCGAAGAACATTTCATTGCTTATTACAACAATTCCATCAAACTAAAAGAATATATAGAGTATCAATAAATATTATACATTAGAAAAATATTAGAGTTTTTAAATTACAATACTGTAGCGGAAAAATAATACAATACACAACTGAAAGGGATAAACGGATACAGAACTTTCCGAATCACATTGGACGATCATCGTTAAATATAAATAATTGTTAATTGATTTAGACAGACAATTTATTTTGCTATAAATTGTATCGAGCTCCAATTCACTCCAAGTCAGTTCTAGTGTGTAACCACCGTTCCTACGATCCCAACCGATCCTGTTTCATCAAATAATGGTAACGTATGAGAGAGATACAGTTATTTCAATATTATAGGATTTAAATTTAATATATTAACTAATTATTAATTACTTTCTTAATTACCATAGTTTTAAACACTTAAATCTTTGTTTCAAATGTTGATACATCCTCTCTGCTGAAACGAACCCTAACACAATTTATTTACCATTTCTGAACTTCCATCCTTCTCTTAAATACTCCACCATTAACCAACAAACTTCGCCGAACATTTCTAGCAACCCACTACTGTCATAAAAAATCATCCACCGCCCGCTGACTTAACCACCTATATGTTTTAAACAAGTTGTCCACTTTTCATTAACCACCCCAACATTCTTTCTTTTCCTCTTATTCTTTCCAGTTAAACGCACCAAACTTCATGTTATTATACATATATGTGTTTTACTTGGGGTTAACTTACCTATACCCATAACGCAACAGACCCGATTATAACAGCAAGCTTCTTCCCAAAACACTTCAGAAGAAAACGTTCCTTCATTTCAGAAATAGGAACAAGCACCGCCCCTTCCTTCGATTACTGTTCCTACCCTTTTCACCGATACAAACACACCACTTCACAAATGTTGGCCAAACCCGACTCCGTTCCCCACTCAGCAACCCACCCTCGCCTTCGTTTCATCACCATTCAATGAATGGGTTTTGCCGTGCTTCTCTTCATTCGACTCTCCATGAACGGATGACCCCCCTCCTCGTCATTCTCTTCGTCTGACGGAACCTCACCAACGTCAGAAGCAATGATACCCTAAAGTCCTTCATTAAAATGCAAATATCGAGCTCCTGTAACTGCAGCAAGAATATCGCGATATCAACTAACAGGAAACGCATGACCTCAACCCATTCTGATCACCATCGCCACCGTTTAAAACTACATAACTCCATCGAGACTCACCCCTCCAACCCTTTTGCCACAACGTACCCTTCCCGCTAGATCCGGCACTTTAATTCCTCCTTGTCGATCAGTAAATCCCCAAATTTCCATCCCTTAAACGAACGCTGATGAAGATCGCACCCAAAAACTAGGGTATAGGAACACAGAGTAAGCTTTAAGGATTTCAAGAAAACAAGTTTCGGGATTTTAGGAATTTTATTCTATTTGTTTTGGATTTTACTTTAAGATAGAAATTTACAGTTTGCTCATTTTTGTTTCAGCAGATGGCGACTCCCTGTTTTGACTATGGGAAAATGATTCTAGGTTTAGAAGGGTTTAGGCTTATTTATTGAATAGTTTTTAATATATTTTATTGATTAATATATTCAGTTTTAATCAACCGTTATATGTATTCCTTGTTTAAAAATTTGTACAATCACATATAATACCCAAATTTGATGAAAATGGACAGGTAGTTATGGTTTGACATTATGGACCCAACGAAGCTGGATTCATCGAATTCCGAATCCGTTTGCTCACATAGTGTATTTTTAAAGTCAAATTATTGAGTGTATTTCACATTAAAATCCCATACAGTCACATTTTGACTTCAAAAATCACAAAAATTGGAATCTAACAATAATTTAATATTCCGGATCCAACAAAATTAGTTTCTTTTAAAACGGAGGTCGTTTGAAAAATGGCTATTTTTAAAGCTCTAAATAAACCCTTTTAAATATTAATATATTTAAAAATAATTAAATTTAATATTTATAAATAAATCTTATCGTATATATTCACAATAGAATATCATACAGCTCCAACTGGATTTATAACTCGATATTTAAATCCCGGTTGAATCGATATTCAATTTATATTGAAAAATTCATTTATAATATAAATAAATCGTTATAAAATTATGAAGGAATTCCATAGCGTCTTTTCAAAAAATTTATTTGGACATAAATAAAAATCTACACGACGAAATCCTGATTTTTCTCTTCCTTTAGAAAAATATACTTCACTAGCTCTGAACGTTTCTTGTTTCATAGAAATCCGACTTAAAACAGATTCTGTATATTCGATAAAAGTTCAAATCGCCAAATTATGAACTACCGCGCCATTTCGAGCTCGATTATAATTATAATATAATTTATACGTTCAACCATCGTTAATTAAATATATTCGTTATCGTAATTCAATTTTAAACTGAATTATATATTTTGAATTGTCCAACTCACACAATATTGCCATTTCAACTAATTCTGATTATTTCAGAATTAAATGTATTATTTAATTATTATATTTATTAAATATTCAAAGTTATTTAATTTAAACCAATTAAATCTCTAAATCACTATTTAAATAATCAAATAAATTAATTATAATATCGTAAAAATACGGGGCATTACAATAGTCATGTCAAAATAACTTAGATACACAACTTATGGCAGATCTGATATGATTCAATCAGTCACAGGCTTAGATCCAATTCATAGACATGTCAAAAATAACTTCTAAGTATTTATATACAAAGATAACGTAGACTCATAGAGTATGGATCTAAGAAAACTGAGGAAAGCATGTTGATGTTGAATCAACGATCTTTGAATACGTATGGATCGTCATTACTGAAGAAAAGGCTAATTTAATCTGAGTTGGAGTAGCATATCACTGTCGCCATTGATTTAGATGAATAAAACAATGGGTATAGGATCTTATTTATATCCATCATCCAACGAACAAAGCCTAGAATTCTGTCTATGTTCATAACCAAGAATCTGCCCAGATTTGTATGGGGGTCGACCCCCTCTTATTGTGTCGACCTAGGGGTCGACACCCATGGAAAGGAATTTTCCAACTCCCCTTTCTGTTGTTCGATTTTGAATTTATTTGAATTTATTTGAATTCTGGATTTATTTTATTCATACATAAGTGGCTTATATATATAAACTTCAAACCTTAATATCTTCTTCATATAGTATCTGTTTTACGCAATCTCAGAGTCTATCTCAAGAAAAATTCTGAGGCGAACGCCATGACACAGTCCTTTAACTTTATTCCTAATATTTAATTAAGTATTTTTTAGTTTAACATCTTAATGTGTTATAAAATTACGGGGTGTTATATTCTCCCGCACTTAAAGGATTTCGTCCCCGAAATCTCCAAGTTAAGAAGAATGTATATTCTAACATCCATTATCCATCTACTCATCCACCAATCACAAGCATTCATTGTCCTTAAAAGTTCTATAATGCTTGTATGAACATATGCAACGGTGTGTGTATATGTTCCTATACTAATGAGAAAGAGCAGGCGGTCTACTAATTCAGTCGACCTCCTTAATGCAATGTATGTTCCAACATGTATGCAAATAACCCTATTGCAACATGTAAGTTTTATATGTGTGCACAGTCATTCATCTAAATGCAACATCCATATGTTGATATATCTACTTTCATCCACTAAAAGAAGAAAATGCACACACATCCATATATGCAGTATGAGAGTGAATAAGCCGATCTAGTGCCTAATGTGTGTGTCCATAACCGAGCCCATAACCGAGCCCATAAACGAGCCCTCCAATGGTGTAGATCTATGATTTCCCCCCTTAGATTTGGATTTTTAATGGTGGAAAGGTGTTAGAGGAAGGAGGAGCTCAAGGCACCAAATGAGAGAATGGAAAACTAAAACCATTTCCCATATCCCTTACCCTCTATTTATAGTTTCCACCAACCCCTAATGGGCCTCCTCCAAATCAACCCATTAGGCTCCCAAAACCTGAACAACGAACTGAAAAACCTCAAAAAAACGATTTCTTCCAAACCGCTGAACCAAATCTTTAATGTAACCAGTCTACAGGAAGGCAACCATCAATTCCTTTCCAATGGCATAGGTCTCACCTTCTGATTTGACCTGAGTCAAAAGTTTTGCCTTATACAAGACTGACAAGGGCAAAATGGTCACAATTGGTAAAAATTATGGACATGTCTCACATCCCCATAAGCAACATATCAAAACATGAGAATGATCCTACCCTCAGGGAATAATACAAAAAAATTTACGATCTTCCGATACGTAAAATGTGGGCTGTTACAACTACTATATCATGTTGTATATTTTATTATTATAAATTCTCCATGCGTTGAGTTATACGATAGATTCATTTCGAGTTAGTTTTCCTTGGTGATCGTCCCATATCGGCCTGGCGCATCACACAATGCACTTTCTCCTTAGTTTGGTGTAGGAGGTATTGGAAGGTCATCACATTTGGTATCAGAGCTTTGGTAAATCTATTTTACCCAAAATTCGCGGACGTAAATGCATTTGAAAGACGTATTTGTAATTTTATTTGGATGATTACTATATTATATATGTATATAGTATAGTATTGTAGGTTAGTAAGCACTTGAACACCAATGCGACTTTCTCTAATGTTAATTGACTCTCATTTCAGAAGAAGAAAGAGTCGACGTACTTCGAGGCATGCTGCTAGGGATGAGCCTGTAACTGAAGAGGTAGGCAACGATAGCCAGTAGGGAGTTGTAGCTGTTATGTCCGTTTATCCTGCTATGTTTGAGGCCATGATGGCAGCGATCATGAAGAGGATGCCCACTCCAGGAGCGACAGTAGATGGTGGTGTTTCTGTGCAGACACCTAGGGAAATGGATTTGTAACGGCCCGCAAATCCGTAATATCAGAGTTGACTACATACATCATACATCCAACCCAAATATCATGAAAATACGAATCACTTTTTTTAGAAGAAAAAGGAAGAAGAAGAACAAAAATAACAACACAAAATCTCACATCGTAGCGGAACAAACTATAATATATCATAACTTTTGAAATACAAAATTTCATATGTGTAACATACACTTATCAGAGTATCACTATCAGAGTACAACTTACAACACAGCGTAAAATAATTACTACGTAATGTTGAAGCATCCTGCTCCAAGCTCCTTTAGATAAATATGTAAAATCCTGAACTACTTGACTGCCCGTACAAATTTAGGCACCCAAGAGTTTAGGTAAAACAAAACAAAATAAACTCTGGGTCAGTCATGGGACTGTTATGTGTAAATTATTTAAAACAGTTTCAGAAACTAAATGATATCTCATAAGACCACGCCGTATAACACGGAACGGGTTTTTCCCTTATGAGAATCCAAAACACTTGATTTAACTTTCAAATCCTTTTGAAAGAAAACGATAATCTTTATATCAAAACTCTTTTGGTATTATAATAGTGTCTAAATCAAATAAATAGAATCTAGTGGAACGCTTTCATCTCACGCTCCACATATATAAATACAATCAAAACCGCGAGCACTTATTGGGTAATGAATTTCCAACTATGACAAGGTATGGAACCACCTTTCGATATTGTATCTCTAGAGGATGGGACAGCATCGACTAAAGACAAGATTCGCGCCTCATACAGTATCCATGAGCAACCACTAGCATCCACTTGCATCCATCAAACATAACATGTCTCAAACACATGTTTACATCCATAGGATTCCTACCTAAAGGTCAAATATTAGATCGATAGAATATAATTAAATGACAGAAATAAGCATGGGCAAAAGGTTTGGAAAAAGAAGTTACGAACATACCCTTGAAAAGAAAAGGGTATGAAGCGCGAATCTTGTCTTTAGTATCCCAAGTTGCATCCTCTTGGTTATCTCCCCAATGAACTTTCATCAACTTGACTTCTTTGTTGCGTAGCTTCTTAACTTCTGATCCAAGAATACGGGTAGGAAATCGTCTAGCTGTCGCCTCCCGTTCTACCTCTACTTCCTCAAGCATACTTGGCTCAACTACTTCTGCAGTATCATGCAAGCATTCCATAAATGAGAAACATGGAAAACATCATGAACGCTAGACAGTCTATCTAGTATAGGCCATTTGACCAATCCTTTATGTTATGGGAAATGGCCCTATGAATCTTGGTGCCAATTTCCTTACAGACCCAAAGCGAGCCACATTCCTCAAAGGAGATACATTAATGAAAACCATGTCTCCCATCTCAAATTCAATGTCAGTCCTTCTGTTATATGTGCAGGACTTTTGCCTATCCTGAGTTGTCTTCATTCGCCATCTAATAAGGTCGATCTTTTTGGAAGTTTCTCTAACCATATGCAGTCCAAGTAGAAGTCTTTATATAGATTCCCACCAATAAGTCGGTGATCTATAGGGTCGTCCATGTAATGCTTTGAAGGGTACCATGCCAATATTAGCTTGATAACTGTTGTTGTAGGCGAACTCTACTAAAGGAAGATGCTCTTCCGAAGTTCCTCCGAAGTTTAGGATACATATCCTTAAAAAATCCTCAAAGACTCTATACCCCCTTTCCATTTGTCCATCGGTCTGAGGGTGATAAGCGGTGCTCAAACACAACTGTGTACCAAATGCTTCTTGCAGGCTCTTCCAAAATTCACTGGTGAAAATGGGGTCACGATCACCTACGATACTGGAAGGTACTCCATGAAGACGGACTATCTCACGAACGTAAAATGCTGCCAACCATGCTGTCGTCCTCTTACTCTTAACTGGAATGAAATGAGCGCTCTTAGTAAGCATGTCTACTATGACCCAAATACTGGTGTTGCCTTTCCTTGATCTAGGAAAACTGTCAATAGAATCCATCGAGATGCTCTCTCACTTCCATTGCGGGACCTCCAAAGGATGAAGTAAACCACTGGGCTTCCTTTGCTCAGCTTTGACTTGCTGGCAAACCAAACACCGAGAAACAAATTCCACTACATCTTTCTTCATCCTAGCCCAAAAGAAAGCCCTCTTCATATGTCTATACATCTTATCACCGCCTGGATGAATAGTCATCTTAGAGTGACGTGCTTCCTCTAGGACTATCTTCAACAAACTCCCAACTTGCGGAATATAAAGCCTTCCATCTCTTCGGAACCACCCTCCACAGTCTATGGAATATCTACTGAGGTGACTAGAAGTCTCCCCTTTACTGAGCCTATCCAAGATGTGTGAAATCTGTCGATCCTCTCACTGCGAAGCTCCTATCTGATCCAAAAGAGTAAGTTGCACCTCTAGTGATGCCAATAACCAGGTATAAACTCGGTGAAGGGTTTAAAGTCAAAAGTTGATATAAACTCCAAGCTTTTCCTCTCCACAAACAGAGGACTTAAGGCCATCCTTTGCCTACTCAGTGCGTCTGCCACCACATTACCCTTGCCAGGGGTATAAGCAATCTCAAAGTCATAAGATGCTAGGAACTTCATCCACCTTTGTTGCCTTAAACTAAGATCCTTCTGTGAGAACTAGTACTAGAGAGATTTATGATCGGTGTACAACTCGAACTTCTCTCCAAGTAGATAATGGCGGTGCCAAGTCTTAAGCGTGAATACAATGGCAGCTAAATCTAAGTCATGGGTAGGATAATTCTTCTCATGAACCCTTAGCTGTCTACCTCCATAACATACTACCCTTCCCTCTTGCATCAGACCGCACCAAGCCCTATAACACATGCATCAGTATATACCGTGAACACTTTGTTCCCATCAGGCAATGTCAAGAATGGGGCTGTTGTCAGAGCCCTCTTCAATCGCTGGAAAGCATCGTCATAATCTACATCCCGAGAAAATGTCAAATTCTTCTTCGTCAGCCTGGTGAGTGGGGCTAATATCTTTGCGAAGTCCTTAATGAATTTCCTATAATAGCCTGCCAATCCAAGAAAACTTCTCACCTTCATTGCATTCTTCGGGATCTGCCAATCTTTATTTGCAACTACCTTCGCAGGATCTACTACTATCCCATCTTTAGAGACCACATGCCCTAGAAATCTCACTTTTTTCCTCCAAAAATGGCATCTGGAGAACTTTGCCTTAAGCTGGTGCTTACGGAGAGTTTTCACACCTCCCTTAAATGTTGGGCATGCTCTTCCTCGCTCTTCGAGAAAATCAAGATGTTATCAGTAAAGACCTCAAACTTATTTAAAAACTCCCAAAATACCCTACTCATTAGATCAACTAAATAGACAGGTGCATTCGTCAATCCAAAAGGCATAACGAGCCACTCGAAGAAACCATTTAGAGTTCTAAAAGCGGTCTTGTCTATACTGTCCTCGGCTGCCCTCAACTGATGAAACCCAGTGACCAGGTCTAACTGAGAGAAAACAGATGCATTAACAAGCTTCTCAAATAGATCATCTATCCTCGAAACTAGGTGCCTGTTCCTTTTAGCGATTTACTCAGCTTTCTATAATCCGCACATAAGCGAAGCGAACCATCCACCTTAGTTGTGAATATCACTGGAGCACCCCATTCAGATATGCTTCACCAAATAAACCCTTTCTCAAGTAGCTCACCTACTTACTTGCTAAGCTCCCTTCTTTCTGTTGGGGCCATGTGGCATACATGCAATGCAATTGGCTTTGCATTGTCCACCAAGTATATACAGAAATCAATCTCACGCCTCGGAGGTAAGCCCCGAACCTCATCAAAAACATTAGGATACTCACAGACTACTGGTACAGATCGCAGAACATCGATAGATGCAACAAGTGACTCTAGCAAACTAAGCATGACAGACCGTTTTGGGGTCACAAGAAATCTCGAGGGTCCTCCTATAGTAAGTCAAAAGTCTAACGACCCTCCTCTCACAATCCAAAATGGCACCATACATGGCTAGCCAATCCATCCCTAGAATCAAACCATAACCTATGAAACCAAGCACATATGCATCGCACTCAAACTCGACGCCTAACATAGATATTCTCAAACCCCGACAAATCATAGACTGAGGAGTCGTACCCCTGATGAGGTTTGAGACAACAACGGGATCCAAAACCATACTAGTACTAGGGTGTAGAGACTCAACCACAGAATCAGATATAAAAGAATGTGAAGCGCCCGAATCAAAAAGAGTTCTAACAAGATGATTGGAAAGAGAAATCAAACATTCAATGGAAACTTTCCTACCTCTGTCTGGCGCACTGTCCATGAGAGCATACACCTTCCCTCCTAAAGATCCTGCCCTTTGACCCTATCCTTTCTTCTTCGGTCACTCCTTAGAAAAGTGTCTGACCTCTCCACAATTTAAATAAGCATTCTTCTTTCTTTTGCAGTCCTTGATCAAGTGACCCTCGCGTCCGCAATTATGACACTTCCTGTTTTCTCTAGCCTTGCTGTCCTTTCCGCCCTTCTTTCGTTTTGTTGTCCTTTCTTGGGCCACACTTTCTCGTTTTGTGTTTCCTCAACCTTAGCTTACTTTCTTTTCACCTTTATCTTCTACATGCATTAATGCCATATCTACGAGCCTTTCAGAAGTTGCTCTCATCGGAATATGATACATAGCCAACCCATGTAGGGGTTCATTCAATCTCTAGTAAACCGAAAAGCTTTCTTATGTGGGGTATCTAATAACTCCAACCCAAACCTCGCCAGTGATTGAATATGTTAACATAATCTTTGACAGTCATGCCTCCTTGCTTAAGTGCAAGAAACTTTTCCATTTGCATATTCTTTTTAGCTTGAGAAAGAAACTTCATTTCAAACCTCTACCAAAAATCATCCCAAGTCTCCACTAGACTCCCTGCTTGCGTCTCTTCCCACCACAATGAAGCCTCATCTTACAACGGCCAACAGAATCTTCCTACGATCGTCAACTTCGAAAATTCCAAACAAATCCTCTGTCTCTTTAAGCCAATTCCTTGCCTCTGTGAAAGTTTCAATTCCTTGGAATGAATTTCCACCCATAGCATAGAAATATTTGCAAATCTTAGAGAAATTATCTGCTCGCAGAGGAAGAGGATGAGGAATAGCGTGTGCAGCTGAGGGAGGAATGTATGCTTGACCACCTGCAGGCGCCATGGCCTCTAGATACCGAGATACCTATGGAACCAACCCGGTATCGTAACCCCCTCAAGAATATAAGGTTCCCTAGACATGCAGAATAGAAAGGAAAAATGGATTCAAACAGAGAATCGAAAGATATAACATATGGCTTTGGGGAATATGTTTTTCAAAACAGACTTTTCTTTTGAAAATGCTTTCTTTTAAAACCTTTTTTAAAACAATTTTCAAAATCTTTTATCCGACCTGGTAGTCTTCGGCTCTGATACCAAATGTGACACCCCACATCCGTTAATGTCACTCATTAAGAGAATGCATTAATTTCGTGAAGCATTATAGGTAAACAGATTCAGAAATATTAGAAGACAGATATATAAAATGACAGCGGAATTTAAATTTTTTTTAAGCAGAAAACATCGTAGTTCAAAACAAAGTTACATCATAAGTCTGAAATACATAAAACCCAGTACATCAACTTAAAACTTCTGTTTTGTGCTTAAATCATCAGAGTACAATAAACATGAAAAGTGCATAATCCCTATAAACATAGCCATAGTAGAAAAGGTATGAAATCAAGAAGTACATCTAAGCAGCTCCAAGCAGAATCCTGATGAAGCTTGAGTATTCCCACCCTGAGAACCTTGGAGGAGGGGGGAGGGAGGGAAAAGGAAGTGAAAGAAGAGGAAACAAAATGGCATAAAGTCTGGCGAGTCCATTTACTTTTAGCATATAAATAAGTAAAAGCATCATGACAAGCATATAAGCTGGATAAGAGGATAACAACATATAAGGCAGGTATGACAAGGTAAACATGACAAACTGAACAGAACATATACGTATAGCGCTTCTCCAATAATTTTCTCTTTCTCTGCACCAATACTAGTATCATATGAACGAGATGATCCCCAAAAAGTATAAGATGGTAGATTTAGGTGTACTTCTAGTGAGAGGTTTTACCCCCACACAATAACAGGCAGCCCAACTGAACATACCGACGTTACCCCTAAGGATAATAACGGGTTCCTAAACATACCAGAGTCCAGGTGTACCCGAATTACTACATTAATCGATCGGCTCCCTACTCTGTAGATACCTTATGCTGGCCTTACATTAGGATGTATCACTTCCTAAAGTGGCAACCTGTTATTTTCAGGATGTGCACAACCATATCCACATGTGTCACGGCGTCTTAGCCTCCCTTGTTCGAACCCATGCACGCACATGACCCCGCCGAATACGCCGCCCACACTGTCCCGTCTTTTGGATCTCTTACAATCAGCCCAGTAAGCGTGCCCCAACTCTGACCTAGTTCAGAGTACTGATTTGATACCTATATGTGGGTTACTGACTGAAACGAGTCCCACACACAAGATGCATCCCCACTACTAGGATTTCCGCAGGTTGTGCCATACAAGTGTAAAAAAATTGCATAACTCCACAGGTTAAATTTGTGGGCCAATATATAAATATTACCCACCACCCCAAGATATACTTAACCCTCCCACTGTTTCTAGCAAGTTTACTTAACCCCTACTCAAGTTAACATGTTCATGTAATCCCTATGGATTCAACCAGGCTAAGTATTAAATTCATTACCATTTATTAATTTATGGTTATAATGCGCTAGACCTCCCACATTAAGCCTACAACTTATGGATGCTGGATATGCCGGGCGGGTCCGAGCAGACTTCTTCCACAAGTCGGACTTAACCTCATGTCTTAGCCCATTGCATGTTTGTGCACTAGACCCCTCATATTAGATTCACCACTTGTGTTCGCTGGATATGCCGGGCGGGTCCGGGAAGACTTCTACCACAAGTGTAATCTAACCTTATGTCTAAGCGCGGTTACAGTTTCTAACTAATGTAAATCTAGGCATATTCACTACTTGACAATTATCCCTATTTCATTATAGGTTTTCATGCCCCTTTCCAAGTCATATTCATCATGTACCATATGCCCTAAATTAAGATCTAAACCACAATTTGATTTATGCTCCAAATCCATATTCATGTATTGAATTCAAGTTATGCCCAAATTTTCCAATACAAGTTATGCCCCAATTTTAACATTTTCCCCCCGTTCTCAATTTCATGCATTCGCATATTTCAGCGGTATGCCTTGGCTCGAAGTTAGCCTGGCTATAAAATAAAAAGGGAAAAGAAGAAGGGAAGAGAACAAAAATAAATATAATAACACGATTGACATATGATGGCAAGAATAGGCATAACAACTGAATAAGCATATAGTGACAAAATTGGGCATAATGACAAGATAAGCATTTAAGAACAGATCTGGTGAACATGTGATAATAGAACTGATTCTAACATAATAGGGACATCATAAACAGACATGATGAGATCTAAATAGTGAATTAGATCTACAAATAATGGAAGATTTGACATGATAAATAGGAATAGGCTTAGATCCAATTCATAGTCATGTCAAAATAACTTAGATACACAGGTTATGGCTAATCTGATATGATTCAATCAATCACAAGCTCAGATCCAATTCATAGACATGTCAAAAATAACTTTTATGTGTTTATATCTAAAAAATAACATAGACTCAAAGAGAATTGGTCTAAGAAAACCGAGGAAAGCGTTTTGATGTTGAATCGACGATCTTTGAATATGTATGAATCGTTGTTGCTGAAGAAAAGGTTATTTAATCAGAGTTGGAGCAGCATCTCACTGTCGCCGTTGATTTATATGAATAAAACAATGGGTATAGGGTCTTATTTATAGCTATTAGCCAACAAACAAAGCTTAGAATTCAATTTACGTTCAGAACCAGGAATCTTCCCAGATCTGTATGGGGATCCACCCCCCTTAGTGTGTCGACCCAAGGGCCGACACAGGGGTCGACTCCCCCTTAGTGGGTCGACCCATGGGTCGACACCAATGGGCCGAAATTTTCTCACTTCCTTTTCTGTTGTTCGATTTTGAATTTATTTGAATTCTGGATTTATTTTATTTATATATAAGTGGCTTATGTATATAAAAACTTCAAACCTTAATATCTTCTTTATACGATGTCTGTTTTATGCAAACTCAGAGTCTAACTTAAGCAGAATTCCAATACAAACGCAATGACGCAATCCGTTTCACTTAGTTCCCAATATTTAATTAAGTATTCTTTAGTTTATCATCTTAACGTGTTACAAAATTACGGGGTGTTACATTTGGTCTGAATTGTTTTGGTTTTCTTTTGTTTGAATGCCTACTTCTTTTGATTTAAGTGCTCACATGAAATTGCTCGGGGTGTAATTGCTCAGGGTGCAATCCTGAATTGCGCCCTAGGTATAAATTAAGAAAAAATTCTCTCTGTTTGCTATAGGCGGAATCCAAGAAAGCGCCAACTCTCAGGGCGCAATCCTGTATTCTGCCTATAGCAAACATAGAGCATTTTGCCTTGATTTAGGCCTGGGGCATAATTCCGGATTGTGCACCGAGCAATTTCCTGTTATTTCGACTTGTTTTGGTTTGGTTTGAATGGTTTGAATGCTGATATAATTTCCGCAGTTTTAACAATTGCACTCCTTCTCTGTATAAAATTCGAAATAGAGGCGTTGTCCTTCTGTGTATACACTGTTCAAACAATAGCTCAAAACACATAACTTTGCGACAAATAAACAAGCAAACACATTTATACCAAATAATAATACGAACGACCTTAATATAGTCCATCTACATTTTAGAACCAACCATCGCACTTAAGTTATGAAAATGAACTAGAACGAGTGACACAATATTACAAACGACCTAAATATAGTCCACCATCGCACTATAGGCAAACAAACTACTGATTACAGTCAAATCGCATCTGTTCAATAACATTTTGGAGACGTCTTATCTCTTGTTCTACTTTATTTGCATATGCTATTCCCTTTGGGCGCAAAGGTTCGTCTATCCATTCTGTGCAATTGCATCCATTTGGATAAGATGGACATTTCTAAATGCGCTAACCTATATTGTTGCCATCTGCTTGAACCACAACTTTAACCGCATAACCGCAGTAGCAAAAAACTAGATAAGAATCAACTTCTTGTTCATACGGTGGTACTCGATATACCTCAACTTCTTACCGTGGTTGAGTGACTGACTGTTCATACGAAAGTTGAATATGTGGTTTTTGAGGTTCATGTGGAGGTTTTACGTTCGCCTGTTCATACGGTGGTTCATCCTGAGGTCTCATTAGGTTTAGATGTGGGAATTCTTCCGCAAGCTCCTGAAGTCTCATCTGCTCATACGCCTATTCATCGGTCTATATATAATGATGGCCAAGTAGGCATTTTGTCTGAGTAATAAATGAATGAGGTAGCACAAGAATGGGAACAAGCTTATCTATATATGAAGATGTGAAGCCCTTGGTTGTGGTCAAAAAAGTAAAAGTAAAATAGTTGTTGCCTACTACATAGCTATCCATTGATCAACGGCCCGTACTGAGTCACATTGACCAGTCAATGTTAAAACTATATGCATCGGGGAGCAATCTTGAATTGCGCCCCGATGCATTTTTTTCCTTTCTAATACTGGCGCAATCTGGGATTGCGCCAGAACATTCTTAATTGCACATGTGTACAGGCGCAATCCTGGATTGCGCCAGTACTACCTGGCTAACTCAGTGCTGAGTTGGCCAGAAGTGGGCTATTTTTGCAAATTTTTGTAAATTATGGTTATTAATGAAATAAATAAAAAAGAGTCTAAAATGAAAAAATACCCCTAATTCTACAATTTAAAAACAAATACGTTTACATTAATAGAAAAATATGAAAAATTTTAGTTTCTCAGTGATAATATGTTAATAATAAATAAGTTTACATTAATAGGAAAATACAAAAATTACGGGATAAAACCAGTGTCGGCCAAGTGCGATTGCTTCCCTAGGCAAAGGGCATTGGAAAAAAGAATGGAAAACAAACAAAACCCTAAAATTGCGTCTAATCTATTAAATAATAGTAAAGTAGAAGAATTTTAAGCTCTCACATTAATTTTAGGAGCTATCTCCATTCTCCTTAATTATCTCTGATTTCAGATATTTTATTTTTAAAATTCTAATATCTGTCATTTTATAATTATTTACTAATTTTTTACACTATTTTTACATTCAAACATCTAATTTTAAAAAATTCTATATTATTAACAAATGTTTCCCGGTTTTCTCCTAATATTTTACATTGAAATCCACATATTTAAATTAACTAGTAAATCCAAATTTTAAACCAACCGATAAAGTTAGTCAACCAATATTTGAAAATTTTCAACATGCGTACTACAGATACGTCAACAATTTGGTAATAATAACATTTATATACAAAAATATATAAATTGCATATTGCAAATTATTTACATTATTGAAAAAAAAAATGTTATAATAATTCATCAACGAATTTATCAAATTTTAGAATGTAGAATTTCATTAACTTTAGCATCTAATTTTTTTTATAATTACCCTAAAACCCTTCTCAATTCTCTATTAATATTTTACCCTCAAGTCCGTATATCTAATTAATTCTGTAAATATTAAATTTAAGCTATTTAAATATTTGTTTAACTATCACTTTTTTTGAGCAAATGGATGTGTCAAATAAATCCTAAAAATACGATAATTTCAGTATATATATATATATGGTTAATGATATTGTTTACCATGATATCACGACAATATATGGTTGAATACAAAGATAAAATTGTTTAAAAACAAAAACTATGTAATAAATAAAAGATCCTCTCAGTTACAAATACATACAAAGTCTTTTTTAGTTTTTTTCATCTCTTACATTCAACTCTTTAATTGAATTAGTTGTGTTGAATATAAAATATATAAATAACTCAAATTATTAACATTCATTTCCTTTATTTATATATCTTTATAGAAATGAGAGCTAAATGTACATACAAATTACTACACAACCAGAATGATAAAGTTATCTATTCATGCATGCGTTTAATAATTATATATCACAAAACATAAATTATTAACATCTATATTATTAAGAAATTTAGTTTTTTTGGGCTAAGACATTAATAGTTAGATATATACGTAGATAGGGATTATTGAATATTATTTTAGTTTGCAATTGATATATCACAATTAAATTTGAAAATGCTGTATATAGAATACTATTTTAATAATAAATAAAATACAATTATTATTGTTAACAACATTTTTGTGTGAAACGCACGGGTTATACACTAGTGGGAGTTAATCCAAGATCTGCATCATTACTTTCAGCTATCAAAGGGCACTAAACCACCAAGCCACACATTAATTTCTAAATAAGTTACCCTTCTACTACAACAAATACATAATTTTTAAAGTCTTCAAATATTTTCTACTATCCCTGGCCATCTCCGACACTGTTGCCTTAGGCGAATGTCTCGGCTGCCTCCTCCCGGGGCCAGACTTGGATAAAACTATAATTAACACATAAGTACACACATTACAATACAAAAATGCAACAATCTCTTAATACCAATACAATATCATCCTAACACACGTAAACTCTTAACTGAAACCAACATAACATCGTATGTTACTTTGGTAAAATGCCCCTTTAACGTGATTTTTTTCGACAATGTATTGGTACTAGCATTTAAAATCCTAATACAATCTTAATTCGACTACGACAAATCATCAAGCTCAAAGTGCTACGGTTCTGAATATGAAATAACCTTCTGTGCGATCCAACTTTAAAACCCTAAAAAATATCTATGCTAACCAGAACCGTAGCACTTTGAGCTTGATAGTTTGTCGTAGTCGAATCAAGATTGTATTAGGATTTTAAATGCTAGTACCAATACATTGTCAAAAAAATCGAGTTAAAGGGGCATTTTAAATGCTAACCAACTCAAAGATTGTATCACGATTTTTCAAATTTGAGGAAAAACTATTATTTTACTCTTTCAATTTTTCACATAGTTAATTTAACAAATAATCAATGTACATTTTTACTATACATTTTATGAATCATTGTTGAGCTGAACCTTTTTCATATTCACAAATAATAAAATTTACCATTTCAAGCTAACTAATTATTATAGAATTATATTAACTTCTATAATAAGGTCATTTATATGGTTCTAACCTCTCGACTAGCTCCGTTTCTAGAATGTATTGTTTCATCTTCTCAGGTTGGGTTTGTAAAAGGATGTTTGATCACTGACAACGTCCTTTTGTCTCAGGAGCTTGTTTCCCAGATAGATCGAAAGGTCAGAGGACAAAACGTGGTTGTGAAGCTGGACATGGCTAAGGCTTACAACCCCATGTCTTGGTTTTTTGTTTTTAAGGTTCTGAGGGCTTTCGGGTTTCCAGAACCCCTTATCGATCTTGTTTGGAGGCTCATCTCCAACTGTTGTTTTTCCGTTCTTATTAACAGATCGGCCAATGGGTATTTTAAGGCGGGTAGGGGGCATCGTCAAGGAGACCCCCTAATACCTTCCCTCTTTATCATCGCTACTGAGGCTTTCGTACGTTAATCGCATTCGCTTACGGTTGAAAATCAGATTCAGAGGTTTGGTATTCCTACAGGATGCCCTATTATCTATTCCATATCATTCGCTGACGACGTTGTTATTTTCACTAATGACAATCATCTTTCTATTCTTCGGCTTCTCAGCCTTATTCAGCAGTATGAGATGCGCTCGAGCCAACTCGTAATACTGCTGAAAGTTTTTTTGTTCCTGCGAAAGATTTGACTCCGGTTAGATCTTCTTTGATCGAAGACTTAACCGGGTTCAAAGCAAAATCCCTTCCCCTTCCTTACCTTGGTATTGTACTATACAGAGGTGGCAAGCTCAACGCCACTTTCAATCCCTTGTCTTATAAAGTAAGGGGCAAGCTTATTCGTTGGAATGTAGCTCTTCTTTCTCAAGCGGGGAGACTAGTTCTCATTAAGTCAGTAGTGGACTCTATAGAATCACATGTCTTTGCGGCTATGACTCTGACTGCTTCCTTCTTTCTTCTTCCGTTCTTATCGCTCATTGGCTGCGTCCTTTTTCTAGGGTAAAAAGTATAACGTTAATTGACATCATTGGCTGTCTTGGAACGTCGTTTTCCATCCTAAAAGGGAGAGAGGTCTGGGTCTCCCTAATCCAATGGATGTCTGTAATGCCTTTGCTTCTAAGTTGCAGGTTAGGTTTGGGGCGATCGATTCCTTGTGGGCTTCGTTCCTTCATGCTAAATACCATAGGCTAACTAGTGCGAATTTCAGTGGTTCCCCATCCCGTGAGATGTGGAAACAAATGCAATCTATTAAAGATATTTCATACTCACATGGTGGTGGATCCGGATGGGATGGCAATACTTTCTCGATTCGTGCAGCGTGGAATTCGATCAGGAACCCGACTCAACGACTCCATATCTTTTCTTTCATTTGGGATGTCCGCATTTCTCTAAAGGTTTCTTTGTTTATATGGTGAACCTTACATGATGGGTTACCACTAGACGAGAACCTTTAGAGAATTGCCATCCCTAGCGTGTCTTGTTGCAGGTGCTACGGATTAGGTGAGTTGGAATCTTTAATTCTCCTGTTTTTCCGTAGCAATTCTACTACCGTAGTTTGGAATTACTTCGGGAATCTTATAGGTCTCTGAGGTAACGTCTCTCCCTCTCAGTATTTACTGAGGCTCTGGTGGGCAGGTATCTCAGGTAAATCTATTTGCTCGATCCTTTTTTGCCTTATCCCTTGCTCATCTGCTGGCATATATGGTGCGCGCGGAATAAGTCAATATTTGACGAAATTCCTATGGGCCCTCCTATAAACATTCTATGGGTAAGGAATGACGTTTTCCTTGCTTTCCGTCGTAGGCCGTTTAGGGGACTGCTGGGCTCCCGTTCGAGGAGGTTGGCAGATTTATTTTCATTTTTTACTGTTTCGTCTGCTCTTAGGGCGGGGATCGGCTGAAGTCGCTCCGGTTTTTTAATCTCGGGCGCTTAAGTCAGGCTCCCCCTATCATTCTCACATCTCTCCTCCCACTTCCCGTCCCCCTTTTCATTATTATGTTGTTTGCAAGTGACGCATGTTTAGGTTTTAAAGATTGTTCAGGCAAGTTCTCTATGCGTGTGGCTCACTGAGGATATACTCTGGAACATATTACAGATGGAGCATAGGATGGGGAGCAGGAGGTTTTATCTGGTCTTTCTTATATGGAACAGGAGTTTTCAGATGTTTGGATTATCGGCTTGTCCTCTTCTAGAAGCTCGTGCTGGCGCTCTGTCCTTGTTCTTTGGACTTGTGGGTTCTTTGGTGTCTTTGTTGGTAAGCGACTATAGAGGATTCATTTGGCTTTGGTTACTTTCTTCGTTTGTTCCTTGTTGTATTAGTTTGTATTAGCCAATGGCATATTGTATCTTTTTGCCTTGTGTATGTGTGTGCACAGATTGTGTAGCCATCTCTACATAATCTGATTTTGTGAGCCGTTGGAGAATGGTTGGATTCTCTGTTTTGTTTTATTTATATATATTTTGGTTAAAAAAATTATTATAGAATTAATCCGATTAATATTTATCATGATCTATTTTTAGACTAATTGTTTTACAATAAAATGTATTAATTAAAATTAGTAAATTTACAACATAAATTGAAATAATTTTACGTTTTATTCAACTGTATTTACATTTCGAACATCGAAATAATTCCATCGCTTTCTTTTGAAAACAAATTCCCAATTCCCATTTTAGTTCATCCTTGAATTTATATTTCCAATTTATTTAATACAGTTATTTCATCCCTTTTAAAAATATCGTTTATAAACCAAACTACTTGTTTTATATAATTGTAATAACCCGGAAAATCTGAGCCAATTTAAAATTATTATTTTGGCAATTTTAGTGAACATTGAGTATTTAAAATGAATTATTTTAAATAATAACGACGAGAAATTTATTTTGAATAGAATTAGAAGGTATATATTTATATATATCGTCGTTAGAATACAAATATTTTATTTTAATTATAAAAGGAATTGAAAATGGCGTGGTAGTTTGAAAATTCGATTTCAAATTTGAAATGAATGTACAGGATTCAAAATAAACCGGATTTTAGCGAAACCAAAATATTAGAATCTATTTGAGAATATCTTTCCAACGAATCCGAAAAATTGAAATTTCATAGCACGAATAAAAATTTATGCCCAATTGAAAATTCAGAATAGTCGCTATGGAATTCTGGCCCTTAAAAATGGAAATTTTGCAAACGACCCCTGTTTTCGACGAAACCACTTTTCTTAAATCCGGGATGTTGAATTATTGCTAGATTCCAAAATTCATAATTTTTCGAATCAATATGTCAGCGTGGCGAAGTAAAACGTGTTTTAACCGTTCAAGATCGACCAGAAAATGACCATTTTTCAAACGGTTTTCAAATTGGATGAAATTAGTTTTGTTAAGACCGTATCGTCAATACAAAGCCAGAAATAAGTTTTCTGGAATTTTTAGAGTCTGTATATAACCCCGGTAAATTGAAATGTATGTTTAAAATTCAATATAATGATTTAAATGTTAATTTAAATGAAAATAGATCGAAACGTTGGAATTGGCTCACGGGACATATCCCATTGCATTCGGAATAGGGGTATTTAGCTAGGGGCAACAGTCGTTGGGTCTGATTATGAGTTCATCACTATGTTGAATTTTGAAATGAAGTGAAAGAATAAAATAAAATAAATTATATAAATATGTAATGGGCCCCTCCATTTCATTCCTAAACCTAAATCCCGCCTCCAGAAAATAAATTCGAGTTCCCTCAAATCGCGATGGCGATAAGCGCTCGTGCCTCCCTCCGTTCTTCGTGCCTCCTCCTCCGATCTTCACGTGTCCGCCCCCTCGGCATCGCGAGACCCCCTCCTTCTTCCGATTTGAGTTCTCCCAAAGCACCCCTTGACAAACCCTAGCTCCTATGCTCGACACAGTCGCCGCCTCCCTGAACGGACCCCACCCATCTCGTGCACCAGTCCTCCGACCCCACCAGCGGGCAGCTTCCCCCCTTTTCAGTTGATGGTAGTGAACCTCCCCCTCCTTCCTTGATCAATGTAAGTTCTTTTATTTTCTTTCTGATTTTGTTTTGCTTATATGAATATAATTTTTATATATAAAAATGAAAAGAAAAGATTATATTTTTAGATCAGAAAAGGCATGATTTTTATTAGAAAAGTTAGATTTTTATGTGGATTTTTAGCAAAGTAAAGATCGGATTTTTTTAGCAAAGTAAAGATCAGATTTTTAACATATAAAGATTATATTTTTATATAGGGTAAAGATTATATTTTTATATAGAATAAGGATTATATTTTTATATAGAGTAAAGATTATATTTTTATATAATTGAAAAGATTATATTTTTATTAAAGAAAAGGTTTGATTTTCATATATGCACATAGCGAATGAAGAAAGGATTTTTATAGTACAAACAACATTATAAAAATAAGATTTTTATCTATGAAGTAGAGTCATAAAAATTTAATTTTTATATATTCATGTAGCGATAAAAATTCGATTTTTATATACATGAAGTAGAAATAAGGGTATGAACTTTATTTATACCATAGTATAATAAAAATACGATTTTTATTATATGTATAACGAGAATATAAAATTGTGATTTTTATATATGTAGCGAATACGGACGACGAGAGTGACAAAAGGCGAGAACGGCGAAGATTTTCTACATATGAAGAGTCGCGGCGAACTGGTTTAGCAAAGCTGTGAGAACTCCTCACTTTTATTTTAATTTCTAGTTTGAAATATATACTAGGATGCAGACGGTGCTTAGCAGCACCTGACACCCGTCGTCCACAGACCATGGATGACTTGTTTGTTTGATTGATGTGTTGTGAAATTTTATTGTGTGAAGTGTAACGGAATAAAATATTTTATAGTTGAAAATATTTTATAGTTAAAAATATAATTTTTAACGTGTATATAAAATAATAATTTATAAACAAATCAGACGATTTGTTTATGTACACCCATTTGACTGATATTGATTGGGACGATAAATTTTACACATCGCCCAACTGCACAAATAAAAATCTGTGTTTGTTGATTGGAAACCCCACACGGGTGTTGGGATGATATTTGGCGTACACAAATCCCAATTAATTAGCTGTATGTCGATCGATTGGTTGACAGACTGTGTAAGCGTTTGTTATTTATATTTAATGCTTAAGCAGTTTTGTGGTGCATTCTGGATGATGGTTGATGATTTATCGTTGCTATTATATAGATGTGTTACAGGGAATCCATATAATTAAAATTATATGGTAATTAATTGGGCCTCATTCCAATTTGGAAAATAAAGAATAAAAGAAAATTCATATGTTGAATAAAATATATATTCATGTGTTGAATAAAAGAAAATTCATGTGTTGAATAAAATATATATTCATGTGTTGAATAAAAGAAAATTCATGTGTTGAATAAAATATATATTCATGTGTTGAATAAAAGGGAATTCATGTGTTGAACGAAATATTTATACAATAAAGTTCACATTTTTATTGTAAGTAAGAATTAATAGATATTCATGTGTTGAATAAAGTATATATTCATGTGTTGAAGAAAATATTCATTTGTTGAATAGAATAACGAAGCTATTGAGATATATAAAGCCGTGTTGGTTAGATTGACGCCATTTTGACATGAACGATATTTATATCGGTTTTATTCATTTTTATAATGAATATCGAAAAGGAATTGATTTCAAAATCTAATGTTTTGAAAATATTATCATGTATATATCGATGATATGGAATATTCAATATTGATTAGAAATTGAATAGTAAGTGTAAATCGTTTTGAAAACGAATTTAAAACGATTTATAAAATACGTTTTGAAAGGAAATCGACGAAATATATAATATATACGTATTATATATATAATGGCCTAAATAGAACGCACCGCGCTGCAGCAGTTCGCGAATTTCGACCGTTGACTTCGAACGGATATTACGGGAGATCCGACCGTCGGATTCTCCTAAAACCGGAACCGTTGGGTTCGTATCGAAAAGAGCTCTCTAACGAATGTTAGAGATTTGAAATCTAATGGATGGATTTGGAATTATGTCCAAATCAAATTTGGAAAAGGTCGCTGTAAGTGCAGTTCGATGGCCGTTTATGGAAATCGACTGTACGGGCCTTGATAAAATTATTAAAAATAGTAATAATTTGTGTAAAATCATAAGAATTGATTTGGAAAGAATTGGGATGAAAAACTCCATATTTGAAAAGATAAAAATAGATTTTTATCGAAATGAACTAGTTTTGAACAAGAATTATAATCCATTTATTTTTGAACTAAATAAATTGGATTTGAAAGGGTTTTAAAAGTAAGTAGAATTTCCAATAATTGAATTGGGATGGATTTGAATCGAAATTGTCTTTGGAATATTTCGATGTTGGATTTCGTGATTGTATAGATATTGTTACGGAAATTTGAAAGATATATTTATATCGTTATTTCCAATACGATATTTGTTGATCGTAGAATTTGATATTGAATATAAGCCGATATATTTTGTATTCAGAGCCTTGTATTTAATATCAAATGGGATTTGGGTTTGTCGTGAATGGTGTCTTCATTAACAATGTTCTTAAACCTAGTTTAGAAAAAGATTAAATCTTTTTATTTAGATTTAATGAAGTATACCAATTAAATGTTATTTAATTGGAACTGAGTTTGAATTGATTTTTAGGTTTATCGTGAATGGTGTTTTAAATAACACTTGTTCTTTAACCTAATAATTAATGGAATGTGAATTGTGTTTATCGTGAACTGTGTTTTAACGACATTCGTTCTTTAACCCGATTTACAATGAAATTTGATTTAGAATCTATAAATCTTTTGTTAAGATTTAAAGGAGATTTTCCAAAGTAAAGTTTTCCAATTTAATAAAATAAATTGGAATGGAATTCGATTTGGTTATAATCGAAGTGAATTTCTTTGGAGGAAGACAACTAATATATCTAGAATTTAAAAGGCTTTGCCGTTATTCCATTTATATTATTAGTCGAATATGGAAGTTTATTTCGGTTATATATATATATATATATATCGATTTGTTTTCCATGAAGATTCCATTGTAATTGGAATGAGATTTTGGGTTTATCGTGAACTGTGTTTTAAATGACATTGGTTCTTTAACCCAGTTAAAGACAGGATATGATTTCCCAAGTTAAATAATCACTGATAGTGATTTTTGGGAAGATTAAAACCAAGTGGAGTTCTAATGAATCTTTAATTAGATTGAAATGATCGAGAATGGAGTATCACCGGTTTTGCTCCCGGCGATAGTTAAATCTTTAATTAGATTTGAACGTGAAATGGTAATTGAATTTACCGATAACACCGTGGTGTTAGATATGAAGTATTACCAGTTTTACTTCATGGGATGAATACGTTGGGATTGGGAAATTAAAACAAATGATTATTTCGGTAAGTTTCGTTAACCCCGACTAGTTTTGATAAACCATAATTTGGCTTGAATTGATATTAAAAATAGGATTAAAGAATAAATTTAAAAGAATTTATCTTTGATAAAATTAATGGGAACCTTTCCCAACGTATATGAATATTTTAATAAAAGAATAATCTGAATTGGAATGAGGCGTATGTTGTGTTTGTGTAACACTTGTTTATTATATACGCGAGTTATTCAGAAAGACCGGGTTTATCCGATTCTGAATAACTGATTCGACGATGTGTCGAGGATGAAGACGGTGGTCGAAGACCGGATGTCTTCACATCGTTTGGATAATTACTGATGATCTTGATTGGGTTGTACACCCAAGAGGAGGGAATCAGTTGGTGATCGTCTAGACGTACTTGGAGATTGATGGATATGCGAGGTACAAGGTGCCTCCTGTTTCGTTCAGGCCTAGAACGGACTTGTAAATTGACTGTGTGTCTGACATTGGATATCATTATGTGTGATTGATGGATATCGGTTGCATGGAGTGGTTTGACTGTGTGGCATGCTAAGATGCAAATGATCAAGGCTTTTGTTGAAAAGAAAAGTCTTGTGGTTGATGATCAAAGCACCACCTATGTGGCTTAGCTTTGTGTAGCGTTAATTCACGAGCCAGACACCCCGGTTGTGAACCAAAAACGGGAGAGCACCTCAGGGAGGACATGCGTTTCCTTCTAGCTAGGGTGGTGTCAGTGACCTACCAGCCCTGACATTTATATTATTTTCACCTGTGTGGTTGTTGGATTGCGAGGTGCCTCAAATATATCAGTCACTATGTGGAGCCGATGGAGTCATTTGGCTCATTGACGCCCCAAAGGGCGGGGAAACGCAGTGCTCAGGCATTTTAATCTATATCCGTGGACCGGTCCTGACGATCCAAGGGCCCACCTAAGTCTGGGTCCTGAGACACGGGCTAGAGCGTCTCGAAGCGGTGAGGTCGATCCCTTGCCTCGGTTCACAGATGGAAATCCAACTTCCAATACGTGACATTTGCGGTTTTAATTGTAGAGCCTAGTATTGGCGACGTGATATATGGTACCCATGCCGTCTAGGATTGATACACCTATATTTGAAGTTGTTTTATACACTATGCACTTATAATAGTATCAATTTATTTGTTTTTAACGTACCAAGCACGTTTGGCTATTATAAGGGAAAACCCTATCCTCCGGCTTGTGTTGCATTATGTGGTGGGACCTGGGTCTTATAATAGCTTCATTTTTCCAAAAAGCATTGCGCTGTTTTGTTATATGCACTGGTATTCTTGGGAGGAAACCCGTTCCGTGTTATACGGCGTGGTCCCTTGGTATACCTGATTTAAAGTATATTTTTAAATAACTGTTTTAGTTCTCACACCAGTCACATGACTGACCTGGAGTTTATTGTTTTAACCTAAACTCTGGGTGCCCTTATTTTGACATAGGCAGCTACTAGTGTTGGTTTTGCAGATTTATATCAACAGGATCCTGATTTACAGCTGAAACGATATCCGGAAAGCTCTGTATCCGTATATCTCTTTCAGTGTTGTATTGTATTATTTTTCCGCTGCAGTAATGTAATTAAATCTGTGATATTTATCTGATGTATAATATTTATTCATACTCTGTATATTCTTGTATTCTGATGGAATTGTTGTAATAAGCAATGAAATGTTCTTCTGTTTGTGTTCTGATTCGCCTTGTCCTCACAGCAATCCATGATTACCCGTAAGGGAGATTTCGGGCCGTCTCATTTTGGTATCAGAGCTTTGGTTTACAAAGCTCGAGAAAAAGACATACTAGAACCGAACGAAAGAATTCATTAGAGATTGGATTAGTAATATCCAACTATAATGACTCGTTAGAGATGGGAAGAGTAGTATCCTAGAACGAAAGTGAAGAGTGATATTTAGAAAATAAAACTGAAAACAATTTTTGTTTTGAAAATTTAAATCAATTATTCGTATTTGAATATTTATTTGTATTGAATTTGGACAATCCAATATATAAAGATTTTGCATATACGTCTGATCCACGGGTATTTGAAGTTTTAATATACTGATTGATATAGAATCACACTCTAGTCGCCCGAGGATGAAACTATTGATGACTATATAGCATCAGTAGTTTGCGTTCGAGTTTCGAAAGTGGGATTTTTATATATTTCCATTGGCTGGTGTGAGAACCAAAATATAGTTAGAATATATCGTTGTGACTTGGCATCAAAAATGGATTTATATATATATATATATATATATATATATACAAATTACGAATTTCAAATGTTAATCAACTAATTGATTGATGACTGTGTTGTTTGATTATTAGTTTAACTAATGAGATTGTTGAAACTAATATGTACAAGAATGGTAAATGTAGCCAAATTGAACCAAATATTGAACTGCATTGAAAATTGTTTCAAATTGCATGCATATACATGTTTATCCATTGAACAGGTCATAGCAAGGGGGCTAGGGAAGAGGAATAAAATTGTTTGCCCGACAAATAGGTACATGTTTATTGTATTTCTTGGGGTTTTGGAAAATTTTATGAACCGATTGGCTGTTTCTTTTTCTTTATGGATTGTAGAGGCCTGTATGGCAATTTCGGGATTTTCCCGGTGCTCCCGTGTAGGGGAAGTTATGGCGAATGATTTTGAAAATTTAGGGTGTTAGCCAAATTTTTGAAAAACTTGAAAAATTCTTAGAAACTGAAAAGTTAAAGAACTTAAGCCATAATGAAAACAATGAAAGTTGAGTTGGTTTGTAAAAAAACTTTTAGCTTTGTTCCTTTTCGCGGACGAAAATTTTTAAGAGGGGGAGGTTGTAATAACCTGGAAAATCTGAGCCAATTTAAAAATTTTATTTTGGCATTTTTAGTATTTAAAATGAATTATTTTAAATAACAATGACGAGAAATTTATTTTGAATAGAATTAGAATGTATATATTTATATAGATCATCATTAGAATATAAACATTATATTTTAATTATAAAAGGAATTGAAAATGGCGCGGTAGTTTGAAAATTCGATTTCAAATTTCAAATGAATGTACAGGATTCAAAGTAAACCTGATTTTAGCGAAACCAAAAATATTAGAATCTATTTGAGAATATATTTCCAACGAATCCGAAATATTGAAATTTCATAGCGGGAATAAAAAGCTATGCCCAATTGAAAATTCAGAATAGTCGCTATGGAATTCTGGCCCTTAAAAATGGAAATTTTGCAAATGACCTCTGTTTTCGACAAAACCACTTTTGTTGGATCCGGGATGTTGAATTATTGCTAGATTTCAAAATTCATAATTTTTCGAATCAATATGTGAGTGTGGCGAATTAAAACGTGTTTTAACAGTTTTAGTCAATTTCGATCGACTAGAAAATGACCATTTTTCAAACGGTCTTCAAATTGGACGAAATTAGTTTTGTTAATGCCGTATCGTCAATACGAAGCCAGAAATAATTTTCCTGGAATTTTTAGAGTCTGTATGTAACCCCAGTAAACTGAAATGTTTGTTTAAAATTCAATATAATGACTTAAATGTTAATTTTAATGAAAATTGATCGAAACGATGGAATTGGCTCACGGGACATATCCCATTGCATTCAGAATAGGGGCAATTAGCTAGGGGCGACAGTCGTTGGGTTTGATTTAGAGTTCATCACTAAGTTGAATTTTGAAATGAAGTGAAAGAATAAAATAAAATAAATTATATAAATATATAATGGCCCCCTCCCTTTCATTCCTAAACCTAAATCCCGCCTCCAAAAAATAAAATCGGGCTCCCTCAAATCGCGATGGCGATAAACGCTCGTGCCTCCCTCCGTTCTTCGTGCGTCCTCCTCCGATCTTCACGTGTCCGCCCCCTCGGCATCGCGAGACCCCCTCCTTCTTCCGATTCGAGTTCCCCCAAAGCACCCCTCGACGAACCCTAGCCCCTTTGCTCGATACAGCCACCGCCTGCTTGAACGGACCCCACCTACCTCGCGCGCCAGTCCTCCGACCCCGCCAGCGAGCAGCTTTCCCCTCCCCATTTTCAGTCGATGGCAGTGAACCTCCCCCTCCTTCCTTGATCGATGTAAGTTCTTTTATTTTCTTTCTGATTTTGTTTTGCTTATAGGAATATAATTTTTATATATAAAACTGAAAAGATTGTATTTTTAGATCAGAAAAGGCATGATTTTTATTAGAAAAGTTAGATTTTTATGTGGATTTTTAGCAAAGTAAAGATCGGATTTTTTTAGCAATGTAAAGATCAGATTTTTATCTTATAAAGATTATATTTTTATATAGAGTAAAGATTATATTTTTATATAGAATAAGGATTATATTTTTATATAGAGTAAAGATTATATTTTTATATAATAGAAAAGATTATATTTTTATTAAAGAAGGTTTGATTTTCATATATGCACATAGCGAATGAAGAAAGGATTTTTATAGTATGAACAACATTATAAAAATAAGATTTTTATATATAAGGTAGAGTCATAAAAAATTAATTTTTACATATTCATGTAGTGATAAAAATTCGATTTTATATACATGAAGTAGAAATACGGGTATGATTTTTATTTATACCATAGTATAATAAAAATACGATTTTTATTATATGTATAACAAGAATATAAAAATGTGATTTTTATATATGTAGCGAATACGGACGACGAGAGTGACAAAAGGCGAGAACGGCGAAGATTTTCTACATATGAAGAGTCGCGGCGAACTGGTTTAGCAAAGCTGTGAGAACTCCTCACTTTTATTTTAATTTCTAGTTTGAAATATATACTAGGATGTAGACGGTGCTTAGTAGCACCCGACACCCGTCGTCCACAGACCATTGATGACTTGTTTGTTTGATTGATGTGTTGTGAAATTTTATTGTGTGAAATGTAATGGAATAAAAAAATTTATAGTTGAAAATATTTTATAGTTAAAAATATAATTTTTAATGTGTATATAAAATAAATATTTATAAACAAATCTACATCCATTTGACTAATATTGATTGGGACGATAAATTTTACACATCGCCCAACTGCACAAATACAAATCTGTGTTTGTTGATTGGAAACCCTACACGGGTGTTGGGATGATATTTGGCGTACACTAATCCCAATTATTTGGCTGTATGTCGATCGATTGGTTGACAGACTGTGTAAGTGTTTGTTATTTATGTTTAATGCTTATGCAGTTGTGTGGTGCACTCAGGATGATGGTTGATGATTTATCGTTGCTATTATATACATGTGTTGTAGGGAATCCATATAATTAAAATTATATGGTAATTGATTGGGCCTCATTCCAATTTGGAAAATAAAGAATAAAAGAAAATTCATGTGTTGAATAAAATATATATTCATGTGTTGAATAAAAGAAAATTATGTGTTGAATAAAATATATATTCATGTGTTGAATAAAAAAAAATTCATGTGTTGAATAAACTATATATTCATGTGTTGAATAAAAGGGAATTCATGTGTTGAATGAAATATTTATACAATAAAGTGCGAATTTTTATTGTAGGTTAGAATTAATAGATATTCATGTGTTGAATAAAGTATATATTCATGTGTTGAAGAAAATATTCATTTGTTGAATAGAATAACGAAGCTATTGAAATATATAAAGCCGTGTTGGTTAGATTGAAGCCATATTGACGTGAACGATATTTATATCGATTTTATTCATTATTATAATGAATATCGAAAAGGAATTGATTTCAAAATCTAATGTTTTGAAAATATAATCATTTATATATCGATGATATGGAATATTCAATTTTGATTAGAAATTGAATAGGAAGTTGAAATCGTTTTGAAAACGAATTTAAAATGACTTATAAAATACGTTTTGAAAGGAAATCGACGAAATATATAATATATATGTATTATGTATATAATGGCCTGAATAGAACGCACCACGCTGCGGTAGTTCCTAAATTTCGACCATTGACTTCGAACGGATATTACGGGAGATCCGACCGTCGGATTCTCCTAAAACCGGAACCGTTGGGTTCGTATCGAAAAGAGCTCTCTAATGAATATTAGAGATTTGAAATCTAATGGATGGATTTGGAATTATGTCCAAATCAAATTTGGAAAAGGTCGCTGTAAGTGCAGTTCGATGGCCGTTTATGGAAATCGACTTTACGGGCCTTGATAAAATTATTAAAAATAGTAATAATTTGTGTAAAATCATAAGAAATGATTTGCCAAGAATTGGTATGAATAACTCCATATTTGAAAAGATAAAAATAGATTTTTATCGAAATGAACTAGTTTTGAACTAGAATTATAATCCATTTATTTTTGAACTAAATAAATTGGATTTGAAAGGGTTTTAAAAGTAACAAGAATTTCCAATAATTGAATTGGGATGGATTTGAATCGAAATTGTCTTTGGAATATTTCGATGTTGGATTTCTTGATTGTACATATATTGTTATGGAAATTTGAAAGATATATTTATGTCGTTATTTCCAATACGATATTTGTTGGTCGTATAATTTGATATTGAATATAAGCCGATATATTTTCTATTCAGAGCCTTGTATTTAATATCAAATGGGATTTGGGTTTGTCGTGAATGGTGTCTTCATTAACACTGTTCTTAAACCTAGTTTAGAAAAAGATTAAATCTTTTTATTTAGATTTAATGATGTATGACAATTAAATGGTATTTAATTGAAATTGAGTTTGAATTGATTTTTGGGTTTATCGTGAATGGTATTTTAAATAACACTTGTTCTTTAACCCGATAATTAATGGAATGTGAATTGGGTTTATCGTGAACTATGTTTTAACGACATTCGTTCTTTAACCCGATTTATAGTGAAAAGTGATTTGGAATTTATAAATCTTTTGTTAAGATTTAAAGGCGATTTTCCAAAGTAAAGTTTTCCAATTTAATAAAATAAATTGGAATGGAATAGAATTCGATTTGGTAATAATCAAAGTGAATTTTTGTGGAGGAAGACAACTAATATATCTGGAATTTAAAAGGCTTTGCCGTTGTTCCATTTATATTATTAGTCGGATATGGAAGTTTATATCGGTTATATATATCGATTTGTTTTCCATGAAGATTCCATTGTAAATGGAATGTGATTTTGAGTTTATCGTGAACCGTGTTTTAAATGACATTGGTTCTTTAACCCAGTTAAAGACAGGATATGATTTCCCAAGTTAAATAATCATTGATAGTGATTTTTGGGAAGATTAAAACCAAGTGGAGTTTTAATGAATCTTTAATTAGATTGAAATAATCGAGAATGAAGTATCATCAGTGTTGCTCCAGGCGATAGTTAAATCTTTAATTAGATTTGAACGTGAAATGGTAATTGAATTTACCGATAACACCGTGGTGTTAGATATGAAGTATTACCAGTTTTACTTCATGGGATGAATAGGTTGGGATTGGAAAACTAAAAGAAATGATTACTCCGGTAAGGTTTGTTAATCCCGACTAGTTTTGATAAGCCATAATTTGGCTTGAATTGATATTAAAAAGAGGATTAAAGAATAAATTTAAAAGAATTTATCTTTGATAAAATTAATGGGTACCTTTCCCAAGGTATATGAATATTTCAATAAAAGAATATTCTGAATTGGAATGAGGCGTATGTTGTGTTTGTTTAACACTTGTTTATTATATACGCGAGTTATTCATAAAGACCGGGTTTATCCCATTCTGAATAACTGATTCGACGATGTGTCGAGAATGAAGAAGGTGGTCGAAGACCGGAGGACTTCACATCGTTTGGATAAAGACTGATGATCTTGATTGGGTTGTACACCCAAGATGAGGGAATCAGTTGGTGATCGTCTAGACGTACTTGAAGATCGATGGATATGCGAGGTACAAGGTGCCTCCTGTTTCGTTCAGACGCAGAACGGACTAGTAAATGGACTATATGTCTGACATTGGACATCATTCTGTGTGATTGATGGATATTGGTTGCATGGAGTGGTTTGCCTGTGTGGCATGCTAAGATGCAAATGATCAAGGCTTTTGTTGAAAAGAAAAGTCTTGTGGTTGATGATCAAAGCATCGCCTATGTGGCATAGCTTTGTGTAGCGTTAATTCGTTAGCCTCACACCCCGGTTGTGAACCAGAAATGGGAGAGGACCTCAGGTAGGACATGTGTTTCCTTCTCGCTAGGGTGGTGTCAGTGACCTACCAGCCCTAACATTTATATTATTTTCACCTGTGTGGTTGTTGGATTGCGAGGCGCCTCGAATATATCGGTGACTATGTGGAGCCGATGGAGTCATTTGGCTCATTGACGCCCCAAAGGGCGGGGAAACGCAGTGTTCAGGCATTTTAATCCACATCGGTGGACCGTCCTGATGATCCAAGGGCCCACCTAAGTCTGGATCCTGAGACACGGGCTAGAGCGTCTCGAAGCGGTGAGGACGATCCCTTGCCTCGGTTCACAGATGGAAATCCAACTTCCAATACGTGACATTTGCGGTTTTGATTGTAGAGCCTAGTATTGGCGGCATGATATATGGTACCCATGCCGTCTAGGATTGATACATCTATATTTGAAGTTGTTTTATACACTATGCACTTATAATAGTATCAAATGATTTGTTTTTAACGTACCAAGCATGTTTGGCTATTATAAGGGAAAACCCTATCCTCCTGCTTGTGTTGCATTGTGCGATGTGACCTGGGTCTTATAATAGCTTCATTTTTCGAAAAAACATTGCGCTGTTTTGTTATATGCACTGGTATTCTTGGGAGGAAACCATTCCGTGTTATACGGCGTGGTCCCTTGGTATACCTGATTTAAAGTATAGTTTTAAATAACTGTTTTAGTTCTCACACCAGTCACATGACTGACCTGGAGTTTATTGTTTTAACCTAAACTCTGGGTGCCCTTATTTTGACATAGGCAGCTACTTGTTTTGGTTTTGCAGATTTATATCAACAGGATCCTGATTTACAGCTGAAACGATATCCGGAAAGCTCTGTATCCGTATATCTCTTTAAGTGTTGTATTGTATTATTTTTCCACTGCAGTAATGTAATTAAATCTGTGATATTTCTCTGATGTATAATATTTATTCATACTCTGTATATTCTTGTATTCTGATGGAATTGTTGTAATAAGCAATGAAATGTTCTTCTGTTTGTGTTCTGATTCGCCTTGTCCTCACAGCAATCCATGATTACCCGTAAGGGAGATTTCGGGCCGTCTCATTTTGGTATCAGAGCTTTGGTTTACAAAGCTCGAGAACAAGACATACTAGAACCGAACGAAAGAATTCATTAGAGATTGGATTAGTAATATCCAACAAGAATGACTCGTTAGAGATGGGAAGAGTAGTATCCTAGAACGAGTGTGAAGAGTGATATTTAGAAAATAAAATTGAAAACAATTTTTGTTTTGAAAATTTAAATCAATTATTCGTACTTGAATATTTATTGGTATTGAATTTGGACAATCCAATATATAAAGATTTTGCATATACGTCTGATCCACGGGTATTCGAAGTTTTAATATACTTGATGGATATAGAATCACACTCTAGTCGCCCGGGGATGAAACTATTGATGACTATATAGCATCAGTAGTTTGTGTTCGAGTTTCGAAAGTGGGGATTTTTATATATTTCCATTGGCTGGTGTGAGAACCAAAATATAGTTAGAATATATCGTTGTGACTTGGCATCAAAATTGGATATATATATATATATATATATATATATATATATAATTATGAATTTGAAACATTAATCAACTAATTGATTGACGGCTGTGTTGTTTGATTATTAGTTTAACTAATGAGATTGTTGAAACTAATATGTACAAGAATGGTAAATATAGCCAAATTGAACCAAATATTGAACTGTATTGAAAATTGTTTGAAATTGCATGCATATACATGTGTATCCAATGAACATGTTATAGCAAGGAGGCTAGGGAAGAGGAATAAAATTGTTTGCCCGACAAATAGGTACATGTTTATTGTATTTCTTGGGGTTTTTGAAGATTTTATGAACCGATTGGCTAGCCGCTTGGCTGTTTCTTTTTCCTTTTGGATTGGAGAGGCCTGTATGGCAATTTCGGGATTTTCCAGGAGCTCCTGTGCAGGGGAGATTATGGCGAATTTTTTTGAAAATTTAGGGTGTTAGCCAAATTTTTGAAAATTTTGAAAAGTTCTTAGAAACTGAAAAGTTAAAGAACTTAAGCCATAATGAAAACAATGAAAGTTGAGTTGGTTTGTAAAACAACTTTCATCTTTGTTCCTTTTCAGGGACGAATTTTTTTAAGAGGGGGGGATTGTAATAACCCGGAAAATCTGAGCCATTTAAAATTTTTATTTTGGCAATTTTAGTGAATTTTGAGCATTTAAAATGAATTATTTTAAATAACAATGACGAGAAATTTATTTTGAATAGAATTAGAATGTATATATTTATATAGATCGTCATTAGAATATAAATATTTTATTTTAATTATAAAAGGAATTGAAAATGGCGCGATAGTTTGAAAATTCGATTTCAAATTTCATATGAATGTACAGGATTCAAAGTAAACCGGATTTTAGCGAAACCAAAAATATTAGAATCTATTTGAGAATATCTTTCCAACAAATCCGAAAAATTGAAATTTCATAGCGGGAATAAAAAGCTATGCACAATTGAAAATTTAGAATAGTCGCTATGGAATTATGGCCCTTAAAAATGGAAATTTTGCAAATGACCTCTGTTTTCGACAAAACCACTTTTGTTGGATCCGGGATGTTGAATTATTGCTAGATTTCAAAATTAATAATTTTTCGAATCAATATGTGAGCATGGCGAAGTAAAACGTGTTTTAACAGTTTCAGTCAATTTCGATCGACCAGAAAATGACCATTTTTCAAACGGTCTTCAAATTGGACGAAATTAGTTTTGTTAAGACCGCATCGTCAATACGAAGCCAGAAATAATTTTTCTGGAATTTTTAGAGTCTGTATGTAACCCCAGTAAATTGAAATGTATGTTTAAAATTCAATATAATGATTTAAATGTTAATTTAAATGAAAATTGATCGAAACGATGGAATTGGTTCACGGGACATATCCCATTGCATTCGGAATAGGGGTAATTAGCTAGGGGCGACAGTCGTTGGGTTTGATTTAGAGTTCATCACTATGTTGAATTTTGAAATGAAGTGAAAGAATAAAATAAAATAAATTATATAAATATATAATGGGCCCCTCCCTTTCATTCCTAAACCTAAATCCTGCCTCCAGAAAATAAAATCAGGCTCCCTCAAATCGCGATGGCGATAAACACTCGTGCCTCCCTCCTTTCTTCGTGCCTCCTCCTCCGATCTTCACGCGTCCGCCCCCTCGGCATCGCGAGACCCCCTCCTTCTTCCGATTCGAGTTTCCCCAAAGCACCCCTCGACGAACCCTAGCCCCTTTGCTCGATACAGCCACCACCACCTTGAACGGACCCCACCCACCTCGCGCGCCAGTCCTCTGACCCCGCCAGCGAGCAGCTTCCCCCTCCCCCTTTTCAGTCGATGGCAGTGAACCTCCCCCTCCTTCCTTGATCGATGTAAGTTCTTTTATTTTCTTTCTAATTTTGTTTTGCTTATAGGAGTATAATTTATATATATATAACTGAAAAGAAAAGATTATATTTTTAGATCAGAAAAGGCATGATTTTTATTAGAAAAGTTAGATTTTTATGTGGATTTTTAGCAAAGTAAAGATTGGATTTTTCTAGCAAAGTAAAGATCAGATTTTTAACATATGAAGATTATATTTTTACATAGAGTAAAGATTATATTTTTATATAGAATAAGCATTATATTTTTATATAGAGTAAAGATTATATTTTTATATAATAGAAAAGATTATATTTTTATTAAAGAAAAGGCTTGATTTTCATATATGCACATAGCGAATGAAGAAAGGATTTTTATAGTATAAACAACATTATAAAAATAAGATTTTTTATCTATGAAGTAGAGTCATAAAAATTTAATTTTTATATATTCATGTAGCGATAAAAATTCAATTTTTATATACATGAAGTAGAAACAAGGGTATGATTTTTATTTATACCATAGTATAATAAAAATAATTTTTTTATTAAATGTATAACGAGAATATAAAAATGTGATTTTTATATATGTAGCGAATACGGACGACGAGAGTGACAAAAGGCGAGAACGGCGAAGATTTTCTACATATGAAGAGCCGCGGCGAACTGGTTTAGCAAAGCTGTGAGAACTCCTCACTTTTATTTTAATTTCTAGTTTGAAATATATACTAGGATGCAGATGGTGCTTAGTAGCACCCGACACCCGTCGTCCACAGACCATGGATGACTTGTTTGTTTGATTGATGTGTTGTGAAATTTTATTGTGTGAAGTGTAATGTAATAAAATATTTTATAGTTGAAAATATTTTATAGTTAAAAATATAATTTTTAACGTGTATATAAAATAAATATTTATAAACAAATCAGACGATTTGTTTACGTACACCCATTTGACTGATATTGATTGGGACGATAAATTTTACACATCGCCCAATTGCACAAATAAAAATCTGTGTTTGTTGATTGGAAACCCCACACGGGTGTTGGGATGATATTTGGCATACATAATCCCAATTATTTAGCTGTATTTCGATCGATTGGTTGACAGACCGTGTAAGCGTTTGTTATTTATATTTATTGCCTATGCAGTTGTGTGGTGCACTCTGGATGATGGTTGATGATTTATCGTTGCTATTATATACATGTGTTGTAGGTAATCCATATAATTAAAATTATATGGTAATTGATTGGGCCTCATTCCAATTTGGAAAATAAAGAATAAAAGAAAATTCATGTGTTGAATAAAATATATATTCATGTGTTGAATAAAAGAAAATTCATATGTTGAATAAAATATATATTCATGTGTTGAATAAAAGAAAATTCATGTGTTGAATAAACTATATGTTCATGTATTGAATAAAAGGGAATTCATGTGTTGAACGAAATATTTATACAGTAAATTACAAATTTTTATTGTAGGTTAGAATTAATAGATATTCATGTGTTGAAGAAAATATTCATTTGTTGAATAGAATAACGAAGCTATTTAAATATATAAAGCCGTGTTGGTTAGATTGACGCCATTTTGATGTGAATGGTATTTATATCGATTTATTCATTTTTATAATGAATATCGAAAAGGAATTGATTTGAAAATCTAATGTTTTGAAAATATTGTCATTTATATATCGATGATATGGAATATTCAGTTTTGATTAGAAATTTAATAGGAAGTTGAAATCGTTTTGAAAATGAATTTAAAACGATTTATAAAATACGTTTTGAAAGGAAATCGACGAAATATATAATATATATGTATTATGTATATAATGGCCGGAATAGAACACACCGCGCAACGGTAATTCACGAATTTCGACCATTGACTTCGAACGGATATTAGAGATTTGAAATCTAACTGATGGATTTGAATTATGTTCAAATCAAATTTGGAAAAGGTCACTGTAAGTGCAGTTCGATGGCCGTTTATGGAAATCGACTTTACGGGCCTTGATAAAATTATTAAAAATAGTAATAATTTGTGTAAAATCATAAGAAATGATTTTTGGGAAGATTAAAACCAAGTGGAGTTTTAATGAATCTTTAATTAGATTGAAATGATCGAGAATGGAGTATCACCAGTGTTGCTCCAGGCGATAGTTAAATCTTTAATTAGATTTGAACGTGAAATGGTAATTGAATTTACCGATAACACCGTTGTGTTAGATATGAAGTATTACCAGTTTTACTTCATGGGATGAATAGGTTGGGATTGGGAAATTAAAACAAATGATTACTTCGGTAAGGTTCATTAATCCCGACTAGTTTTGCTAAACCATAATTTGGCTCGAATTGATATTAAAAAGAGGATTAAAGAATAAATTTAAAAGAATTTATCTTTGATAAAATTAATGGGAACCTTTCCCAAAGTATATGAATATTTTAATAAAAGAATATTCTGAATTGGAATGAGGTGTCTGTTGTGTTTGTGTAACACTTGTTTATTATATACGCGAGTTATTCAGAAAGACCGGGTTTATCCCATTCTGAATAATTGATTCGACGATGTGTCGAGGATGAAGATGGTGGTCGAAGACCGGAGGTCTTCACATCGTTTGGATAATTACTGATGATCTTGATTGGGCTGTACATCCAAGATGAGGGAATCAGTTAGTGATCGTCTAGACGTACTTGGAGATCGATGGATATGCGAGGTACAAGGTGCCTCCTGTTTCGTTCAGACCCAGAACAAACTAGTAAATGGACTGTTTGTCTGAAATTGGATATCATTCTGTGTGATTGATGGATATCAGTTGCATGGAGTGGTTTGCCTATGTGGCATGCTAGGATGCAAATGATCAAGGCTTTTGTTGAAAAGAAAAGTCTTGTGGTTGATGATCAAAGCACCGCCTATGTGGCATAGCTTTGTGTTGCGTTAATTCGTGAGCCTCACACCCCGATTGTGAACCAGAAACGGGAGAGGACCTTAGGGAGGACATGCGTTTCCTTCTAGCTAGGGTGGTGTCAGTGACCTACCATCCCTGACATTTATATTATTTTCACCTGTGTGGTTGTTGGATTGCGAGGCGCCTCGAATATATCGGTGACTATGTGGAGCCAATGGAGTCATTTGGCTCATTGACACCCCAAAGGGTGGGGAAATGCAGTGTTCAGGCATTTTAATCCACATCGGTGGACTAGTCCTGATGATCCAAGGGCCCACCTGAGTCTGGGTCCTGAGACACGGGCTAGAGCGTCTCGAAGCAGTGAGGACGATCCCTTGCCTCGGTTCACAGATGGAAATCCAACTTCCAATACGTGACATTTGCGGGTTTGATTGTAGAGCCTAGTATTGGCGACACGATATATGGTACCCACGCCGTCTAGGATTGATACATCTATATTTGAAGTTGTTTTATACACTATGCACTTATAATAGTATCAAATGATTTGTTTTTAACGTACCAAGCAAGTTTGGCTATTATAAGGGAAAACCCTATCCTTCGGTTTGTGTTGCATTGTGTGATGGGACCTGGGTCTTATAATAGCTTCATTTTTCCAAAAAGCATTGCGTTGTTTTGTTATATGCACTGGTATTCTTGGGAGGAAACCCGTTCCGTGTTATACGGCGTGGTTCCTTGATATACCTGATTTAAAGTAAAGTTTTAAATAACTATTTTAGTTCTCACACCTGTCACATGACTGACCTGGAGTTTATTGTTTTAACCTAAACTCTGGGTGCCCTAATTTTGACACGGGCGGCTAGTAATTTTGGTTTTGCAGATTTATATCTACAGGATCTTGATTTACAGCTGGAACGATATCCGGAAAGCTCTATATCCGTATATCTCTTTCAGTTGTGTATTGTATTATTTTTCCGCTGCAGTAATGTAATTAAATCTCTGATATTTCTCTGATGTATAATATTTATCCATACTCTATATATTCTTGTATTCTGATGGAATTGTTGTAATAATCAATGAAATGTTCTTCTGTTTGTGTTCTGATTCGTCTTGTCCTCAAAGCAATCCATGATTTAGGGAAATTTCGGGCCGTCTCATTTTGGTATCAGAGCTTTCGTTTAAAAAGCTCGAGAACAAGACATATTAGAACCGAACGAAAGAATTCATCAGAGATTCGATTTGTAATATCCAATAAGAATGACTCGTTAGAGATGGGATCAGTAGTATCCTAGAACGAGTGTGAAGAGTGATATTTAGAAAATAAAGTGAAAACAAGTTTTGTTTTGAAAATTTAAATCAATTATTCGTATTTGAATATTTATTTGTATTGAATTTGGACAATCCAATATATAAAGATTTTGCATATACGTCTGATCCACTGGTATTCGAAGTTTTAATATACTGGATAGATATAGAATCACACTCTAGTCGCTCGGGAATGAAACTATTGATGACTATATAGCATCAGTAGTTTGTGTTCGAGTTTCAAAAGTGGGATTTTTATATATTTCCATTGGCTAGTGTGAGAACCAAAATATAGTTAGAATATATCGTTATGACTTGACATCAAAAATGGATTTATTTATTTATATATATATATATATATTATGAATTTGAAACGTTAATCAACTAATTGATTGATGGCTGTGTTGTTTGATTATTAGTTTAACTAATGAGATTGTTGAAACTAATATGTACAAGAATGGTAAACGTAGCCAAATTGAACCAAATATTGAACTGTATTGAAAATTGTTTGAAATTGCGTGCATATACATGTGTATCCATTGAACAGGTCATAGCAAGGAGGCTAGGGAAGAGGAATAAAATTGTTTGCCCGACAAATAGGTACATGTTTATTGTATTTCTTGGGGTTTTTGAAGATTTTATGAACCGATTGGCTAGCCGCTTGGCTGTTTCTTTTTCGATTGGAGAGGCCTATATGGCAATTTCGGGATTTTCCCGGTGCTCCCGTGTAGAGAAGGTAATGGCGAAATTTTTCGAAAATTTAGGGTGTTAGCCAAATTTTTGAAAAATTTCAAAAGTTCTTAAAACTGAAAAGTTAAAGAACTAAAGCCATAATGAAAACAATGAATGTTGAGTTGGTTTGTAAAACAACTTTCAGCTTTGTTCCTTTTCGGGGACGAAAAGTTTTAAGTGGGGGGGATTGTAATAACCCGGAAAATCTGAGACAATTTAAAATTATTATTTTAGCAATTTTAGTGAATTTTGAGTATTTAAAATGAATTATTTTAAATAACAATGACGAGAAATTTATTTTGAATAGAATTAGAATGTATATATTTATATAGATCGTCATTAGAATATAAATATTTTATTTTAATTATAAAAGGAATTGAAAATGGCGTGGTAGTTTGAAAATTCGATTTCAAATTTCAAATGAATGTACAGGATTCGAAATAAACCGGATTTTAGCGAAACTAAAAATATTAGAATCTATTTGAGAATATCTTCCCAACGAATCCGAAAAATTGAAATTTCATAGCGAGAATAAAAAGCTATGCCCAATTGAAAATTTAAAATAGTCGCTATGGAATTCTGGCCTTAAAAATGGAAACTTTGCAAAAGACCTCTATTTTCGACAAAACCACTTTTGTTGGATTCAGGATGTTGAATTATTGCTAGATTTCAAAATTCATAATTTTTCGAATCAATATGTGAGCGTGGCGAAGTAAAATGTGTTTTAACAGTTTCAGTCAATTTCGATCGACCAGAAAATGACCATTTTTCAAAAGGTCTTCAAATTAGATGAAATTAGTTTTGTTAAGACTGTGTCGTCAATACGAAGCCTGAAATAATTTTTTTGGAATTTTTAGAGTCTGTATGTAACCCCAATAAATTGAAATGTATGTTTAAAATTCAATATAATGATTTAAATGTTAATTTAAATGAAAATTGATCGAAACGATGGAATTGGCTCACGGGACATATCCCATTGCATTCAGAATAGGGGTAGTTAGCTAGGGGCGACAGTCGTTGGGTTTGATTTAGAGTTCATCACTATGTTGAATTTTGAAATGAAATGAAAGAATAAAATAAAATAAATTATATAAATATATAATGGGCCCCTCCCTTCCATTCCTAAACCTAAATCCCGCCTCCAGAAAATAAAATCGGGCTCCCTTAAATCGCGATGGCAATAAACGCTCGTACCTCCCTCCGTTCTTCGTGCCTCCTCCTCCGATCTTCACGCGTCCCCCCCCTCGGCATCGCGAGACCCCCTCCTTCTTCCGATTCGAGTTCCCCCAATGCTCCCCACGACGAACCCCAGCCCCTTTGCTCGATACAGCTGCCGCCTCCTTGAACGGACCCCACCCACTTTGCGCGCCAGTCCCCCAACCCCGCCAGCGAGCAGCTTCCCCCTCCCCCTTTTCAGTCAATGGTAGTGAACCTCCTCCTCCTTCCTTGATCTATGTAAGTTCTTTTATTTTCTTTTTGATTTTGTTTTGCTTATAGGAATATAATTTTTATATATAATTTTTATATATAAAACTGAAAAGAAAAGATTATATTTTTAGATCAGAAAAGGCATGATTTTTATTAGAAAAGATAGATTTTTATGTGGATTTTTAGCAAAGTAAAGATCGGATTTTTTTTAGCAAAGTAAAGATCGGATTTTTAACATATAAAGATTATATTTTTTTATATAGAGTAAAGATTATATTTTATATAGAATAAGGTTTATATTTTTATATAGAGTAAAGATTATATTTTTATATAATAGAAAAGATTATATTTTTATTAAAGAAAAGGTTTGATTTTCATATATGCACATAGCGAATGAAGAAAAGATTTTTATAGTGTGAACAACATTATAAAAATAAGATTTTTATCTATGAAGTAGAGTCATAAAAATTTAATTTTTATATATTCATGCAGCGATAAAAAATCGATTTTTATATACATGAAGTAGAAATAAGGGTATGATTTTTATTTATACCATAGTATAATAAAAATACAATTTTTATTATATATGTATAACGAGAATATAAAAATATGATTTTTATATATGTAGCAAATACGGACGACAAGAGTGACAAAAGGCGAGAACGGTGAAGATTTTCTACATATGAAGAGTCGTGGCAAACTAGTTTAGCAAAGCTGTGAGAACTCCTCACTTTTATTTTAATTTCTAGTTTGAAATATATACTAGGATGCAGACGGTGCATAGTAGCACCCGACACCCGTCGTCCACAGACCATAGATGACTTGTTTGTTTGATTGATGTGTCGTGAAATTTTATTGTGTGAAGTGGAATGGAATAAAATATTTTATAATTGAAAATATTTTATAGTTAAAAATATAATTTTTAATGTGTATATATAATAAATATTTATAAACAAATCGGACGATTTGTCTATGTACACCCATTTGACTGATATTGATTGGGACGATAAATTTTACACTTCACCCAACTGCACAAATAAAAATCTGTGTTTGCAAATTGGAAACCCCACACGGGTGTTGGGATGATATTTGGCGTACGCTAATCCCAATCATTTAGCTGTATGTCGATCGATTGGTTGACAGACTGTGTAAGCGTTAATTATTTATATTTAATGCTTATGCAGTTGTGTGGTGCACTCTGGATGATGGTTGATGATTTATTGTTGCTATTATATACATGTGTTGTAGGGAATCCATATAATTAACATTATATGGTAATTGATTGGGCCTCATTCCAATTTGGAAAATAAAGAATAAAAGATAGTCCATGTGTTGAATAAAATATATATTCATGTGTTGAATAAAAGAAAATTCATGTGTTGAATAAAATATATATTCATGTGTTGAATAAAAGAAAATTCATGTGTTGAATAAAATTTATATTTATGTGTTGAATAAAAGGGAATTCATGTGTTGAACGAAATAGTTATACAACAAAGTTCACATTTTTATTGTAAGTAAGAATTGATAAATATTCATGTGTTGAATAAAGTATATATTCATGTATTGAAGAAAATATTCATTTGTTGAATAGAATAACGAAGCTATTGAAATATATAAAGCCGTGTTGGTCAGATTGACGCCATTTTGACGTGAACGATATTTGTATCAATTTTATTCATTTTTATAATGAAGATCGAAAAGGAATTGATTTCAAAATCTAATGTTCTGAAAATGTTATCATTTATATATCGATGATATGGAATATTCAATTTTGATTAGAAATTGAATAGGAAGTTGAAATCGTTTTGAAAACGAATTTATAACGATTTAAAATACGTTTTGAAAGGAAATCGATGAAATATAATATATATATATATATATTACATATATAATGGCCTGAATAGAACGCGCCGCGTGGCGGCAGTTCGCGAATTTTGACCATTGACTTCGAACGGATATTACGGGAGATCCGACCGTCGAATTCTCCTAAAACAGGAACCGTTGGGTTCGTATCGAAAAGAGCTCTCTAGTGGATATTAGAGATTTGAAATCTAATAGTTGGATTAGGAATTATGTCCAAATCAAATTTGGAAAAGCTCGCTGTAAGTGTAGTTTGATGGCCGTTTATGGAAATCGACTGTACGGGCTTTGATAAAATTATTAAAAATAGTAATAATTTGTGTAGAATCATAAGAAATGATTTGGAAATAATTGGGATGAAAAACTCCATATTTGAAAAGATAAAAATAGATTTTTATTGAAATGAACTAGTTTTGAACTAGAATTATAATCCATTTATTTTTGAAATAAATAAGTTGGATTTGAAAGGGTTTTAAAAGTAACCAGAATTTCCAATAATTGAATTGGGATGGATTTGAATCGAAATTGTCTTTGGAATATTTCGATGTTGGATTTCATGATTATATAGATATTATTATAGAAATTTGAAAAATATATTTATATCGTTATTTCCATTACGATATTTGTTGGTCGTAGAATTTGATATTGAATATAAGCCGATATATTTTCTATTCAGAGCCTTGTATTTAATATCAAATGGGATTTGGGTTTGTCGTGAATGGTGTCTTCATTAACAATGTTCTAAACCCAATTGAGAAAAAGATTAAATCTTTTTATTTAGATTAAATGAAGTATACCAATTAAATGGTATTTAATTGGAATTGATTTTGAATTGATTTTTCGGTATATCGTGAACGGTGTTTTAAATAACACTTGTTCTTTAACCCGATAATTAATGGAATGTGAATTGGGTTTATAGTGAACTGTGTTTTAACGACATTCGTTCTTTAACCCGATTTACAGTGAAATATGATTTGGAATTTATAAATCTTTTTGTTAAGATTTAAAGGAGATTTTCCAAAGTAAAGTTTCCCAATTTAATAAAATAAATTGGAATGGAATGGAATTCGATTTGGTAATAATCGAAGTGAATTTCTGTGGAGGAAGACAACTAATATATCTAGAATTTAAAAGGCTTTGCCGTTATTCCATTTATATTATTAGTCGGATATGGAAGTTTATATCGATTGTATATATCGATTTGTTTTCCATGAAGATTCCATTATAAATGGAATGTGATTTTTGGTTTATCGTGAACCGTGTTTTAAATACATTAGTTCTTTAACCCAGTTAAAGACATGATATGATTTCCCAAGTTAAATAATCATTGATAGTGATTTTTGGGAAGATTAAAACCAAGTGGGGTTTTAATGAATCTTTAATTAGATTGAAATGATCGAGAATGGAGTATCACCAGTTTTGCTCCAGGCGATAGTTAAATCTTTAGTTAGATTTCGACGTGAAATGGTAATTGAATTCACCGATAAACCGTGGTGTTAGATATGAAGTATTACCGGTTTTACTTCATGGGATGAATAGGTTGGGATTGGGAAATTAAAACAAATGATTACTTCGGTAAGGTTCGTTAATCCCGACTTGTATTGATAAATCATAATTTGGTTTGAGTTGATATTAAAAAGAGGATTAAAAATAAATTTAAAATAATTTATCTTTAATAAAATTAATGGGAACCTTTCCCAAAGTATATGAATATTTGAAAAAAAGAATATTCTGAATTGGAATGAGGCGTATGTTGTGTTTGTGTAACACTTGTTTACTATATATGCGAGTTATTCAGAAAGACCGGGTTTATCCCATTCTGAATAACTGATTCGACGATGTGTCGAGGATGAAGACGGTGGTTGAAGACCGGAGGTCTTCACATCATTTGGATAATTACTTATGATCTTGATTGGGTTGTACACCCAAGAGGAGGGAATCATTTGGTGATCTTCCAGACGTACTTGGAGATCGATGGATATGCGAGGTACAAGGTGCGTCCGGTTTCGTTCATACCTAGAACGGACTGGTAAATGGACTGTGTCTGACATTGGATATCATTCTGTGTGATTGATGGATATCGGCTGCATGGAGTGGTTTGCCTGTGTGGCATGCTAAGATGCAAATGATCAAGGCTTTTGTTGAAAAGCAAAGTCTTGTGGTTGATGATCAAAGCACCGCCTGTGTGGCATAGCTTTGTGTAACGTTAATTCGCGAGCCTCACACCCCAGTTGTGAACCAGAAACGGGAGAGGACCTCAGGGAGGACATGCGTTTCCTTCTAGCTACGGTGGTGTCAGTGACCTACCGCCCTGACATTTATATTATTTTCACCTGTGTGGTTGTTGGATTGCAAGGCGCCTCGGATATATCGGTGACTATGTGGAGCCGATGGAGTCATTTGGCTCATTAACGCCCCAAAGGGCAGGGAAACGCAGTGTTCAGGCGTTTTAATCCACATCGGTGGACCGGCCTTGACGATCCAAGGGCCTACCTAAGTCTGGGTCCTATGACACGGGCTAGAGCGTCTCGAAGCGGTGAGGACGATCCCTTGCCTCGGTTCACAGATGGAAATCCAACTTCCAATACGTGACATTTGCGGTTTTGATTGTAGAGCCTAGTATTGGCGACATGATATATGGTACCCATGCCGTCTAGGATTGATACACCTATATTTGAAGTTGTTTTATACACTATGCACTTATAATAGTATCAAATGATTTGTTTTTAACGTACCAAGCATGTTTGGCTATTATAAGGGAAAACCCTATCCTCCGGCTTGTGTTGCATTGTGTGATGGGACCTGGGTCTTATAATAGCTTCATTTTTCCAAAAAGCATTGCGCTGTTTTTTTATATGCACTGGTATTCTTGGGAGGAAACCCGTTCCGTGTTATACGGCGTGGTCTCTTGATATGCCTGATTTAAAGTAAAGTTTTAAATAACTATTTTAGCTCTCACACCAGTCACATGACTGACATGGAGTTTATTGTTTTAACCTAAACTCTGGGTGCCCTTATTTTGACACGAGCAGCTAGTAGTTTTGGTTTTGCAGATTTATGTCCACGGGATCCTGATTTATAGCTGGAAAGATATCCGGAAAGCTCTGTATCCGTATATCTCTTTCAGTTGTGTATTGTATTATTTTTCCGCTGCAGTAATGTAATTAAATCTCTGATATTTCTCTGATGTATAATATTTATTCATACTCTGTATATTCTTGTATTCTGATGGAATTGTTGTAATAAGCAATGAAATGTTCTTTTGTTTGTGTTTTGATTCGTCTTGTCCTCAAAGCAATCTGTGATTTCCCGTAAGGGGGATTTCAGGTCGTCTCAATAATTAACAAGTTATTATATTCTAGCCAAATCAAAATCGAATTTCTATTTAAAAATAGAATTTTCCTTTTCAAAACTTGAATTCTTTTCCAACATATTTTACGGTATCTTAATACCGATTATCTCAGAGTCAATGTTATTCAACATCCCAACACACAATAATCAACCATAAATTATTTGTCACATCATATAATGAAATATATGAAAAATAATAGTATAATTGTTGAGGAATCTAGTTGAATCCCTCCAACCTGTTTCCTTGCATCTACAGATGTTAATCGACATAAAGAACAATAATTTCATATTAATGTGGGATATTAAAATAAATAGAATCAGTATTCAAGCAACTGTTTATATATATATATATATATATATATATATATATATATATATATTAGTTCAACCAACTAATAACCGATTCATCCAAACAACCATCACACATCATTCAATCATTATTTATCAATATTATATAATGTATATTAAATTATAAAAATGGACAGAGTTAGTGAGTTTACTCACCTTGGTTGTTAACTGCTAAATAACCATTAATGTCGTTTGATTATAACCGGCGTTTATTTTGTTTAAAATTTTAACGACCTCCAAATAGTTCCAAACTAGTTTCATTGCGTACCGTTCTTCCATATGGTTCCAACGTGATAAAAGGTTCCTAAATTTGAACAAGTATGGACAAGATATGAAAATTACAATGCGATACACTATTTAATTTAAAATGAACTTTGTACAATTTAAATTCGGGCCTCACCCAATTCTTCAAACTAGCCAAACCCGCCAAAACAGTATGTTCTTCCTTTAGAATGCTGCTCCAGTATTTTCAGCTCCGTGGCCATTTTCAAACATCTTCAATCCAATATCTCCTTCAAACTCTACCATTGTATTCTCCTTCCCAATAATAAACACTTGAACCAAACCAGAACGGTTTGTTCTTCTACTTTATAAAATACCCGCAAGCTATTGTTTTTCATTTTTTTACATTGGGCCTTACATTTTAAAAACACGGCCCATTACCCAAATACCCGTCACTACCTTTCTTCTTGAAAAACTAAACCACGTGCTCCATTTCCTGTTTCGTGCCAGGGCCGAAATGTTTAGACCTCTCATGCTGCTCGGTCTCTTAACAAATTTCAGCGCTACCTGTACCTACCTTTCCCTCTTTATCTCCTTTACCCCTCCATATCCTCAAATTCCAACTCGAGATTCTAAAGTAAAACGTGTTTGTCAACCCACGTCGCAACTCCTATTTTTTCATGACATTTCATTCCTAAAATCACCCTGAAAATTCCTGTAAGAGGCTATTTGATCCTCTCGTCAACAAATCGAACTCCATTTTCCAAACTGTCGTCTCCACTTCTTGCATTCATGTACCCAAACCCACATTGGTTTAAAACCTGCGAACCATATTTGGGTCGAACTCAAGGAAGAGCCTACCACGATGAAGAGAAATGTCTCCGGCTTTTAAATGTATATTTCATTTGGATTTTTCTTCGTGGAAGTTTGTATTTGTATTTGATTTTTTCTCTTCATGCCATCAAAAACTTATGGATCTTATTGTCTGGATGGAGAAACAAGAGAAGGCAGCAACTTATATTTAAAATATTGCAATACGTGGTGGCCAATTAATAGGTATATATTAGGTCTGATCGAATTAGCTGCTTGGGTTTTCCTAAAACGTACATAACATGTGCTTGCATTAAGTTGTTTAGGATCTGCATATTATTTTTGTTAAATCATATGCTGCTGTACATATACAGCATAGGGCTGTTGATGTGAAGACCCATCGCAGTGTGCCTTTGGCATGAAGGAATATAGGTCTGTGTTATCCTGAATTTTCACCTCATATTACATAGTTTGTTCGCATAGGTACAAATATATATACAGTTAGTTACTTAATTGTTAAGGAATGGGGGACGTGACACACGCTTTCAAATAACACAGTGAAGTTTCGTATGGTTGTTTTGGTTTATGTTAAACAATTTAACGTACCCCGCTACGAACAATTCCATTCACGTATAGATTGCTATGGACAAAAATAAAAATATGGCTGTGTCCATTGATGTGCCACAATCCCAAAAATATAATAATATAGACAAGTTAACTTATTCTGTGAAATTCCAAAACGCCAATATAGGGTGTAAAATACGTAAAACGAAAAGTTTCTTATTTTTCCAAAATAAAAATTATAGAAAAATCCTATAAATTAAATTAATAATACGTCTTAAAAATCTTATCCAAATTCGAAAACAATGATTTATTATATTAAATAAATCATTATGGTTTATAATCGATTCCATAGTGATTTTCTGGAAATTTCGTTTGGACATAACTTACAATCTATAACACAAAATCTCAATTTTTCACTTCCGTTAGAAAAATATAATTCAATAGATTCTAATGTTTCCTGTTTCAAAACAATCCGATTTATAACGAATCCTGTATATACAATTGAAGTTCAAAACGTAAAAGTACGAACTACAGCGACGTTACGAGCTCGATTGTAATTATATTATAATTAATATGTTCAAATATCGTTAAATTAATATATTCGTTAATATTTTTCGAATTTATATTCAATTGAATATCTTATATTACCCAGTTCATACAATATTGCCAATTCAACTAATTTCGATTATTTCAAAAATTAAATTTATTATTCGACTATTTATATTAATTAAATATTCAAAAATATTTGAATTCAAACCAACCAATATATTAAAATAAATAAATAAATTATTAAATTGCTAAAAACTCGAGACATTACAATTATGGGTTAAAGAAGAAAAAGATAGAAGAAGAATAGAAACAACAACACAGAGCCTCACATCGCAGCGAAACAAAATATAATATACACATCTATATATATATATATATATATGTTTCTATATACATATATATATATATATATATATAACAGCTTTTGAAATACAAAATATTTTTAACTTACATGCGTATCATTATCAGAGTACAATACTTGCAATACAGCGGAAATAACAATACATGTCTAATGCCGAAGCCTCGTGCTCCAAGCTCCTCCGAAGGTATCTGTAAATACCTGAACTACTTGACTGCCCATACAAATTTGGGCACTTAAGAGTTTAGGGTAAAACAAGAATAAAATAAACTATGGGTCAGTCATGGGAGTGGTGTGAGTATACTCCAACCACATGGTATAATTTTTCAAAATCCTTTTAAAATAAAGGATAACCGTAAGACCGATCCACACATAAAAACATATGGTTTTTGCCATACGATAATCCAAAACATTTATTTGAAATTGATACTATTCTGGTATTATAATAGTGCCTAAATCAAATAACTAACAATCTAGCGGAACGCTTGCATCTCACGCTCCACATATATAATATACAATCAAAACCATGGGTGCTTATTGGGTAATGGATATCCAACTATGGCAAGATATGGAACCACCTTCTGATTGTGTATCTCTAAAGGGGAATACACTGGGTTCAACAAGAACATCTTATAACCCGACCACACATGACCAACCACTCATTTTGCTTGACTGTATCGAATCTATATCACCAACGGTTGGGATCAGCAACCCTTTCCCGAAAGGGACAGCATCGAAAGATTAAAAAATGAAATGAATTTTCTCTAGATAGGTGATAATACACCCTAATTGGGACCTACCCACTTAGCCATGTTGCCTGCCTGATTTATGTCATTTCCTGATTGTTGAGGCCTGAGGCTACGACTACTTACCTTTCATTGAAAGCACAATCATTTTATGTGTCACATTGTCTGATCTGTTAATCATTAATTGATTTACACAATTATATTCTGGATATTATGCTAAGAGAATAAATTCACTACCACCAGATGTATATTTGTATAGACTAACATATGCGATTATTGGAAATACTCTATCAGACATTCATCCATACAAGTTCTTTCTGGGACTGAAAGAAACCGAAGGCACAATTTCCATTAATCCATCCTAGGCAATTTCTGCCTAGGATTAACAGAAAAATCCCTTGCACTTTACACCGTCTTCGATTGTCTTCATATATTCCAATTTACAACGCTACTGCCAATACGGAGTGGTTCTGGGATAATAATCCAATCGGCCTCTCCATATTGTCAATGACATTGGCCATACTTCGATAGTCGATTATATACATTTCATTCAAAGCATCAAACAATCATTGGGCCCTTTAATTAATATTTCATTAATTAAATCACTTCTCCATTTCCATATCAATATCTGTTAACCCAATATTTTCAACAATCATCTTGGCCTCTTGCACTGCTTGGAAAACATTTTCATATATCACCTTCTTTTATTTTCTATACCTAGAAATATCTTCTATTTATAATTGGAAAACATTTCAATTACTTATCTCTTTCCCGAACATTCATTTATATACTTAGGAATTATTCATTACTATATTTCCAAAATTACACTTACTTGGGTTAAAACGAATGTTGTATAAAACATCGTTACGAAAAGTGTAAAGGGCCGCAAATCCGTACCCTTTGAGCTGACGAATTACAAACCACTTCCAACCCAAATTGCAAGAATTTACGAATCTTTAATAGAAAGAAATTATAGGATGAAAAGTAGAAAGAAAAAAATGTTAGAATAGAAAAAAGAAAAACACATCAGAATCTCATAGCGGAACGAATAAAATATAATATTAAGAAACGATCTTGGTATATACACACATTTATTGTAGTACAACATACATTAGTCACAGCGGAAATAAGCCTTATATAACTAACGGTGAAGCCTCCTGCATCTAGCTCCTGAACTCCAGGCGAAAACCTAATTTGTAAATATGCTGGTTCTGACCCGAACAAATTTGAAGCAAAAGAAAAATTCACCCGGATCGGTCTGGAATACTTTCAGTGATAAATTCATAACACAAACAACTTGCTTACCTTTGAAAAATCTTTTTGAAAGAAAAGGATAATAGTAAGACCAACCAATTTTTTTTGATATATCAAAATCCATTGATATTATAATAGTGTCTATCAAATGACAAATAAATAACCATCTAGTAGAACGCTTACATCTCACGCTCTGCATACTTATTATATAACCAAAAACCTCATGATAGTTATTGGAGATTGTATTCCAGCTATGGAAAGGTATGGTACCACCTCTCGATCAGCGTAACTCTAGAGATGAATACACTAGGGTTCAACAAGAACATCTTGCAACCCAGACTCAACGTGACCAGTGACTCATTTAAGTTGAGTGGACCGAATATATCATTACCATGGTTGAGGGCTAGCCAGCCGAACTGAAGCATACATAAAAATAATAACTGAGGTATTTGACTTCTCCAGATCAGGTAACGATATACCCTGCTTGGGTATGACCCAATTAGCCATGCGACCTACCCGATTTCTTCAATTTCCCGATTGATGAGGCTTGAGGTCACGTTTATCTTTTTAGAACAACACATCTCCATTTACTTTGAATGCTACATCTTCAGATCCGTAAGTCACTAGTTGATGTCCACAAACATACTCTGGGTGTTAAGCAATAGAATTCCTCCACCACCAAACTTGGTATATTTGTAAAATCAATGTACGTGAGTCTTCAGGTAATACTCTTTCAGACATTTGTCCATACAAGCCATCCAGGAACAGGACGAACCGAAGGCACCCTCCTACTGCATCCTATATAAAAATCACCCCAAGGATCAGTAGCGAAAATTGCTTGCAATCCGTGGATTTCAATCATGATAGAATCACTGTCAAAATATCTATAGGGATCAGCTAGAGAAATTCAACTAGTAGTTCTTCCATTCATGAAGATTTACGGTCTTAATTGCTCCATCCTTTTGCATATCCCTACAGGTTTGTTCATACGCAAAGTTGATTCAAACTGGTTTTGGGCCTAATTCCCATCCTAGTCTCTTAGAAACAACGCCTCAAAAATGTCCAATAGTATTTCGTTGATAGCCGGTGTGTTGACTATCAATTATATAGTACGGTCAAGTTCATGGCAGCTTCGACCTTTTTACTTAAAATCATTCATTTAAAACTAGTTCATCGACTCTTAAAATCATTCTATTTGATTAAAATAAAATCTGCTTTCTTATCTCGACAAATCTTTGTCTACGTCAGTTTAAAACAGCTCTTGTGTAATTTAAAATAAACGTACTTACCAACTCCCTTCTTATTTCCCTTCTTTACAAAACATTACCACATTTCATAAAAGCTCTTTCCATTTCCATTATTAGGAAACATTGCTTTACTATCAAAATCATTTTAGTATTTCTTGAATTTGGGAATCTCGATATATATTCTAACTTAATGGTATAAAGCCAATTACTGATTCTTATACAGGCCAATAATGTCAAACTATTTACTTTAAAACCAAACAATATTATTTCTATTTCAAAATCTCTTAGCTAGTGTTGCATTATTATTCTTATCGAAAAAATGAACTAATCTTAACATCCTTTACTTGTTACAAACTAATATCATTCTTCAATAATAGTGAAGTCATTCAAGTTGGGACATTTTATTTACCTCTCAGACCTTGATCAACGACGTTCTTATCTTAGAATATATAATAGTTCGTAACTTAAAAACCAAAAATATATCAACTCTATCTCATTTATTACAAAAATATGGCTTTTACAAACCATACCTTTACTTTGAAATGTCCGGGTTAATTATAACCATTTTACTTAATTCATCAGTTGAGCATATTGCTTCAAATCTTGTTATACCTTTCCATTTATAACTTGGATAATGAAAGTCCATTGGTTAATACCTTACCCGAAGCGATTTACATTATCATATTATAAAAACTATATTTATTGGATTTTATAATAAAAATCGAGTTAACACTCCTTCCTATTAGATTAGTGAAATTAATCTGGTAATATTGCTTAACCGTTTATCTAAATATAATTTTTCCAAAATATTAACCCATAGGTTAATTACAGCTTTATTTGCTTATAAGATTATTTAAACATCGAATCCTTATTATATGATCAATTTATAATATTTTATAAAAACCAATTCATAAACATCGATCTATTTTAAAAACTTCATTACAACATATAAAGTACAAATAAAAATCTTGTCAGTTATAAAGTAAATTTTATAACATAACTTCGTTAATTTGCCTAATGGCAAATCAACGTATTAACCAAAAGGTGGATTTTAGGCCATTTGCTGCCAATCCCTCAATCAATACCATTAATTGATTCAAATCACAACAATATTGAGTTAAAAACATCCAAATAGCTTTTCAATATCATGGGGTCCAATCAGTTCATATATAAATAATATGAAATAAAACAACGTACAAAATATTTGAGGAATCTGATATTAGAGTTCATTATAACAACATATAAGACATAAATTTTAACTCAGTGTTCTAAACGATGATAATCTAATTAATGTTAACCATTCAATCAACAATGGGCATTCAGGGCAACCAAACAACCAATTATTAATGATTAAATTTAATTATATGAATTTAATCACATCATAGCATTCCAGAAATGTGTGAGCGTTAACTTACATTTATTTCTATGATCGATTCACGAATTGTTTCACTTAATTTTAAACCATCATTTAAAATTAGATGAAAATCCACTCGCTTTCAATTCCTTTTGAGTATGCTCAACAGTGTAGCCCTCTTTCCTGCGATTCCGACGAATCCTATTTTGCACGAATATGATGACGTATGACATAGACATTGAAGTTACACGTTTAATGAGTCAAATGATTAATAACTGGATTAATTGTTTATTTATTAAATTGTAAATCACCTCTGTTTTCCTTAGTTAACATATCAACCACTTAATTCCCATGAGTTTTCCCTATATCTTCATCAAACCCGACTGGCTTGAACTCAACCCATTCATGTCATCAAGCAACTTCCATTCCATAATTTTTTTCTTAGACCCGAAGCCCAAGTCCAAAAAAATCTCCATAATCCACGTCCCAAGCTAATTCTTCTCCTCCAAATTAAAACATTCCTACCATCAAACAATTCATGGCCAAACTTCCTTCTACAACCATTGACATTCACGTTACCTCCATCTAACCCGCGCCATACTCAACGAAATTCCAAACTGAAACCACCTTTCTTCTTCCCCTCTCCATAAACATAGCGCCCGCCTCCTATCTTCTTCCTTCATAAACATATATGGCTACAGTAGAAAAGTTTCATGGCCGATCTTCCTCATCCCCTAGCCACTTCATTTCTCCACTAAAGTCCGTGAAACCACCACCGACGTGCTCCTCTTCCGAGAGCAACCAACATAGCATTGCCTCCATCAACTCATCGGCCCTCACAACATTCTGACTTAAACCAAGAAACCCACAAAACAATGACCACTTTTCAAATGGAAACCTCTAAAACTCCAATGACGTGCACACCTTGCTTCACTGACCTTGGTCACCTCTTCGAATCAACCTCCAATCCCTCCAACCCGCGGTGACTTCGAATTCCGACCAACGCTGGTCAAGTTTTTGTGCAATTAAATATTTACTGAGCTTAGATCAAAAACCAATAACAAGGGGGAGAAACCCTCATGAGTTCAAAGAATCTGGAAGCACTTAATTTCGTTAGGAATTCAATTTTAAATCAGAATCGAAAAAGGAGGCTTTTGTTTTGAGGAAGCCATTACGTGAGAGGCAGACAAGATTTTGTTTTGAATTATGGTGTTTGGTTCTTAAGTCTTGCTGGAAAGAAAAAGAAAAGAAAAAGAAGACACATGTTGTAATTTAGTTGGTGGAAATAAAATGAAGGAGGCACAATTGTATGTAGTCGAACGAGTTTCCAAATAGGAACAATGTCCTTTCGAAGTAGTACAATGTTTTCATGTGGCTGTTATACATTAGGCTTACAGGAAAACATATAGGGTAGCAATGCGATTTTACTTCATTAGCTGGCTTTCGAAAAATGGCAGCTGATTCCTTTCCCTTCATTAGCTGAATTTGAACGTATATTGGCTTGCTCGGGCACATAAATTTGCTTCCAGGTTTTAGATAGGAGTAGGTAACTGTGTGATTTTTATTCATAGGCGTGTTGCGTTGATGTAGACAAACGGAGACCGACGTTTAATGAAAATAGGTAGGTCTTAATTTTAGTTTCTTAGGTTATGTCGGTAGATCTAAAATAGTATAGAGTAGGTTACACATGTTCTTCTTAGGGTTGTATATAGATAGGTACATATTTTCACTAACATATATATGTATACTAATTTATTTTGTGTGGTATCGTTATTTAATGTGGTCCGTTAAATTTGCACTGACAAATACAATCTTCAAACATGACAAAAATGGATGTACTGTTTTGTCTCAGCATTATGAACCAAAAGAAACTCGTTTCATTGAAATCCGACACCATTTGCAAAAACGGTGTTATTTTATTTTCTATCGGGACACACTGAAATGTTGTATGCTCACAAACAACTTTGGTTGGCTCAAAACTATAAATCTAGCCATAATTAGTTATACTTATCCCAATAAAACTTATTTCGTTGAAAATGGAGGTCATTTGAAAAATAGCTAATTCTGCAGCTTATATAATATCATTAAATTAAACATAACTCTAAAACAATTAAATAAATTATCATACATATATATATATATATATATATCCAAATGATATAATATACAATTTTAAACTCAAATAATATAGAATTATAATTCAACATTACCATTTTTGAGTTAAACGATGTCCAAATTATATAGAAATCCTTTTTAAAATTATTGAATAAACGTTATGGTTTATTAATGAATCCAGAGCGACTATTGATTTTCTTTTTTTGCCATAATTTACAATACATAAGATGAAATCTCGATTTTTCCCTTTCATTAGAAAATTATAATCCATTAGATTCAAACATTTCTTGTTTCACGGAAATCCAACTTGTAATGGATTTCATATATCTAATTGAAGTTTGAAACTCAATATTATGAACTACTGCGCCGTTGTAAGCTTGTTTTTAATATATATAAATTATACGTTCTAACGTCGTTTAATTAATGAATTCTATACTAATAATCCATTAATATTTCAAATAAAATCTTTAAAATAGATTTAAATATTCAATTTCAAATGACCGAAAAATCTAGGACATTACCTTCCTCCTACCTTAAAAGAATTTCGTCCCTGAAATTGTGAAGTAAGAAGAATGCTCCAAATCCAAATTTTCAAAATAATTTCTTTCAAATCATAAATATATTGTTCTGGGTTTTCAAAGTTATTGTTCAAAAACTTCGAAGTTTTAAAATTTCACAAAAAAATTCGCCAGCACCTCCTCTGCGTAGCTTGATTGGAATAACTACAACTCGCCTTTCCAGCCTAACACTGATCGAGAGAAAATAAAAGCCAAGCGGCAAACCCAACTCGAGGGTAAAACAAACACCCAAACAAAAATATTAAGTTTTACCTATTTGTCAGGCAATCAAACTCTAATGACAAAGCAAAATAACTATCTGCTCTTTCTTCAACCTGCACTTAATTCGATATATGATGCAAGTAACAATTATAGGGTAAAATTATTTAGTTTTATTCCATATTGATTTTCTTCTCAGATTTATATTGGAATTTGTTTCTTAGTTGCCAATTCATTTACTTGTTGATGAATTTTGTTTAATTGATCTAGCGTCCAACAAACAAAACGAACATAACTAAATCATCCCATATTTAACTTATTTAATTTAAATACCGATTTATTTAATTCCAAATTAAATTTTTATTTACCTATTCTTCTAGTTATATTAAGCCACTTATAATCTCGTTTAAACTTCATTCAAATCAATCAACAACCAATATTATTATAGTTTGAGAAAAATTGTTCCTTTTCTATACAAAAGTGTAGTTTGGGAAAAAATTATTTCGTTTACCCTCTTTATTAAACAATATTATGCCGATTGTCAGTTCAAATGCTTCTCAATACTTGAACCGATCAAATAACACAATACAAAATATTTTTACATAAAAATCTACAAGCACGTTCTCTCGTATACGTACATACACTCAAACTCATAATAATGTATTTCATTACCTTATTTCTTACTGAGTTTTACCCCACAGGGCCAAGGTTATGACTTAACCATTAGCTCTGATACCAATGGTAATGGGTCGTAAATTCGTACCCTTTAAGCCGACGAATTACAACCCACGTAATTACACGAATTTACGAATATTTAATAGAAAGAAATTAGAGGATGAGAAGTAGAAAGAAAGAAATGTTAGATAGAAAAAAGAAGAACACATCAGAATCTCACAACAAAACGAGTAAAATATAATATTTCAATATAACTTTAAAGAAACAATCTCGGTATATACAAACCATTTATCAGAGTACAACATGAATTAGTCACAATAGAAATAAACCTTATATAACAAATGGTAAAGCCTCCTACTTCCAGCTCCTAAACTCCAAGTGAAAACCTAACCAGTAAATATGTTGGTCTGACCCGAACACATTTGAAGCAAAAGAAAATTCACCCGGATCAGTCTGGAATACTTTCAATGATAAACTCATAATACAAACAACTTGCTTAACCTTGAAAAATCCTTTTGAAAGAAAAGAATAATAGTGAGCCACTTCCACACATAAACACATATGATTTTTACTTTACTATAACCCAAAACATTTTTTATATATCTAAATCCAATGATATTATAATAGTGTCTATACAATCACAAATAAATAACCATCTAGCAGAACGCTTGCATCTCACGCGCTACATACTTAGTATATAATCAAAAACTTCATGGCGCTTATTGGAGATTGGATTCCAACTATGACAAGGAATGGGACCAGCTCTCGATCAGTGTACCTTTGGACATGAATACACTGAGGTTCAGCAAGAACACTTGCAACCCAGGGTAAACATGACCGGTCACTCATTTAACTTGAGCGCACCGAATATATCATTACCACGGTTGGGGGCCAGCTAACCGAACCGAAAGCATACATAAAAGGAACAACCGAGGCATTTTATTTCTCTAGATCAGGTAATGATATAATCTGCTAGGGTATGACCCAACCAGCCATGTGACCTATTCGATTTATGCCATTTCCGGATTGATGAGGCTTGAGGTCACATTTATCTTTTTAGATTAACACATCTCCTTTCCAGATCTTGAATTTAAAATTTGTAAATATCTGCAATTGTTTTGATGTTTATTTTCTGATTTCTGAATTCATAAAAGTGTTGATGTATTCTTGTCATATCTTGAACACTGTTAATTTGAATTCTAAAATTTTGAAGCTCTGAAAGTTTAACGGAATTTCACACACCGCTGCTGTTTTGAGTTTTCACTAACTCATTTTAGAAAAGCTTGAAATAATATACTCAGTACATCACACCAATATTTATCGGTTGTGATAATTTCATTATTTTTCAGATTGGGTTGGATATTTTGAAGTATCTTGAATTAATAATACATCTTGAAATTCATCTTTATTCATGATCATCATGGTTGAAATTTGTTTGTTTGAAATCAACTGAAATTCTTGATATTTTTGAATATCACACACCTCTTAAATTTGAAATTATCAGTTTTGTGTGACTGATTCATTATATCTCAAAACTTGACATTGATTCAAGTGATTTCAAATAAATTATTTCTTAACTTTGGATCATGAATTATCTCTCATGTCTGATGTAAATAATCTGAAATTACTCTTGTGCTTGTCAGAAATTCTTGTGAAAAAATCTTTTGAAAAACAGTCTTTGAAACTCACTATTTTCTTCATGATTATTTGATTTAAATATTTATTTGTTTGAAATCATTTGAAATTATTGATTTCTTGAATCTCACACATCTCGAATCTAAAATATAAAATCTGGTGTGATCGATTCATTGAATCCTTATGTTTTCATATTTCTTCGAATGATTTAAGACAAACCATACATTTAATCTTAGATCATGAACCATTCTTTGACTGACTGAAATATCTTTGAAACATCTCTTTGGCAAGTCTGCTTTGAAAATTATTTTTGTGTTGCTCAGATATTTTTTTTGAAAATATTTTTTGGTGACTGCTTCAAATATATACCATGCTCTGATAGATGGAATATGTGTGCTTGAGTTGCTTGTTGTGTGATTAAAATGTTGTTGTATGGGATACCCTTGTTTGTCTCCAATGTCATGTTAAAAGCCTCATTAATAGAGACATCAAGTGGTATCAAGTTAGAAGTGCTGATTTTTTTGTATATATTCTTTTTAATCCATCTTGTCTTGTATAGATCTTCAAATCCCTCTTGTAATTAATTTTCAAATTTAAAATTATTTATTGATTATTCATTCAGGAATTGAAATCAATAACCAAACTGAACTGTATTTCAAAATTATTATCAAATTTTGAAATTGTGATGAATTGTGACTACAGAATATTTCGCAACAAGAGGATATTTTATTTAGATTTTCATGATAGTTCAACAATTGTTATAATATCTTTGAATTGGCTATTATTTCACGACCATCTTCTTTATCTACCATCATTCTGCTATCCATCGTGATTATGTATAAATGTGGAGAGTTTAATATTTTTAAGATCATCTTAAATAAACAGTGAAGTTTGTGATAGATATGGAACTATGTTTTTTTGGAATTAGTGATAATTGAAAATTTTCAATGATCTCGGTACAGTTGAGCATATTTCATAATATGATTAATTTAGAAATTTATTTCACAAACCATTTATGTACCTAACACATTTCTATCATCCATATTGGTTTTATATACTGAGGAGTTTTTTTTATTTTGAAACAAAAAATAATAAAAATATATTATTCATAAGTATTTCTCCAACCTCATTTAAAAATCCATGCTTTGGTCATACATGGTTATTAGATTACTTATATTTAAGTTGCAACTGACCTCATTTAAAAATCCAAGATCTGGTTATGCGTGGTTAGTGTACTCTTAAATAAAAAGAAAAAGATAAATAAATGGATTTCTAAATAGAAATTAATATGAAATCCTCCTTGGTGTACAATCCATTTTCTAATTTGTGAAATGTGTTAATATTTTATGACGTATTATGATTTGTTGAATGATAGCTATTAGGATTTGAGATTATTCGATTTTGCCACTTAAATTGAATATATAATTATAGTCCAAATCCATCACTGTTTTTGAGCTCATTTTTATAAAATTCTTTTAAAAATAAATGGAAATACATATTTTTGTAACTGTCTCCATTTTGTATAAATTTCATCGTAAATCTGTCATTCTCTACAATGTGAAATATGCCACTAGTTCTCAGTTTATTATGATTTTTGTTTGGCTGATTGAGATTTATGATGACCGTTCTTCCTCTTAAGCTCAAATTATATTTTTAGTCAATTTTCATCTATATTTTAAATTCTGAATCATTTTGATGATAACAAAAGGGGGAGAATGGGTTGAGATTTTGATTTATGAGTGAATATTTTATAAATATTTTAATCTTGAAAATTCATTCATTTAATTCTTTTCACTCACGCACAGATGTAGGGGAGTTTCTGTTGTAGGAGGAGCTAATAAATAGGGGGAGATTAATATTCACTATCAAACACATTTATTGTGCTCAAAATCTTTTATTTATTTGTCAACATAAAAAGGGGAGGTTGTTGTATATAATGTAGTTGTATACACAATTATATTATTTTTGTTTGATGATAACAACCAAATAAATATTATCTTAAATGTGTTTGTTACTGTACTGTTCTATATATACATCATAGACAGGAATATAATATTTATATTTGAATAGAATACGACTGTACATACATTCATATATTCATACAGTATTTTATTTAAATTGAATATTATATTTTAAACATTCAAACAGTACAACTATTTATAACTCCGCTATTTATTCAATTCACATGAGATTGTACTTGTAAATAAACTAAATACGATAGACAAGTTTGTTTGAACACAATAAAATAATATTTTATTTCATTCAAATTTGTTTATTACAAATATCAGTACAATTTTCTATTTTTCTGTACATTAGCTCCTCACTGCATCTCTCAACCCTCAGTTACATTTTATATATACATACATTTTCACTTTCATATTCAGACACATTTACTTTTTCTGTCTTCTGTCTTCACAGCATCCTTCATTCAGTCCAGTCATCTGTACTTGGCATATACAGAAACACACACAGAGTATCTGGAACAAAAATAATTTCATATTCTAGCAGATATATTTTTTATTTTAAAATTTTTATTCGCCTCAGTTTTCTGGTGTGTTTTCTCATCATTTTTCAAGACTTGATCTGATTCATCTATGTCTAGACAGCTTGTGATATTCACAGTGATACACTGTAAATGCCATTAGGCAGTTAGTTTGTATGTATATAATACAGGGATAGGAAAACTGGTTTGATCGATTGCATATACACACGTGCACAAATATATACAAGTGTGCACTGCCTTGCCAATCGAAATTCAGTATGCAACTAAGGAGCAGCCATGTAGACCAACTCGACTCAGTGCACAGTTCATAATCAAGCCAAATAACCAAGCAACAAAACTAGTAATGGTAATCAGCAAAATTGGTTGAGCCATGGTCAAGCAAGTAGGGTTCAGCAAACATACTCAGCCAGCATACGAATGCATGTATACATGTTGGAGCAAGTAGCTACAAGGTAGACAAGTGATCAAGCTAGCATGTTTTAAATTCATGGTGCACACAGCAATAATTGATATAAACATGGTCAAACAAATCAAGTCAGCATGGATCAAGCCATGTGTGAACACAAGCACCCACACAGCAACAGTGATGTGAAAATTTCAGCATGGCCGAGAGTTCAATGTGACAGTGTAGTTCAGTTGTGCATGTGAATACAAGCTTGCATGGCACAACATAGTGGAGCATACAACAAAAACATTAGGATTTCACATGTCAAGAATGGTGCAACAAAGTGTCGAGACATGCTTTCATATGTTCAAGTCAGGGGGCATGTATACAATTGAACATGCTTGACATAAACAACATAGCAGCAACTCTCTACATGAACATGTCAATAACTTGACAGCATGGGAACAACTTAAATAATGCAGGAATTCAACATGTTTTCAAGTTCAAGACAAGATGGAAGTATGGTGCAAACAAGTGCCGCAACAGTACAACAATAATACATCATGGATGGGGTTCATAAACAATTCTGCATATGGACCTTGGTGTGTAACAGCATATGCAAATGAATGAAGCAGCTGACATGTTAGATATTGGTTGAGTACATAAATGAGTCACAAATACAAGTGAGACAGCATGATGGTCTATGAGTAAGCACAACAATGAACCAACTTATCAAGTAATGCAGCATGATCTTAAGTGCAACAGCAGCTATACATGCATCAAGGCATGTTTCATAATTTCGGTGTTCAAGAATGGAAAATCACAAATAGCAGTCACAGGAATGTCCTGATTTAATCATGGGCCAAAATCAGCATATATGTTATGTAAAGAATTTCAAATGCAATTTCAAAGCATGTTTATCATCAAAGTAATATTGCAAATATTTCCAAATTTGTATCAATTTTTAGTTCGAATTCAAAATGGGAAAGTATAGATTTGATTTTATCATATATAGCATGGTGACAAGGCAGATTGAAACTCGGCAACAAATTTGAAAATGACTTTCCACTTTTACCATCCTTAATCAAAGCCGAGAGATTTCATTTTTAAATGGGGTTTTTTTTTGAAGACAGCAATCAAGTCCAGATTCATCGAGGCAATCAAGGTAACAAAATTCTATTTCAATCGATCAATTCAAAAGAGGAAGCCATTCAAACCAGACCAAGTCGTATATGACAAATCAAAGAATTTAGGGCTTAATTAACCCTATGTATACACGCGTTACATCATTGGCAAAGGTATCGAAAATCCAAACAATCAAATTCAAGCAAACAATTTCATATCTGAGAACTCACAGATTTTCGATCGAGAACTTTTTCCAAATCAATCAAGCAAGCCACAAAGCTATTCGAGCTTCAGAGAATAGGTTTAAACCATCATCACGATCGTGATTTGGATTCAAAGAGGAACCCTATCAATTTTCTTTCCAGAGCCGCTGCCATTTTTCTAAAGCAAAGAGATCGAGAGAATTGAAATGGAGGTGCACCACTAGGCCGGCCAAGCTGATATTAAGAAAAGGGATATCTTTTTAACTAGGGTTTTCAAGTTTAATTTGTTTTTATTTTATTATTTTTATAATTTGAATTGAAATCAACAAAACAGTTCTAGAGTATGTAAAATCTAGGGATTCGGTTAGGGGTTAACTGACAGTTTCTAGAATATGTAAATTCTAGGTGGTTTCCTAGTTTCATCTGCAAAACAAGGTAGTTTACTAGAGTCTGTAAAACTAGGGGAAAGCTGATCCAAGGGATTGGATCAGTCTAGGGTTTTGAGCATAGGATTAGAATAGGAGCGAGGGGTTTGCAAGTTTACATGGTCTTGTAAGCGGGATATGTTCTATTACCTTGTAGAAACCTTAGGAATGCAGCAGTAGATAGGATTTTACCGAAGCTGGGTATATCTTGTGCCATTTACTTTTCTGCATTTATTTTCTGCTGCATTCTATGTTTTGTGATTTTTTAATATCTCGTAAAAACTGTGATAAACCTTATTCACCCTTCCTCTAGGGTTAATCTAGATCCAACAAAAAAGAGCTTGCATTTCACAAAAAAAGTACAACAAAGCTAGAGTAACAACTAACAGATAGAGTACGGAAAATGCAATAACAAGATTCACAATAACAGCAACACAAGTCTCGGATACAAATGTGCGTAAAGTAATTAGAGAGGACTGACACTTGCATATACATCCGATCAAAGCAAATGACAAGTAATAAAGTTGCAAGCAATAGAGCAGGTAGTTAAAAGCCCTAGCATTCTTCTTCTCGTTTTTTGAAGCACTGTCAGACCTAGGCATAGGCTTTGGAAATTTGGGAGGTGAAGGTATAGGTTTGGAATCGCTCTCATATCGGGCTTCTTCGTCATTCTTCGACTACTTAGGAGATAATTGGACAAGTCCTCTTTTTTCCGAACAGTGCGCTTTCCTTTATCCCTTAAAGATGATGATTTTATCTTTTTCTTTCGCTTGCATTTGACAGTCTTCCCTGGGCCCATATCAATGTCAGCAGGATCCTCCACTTCACTAGGAGAATAGTCTGCATCATCAAAGTCAGTGATTGCATCAATTCTCACATCCTATGACCCAGGTTACAAAGAAGGAGTAGAAGTGACAATTAAAGATGCATCACCCGGAGGGGGAATGCTAAGAAGAGCAGCTGTGGTTGACACCAGGGTTGAATCAGTAATGATGGCTTCAGTTGTCATGGTGTCAGCTCCAGTAGGGGAAGGCTTAGGTGAGATTAGACCTAATACAAATGAATGGTGAGCATGGAATTCAATGTACCCACATGAAGTACAAAGATAGTCTAAATCTGATACGACTTGTTCAATACCAGTTTTACCTGCGGTAGGAAGATTCCTGTGCAAAAATTTATAATCATCAGGGTTGTCATCGTCACCATTGTCACCCTCATCATCTCCTATATGTTCCTCGGTAACATGCTCCTTAGTGATGTACTCCTTAGTAGCATGCTCATCAGTAGCTTCTTTCTTCTCCTCGTGAATGGTAGAAGGATTGATAGGAGGCACAATTGGAGTCTGAGAATTGGACACATCAGCATTAACAGAATCAGTGTGGGTAGCGGTAGCGCCTGCGTCCAAGGATTGCTCCCCACAGGATCCAGCTTCATCTAATAAACCCGCTCTTTCATAAGAATTTTCTTCCCCTTAGCCAAAGCTTTGCGGGATTCATCATCTAAAAGATTCTATAAAAGATACTCTTCATTATAGATATCTCCAACTTGGGCAAGTACCGATTCCAGGACTTCAGCTAGAGTCACTGCAAAATCAGGTCCTAAGTAGCGCAAGGTACCTCTGCTCATAAGGCTAAAAACATAGAATCTGAATAAAGTAGCATTTATGTCAGCCTTGGCATCGTTGAACGCTTTCTCAGCAACTGCTTTACCCGCCAAACCTTGATCTCTCTCCGACTCAAGAATTTCTGTTTTAGTTTTTAGCACGAAAAGGGACAATGTTTGAGAAGTGTTCTTCCCATGAAGATTGGCATTTTCAAGTCGATAAGAGGAAGAAATTTTATCTTCCACGGCTAATTGGGCTTTAGTAGTCTTTTGGGCAGAGCGAGCCTCTTTCACCTTATTACTCACTGCAGTCTCTCTTGACTTAGCAGCAGCAAGTTCCTCTTGGAGCCTTTGATTCTTGGCTTCTAACTTTGTATTCCTCTATGTAAGGGATGCAACGTTGGCGTCACAAGATTCAAGAATTTGGCCCACTTGGCCTTGTCCTTTTCCAGGGTAGCTATCTACTCGAAGTTACACTTATTGACTCATTGCAGATCCTCGTCTAGCTTATACCATAAATGAAGCTTCTCAACTATGCCTTTGACTTCATCCAACCACTTATCAACCTGATCCTTCACCGCGCCCAGCTTCTTTTCAATTTTTCTCTTCACTACATCAAGCTTCTTAATCATTTACTTCATATCGGATGGATGTAAGTCAAGATCAAAGAAAACTCCCGTCAAACACCAGTTTTTGAATCGCTCGGCGAGCTTGGTGGGTGCAGGCTCAGGGGCATAGCATGATCTATTGATAATTTCTGGATATCAGCTGGAGGAGGAGTTACAGATGGGGCAACAAGGGACATGTGGATGAAAGTCGTCTGAATAGCAGGGAGTGGATTTTTTATCTGATCTAGGATCTTTTGAGGATCATCCTTGCTATGATCCCTGTCTTGTTCATCACTCTCTCTTTCTTCTTTGTCTTTCCCCCTCCTCCTGTCTGTTCCACTCATTGCAATCATCATAACTGTCACTATAGCGGTCATCATATTGGTCGCGATTACCATAAGAGCCTCTATCTCGATCCTCTTTCTCTAGCCCTTCATAGGCATTGAGCCTCCATCTCCTTTGTTCCTCAGTCTCTATGAGGCCGTGAGGATGCTAAGATTGTTGAGAATAGTAAGAGTGCTGAGAATACTGATGATACTGCGATTACATCTAATGTCTTAGGTTATAAGCACTGGACTGGTGCTTAAAGCTTTTCATATATTGTCGACCCATTATTGGACCTAAAACGAGGGAAAACAAGATTTCAGTACTTAGAATAAAAGGTACTACGGCAAAGTATATGGTGCATGCAAAAGCATCAAAAACTTAGAATGTATATGATGCATGGTCTAAGCGCGCATCTAATAACAGACCTCTCTTTGGTGGTGAAGCTAACGGAGGCCCTATATCTTGGTTGCTGCTTTTATAACCATGGCCGCAAGGTCAAAAGTCATAATATCCCTTGGGGTAAGGTCTTTTGCAGTATTGAGGTCACTAATCTCATCGAAAGTGCCCAAAGAATCTTCCTTATTGACCTCTAGGATTGTGGGACCTTCATTAACTTTCTCATTCCCCAAATCACCACCAGTTGTGATATCTCTCTTTCCTCTACCTGCTCAGTCTCCTACATGAGACTTTTGCCTTCACGATGTATAGGCTCTTCCTCTTCATCCGAAGGTAGTTGAGATTGAGGAGGCATGTTAGTGTCGCTAGCAGGATCTGAGCAGTTCTTTAAAAGGGTTTCATTGACATTGCTCTTCAATGCACTACCCTCTTCAGAAGCACCAAAATCTAATGCTATAGGCATAAACTGGGTCATGGGAGGTGCTCCTTTAAGAGGATATTTCCTTGAAGGGTGGAGCAATCCAACTTGCGATGAAATTCTTCTCTTATCAAGTATTTTATGCCTCTATCTATAACACCAACGGTTTTTAAAGCATCATAAACAGCTTTGTAAGGGGCAAAATCTTGGTTATCCTTAACTAGAGCCGGAACGACTGTAGTCAAGAAAGTAAAATTCAGTAACTGAGACATAAAAGGAATTAGGTGAGAGAAGCTTTGAACAAATATGCTAATCTCCTTCTATCCAGTTCCCGCGAAAGGTCTCGGGGCAACGAACGAGGAATAATTGAGTCAAAAATCCTGTAGCACTCTCCGGCAAGTCAATCACGAGCTTTCGATTACGTGCACCCTCAACGTGAATGATACACAAAGTGTCCTTTCTCCTTTTAAACGAGCATAAATAGTGGATATCTTGAAACGTAGGCTCGCGTTCCCCTACTTGCATGAAGAGTACGTAGTCCTAACGAAACTATGTAGCCATTTGAATGGAGTTGGAGAGGATAAATCGCCATGTGATTCAACATCGTCTCTAGAAAATGATCAAAAGGGGGAATACTGCCACCTATCAACATCTATCGGTTCGCAGTTACATATCCACTCGGTGGCTGACCAACGAATATGTTCTCCCTCGACAATATTGCATCAGTCTCAAGAATACCATACAGACTACACAATAGCTTACAAACATGTTGGGTAAGTGTAGATGGGTGTCTTTCTGATGGCGGGGCACTAAGAGGACGGGGAATAGGAAATGGGTGATCGGGTACCGGTCCAGGAACCATAGTTGTTGCATCCCTAGATGCCGATGTAGAAATATCAACTTGTGCAGAAGAAGATGTCCCTTCAGTCTGAAGATAAGATTGTCTCCTAATAGTCATTCTATACAAACAATCTATTTCATAAACATATTACAGATACACATTTCCTAAAAGTGAAGTGTCGTGCAGAAACTATGCGAGTTATATAAAAGAGAGGCTTGGAATCCACGATCCAGCTTATGTCGGTTAGTTGATCTCAAGCATCACTATTATCTTAAGCTAAAGTGTTGTGTATACACAGGTAAAGTGCAACAAGTCATAAATTGTTATGCGAGATAGTCTTGTATATATGCATTATCTGGTTTTAGTCTTGAAAATTCATTGTGATGTGCTTTATTGACTAATCCGTTATCGACGTGGACAGTCAGTGACGAAGTATAAGTCCAAAATGTGCAATGTTTGTTTTTGTTATAAGCAGGAATCAGGGCAAGTATACTTTCAATTATCAAGTCATAACTATGAAATTGTTCAAAACCCACAATCTTTGGTCACACTGTTTCAAAGGCATGCTTCAAGTCATAAAAGTCAAGTTAGCCAATGACCCAAGAGTCAGGTCACTAAACGACCTAACAGTCAGGTCGTTTCACGACCTGAAGCCTTGGGTCGCTTGATTGCTTTAACAACCCGGGTCGTCACTTTGTTTTTAAAATATGAGTCGTACATCACATAATATCCAGGCCGCTCCACGGCATAAAGCCCAGATCACTCAGTGACCTAAAGGAGGCAGGTCGTTCAACCACTTGAAAGCTTTAGATAGCGCGTCACGGAGAGGTTCATGTCGGCCAAACGGTTTGAAGGCTTGGGTGGTTGAAGGTCTTAGGCCGTTGGGAGCTTAGGTTGTTCAAACTCTTAATGGCTTGGGTCGTTAAGATCTAAATCGCCCATAGAAGTTCAGATCGTGAGTCCCTAAAAGCTCCAGGTCGTCCACCACCTACGAACATGGATCGTGTCCACAACCTGCTCACCTAATCCTATTTCAACCTGAATTCTGAAATTGTTGTGCTCTAGTTCAATTGCCAACAATCTACAAAATATGTCATACTAATCCAAGCAACATGTGCAACAAAATGATCGTCACAAGTTCGTGCATCTATGATCAAGATTGCCACAACAAATCTATGACAGACATCAAAGTGCTAATCTTAAATAGGAGTACAACTAAAGCGGTTTAAAGATCCAAGGTGACAATTTAGATCAGTACATTATCTATAACGAGCATCAACGTCAAATTCAGATCAAAACATAAATCACTAATGGTTAAAATAAAAAGAAATGCAAAATGCTATCTCGAATTAAGGTTACACAATCAGGTTGAGTACACAATAGGGAATATGAATCTATCAATGACCAAACATGAAGGAAAAATTGACTCAAATTCAAATCTGTGACCCCCAAATTAATCCAAATCCAGATCCGACATGAAAAGTACAAAGCTACCAAGGCAAATTAAAACCAAAAAGCCCTAATTCCATAACTAGATTCAATTAGAAATGTTAATAATCTCCAAAGTAAGTTTCAAAACACTGAATACTCTTAATTGAATTTGATTGGAACCCTTATCAACCAATTTGCAAAATGAACCAGAAAATGACATAAGAATTGAAAGCCTCAATACCTACAAAAATATAAAACTTCTAGTGATTCAACAATGTCGAGGCAATTCAGATCCAGCCAAGGCAACTCTGAGTTGGGTAAAACTGATTGCAGTCAAGGTAATGAGTGGGTTACTTATAGAAATTGCGAATGTTGATTTGTAGTGATGATGAATAAAAGTGAAACAACAAGGTTTGGATCAAGGATTTGTTTGTGAAGAATTCTTCAGCAAGAGCCGTCCGCCATTAACAAGTGTTTTCGGCTAGAGTAAGATAAGACACTAACGATCTAAAGAGGGTTATAATGCTAAGCTAAGTACGTTTGGACCGCACCCGATTCAGCCAAAAGCCCAAACGGCCTAGTGTTACATGTGTATATCGTCTCTTCGTATGGATGGGTGAACGATTTAATTGGATCAAACAATACCAAAAGTCTTGTAATTTGAATCTCATATTATTTGCCAATAATATAAACTTCGAGGCGCAAATGTTAATCTATAAGAATATGGCTCAAAGATAAGGTCGTTTACGGTCTCCTAAGTCAGGTTGTTTTTTTATCACTAAGCTACAGATCAGTACTGCCACATCAGCAGAAATATCACCAAGTCGTTAAGTTATAAGTCATTGATCCTCAAAAGCAACACGTCACGCTCCTTTGTATAATAATAGGTCGTTAAGTGACCTAAGGCTTGGGTCAGGTCGGTAAAATACAAGTGCAACTTCAGTTTGTTATAGAAGCGTTGGATCTCAGGTCGTCCAGTACATGCTGAAGTCAGATCACTCATATCAGGTCGTCACAGCTAGGTCATCACATTCCTTGATTCGTGAAATCCGTAGGTCGTTCGTGCTACACCATCTATCATGGAATTATATCATGTCCAGGGGCTTGCAACTAGGTTGTTCCATGGTAGGTCGTAACTGATTCAAGATGTCAGATCACCAAAGGTAGACCGTGTCTTGGAGAGCATGGCCGAGCTTAGGTCGTAAATGAACTAGGGGACAGGTCATTTTAGCGACCTAGTTTCCTGTACATATTATTTCCATCCACTCCGCCTCACAACCACTCCTATAAATACCCCCACATTTCCACCATTAAAGGGACAGAATTTTTTGACAATGGAGTGTTGCCATTTTCATTCTCCAACATCTCCAAGTAACTCAAACTCCATTAAAGCTCTTCCGAAAAAGATCGAAGCATCTTCATCATCATCAATCCATTCCAGAAAACCATCAAAGTCTATCACCAATCACGATTAATGAAGAATCACTTCAACAATCGTCAATACTTATGAGATTTTATTGTTTCAACTTTGGAAACAGAGAGTAATTGAAGAAGATAGAAGATTTGTAGAGAGTAAAAGGAATATTCATTGTAAAATAGAAGAAATGTGTGAAATGACTATAAATGTGTACCTTGTAAACGGAATGATAATGAAATCCTTTTTAAAAGTGGATGTAGGCCAGATCTGAGGCCGAACCACTATAAAATCTCTCTTGTTCAATTTTCCTTGCATTTATTTTACTATTAGCCTTGTGTTAATCATCTGTGAAGTGTTGAATTGCACCTTGGGGTGTTAGTACATTCTTTGTATTAACACTCACCATGATTTTAATTCATAATTTATTCCAATCTGAATTCCATCGCTTAATGGACGACAATAGAAATCTGACCTGAACCATCTCGTTCGAATCTGACTCTATAGGAAAGATATATAATTTATAAGATTTATGGTTATAACTTATTTAAAACTCCAATTAAATTTATAAAATAAATTACCTACATTAAATTTTCTCCCTATAATGAATCGAATACAGTATACCATGGACAACGACTTTACTTCAACTGCGCCCGCTTATAAAAAAACATTCACCACAACCTCTACCCTTTTCTTCGTCGCCTCCTCCATTCACCGAGCCCAGCTACCCCAAGCTCACACCAACCCTGCTACTTACATTCCAATCCAGTCACCTAACCCTCTTGATCTTGTTTTTAACCCCTTTAAACAAGACTAAGCCATGGCCCTTTTTTTCCTGAAAGCATCGAACAAAACTCATCATCAACTTCAACCTTTCAAGTCGTTGTTGCTGCTTCCACCAACCTCCCTCCCATCTCTGACAAACCTCGCCAACTCTGGCACCTACAGGCTTTGCAAGACCCAAAAACCGTGGTTGTTCTTCAAGTAAATTTCGAGCTTGAGAAATTCGAACGAACTCTTCAATTTTCATCCTTCAAACCCTAGAATCCATGCCCTAACTTAACTGGTTCGAATTCGAACATCGACAACTCCCACGCCATCGAATGAATTGAGGATTTGAAGGATTCAATCTCAATTTGCTAATTATTATTCTTAAATCAGTGGTTTTGATGTGCATAAGGATTACGAAGTGACCATTTTATTTTGTTGATTTGATTTCAAATGTAAAAAATTGAAATGGGGAAAGGTCGGGTTTGAACAAAGAAACAGTCTTCGATTTTAGTTTGAGAGAAACAGGAAGAACAAACGGTTTAATTTGGATGGATAAAGAAAATAATGAAGGAAGAGGACATGAAATCCTTCATTGGTTTTTGGGATCGCAGAAAGAAAATAGCGTGATATAAATTGATGAGGAACATAAGGATAAGAACAATGTTTTTTTCACAAGGATACAAGTAGGTTCAGGCATAGTTACGCTTTGCGGTGTACTCTTCGTTACCTTAAGAAGTAAGTAAACAGTTTAAGCTTGGGGAGGAAGAAAACAGTTTGGTACCGGATTTGATTAAAACTGGTATGATTTTATTTAATTTAAATTATCACGAAATTTCGAACCCCAATTTGAGTGCAACAACCGGCATTCCTAGGGTTATACCACTATCCCGAATACACTAAAACAGGTTTCGAAGCCTTATTAGATTGTAGGAGAAGATATCAATTTAAATGGATAAAATATAAATTAAATTCAAAAATATTAATTCCTCGATAATAAATTATTATTATTATCGTTTTAGTCAATATAATTTAATTGATCAACTGAATTGTTTCGATTCAATTTTATCTTCGAATTCAATTATATTCGTTTTCGTATTATGATAATTCAATATATTCGAAATTAAATTATAAAAGTTTATTAAATCGTTAAATTCTATAAAAAAATCCATTTATATTATCGATTCAACATTTAAAATTAATCGACTAAAAATCTGGGTCATTACATTATTCTCCCTTTAAAGAATTTTGTCCCTGAAATTACTAGGATAGGAAAAATGCTACAAACCCATTAATTTCTCAAAAACCCACTTATGTTGAAACTCAACATTTCATATTTCTACAACTTTAGTTCTACCAAAACTTTTGGTTTTCGTTCATGTTACACACTATATATGCTAACATTCATTTAACCTGAATGATTTACAATCAATACATTCACATCCAATTCATATTCCATTCATATGCATTCAACCTCATTCAAATTGATTCTAATCAATTTATTCACTTTAATCCATTCAACTTGCTTAAATTAAATTTAAATTCCACAATTCAAATCCCTAGGTTTTTATTTCAAATCCTTTTGAAATCACAAAAATATAAACGCATATATTTATAACCATTTCAAATTCAAAACATTTGAATTTTCAAACCAACTTGTTTTCTTTTAACAACTTTCCATCAAAAACTTTTCTAAGGTAGGCTAGGTAGCAATCCATCGCTTAGAAACTCAAAATGAACACTGATGATGCTGTAGTTATCATCAGGATTATTTTCCAGCGACCGAAGTGAGTTCATTTCTTCATCACTTTCAAAATCCATTCAAAATGATTTTTAATCAAAAGTCCTTTCAAAATAAAGCTATATTATTTTAATATACTTTGGAAAAATATTTTCCAACTTCTCGGGATTTAAATTCCAAATTCTAGTTTGGATTTAATTTTAATTCATCTTATTTGTATATTTGATTCACATACAAATTCTATTTGGTTATATAAAACTATTTCAGTTTTGTAATCTCATTTGATTATAGTACTATCAATCAACACATCTATATATTATAATAATTTCAGAAAATTATTCTTTCTATATCTAAAATATAGTTTTGGGTAAAATTATTTCATTTACCCTCTTTAAAACATTGCTATGTCAAATTGCTCTGCTCAAGTGTTTAGAAACAACTATTGATATAGTTATACTTTCTGCATTGACCAAAATTCATAAACCACTCGTCAAACCAATCAACACAACAGAAACAGTTTTTATATCAACTAAAAAATGCACGCTCTTGTATATATACACTTAACTCATTCTAGGATACGACTAACCCTATCTCTAATAGGTAAACCCCACCAAAGCCTTGGTATTCGCTCAACCTAAGCCCTAATACCAACTGTAATGGCCCGCAAATTCGTACTATCTGAGTTGACTAAACACACAATACATCAAACCCAAATTGCGAAGAAATACGAATAACTATGGGTTATAGAAGGAAAAGATGGATGAAGAACATAAACAATAATACATATTCTCACATCACAGCGGAACAAAATATAATTTATATAGCAGCTTTTGAAATGCAAAATTTTTAACTTACATACATATCATTATCAGAGTACACCACTTACAATAATGCGGAAATAGCAATACATGTCTAATGCTGAAGCCTTCTGCTCCAAGCTCCTCCAAGGGTATCTGGAAATACCTAAACTACTTGATTGCTCGTACAAATTTTGGCACCCAAGAGTTTAGGGTAAAACAAAAAAAAAATCTCTGGGTCAGTCATGGGACCGGTGTGAGTAAACTCCAACTATTTGTTATAACTTTTAAAAATCCTTTTAAAAGAAAGGATAATCGTAAGACCGATCCACACAAAAACACAGATGGTTTTTACCATACGAAACCAAAACATTTCTTTAAAATCAATACTATTATGATATTATAATTGTGTCTAAATAAATAAATAACAAGCTAGCGGAACACTTGCATCTCATGCTTCTCATATATAATATACAATCAAAACTACGGGTGCTTATTGGGTAATGGATATCCAACTATAACAAGGTATGGAACCACATTATAATAGTGTATCTCTAGAAGGGAATACATTGGGTTCAACAAGAACATCTTGTATCCCGGCCACACATGACTGACCACTCATTTTGCTTGAGTGTACCGAACGTATATCATCGACGGTTAAGATCACCAACCAATTCCCGAAAGGGACAACATCGAAAGATTAAAGAATGAAATGAATTTTCTCTAGGTATGTGGTAATACATCCTAATTGGGAGCTTCCCACTTAGCCATGTTGCTTGCCCAATTTTTTCCATTTCCTGGTTGTTGAGGCCTGAGGCTATGATTACTTACATTTCATTGATAGCACAATCACTTAGAACGTCACTTATGCGATCATTGGACTCTGTTAGACATTCGTCCATTCAAGTTCATTCTGGGACTGAACGAAACCAAAGACACAATTTCCATTAACCCATCTTAGGAAATTTCTATCTAGAATTAACAGGAAAAGCCCTTGCACTTTACTCCGTCTTTGATTGTCTTCATATAATCTAATTAGCAACGCTACTGCCAATACCGAGTGTGTAATAACCTGAATTTTTTGGTCGATTTATTTTAAATATTTAATATTGATTTAAATATTGGGTTGATAATATAAATGGATATTTATATGGAATTTATCAATTTATAATTAATTATGATTTAACTCGAGCATATCAAACTATGATAAATGATAAATAATTAGATTCAAAGTTAAAACTGAAACTAAAACAATTCAGATGATCAATATAAATTCTATTGGAATAGTATCGACGATACTGATAATTAATTATCAAGCAATTAATTGTTTTAATTAAATATATATCAATTTAAATTAATATGTCCTCCGTATGATCGAATTGGGCTTCAAAACATGTTTCAGTGTGTTCAGAATAGTGGTATAACCCTAGTAATGTCGGTTGTTGCGCTTAATAGGAGTTTGAATACACGTGATAATTTAAGTTAAATGATATCAATTCAAATCAACTAATATATATATGTATATATATATATATATATATGTATATATATATGTATATATAGGTGAATCTTGTCCATGGCAACAGGCTAATCGCCTGCTTTCGTTTCATGTGTGAGATTATCCTTTCTCCTCTTTCTATCTAATTTCCTTTTGTTTTGCATCAGTTTTCTATCTGAATTCCATCTGCGGCATATCTTATTTCGATTTTACAAATCAAATGTCGGCTCTAGATCTGAGATCTGAAGAGCGTTCGCTTCTGAACCGCGTTCAAGCTAGATCAGGTTAATGCAATTTTAAGAGTATTGGGATGATAATGGAAGGTGCTCGAGTTTTGTTGGATAGGATTGGTGATTTCGTTTTTCCTTTTACACTCAGATCTGGTTTGAGAATTTTTTCACCGATTAAACTCTTGTTTTATATCTGCAACTTTCAATGATTTCCTATCGTTGATAAGCCATTTGTTTTCTTTCAAATTTACTTCTACAATTAATTAAATCAGTTTTCTCCTCATCTCATTCTGATTTAAAAACAAGACCTAATCACCAGACCTATACATTAATCGTCAGCTCGGAACTACTGTATATGCTCCAGTTCGTCTTTCCGTCCCAAAACTCTTCTATGTGTTCAATTTTTAGTAATTTTCTGCACGATTTTCAAAATCATGTGAACCCGTTATGGTTTGAAGATTGTGTTTGATTATAGATTAGTTCATATAGAAGATTTTGGGATATAATATGAGCAGAAAGATTTATATTCCTCCTCATTAATTTGAGGGCATATGGATGTTTTTACTGTTCTGATTTAATATGCTCATAAGCAGTGATATAGCACGGTAGAGGTTGGATCCATTTCTAGCTACATTATCATAAGAATTTCTAGCATTAAGACTGATTCACAGGCGTTTGTGAGTCGTCAACCAGATTTAATGTCTGAATTTGAGCCATGAAAGTATTCTTGCAGTTTTATTATATATGCTGATGTTATATGTTGCTGATTTGGGTTTGGAGTAAAGCGTGACATTGGTACCGTGAATTTGCGGTGTTGTGCGCATCGATTTGGAGCCGTTTTGCTCATATGTAGTGAGCCACAAGCGGGATGGCCTGATCATGGGCTGGGTTTAGCTAAGATTTGTTTTAGAGTTCCTTTTATTTTCATGTTGTTTCTTTACTTTGTTTTGGTGTCTTCTAATTGTAATGGTTAGTATGCTAACATGTCTATTGTACTGCTTCTTATTATAATAAAGTGAACCAATTTTCAATATATATATATATATATATATATATATATATATAATTCCTTCTACTATAAGCTAAGGTACACCATAAATTGTGTAAAAACGCAGGCCTATCTCCCTCTATTCACTGTCTTCTTTAAAATTCTTGTATGATGGTTCCCAGCTTCATAACGAAGTAAAACAAGGAATTTATGGCTTCATACCTTTGGTTCCCCATCTTCATCTATTTATACGCGATAAACTCCATTCTCGTTTCCTTTACATTTTATTCGGTTGAAGATAATAAAAGAGACAAGATCATTTCAGTTTTTTCCAATTCGAACAAACAAAATTAAAAGCCTCAAAATATAAAATATCGTTTCCCCATTACTCCTCAATTCATTGCAAAACCGTGAGCTTTGAATAATGGCCAAAGTCGCTCCCAAAGTCGTCAGTTCGATTCGAAATAAAATAGACAAACTCTTTCCTTTCATTCGAATAAATTCCAAATCGATCAAAATAAAACCATTTTTCCCTCATTTCAGAAGTTAATCGATCTGTAAGAAAATAAGAAAAAGGGAAATCATGAATCGCGATTTAAGGGTTCGCGAGTGAGAAGGCGGGTCACGACATTGACTGTCATTGGTTCCATCTTGGTGCGAATACAGGTTGAGGCCGCGAGCACGTTTATGAGGTGGGTTTGTCTTTTAAGGTAGGATGTAGTTTGTAGAATTCAGTAGCAGCTGAAGTCGAAGAATGAGGAAGCTTAGAATTTTTTGGCACATCCGACATTTTTCTGGTCACCGTTAGCCAACAAGTCGCGGTTTTTTTTATAGGGAAACCAAGGTAATTTACAGTGTGGTCACGTATATAAGAGGGAGCATAGGGAGATAAATCCAGCAATTGAAGTAAGCTATAGGAAAGGAAAATTTTCCATTTTGAATGGTGTCCTAGAGCAGGCAAGTTGCAATGTTCATCTGGGGAAGAGAGGAAGTGACTGTGGAATAGGATGGTGGTGGTCAGCATAAGGTTGGTTATCGACAAATAAGGTAACAATTTTAAATAACTTCGTTATATTATCAATTTATTCATTATATAAATATATATGATCTTATAAAAAAAAGAAATTTTAAATTGTTACAAGGTTAAATTATACCGGATAAGTCGAGTTGAGATCGTAGCTTTGAAGTTAACGAGTAGGGAATTAATTTCAGACAAACCATCGAATAAAATCAAAGTGTGTACTCATTCTCTGGTTCGGTTATAATTTTATTATAAATGAATTTTTATTTTAAATAATTTTTATATGATGTTTATTGATTGTTTGGATGCGTTTAAATATTTTTGTGGCTATTATAAATATATTAGTTACTTAGGCTTGGTGGTTATGGCTAATATATATATATATATATATATATATATATATATATATATATACCAGTACATTTGACACGTCCGTTGGACGTATGCAAAGAATACTAAGACCAAATTTATTAATAGTAAAATAATGGTCTAATAAATAAATGTCCCCTTACATAAACTTGTAGCTGTAATTTTGTATCTTGAAACATTATTTATTTCCCTTATGAAGAAATTCGGTATTATCATGATTAGTAACAGATTCATGAAGAGGAGCGTTCAGTGGCACCCTAAATACTGAACACCCCAAAATCCCCCTATAGAAACCAAGCATTTGTATTAGTTTAAGTTAGTGGGGGTGAGAGAATGAGTGGATGGAGAGAGAAACGGGATATGTGGTGGAAATCAGTGAGTATTTTGAGGTGTTGCACTGTTTTGGGTGCCATTGAACGCTCGTCATATATATATATATATATATATATATATATATATAAAGTATCAAAAGTTTGTCGAAATTTCCTATAGATTAATATTAATGTGAAGTTGGTAAGACCTAAATTGATGCAACTTTTGTTCTTTCAATCTTCTTAAAGATAGATATAAACAGACCGATAGCTTATAAAAAAGAACTAAAGTACCAATCATTTTGTTCCTCCTTTTCTTGGACTTCATGCTAACAAGCATCAATAATAAGTAAATGATGACATTAAAATCATTTTGGCGGGCATCTAACCTGTAGCAACTACATCTAGCTAATTCAAATTTTTTGACAACAAAACAAAGGCTTCACTTTGACATGCAAATTCAATGGACATAGACAAACAAAAATATTTTTATTGTGCAATAACAACCAGTTGAGATTATTTTAGATTATCAAATAGAATGTCTTAATTGCAAAAATTTGATTATTAGATATTTAGCATGGATCCTCTTGATCTATTTTAGCTTATTGTCCAAGGTATTTTAGATGCTTCCTTGTGACGATGTTGGACAAAAATCTGCATTATTTCCCCAGTAGTCGATTACAAAATTGAATAATAATTTCTAGTATAATAAGATATGAAACATTACCTATGGAATAGATCTAAAGCAGAATACATACTATTTCAGCACATGCATAAATAATAATCAAAAGAGAACATTATAACATTATAACATTAAAACAGAAGATCAAACTAGCACATATTATTCCAGTACATGCATAAATTGTAATCAGAAGAGAATGTTATAACATTAAAATAAAAGATCAAACTAAGTCTAATGCATCCTTAGAGTCCAAGCTAGTTGAGCACCAATGCCTAAACTTTGTGTTGTACCTTATCTTGTTGTCTATATGCATACGAATCCAGTGCGGAATAAACTTATTTTCTTTAATGTTCATGGCTAGTTTCTTGTTGATGATAGACATTTTGTGAGATGGAACTTTCGGTTGCAGAGCTCGAAGCAAGCGGCTAAAACCTATAAGCAGATCAACCCTTTGTTGATGGAAGATACAAATGTCCTGGGATATAGCATGACTGAATTGAATGATTTTTTAGTGTAAAGAAATTTCTATGCAAAAGGATGTTGTTGGAGGTCTTTAGAAGGCATGTGAAGAAATTATACTAATGGAAAAATGAAATAGAAAAGTAGTAAGAATATATTGATTGCATCTGCCATATTAGTCTTTTCCTTACAAACCCTTACTTAAAGCTAGTGTGAAAACTTCGAATTTTTCTTTAGATTAATATCTTTATAATAATTTGTAAAACCCAAATTGACGCAACATCTGCACTCTTTGCTTTTTCCAAGGTTGATATTGATATCTTGTAAAAAAAAATGTAACAACCAAAGAACAATTGTTAGATTAATATTTGTAATAAGTAGATGGTAGAGTTAAATCATTATACAAAAGACAATTCTATGGTAAAAACAATTTTATGTGAATAGTAAATCCAAAAAAAAATATCCTTATGTTTGAGTCTAATTTAACTTGATGATGTAATTTATAAATGTTCTTATATTCAATTCCACATGTTTAGTTCTTCCAAACTAACTCGGTATTTCCTCTAATAAATCCCAGTCAACTTATAAGTGATCGGCATCGTCTAGGTAAAATAAAGCAGCGTTTCTAATATTACAATAATTGCTCGCATCAAAAGGACGTGAATATATGTAAAACATGCTCCTTTCCATATTGGAAGGTTCACTAATTGCATACAATTGAATCATACAGCTTAAACCTGAGTCCTTTAGTAATATCGCAACGCTTCAATTCATCATAAACTAGTATAACCGCATAACGGTGGGAAAACCAACTTTGTAATACTATATAACTGACAAAAAATATATTTTGTTATAGTTTTTCAATTATTTGGAACTATATACGAATTACAATATATATATATATAAAAAATTACGTATATTATACAAATCAAAATAATTATTTTAACCAATCATGCAAATGCGAAGATTAAATAAGCAAATTAATATACATCAAAAAGATCAAAAAAGATTGATAAAATAATTCAAATCAATATAAAATGTAAGAGACTTCATTTAGCAATGATTAACAAAAACACGACCGTACAAAAAAACAATAATTCAAAAGTTCAAATAAAAATAACATTATATGACATATGCAACAATCACAGTTTACATCTTGAAAAGACATTGATAATTACCAAATTTCCACAGTTGAATTGAATTAGATAGAGAATCACTGATCGTAGTTATTCGTTGTTTCTGCAAACTATGTGCAAAGTCTTCACATGGTTGTTCATCACCATAAAAGCAAGGAGAATCATTCAAATCTATGTAATGCATATATGTGAAAAAAACATCATTTCAAGTAGTAGTGAGATATAATTTTTTATAAACCATTAAGTAATGATATTGAAGTAACAAAAAATGACACTAATAGATTTAATAAATAATGATACTTCAGATTTAGTGAATCTTTTTATGCAACCAATGTTGGACCCTTATTTTTCAATCAGTATCAACATGTAATAAGTATCAACATGTAATCATATATAGTATGACCCAGTGTTAGACACTTGGTAATAAGTAATGATATTAGCCATTTATTTCATCAGCATCAACATGTAATGTTTTTCAGTCATTAACTCATAATTTTTTCCACCAAATCAGATAAATTAGCCATTTATTTCAGTCATTAACTCATAATTTTTATTTTACTAAAAACAGAAAATTTAGCAAATAGCTGCTTTTTTAAGAATAAAGTTTGCCTATTAAGTGGAATCAAATGCAAGTATTGTCCAACATTGATTATTTTTAGTAAAATAGATTTGGCAAGCTAATATGTTGTCCACCAAATCAAATAAATTAGCCATTTATTTCAGTCATTAACTCGTAATTTTACTAAAATAGAATTGTCATGCATATATTGTCAACCAAATGAAATAAACTAGCCATTTATTTCAGTCATTAACTCATAATTTTACTAAAAACAGAATTGTTGTGCATTTATTGTCCACCAAATCAAATAAATTAGCCATTTATTTCATTAGTATCAACATGTAATGTTTGTCTGTCATCACATAAATAGTAACTAACGTTGATACCATTAAAAACACAAAATAACTGAATTAAATTATCACTATCAGGTGAAATTGTGTTTTGTCTGTTATTACATAAATAGTAGCTAACGTTGATACCATTAAAAACACAAAATAACTGAATTAAATTATCACTATCAGTATCAACATATAATGTTTTTCATTCATTAACTCATAATTTTTGTCCACCAAATCAGATAAATTAGCCATTTATTTTAGTCATTAACTCATAATTTTTATTTTACTAAAAACAGAAAATTTAGCAAACAGCGGTTTTTTAGAATAAATTTGCCTATTAAGTGGAATCAAATGCAAGTATTGTCCAGCATTAAGATCCGATTTTGTCATCTTCCCGTTTTCTTTCTTCAAATCTTTTTCCTTCTCCGTCTCTATCGGGAGGCGATCCTTCTTGTTCAGATGCCGCTGTGGTTCGTCTTCACCGTCCTAAGATTGATACGGTTTCCATGTTGAAATCTACGATGAAAAAGGGATCTTGGCTTTGGAAACCAATTAGGGATCGGTGTTGTTATAGATGTGGAGACGAAGGCCATTTTGTAAGAGGTTGCAGAAATATGATTAGGTGCTTTAAATGTGGTGGTTTGGGGCATAAGAAGTTTAACTGTCCAAAGTTGTTTAGAGAAGGTTCGATATTAGAATTATTTCTCTTTAACTGTTCGATGATATGCCAGAAGATTATTGCTCTCGCTGATCTGTATAACTCGGCTTTCTCTTTGCAAGATAATGATGGTGGATACTTGATTTTAACTATGGTTTGGCACTTAGAGGGCCTGGTCGACGGTATTTTATAGAAGTAGAAAAGTGTGGATTTTTCTAATGTTTTTCCGCCATTGCCAAGACCGCATGAGAGAAAAGACCATGCTATTTTGTTTTGGCTTAATTTCTTGAAATTAAGGAGTTTAATTGCTGAGTCTGCAGAGAAGATCAATAGGAAGAGTTTTTTGATTATGGAAGAGATCTTGTTACACTTTGATGCAATCATTTCTGTCGTGATTTGTGGAGGTAGCGAAGTCGGTTTTCAGGCTTTCTCTGATGGTAAAGGAGTTAAGATTTTGAGGTATGGGGAGGCTTTGAATCTGGTGGAAGTTAATTAGAAGAATGTAGTCGTTGGTGACACAGGGATTGAGAATGATATAGAGTTTGTTGACAGCAGTTTTATTACTGAAGGTGATTTGGTGGGTTTTTCTGGGAGTTGTTCTATTTATCACCAGTTTGATCAGATCGATCCATTGATGCTGGATCCCGCTGTTTACGAGTGTTAATTTTCTACTGGCATTTGTGATGTTAATGTTAATACGGTTGTTAAGAGGGCGTGTAAAGATCGAATAAAGGAAGTGATGACAGGGTATGATTGGGAGGACATGCAGCAAGTTTCATCTAACAGTTGCATTGAATTTACTCCTATTGTTGCTTCTCGTGCATCTGGTGTTGGTCTTGGGGATGATTGGTTTGTGGCGAAAGACATTGGGCTGAGTAACAGTATTGGGGTGTTGGATGAGTTAGAGGGAGACGATGACGATATTATTGATGTCTCCAGCCTTGTTTATAAAAAGTCTTCTTCTATGAAGACTTTAAAGAGGAAATACGACAAGGATATGTGTGACATTGCTATTGGCCGGTCTGGAACTCTATAGCAGAAATGGAGCTTGGGATCTGATCACATATCTAAGGAGGGGCATGATGTTCTAAATGAGATAATGGATATCAGTATTGGCTCGGTTTCAAGGGGATATTATGGTGCTGTTAGTTTTCAGTTGAAAGATAATGTATGTTGTCCTTCGGTTTGTACTGTTGAGAGTTGTTCTAGAGGTGTTTCAGAGGAGTGTTTTAATGGTGGGGTTGTTGTTTCTCAGAGGGGATGGAGTGAGTCTTCTAGGCAGGTAAATGAGGATAGCCATACAGTTTTAGATATGGGATTTGATGTTGGATTGGCTGCCAATTTGGGTTCGGTGATGAGGGATAGTTTGGTTCCCTATTCTCGTCCTGGCAGTTTGAGGTCGGGAGATAGAGCCTGTCTTTCTCCAAGTGGTGGTTTTTTGACATGTGATAGAGGTGGCTTGATTTTTGTAGTAGCGGATTTGAAAGATTTGTGCTGTGAAGTCGGATTGTTCGGATTGCTCTGTGGTGTTAAAGGGGACAGGAGGGAGTCTCATTTCTTTATTTTTGAGACCATGTTTCTGTGTTTTCCGTTTGTCATGTGAATTGACTAGTTCGTCGACTGTGGCTATTGATCAGCTTAGTTATTCGTCTTCGGGTGGAGAGCAAGTTGTTTTTATTGAGTCTTCTTCGATCAGAGATGGGTCTCCTTGTTTGGCCAAGAGGGGAAGACGTAAGAGAGGGGCTCCAAACTTTGGTATGGTTCGTTGCAATGCGAGAATTAGAGCTAGTTCCTCCTCTCATCATGGTAGGTTCCCAAACTCGATTGCTAGTAGTAGTAATTCGGGTATGGGCTCAGGTATGATTCCTGTTTACGGTAGTGATTAATCTCCTTTTGCATTGGGTAGGCTTTCTACTGATCAGTTGTTTCAGATTGCTAGTGATACTACATTCATTTTCACTGATATTGAGTTGGATGCAGAGTATATCAAGAGTAGGGAAATAGAGAAGGTTAGTTCTATTAGATGTTGAAGATTGTTAGCTGGAATATTAGAGGGCTTAATGACCCTAATAAATGTAATAAGATTAGTGCTTTCTTTAGAGATTTCCATATAGATATTGCTATGCTTTAGGAAACCAAGATTGAGAACCCCGATTTTAACTTTTATTTGCATTTAGGGGGGTCTCACTTTCGTAGTTGGGCTTGTCTTCCGGCCATTGGGAGTGCTGGGGGACTCATGATTGGTTGGAAGGATAATCAATATAGACTTGTCCATGAGTTCTCTAATTTACACTCGTTACACATCATTTTAGCCTCGCTTTCTGATAATTCTTTTCTAGGTATTTCCAATGTGTATGGTCCTCATACTAAGTTAGAAAAGAGAATTTTGTGGGATGAATTTTCAAATTTTAGAAATCTTTCCCCCAATCAATGGATTGTGGGAGGGGATTTCAATATCACTAGATTTCTGGGGGAGAGATCGCCTCGAGAAGGTGATTTCTCCGCTATGGAGGAATTTAATGATTTCATTTTAGATAATTATTTGATTGAGATTCCTATTGTCAATAGATTGTTTACTTGGACTAGATCTAATGTAAGTGATAATCCTTGCTTTGCTTTACTTGATAGATTTTTTATCAGTTCTGAGATAGATGATAGATTTTCTATTTGTAGAGTTAAGGGTTTACCTTTGTTATTTTCTGATCACTATCCCATCATCCTTTCGTGTGATTCGAATTTATCTATTAGTATCAGTTTCAAATTTGAGAAGATGTGGTTAATAGATTCTAGTTTTATTAACATTGTTTTAGTCAAGTGGAATTCTTTGTCCTATATTATTAATCTGTATAGGGGTAATTATGCAAAGATTTTCGTTGCTAAGCTTGGTAAGTTATGATTTTTTCTTAAGCGTTGGAATAAGTATATTTTTGGTAGTGTTAGAATTAAGAAAGATAAGATTATGTGTGAGTTACTAGACTTAGAAAAGATTAGTGAAACCAGATCTCTTAATGCATTGATAGGGATAGACTTTGCTACCTTAGGAATGATCTCAAGCTGACTCTAGACAAAGAAGAGATCATGTGGAAGAAAAGGGCCCGAGTTCAATGGATTAAGGAGGGAGATAGTAACACTAAGTTTTTTCATAGAGTTGCCAATAATAGGAGGCGGGATAATTTGATTCACTCTATTTTTATTAATGATGAGGAAGTGTCCGCTCAAAGGGAATTAAATGAGGCTTTCACTAGGTATTATCAACAAATCTTTGGTGCTAGGATAAAGAGAAGGATTAATGTTAGTTGGAATGACATTTATCCGCCTGATTCTAAAGTTGAGTTAGTAGATTTAGACATGCCTTTTACTGAGCAGGAGATTTGGAAGGCTATCTGCGATATGCCTAGCGACAAAGCTCCAGGGCCTGATGGTTTTTCTGTTCTTTTTTATAAGCAATTTTTGGGAGGTTCTAAAACTAGATATCATCAACGTTTTTAATGATTTTTATAGTGGTTACATTTAGGAAGCTTTAACTTTGCTAATGTTATTCTCATTCATAAGAGAGAGGGTGCAAATTCCTTAAAGGATTTCAGGCCTATTTCCTTAATTAATTGTTCTGTTAAAATTATCTCCAAAGTCTTAGCCAACAGACTTAGTATAAAGATGAATGAGCTCATAGATTGTTCCCAAAATGCTTTTATTAAAGGCAGAAATATAGTGGATGGAGTGGCCGCGGTGCAGGAATTTATTAATGTCTGTTGTAAGAATAATTTGACATGCGCCATTTTGAAGATAGATTTTGAGAAGGCTTTTGACTCTATTGATTGGGATTTCATTAGTGAGTTATGCCTTGCTAGAGGATTTAGTGTCAGATGGACCAACTGGATCATGCTTTTGCTTAGATCTGGTTGTTCTCATATTATTGTTAATGGGATTGTAGGCAAGAAGATTCAATCTAAAAGAGGTCTTATACAAGGTGATCCCCTTTCACCTCTTCTTTTTAATTTGGCGGTCGATGTTTTCTCTAGGATTATTAAGAGGTTTGTTAGTTTACGTGTCTTAGGTAATATTGGAAATGAGGATTTTAATAATGTATTATCTATTCTACAATTTGCAGATGATACATTATTATTTTCCTCGCACCTTCCCAAGCATATTATTGCTTTGAAGTTTATTATTTATTGTTTCGAGATGTTATCTGGTCTTAGAATCAATTTTGATAAGAGTGCCTTAATGGTCCTTAATAATAATGAAAATGTTGAGTCTCTGGTTGCTGGCACTTTGAACTGTTCTATCATGAAATTTCCCTTTGATTATCTAGGTTTTAAGATTAGGCCTTCTAAGCTTAAGAAGGATGATTGGTTAGTTATTATTGACAAAATCAATAATAGACTGTCGGGTTGGAATAATAGATTCCTGTCTAGAGTGGGTAGATTAGTGTTGGTTAATTCGGTGTTGTCTGCTATTCCTTCTTATTGGATGGCAGTCCATCAATTTCCTCATTGGGTTATTGAGAAAATTGATAGGATAAGGCATAATTTCCTTTGGAGTGGTGTTTCTATTGGTAGAGGTTTTAATTGTCTAGTTAACTGGGAGTTGCGTTGTAAGCCCAAGAAGGATGGAGGCTTGGGGATCATTAATTTGTTTAATTTTAATTCTTCTTTACTAGCTAAATGGATCTAAGGATATAGATGCCCTGAAGTGTCGGCCACCTGGAAGATTATTATTTCCCAATTTTATTATTCAGGCGGGGAGTATATTGTTGGTTCCAGTTCTAGTTGGTTTAATAGGTTATTGTTCTTTTGGAAGTCTGTTCTGAGGTGCTTTGATTTTTTTAATTTAGGGTGTAAGCTGAATGTTCATTCTGGTAATATCACTTACTTTTTGTATGATGCTTGGATTTCCCATTTGCCTCTTAAAATTGAGTTTAGTGAGCTTTATAATAATTGTTGCTTTAAGAATGCTCTAATTTGTGACATTTATAGAGCCGATTTGGATCCCCCGTGGGTTTTTTCTTTTGTTAATATTATTGAAGGGGGAATGCTAAGACAATTAGCCTTACTTAAAGTTAAGTTGGCTCTTTACCATCTTGATGAATACAGTGATTCTATTTGTTGGGGTTTAGATGGGAGATTAGTGTACTTTGTTAATTCTATGTATAAGTTCATTAATTTTTCTGGTGTTTCATTTTATCCTTTTAAGTTTCTTCGGAAATCCAATGCTCCTCCTAAGGCTAAGTTTCTTATGTAGCTAATTATATATAAGAAGCTTAATACGGTTGAGCTTTTCAAGAAGAAGCTCATTGTGTTCGATGGTAAGTGTTGTTTCTGTGGTCTTTGTGATGAGGATGTTGATCATTTATTTTTCTCCTGTAGTGTTACTAATTTCATTCTAATTATGATTATTAGGATTTTTGTTTTTGGTGGTTCTATTTCTTTTAGCAATTGCGATGATTATTGGAATTTGTATAGAACTAATTATAATGCTAGACAGAGATTTGCAATGGATTCTTTAGTCCCTATCATTAGTTGGTTCATTTGGTTGGAAATGAACCAGAGATTTTTTAATTCGAGTTCTGTATTTGCTGATATGTTGATTACTAGGATTGTTAATTTCTATTTAAATTGGATGTCTAACTCTCACTATAAGTTTTTTGGTGATTTGTTTTTTAAGAGATATCTGACTAGGGTTAGATTTAATTTGTGTTTATTTTTTAGATTCAATAGTTATTTTATGGTAATAGACTGCGTATTTATTTTTAGTTCTTTTCCTTTTTCTCTACTCATATATAAATGGATATATGTTTATATATATATATTGATATATATATATATATATATATATATATATATATGCACATAAACCCATCTATATATGCGTTGGTTACTGATGATTTTTGGCTAGTTTCTTTCAGGTTTCAGGTAGTTGTCTTTAACTGAGGTGCTTGGAGGCTAGCTTTTTGGATTGATGCTTGTTTTTTCTTTCTCGAGTTTTTGTGAGAGTTTGTTTGGGTTGCTACTTTTTGTTGTCTGCTTTTTAGCTCTGTGTATTTTGTTCACGTATCGGGGTAGATATACTTCTATATCGGGTGGTGGCTTTGCCGGAATTCGATAATGAAGTTTGATGGGCGGTGGTTTATCCGGAGCTCATCTATCTACTATCCATTACATTCATGTTGTTTTGTGTTGTATTGTTTGTGTCTGTATTTTGGTTGGCGTCAGAATTTTGTATCCTTCTGGTTTTACTTTATATATGTGTGCTCTTTTCTTTATTGAAGATCACACATTTTTGTTTTCGAAAAAAAGTATTGTCCAGCATTGATTATTTTTAGTAAAACAGAATTGGCATGCTAATATATTGTATTTTGAAAAAAATAAAAAATGAATTATAGAAGAAAACTACAAATATTGCTTAAATTAAATGGAATCAGTATTCCATTTAAGATTAACTACGATAAAAGAAATAAAAAGTCAACAATATTAAGCTATACATATATATATATATTAAAAGAAATAATAAATGGTAATAAATTAAAGTTAGTATATACTTATACGTTAATTAAATTAGAAAAAATGTTATGAAATAAAGGAAAATGAAACTGACGATTTTTTTACATTAATTAACATTAACGTTAAAACTGGTCATAAATGCACATAAAGAAAGAAAGTACAAGGAACTGATATATAAGGCTTGTCATGATTATTCAATAGACATTGTAATTAATGCATCATACAAAGGAGGACAAAATGGGTATGGTAAAAAGGCTTCAGACAGACAAGTTTTCAAAGGCTCGATAGAATTAAGAAAAACCGACAAAGTCAGTTTGATAATTTACAGTTTATAATATTGCTTTTGAAACAATATAACCAATCTTGCAATATTTAAAAACATGCTAAATATCTAGTTATTTCCATAAATGTTCGCTTTTATAGTGCACATTAAGAATGGACGAACAATTATAACAATGTATTAACTCAATTTCTTTTGAATGTCAATAATGTTACTGGTTAGGAAATAGTAAAACTCATGCAAATTAGATTATAAATAAAAAGCAAAGGAAAATCAAATATTCATGGGTAATAATAATTTAGATCTTATAGTGGTTCAAAATTATTAATTTTTGGTGTTATTTTTGTAATTTTATCATAGCGATATATGTAACGATGAGGGTTAAATTTGCAAAGATTTGTCAAGGCATTATGCATACATATAGCACAAACACGACATATTAATTGCTGACCACATCCATCAATTGTAGAAACAATTGATTTCATTCTCCATTTCTCAAACACAAATTTAACAAACACTCAGATTTTGAAGACTGAATTTTATTCTACTTTTCTCAAACATAAATTGTTCTTTCAAAAACTATTTAACAAATAGTACTCAAAGATTTTATTTGAAGTTTATCAGAAGTTAACTTATAACAACACATTACACCAACATGATGTTTGAATTTGTGAAGTTTATGGAGTAAAATTTGAACAATTCATGAAAGCTTAAAAGGGTATAATTGGAAGAAGTAACTGAAGAGAAATAAACTAAGCAACGCCGGGGTCACTCCAGCCAAATGTCTTTCATTATAAACACGTTTTACAGAAACTAAACATTACAAAAAGAAAAAATGAACATTAATAATACGTTAAGACTTTAGCAGACCATTTCAATGCATAGTTGATGACCATAGTTGCTGTTAAGACAATTATTTATACGAAGTCTTCATCCTGTTATGCAAAAATTGCGCATATGCGGAAGCGTAATAAGCAGGATCTGATACCAATCTGTTATGAAAATTGCACAAATGCGGAAGTGCAATAAATAGGATCTAGATTTGCCAATTGAACATCAATCTAATCTGATAGCAATTATTCTATTACATCAAGCAAATAGTAAATAACTATTACAGAGAAATAAAGAGACACACAATATTTATACTGGTTCCACTATCCTCCAGATAGTGTACGTCCAGTCCAAAAGAGAGAGAATTTATTCCACATGAGACAATACAAGAGATTACAAAATAAGAGTTTACATATCCAAACCTCAATCATGTTTAACAAGAAGAGACACCATTGGGGATCACTGGCTCCAGGCCAGGATGGGTTTACACTAAAGTCTACCCTCAATATATAGCCAGTGCAAATCTATGTGAGTCATCAATTAAATTACCAACATATGGTAATAATATAATGGAGGCAAATTACCAAAACAACAAATGTGCAAACATAGGAAATAAATCAATCCGTTTCTTTAGCATAGATGGAAGAAATTAATCCCTTCATTTATTTCTCTACCACCTCATTAAATGCAATTAATGCATTCCCATTATAAAAATATTTACTTTCCATTCTTTGCAAATTTGTTCCAATCAATTTGTGATTTTGTATCACCAAATTTAACACTCCACCTTGATGCAAAATCACATATCTCCAGCACCCCACCTTGAGTCAAATTCTCTTCTCATCATAAAACTCTTCAACAGAACTCCACCTTCAATCAAAATCTCACAACGAGATACACCAAAAAATGAATATTTACCAAATGGGTTCCAGCAAAGCCACTCCCATCACACAATTGTTAACGGGCTCAGACTACGTCCCCGCCCGCCAACAAATGTTGCAAATATCCAAAATAACAAAGAAGGCAGACACCAAAGTAATCTCAACAACGCCAAGGCCAAAATTTAATTCTCTCAATTAAACCATTACAAACACAAACCCACCGCCTGCCAAAGATGCATCTTTCCCTCGAGATGCACCACGCAACACCAACGGTCTAAAAGTGCTTGTAATACCACAAGGATCTCCACCTTGTGGATTTTCTGCATCGACACCCGTCTATTACTTGATCTGAGCTCCTTCCTTGATCACTCCGGATCCCTTGAGCATCATCAACATGAAGACCCCTATCGAACACATCAGCAGTGACCAAATTAACCTCTCCACCTTGTTGTGGACTAGGTTCTTCAACCGTCACTCGCCTTCCACATCGACACCCGTCTACCACTTGACCTGAGCTCCTTCCTCGATCACTCCTGATCCCTCGAGCATCATCAACGTGAAGACCCCTGTCGAAAATATGAAACGAATCACCAAGGTACAGGCAAATCAAACCAATTGCCAACATCTTCGTCTTCTTCCATCTTCCCTCATCCACATCAGAGGGCTTCTTCACAATAAACTCTATATCACGTCAAAGTTCCCAGATTGGAATGCTCCTCACTCTCAACATAATCTCCTCCACCAAAGTCTCCTTTTCTCCAAAATAGTAATAGCATAATCACCACTGAATCTTACAACCTTTGTAGAAATTATTGATGCACAATTTAAAACAAATCACCTTGCTCTGATACCAATCTGTTATGCAAAAATTGCGCATATGCGGAAGCGTAATAAGAAGGATCTGATACCAATCTGTTATGAAAACTGCACAAATGCGGAAGCACAATAAATAGGATCTAGATTTGCCAATTGAACATCAATCTAATCTGATAGCAATTATTCTATTACATCAAGCAAATACTAAATAACTATAACAGAGAAATAAAGAGACACACAATATTTATACTGGTTCCACTATCCTCCAGATAGTGTACGTCCAGTCCAAAAGAGAGAGATTTTATTCCACATGAGACAATACAAGAGATTACAAAATAAGAGTTTACATATCCAAACCTCAATCAGGTTTAACAAGAAGAGACACCATTAGGGATCACTGGCTCCAGGCCAGGATGGGTTTACACTAAAGTCTACCCTCAATATATAGCCAGTGCAAATCTATGTGAGTCATCAATTAAATTACCAACATTTGGTAATAATATAATGGAGGAAAATTACCAAAACAACAAATGTGCAAACATAGGAAATAAATCAATCCGTTTCTTTAGCATAGATGGAAGAAATTAATCCCTTCATTTATTTCTCTACCACCTCATTAAATGAAATTAATGCATTCCCATTATAAAAATATTTACTTTCCATTCTTTGCAAATTTGTTCCAATCAATTTGTGATTTTGTGTCACCAAATTTAACACTCCACCTTGATGCAAAATCACATATCTCCAGCACCCCACCTTGAGTCAAATTCTCTTCTCATCATAAAACTCTTCAACAGAACTCCACCTTCAATCAAAATCTCACAACGAGATACACCAAAAAAATGTATATTTACCAAATGGGTTCCAGCAAAGCCACCCCCATCACACAATTGTTAACGAGCTCAGACTACGTCCCCGCCCGCCAACAAATGTTGCAAATATCCAAAATAACAAAGAAGGCAGACACCAAAGTAATCTCAACAATGCCAAGGCCAAAATTTAATTCTCTCAATTAAACCATTACAAACACAAACCCACCGCCTGCCAAAGATGCATCTTTCCCTCGAGATGCACCACGCAACACCAACGGTCTAAAAGTGCTTGTAATACCACAAGGATCTCCACATTGTGGATTTTCTGCATCGACACCCGTCTATTACTTGATCTGAGCTCCTTCCTTGATCACTCCGGATCCCTTGAGCATCATCAACATGAAGACCCCAATCGAACACATCAGCAGTGACCAAATTAACCTCTCCACCTTGCTGTGGACTAGGTTCTTCAACCGTCACTTGCCTTCCACATCGACACCCGTCTACCACTTGACCTGAGCTCCTTCCTCGATCACTCGTGATCCCTCGAGCATCATCAACGTGAAGACCCCTGTCGAAAGTATGAAACGAATCATCAAGGTACAGGCAAATCAAACCAATTGCCAACATCTTCATCTTCTTCCATCTTCCCTCATCCACATCAGAGGGCTTCTTCACAATAAACTCTATATCACGTCAAAGTTCCCAGATTGGAATGCTCCTCACTCTCAACATAATCTCCTCCATCAAAGTCTCCTTTTCTCCAAAATAGTAATAGCATAATCACCACTGAATCTTACGACTTTTGTAGAAATTATTGATGCACAATTTAAAACAAATCGCCTTGCTCTGATACCAATCTGTTATGCAAAAATTGCGCATATGCGGAAGCGTAATAAGAAGGATCTGATACCAATCTGTTATGAAAACTGCACAAATGCGGAAGCACAATAAATAGGATCTAGATTTGCCAATTGAACATCAATCTAATCTGATAGCAATTATTCTATTACATCAAGCAAATAGTAAATAACTATAACAGAGAAATAAAGAGACACACAATATTTATACTTGTTCCACTATCCTCCAGATAGTGTACGTCCAGTCCAAAAGAGAGAGATTTTATTCCACATGATAGAATACAAGAGATTACTAAATAAGAGTTTATATATCCAAACCTCAATCAGGTTTAACAAGAAGAGACACCATTGGGGATCACTGGCTCCAGGCCAGGATGGGTTTACACTAAAGTTACCCCTCAATATATAGCCAGTGCAAATCGATGTGAGTCATCAATTAAATTACCAACATATGGTAATAATATAATGGAGACAAATTACCAAAACAACAAATGTGCAAACATAGGAAATAAATCAATCCGTTTCTTTAGCATAGATGGAAGAAATTAATCCCTTCATTTATTTCTCTATCACCTCATTAAATGCAATTAATGCATTCCCATTATAAAAATATTTACTTTCCATTCTTTGCAAATTTGTTTCAATCAATTTGTGATTTTGTATCACCAAATTTAACACATTCTATGGCTGGTAGCCAATGAATATACAAAATTGCTATAAGCCAAATACTTGAGCAGTAACAGTCCATGCAAAGGAAAGTAAACAGTGAACTTTAGTGAACTTTCTATTAATTTGGAGACCAACACAACATGCAACCACACGCTTATGTATCCACTATATCTAGTTCTCTCTTTTGCTGTTTCATTTACTTTCCTCCGATCAAATAGAATCTGCTTTCAACCATGAACCAAAAAGTAGAGGAGACCTGGCTGAGATGTCAAAAAAGAGTAGTTATGAGATTTAACAAAATTATATCTTGTGTCTTAGTGAAAAAAATAAAAATGATAATTCTGCCAAATTAATGAAGGTGCACGTCATTTAAGTATAACAGTTATGCTATGATGATAATTTAGAATTTAATTGTTTATGATATGTATAAATCCATGATACAGAGAAATTTTCATTTAATGCTTTGTTACAAATATCCAAAGTCTTATCAAATGAGTGCAAAAGTAGCCAAAATTTGAATAAAAATCAAAAGTTATATTATTCTTTTCCTAATAAAACGAATGTAAATTTCTATAGTAACAAAACATGTAAAAATTGAATTGATTAGATAGCTAAATTCTATAACAATTTTTTATTCAAACCTAAAGCACTAAAACTCAGCTTAACAATTAGCTGACCCCAAAGCCAAAGTGTCCCTATTCTAAGTTTCCATTTTTTGAAAAGTATTAGAATACCTTTTCTTTGTCAAATGCACTTATTCATTCAAAGTTGAATTGTGAAAAGTCCAATTAAAAAAAAACCTTGATCTATGATCTTATGAATTTGATGAAAAGCTCATGAACTTTAAATCAAGACTTATGTAGTTCAGATTCTTAAGAAAATAGGATATAACATCCTTTTTTAACAAAATTAGGACACTTATAAGAAATTGTACAAAGATTACAAACCTTAAAAAAATCATTTAAGCTATAGTTATCCAATAAAAATGTTGAGAACATAAGAAAGAAGACAACAAAAAATTTAATTTACTTACAATTATTTGGAGTTGCAATGTGGCTTTCACGAATCTCTACTTGACATTTAGGATAAATTGAAAATTTTCACACTTATTTTCAACACATGAGCATTTGGGACCCTGCATTTCATTAAAACGCAAGTAATCAAGTAAAAGTATCACTTCCACTTTGAAAAACCTCGAAATAGAAAAGGCATAAAACTAATCAAACCAAAAAAGCTATAATAATCATTAAAAAAACTATATTTGCAAAAAAAAAAAAAAAAAAATTTAAATATACAAAAGTTTGATGTTTTGAAGATGGATTCGGTCCACTGTTCATCTTGACCTCCTTTAGTCTTCAAATTTTGACATTTGATATTTTGAGAAACATAAAGAAATATTTATTTTTTTTCTTAAAAAAGGCAAGTAGTTGGTCACCTGTTATGTCTTAATACCTTATAAATTTTCCTTATAAAATGCTCTTACTACTGTGTATTTACAATGATGCACGGTGCAGTCTTTAGATCGTTCATTTTTAAAAATGCCATCTTATTCACCTTCTTCAACTGAATCTTTTGATGACTCGTCAACCTGAGTTAATGAAAAAGTAATATAGGGACAATAATCATTAATTTAAAGAAAACATTTCTAATTAGTATCAAAAGTGACTTTTGATGGTACCTTTTTTAATTTTTATCAATCTTCCTATAAGAATTCAAATGATCTAAACCTTGCAACAAATTTTTGAAGGGAGTTTTATTACGCTATTCCTTGCAGTAAGCTAAGCACACCGTCACATAACACAATGCTACTCAAAAGGGAAAATCTGCAAGTAAAAAAAAAAACAGACTATGAGATTATATTTTCTGAGTTTCTTATATACAGTTCGAATCTAAAGCATTTGGTTCAAAGTTATCAGAAGCTTCTCTTCATAAGTAAAGATTATATGAGATTGTCTAGTCTAATTAAATTGCTAAGTGGTATATTTCAGTATAATCTAGATATATTTTATCTTTCTAGCATGATCGTCTGTTATAAAATACTTGGTCCTGTTAGTAAAATAATACAACAAATAAAATCTAGTAATGCATGCATTCAAGTCTACCAAACAAATTCAAATAAACTGTACTAATACATACTTCCTTCACTGTATTATCAGAAAACTTCCCCCACCAAAAAAAATAGAAATGCATACCAATACATGAGGTTATGAGAATAAATGTACAACAATTGGATTTAAAACTTAATTAAATCAACATATCAGGAACCAAAATATAGAAACTGAAATAACAACTTGTAGCATCAAATCAGGATAATTGTTCACATACATAGAAGCATAATGGGAGCGTGAATAGCCAACTGTTCACAATAAATTTTACAGTTATTTTGGTGGATAGCAAACTGATATACAGCCAAAAAAAATTATACATCCCCTTGATTTGCGATTGATCGATAACCATAATAATACATTTACTATGCAAAATTAATGAGGTTCCCTAATCTCCGATTTCTTCAAATAAACTTCTACTTGATTTATCATTGACTGATAATCAATTATATGCAGTCACATGTATGTAGCAACATTAATGAGGTTTACTAAACTCCGGTTTCTTTCAATATAGATGTATAGTATTGCTAAGTAGTCAACTATTTATCTTTTGGTCCACAAATCCGAATGCCACTGGTGAAAATTATTTATATCCAATCAATAAAATTAAATGACACATATTTGAAGGCAAAAAGATTTGATAAATTTGAAATATTTTCAAATTACAAAATTTCAATTTTTTTAGCTTCATTTGCACAGTGAGAGGAAAGTGACAACTCAAATCAACCAAAAGTGAAAGGAAGAAACCATATGTAAGGAGCATTATGTGGTGAGTAAAGTGACTTAAACTCGAATCAAGAGTCATGTAATTACGTGGTGAGTAAAGTGACTTAAACTTGAATCAGGAGTCATGTAAACATCTGAAGTTAGTGCACTGTCAGAAGAGTATGTTTTGATGTCCGAAAAAAAATCTGAGAATGAATGGGTGAACACATTAACGAAGTACTGAGGGAATGGATGTCAAAATTCCCTATTTCAGATTTAAGAAGCACATTCAAAATATGCAGAAGACTAAATGGAGTTTTACAATTCACATCAGCAAGGGTAATTAGTATCCAGCACAGTTTTCAAATCAAGACCATTTCAAGGATGTTCTATGTAAGAAAACCTTTTCTTATTTTGATAGAGTGACTATTTCTCGGAAATAGTACCTGTTATTTGAATTTAATGAAATGGAGTCGGAAACAATTCAAATTTCCGTGAAAGTTCATGATTTGGACGTGGAAATTTGGACTTCAAATGCAATATCAATAACTGCCAGTTACATTGGTATTCTTATCAATTTGATACAATTGCATAACAAAAAAAGTTCGCCAAATTTGTTAGATCTGTCTTTTATTTTTATTTTATTTTCTTTTTTTTTAAATCTAAAATTTTGCTAGATCTATCTTTAACTTTTTTTAAATCCATCACATGTATACAAGAAAGTTAAATAGTAATAGTTACTAATGGTACATAACCAAAAAATGTTTTCTGTACATTTTGAAATAAAGATCTACAACACAAAGGAAATAAGGAAACTTCAAGTAAAATGGTACATTTGTCTTCTTTGAAATCATCAATTAGCATAGGGGAGCCCTCATTCTTCCAACTCGTCGCTAAAAATTATGAAAGAATAAAAGTATGACTTTCAGTAAAATAAATTGTAATTTGAACAGAATTTAGGTGATACAGTTGCCATTAGCGCGAAGGAAAGATGAAAAGCATTACCTATCAAATGAGCAGTGAATGGAAGTGAACTAATGATATTCAAATGATCAGCAAATAAAATTGTAGACAGACGTTAGTAGATTTAAGGCATGTTACATTTCTCCTCATACAAAAATATATCTGAATCAGCAAACTCGAAATTCCTATATATATATATATACACACACACACACACACACACACATATATATATGCATATATATATATATATATATATATATATATATATATGCATATCTATATACCGCGATATCGTGCCTCGAAGCAGGATGGATATTATTTATGTTGGCTAACTTCTGTAGATGCAGGAAAATAGGTTGGAGGGATCCAACTGGATTTCTCAAAATTTATTATTGCTTGTTTTCATATATATATATATATATATATATATATATATATATATATATTCATGTATGATGTTTTAGAAAACCTGTGATTGATAATTGAGTGTTTTGGGGTGTTTAAATATCACTAGGCCTGAATATTGATTTATTAAAATATCAAGGGAAATCTATTTATAAAAATAAATTTTGAAATTTGAATGGGTTATAGAAATATTAACTTGTTTTGAATAATAAAAACAAGTAAAGAAATTTATAAATGATGTTTATAAATTAAATAACATGGGAATTGAAGTGAATTTATAAACGATGTTTATAAATTAAATAAGGTGGGAAATTTATGTGAATTTATAAATAGTGTTTATAAATGAAATGGAAAAATTATCATTTGGATTATTTAAATATTTAAATTCAAATATGAATTTGAAACTAGAATAGGGAACCGTGTTAAAAAGGGAATGATGAAATCTATTCCGATGTTCGAAATATAAATTAAAATAAAATAAATCCAAACGGATTTATGATTAGGATTTGAATATGTCGAATTTATAAGAATAAATTATATCTGAAAAGGATATTTAAATTGTATTAAATAGAAACTGAAATTAAATATGAAAATAGATTTGCTACTATATATGGAAGTTATAAAAATAAAATATTCCAAATATAAGAATCGGGTTTCAAATAGATTTTGAAAATGGAACTTGTTTTAATATCTAAAACAAGGCAGCAAATTTATAAACGATGTTTATAAATAAATTTGGATAAGTATTACAGGATAATTTGGAATTTTAAATTCAAGTATGAATTTAAAAAGGTAATTAGAAATCGTTTTGAAAACAGAACGACGAATGTTATTCCGTAATTTGGAATATAAACCAATTTAAGATAAATCCAAAGGATTTATAATCAGAATTCGATTATATCGAATTTTATAAATTAATTTATTTCTAATGGAATTGGAACTTAATATTAAAAATGGAGTTGTGTTTAAAATGATAACTGAGTAATGGAGAAAAATAGACGATTATAGATAATTGGAAATATTAAGTTAGATTTGGAAGACCAGTTTAATTTATATTTAAATATATTAGAATGGAGTTGGAATTATTATTAAACGAAGTTTAAATGTTTATACTTGTAACACCCGCCCTCCGCTAGGGTCACTCACAAAGGGAATGCACTAGGTTTGGAGGAGTATTATTGGTAAACATGCACAGAAATATTACAAGACAGAACATATATAAAATAGCGGAAGTAAAATCAAACTTTCATATCATGAATAAATAAGGTCTAAAGCCTTTTACATCAGAGTACATCAAAACCTGTCTTGCAATAATAAAGAAGCATAAAGACTTTTTCATAAATTATTCCCCAAGAAAAAGCAGTAAAGTAGCCATAGCCAAGAAAAATCCAAGCCATTCATGATGACCTTCAAGCAGAAGAAGTCCGAACTAAACAACAGTATTTCCTCCCTGTAACCTTGGGGGGGGGGGGAACGGAAGAAAAGAGGCGAAACAAAACGGGTCAGTCAAAAAGACTGAGTAAGCCCTATCTACTATTAGTATAAAAACTAGTAAAGTTAACTGACATGAGAAACTGAGATGAACATAAGCATGATAACAAGATAGATAAGCTAAATCAAAATAACAGGATGAACTACTGAACTCAGATAAACTAGGGTGTCGTGATAAACTACGATGTCAAGATAAAACAAGGTATCACATCGTCAGATTTCTATCAAGTATATTATCCCAAGGTATCAACCCCGTCTAACATCCCACAGTATCTATTTCGTATATTCTTCCTGGTTCTAACATGTATATTTGCTCTGCACCTCTCGTACTAGTATCCCCACCCGCGTCATGTGTTAACCATGAATGTCCCTTGCCCCATGTCATGAAATGGTCCATGTCAACCTAATATATATCATATGTAGGTTTTCCCAACTCGTATGTTTCTCTCCATGTGTAAGTTCAGTCCTTTGCCATAGGCCATACGGGCTTTCCCATGTAAACGTTTTATCCTTGAAGTTGTTTTGGACTGCAACCCTTGATCTAGTTGTGTTTCCTTACCATGAACTATCGCGCGTCCACTTAGGATTTATGCCACCTAGGACCGCTAGGGATTATGCTACCTAATGAACGTTTCCATGTCTCCGTTTGGGTTTTGGCCACCTAGGACCACTAGGGATTACGCCACCCGTCAACCGCGCCCTTGATCCCACGTATGTATCGTGAATCGTTTTCCATGTCTAGATGCACATGTTCCCCAATGTGCCATCCGAGTTCCGTGCCAGGGCAAATCAAGAAATACGGAACTCGGTCGGGAGCTTTAAATCGTCTACCGATGCAGATATCAAGGTCTGTTTTTGTACCCGTGGCTATGGTCCCACGTGACCCCTCCCTCAACTACTGAAAGGCAATCCAAGAAAAATCATGTATAAGAACCACTCCCGGGCCCCACTATAGCCCCACTTTCCTACGGGCCAACCTCACCCATGACTCGATAGAAAGCACATGGTCTGTTGGGGGTTCCATGCCTTTCCGCACGTACACGATTGACTAAAGATGGTAGGTAGTCGGCGATGCGCTATCCAGGGCAAAAACAAGAATCGTCGACTCCACGCTAATCCATCCCAGTCTTTAGGTTGCTCGCATAGCAACCAAGGCATACTCTTGGTCCTTCTAACGCAGACCTTAACCTATCATGGGCCTAGTATAATTACCTGGCAGCCCACAGAGGGATCCCAAGAATATCTTCACATCCCCCGAAGCTTCCACTTCGGCACCCAGTGCGCTGGAGCTTTTATCCAAGTCAGATAACTTGCTCCCCCTCGTATACTAAGCGATGACCTACCGTATCAGGTTACTCATCGTTTTGAGAATTAGTCCTATGTCCTTAGCTAAGAATTATTACTTAGTTACCCTTAACTAAGGTTTACCACTTAGCTTCCTTTCCCGTTATCCTTGATTAACCACGGTTTTCTACCTAGTTCTTCTAGCTAGGGTTTTTCTATTGGGTTAAGTGTTATCATTCAAGTCCATGACTTAACCTGCCCACGAATCACGTCAAAGATTGGCTAAGTATTTAAGTTCAAGACTTAGTCCCACAAGTTGGTTAAGTGTACCCAGAGGCTCATGACTTAACCTTATCAAGTCAAATTGGTCAAGTACTAGCTTACCTTAATCCTATCGGATTATCTTGCTAGATCGATTAAGCATAGATTATCTTAATCCCATCAAATTATCGAGTCGGATTGGTTAAGTATAGGTTGGCTTAACCCCATCCTCTAATCGTACTATAATGGTTAAGTATATTCTAAAAAGGTCTTGTGACTTAACCTTATCAGGTCCGCGTATTAGATTGGTTAAGTGTAAATTACTTAACCCCATCAAATCATCATGTATAATTGGTTAAGTATAAGTTGCTTAACCCCATTAAATTATCACGTTAAGTTGGTTAAGTATTGGTTACTTAACCTCATTGAATTACTGAGTTTAAATTGGTTAAGTGTTTAACTTAACCCCATCGAATTACCGTGTTTAGATTAGTTAAGTGTGGATTACTTAACCCCATCTAATTACCGTGTCGGATTAGTTAAGTGTAAATTACTTAACCCCATCCCCTAATCATCTTGTATGGTTAAGTGTCATTAAGAAAACTTACTTAACCTTGCCAAATTATCATGTTGGATTGATTAAGTGTTGGTTAACTTAATCCCCGTCCACTAGTCGTATAAAAATGGTTAAGCGTCATTAGGCAAATCAAATCACTTAACCTACCCAACCTTGTCATGTTTTGTTAAGTATCATTAGCCTAACCAATTTACTTAACCCATTTACCCATGTTATATTTGGTTAAGAGTCATTAATCAAATTAACTTAACTCTATCATGTGGGATTAATTACTTAATGCACCCCAACCTCTCACATTAGACTTTGTTGTGGTTACTAGTTAAGCCGGTCGGTTCCGGGTAGCTTTACACCACAACTTGGTCTAACCTCGGGTTCAAGCACAACATGACCAACTTCTCACATTGGGTCTTATTGTTTGCAACTACTAGTTAGGCCGGTCGGTTCCGGGTAGTTTTACGTTGCAAACTCAACCCAACCTCGAGTTGGCCACTTTCATGTTTAGTCTAGTGTCATGTTCATAGTCAAGTTTTCAAGCAATTGGGTAGACCTAACTTAATAGGTAAATTCCCAATGGGTAGACCTAACTTAATAGGTAAATTCCCAAGCTTATGTTTTTATGCATACTTACATGTCAACTTCCATGTTATATTTCAAGTCATGTTTTCAAGTATAAACACATGTCATATTTAACGTTACATGTTGTCATGTTTATACCCATTTACCCAAGTCATATTCATGTCATTATGTTTCCCCATAATGTGACCCCAACGCTTTTTAAACTAGCATATACGTTCGCAACAACGTGATGGATTAAAAGAAGAGACTTGGCAAAGGAATGACAAAAATGGGTATTAAGCCACAAGTTAATCATGGTGGCAAATGAGGCACAAATGTGTTCATTAGCTTGCATGTTACATTCTTAAGCCTCAAAAACATGCATAAACTCAAACTTGGTACATAAGCGAATCATGGTGACAAAAGACATGGAATGACGGCTAGAAACTCGCATATATCATCATATAAGGATTATGACTTCATATGCAAGTTGACATAATGATTATGAAGATTCTCATGTTGCATAATGCAACATTTCAACATAAAGGTTGTGGCTTTTTGCTCATAAGATCAAGCTAATGACTTCATAGACTCGCATGACATGATAGCATATATCATTCTCAATGATCAAACCCAAACTTGCAACATGAACATTTAACTTCATAGTTAATATCTAAGAGTAGGGAAGGGCTTACATTGCTATAAAGGCCTAAATCGATTAAACTAAAGCTTGTGATGAAGCCTATGCATGCCATCACCCAAAAACCCAAAGATGGATGCTCCAAACCACTAAAAACACCATCTTTAAGAACAAAGATCAAAGCTTTTGCCTTGAAATTAACTTGAGAAGCTCTCATACTAACATAGGGACTCTCTAACACTCTCATGATCATGGAACCTCTCATAGGAATGAAGTGGAGGCTAGGATAGTTGAGTGGAGGCCATGAGAGTAGAAATTTTGCCATAGTTTAGTTACATGAGTGAATAATGAGGGTTTAGGGGAGGGTTAGGGGCTTATTTATAGAAGATTAGGCTAGTTAGGACCCTTAGATTAACCCTAGGACCAACCTGAACCGTCAGATTTCAAACCGGGCCCAGAAACCTAGCCAAGATAGAAACAGGTGCACCAGGCAAGACTGCTCGTCTGAGCCAGGTCGACAGCCCAGTCGACAGGGCTGTCGACTTGGTCAGACCAAGTCGACTCCTAAGTCGATAGGGCTGTCGACTTGGGTACTGTGGCGGGAACTTTTCCCGCCTGGCCCATCTGGCCCAATTTTCCAAATTCAAGTTTGAATTTGAAATCTGTTTTTACTTAGAAATTTTCTGAAAACTTCGTTGGGCCTTAATTGGGTCATACGGACTCCGATTTTCGAAAACTCGGACTCTATTTCGCGTATTTTTCCGAGACGAACGCAATGGCACAGCCCGTTTAACTTGATTCAGAATATAAAATTAAATTCTGCCTCGATTCTTGTCTTACTCATGTTATCGAAATACGGGTTGTTACATTCTCCCCACCTTTTAGGATTTCGTCCCCGAAATCTCCAAGTTAGGAAGAACCTATCCTACCATCCATCATCCATCTACTCAAAACATCATCCACAAGCAATCATTGTCCTTAGATGATTTCTAATGCTATATGAATATATGCAGAACGTGTGTGTACATGTTCCTTAGCTAATGCTAATGATCAGGCCTGAATAATCTTTCTAATGCAAAAATATGTATAGTGCCATGAATCCAACATGTATGCAAATAGTCCTAGTCATATAGATACTATATGCGTGCACAATCATTCATTCATATGCAACAACCGCATGATAACACATTCAATTTCATCCATAAACAAGTATAAACACTCGTGCATATGCAATATGAAACGTGACCGAGTCGAGCTAGTATCTAATGTGTATTCGCGCATCCACGAGCAACCACTTGCAACCACTTGCAACCATATCAATCATAACATGTTTCAAATACATGTTTACATCCATAGGGTTCTACCTAGGATTCCCTGAAACAGGGTCGAGAAGATAAACAAGACAAACTCCTTATGGGGTTTGTAACAGAAAATAGGACCAAGAGGATGTCCACAAAAGATAGCCTATAAGTAAGCTCTACAGAAAACAGGGATCAAGGATATACTCCCAAAAAGAGATATCATGCGCGTATCTAGTCTTTGACCATCAAAGTCGTACTTCCTTGAGCTCAACTCCATTGTGCCTTGACCGTCTTTTAACTTCGCGATTTCGTAGCTTCTTATTTCCTGTTTCCCATAACATGAGCTAGAACTCATTTCTTTGTCGCCTCTCGTTCCACTCGCACACTTAGCGCAAACATGACTGCGTACTCATGATCTCATGCAAGCTTTCCAAAATTCACTAGTGAATCTCGGACCTCGTACCATAAGGTATTCCATGTAGTAGAACTTTCTCTTGAAAGTAAACAGATGCCAACCGGGTTATCAAGTGCACTTACTAGGGTGATTTCCATAACCCATGCATAAGTGAAATAAACCATCCGTCTTATCGGCGAACACCACTCGATCGGGCTTCAAATTTCTAATAAAGGTATCAAGGGATTCTAGGTAACTAATCATGACCAAACCCAAAAGGTTTCACGAGACTTCGAGGGTATTGCCAAGGCTAGTCAAGAGTCTAACTACCCTCCTATCAAAACCGAGAGTGGCACCCCTTACTGGATAACCACTTCATCCCTAGAATCCATCCATAACCGAGGCATGTCATTCTCAAATCCAAAACAAGTCATGAATAAATGGACCGATTCTCCACAGGACTTGAGACAGAAATGGGATTCTCTATTACGCTGGTACTTAAGGTGCAGAGACTCAACTATCTAAGTAGACTTAAGTGATACGATGATCAAAACAAAGTCTGGACGGGATGATAGAAAAGGAAGGCTGAACCTCTAATAGAAACGGTACCATTTCTTTTAGGCACCCCAGAAGTGGGAGCGTACTATTTCCCTCTCCGCTGGTCTTGTCCTTGTCCTCCTTGATGGACCAAGCCCTAACAACAGTTGCTTATCCTTAAGCTGGTATCCTTTATCCTTACTCTTATTATCCTTTCTTGTAACACGGCAATGGGTCTCTCGAGAACCACCTCCATCGTACGGGAAACACCTACGTGGCTAGACCAAGATTAGTCACAGTGAGAACTACTGTGACCATGGATGGAGAAAAGAAAGGAAACGAGATTTAATCAAGGAATCAAAGGATGGTGCTAATGGCTTTTGGGGAATAGCCTTTAAAACAAACTTTTCTTGAAAAATGCTTCTTTATAAACCGTTTTTCAAATAGTTTTCAGAAGGTCTTTAAAAACTTTTGCCTAGTCTGGTAACCTCGCTCTAATACCAAATGTAACACCCACCCTCCGCTAGGGTCACTCACAAAGGGAATGCACTAGGTTTGGAGGAGTATTATTGGTAAACATGCACAGAAATATTACAAGACAGAACATATATAAAATAGCGGAAGTAAAATCAAACATTCATATCATGAATAAATAAGGTCTAAAGCCTTTTACATCATAGTACATCAAAACCCGTCTTGCAATAATAAAGAAGCATAAAGGCTTTTTCATAAATTATTCCCCAAGAAAAAGCAGTAAAGTAGCATAGCCAAGAAAAATCCAAGCCATTCATGATGACCTTCAAGCAGAAGAAGTCCGAACTAAACAACAGTATTTCCTCCCTGTAACCTGAGGGGGAAACGGAAGAAAAGAGGCAAAACAAAACGGGTCAGTCAAAAAGACTGAGTAAGCCCTATCTACTATTAGTATAAAAACTAGTAAAGTTAACTGACATGAGAAACTGAGATGAACATAAGCATGATAACAAGATAGATAAGCTAAATCAAAATAACAGGATGAACTACTGAACTCAGATAAACTAGGGTGTCGTGATAAACTACGATGTCAAGATAAAACAAGGTATCACATCGTCAGATTTCTATCAAGTATACTATCCCAAGGTATCTACCCCGTCTAACATCCCACGGTATCTATTTCGTATATTCTTCCTGGTTTTAACATGTATATTTGCTCTGCACCTCTCGTACTAGTATCCCTACCCGCATCATGTGTTAACCATGAATGTCCCTTGCCCCATGTCATGAAATGGTCCATGTCAACCTAATATATAGCATATGTAGGTTTTCCCAACTCGTATGTTTCTCTCCATGTGTAAGTTCAGTCCTTTGCCATAGGCCATACGGGCTTTCCCATGTAAACGTTTTATCCTTGAAGTTGTTTTGGACTGCAACCCTTGATCTAGTTGTGTTTCCTTACCATGAACTATCGCGCGTCCACTTAGGATTTATGCCACCTAGGACCGCTAGGGATTATGCTACCTAATGAACGTTTCCGTGTCTCGGTTTGGGTTTTGGCCACCTAGGACCACTAGGGATTACGCCACCCGTCAACCGCGCCCTTGATCCCACGTATGTATTGTGAATCGTTTTCCATGTCTAGATGCACATGTTCCCCAATGTGCCATCCGAGTTCCGTGCCAGGGCAAATCAAGAAATACGGAACTCGGTCGGGAGCTTTAAATCGTCTACCGATGCAGATATCAAGGTCTGTTTTTGTACCCGTGGCTATGGTCCCACGTGACCCCTCCCTCAACTACTGAAAGACAATCCAAGAAAAATCATGTATAAGAACCACTCCCCGGCCCCACTATAGCCCCACTTTCCTACGGGCCAACCTCACCCATGACTCGATAGCAAGCACATGGTCTGTTGGGGGTTCCCTGCCTTTCCGCACGTACACGATTGACTAAAGATGGTAGGTAGTCGGCGATGCGCTATCCAGGGCAAAAACAAGAATCGTCGACTCCACGCTAATCCATCCCAGTCTTTAGGTTGCTCGCATAGCAACCAAGGCATACTCTTGGTCCTTCTAACGCAGACCTTAACCTATCATGGGCCTAGTATAATTACCTGGCAGCCCACAGAGGGATCCCAAGAATATCCTCACGTCCCCCGAAGCTTCCACTTCGGCACCCAGTGTGCTGGAGCTTTTATCCAAGTCAGATAACTTGCTCCCCCTCGTATACTAAGCGATGACCTACCGTATCAGGTTACTCATCGTTTTGAGAATTAGTCCTATGTCCTTAGCTAAGAATTATTACTTAGTTACCCTTAACTAAGGTTTACCACTTAGCTTCCTTTCCCGTTATCCTTGATTAACCACGGTTTTCTACCTAGTTCTTCTAGCTAGGGTTTTTCTATTGGGTTAAGTGTTATCATTCAAGTCCATGACTTAACCCGCCCACGAATCACGTCAAAGATTGGCTAAGTATTTAAGTTCAAGACTTAGTCCCACAAGTTGGTTAAGTGTACCCAGAGGCTCATGACTTAACCTTATCAAGTCAAATTGGTCAAGTACTAGCTTACCTTAATCCTATCGGATTATCTTGCTAGATCGATTAAGCATAGATTATCTTAATCCCATCAAATTATCGAGTCGGATTGGTTAAGTATAGGTTGGCTTAACCCCATCCTCTAATCGTACTATAATGGTTAAGTATATTCTAAAAAGGTCTTGTGACTTAACCTTATCAGGTCCGCGTATTAGATTGGTTAAGTGTAAGTTACTTAACCCCATCAAATCATCATGTATAATTGGTTAAGTATAAGTTGCTTAACCCCATTAAATTATCACGTTAAGTTGGTTAAGTATTGGTTACCTAACCTCATTAAATTACCGAGTTTAAATTGGTTAAGTGTTTAACTTAACCCCATCGAATTACCGTGTTTAGATTAGTTAAGTGTGGATTACTTAACCCCATCTAATTACCGTGTCGGATTAGTTAAGTGTAAATTACTTAACCCCATCCCCTAATCATCTTGTATGGTTAAGTGTCATTAAGAAAACTTACTTAACCTTGCCAAATTATCATGTTGGATTGATTAAGTGTTGGTTAACTTAATCCCCGTCCACTAGTCGTATAAAAATGGTTAAGCGTCATTAGGCAAATCAAATCACTTAACCTACCCAACCTTGTCATGTTTTGTTAAGTATCATTAGCCTAACCAATTTACTTAACCCATTTACCCATGTCATATTTGGTTAAGAGTCATTAATCAAATTAACTTAACCCTATCATGTGGCATTATTTACTTAATGCACCCCAACCTCTCACATTAGACTTTATTGTGGTTACTAGTTAAGCCGGTCGGTTCCGGGTAGCTTTACACCACAACTTGGTCTAACCTCGGGTTCAAGCACAACATGACCAAATTCTCACATTGGGTCTTATTGTTTGCAACTACTAGTTAGGCCGGTCGGTTCCGGGTAGTTTTACGTTGCAAACTCAACCCAACCTCGAGTTGGCCACTTTCATGTCTAGTCTAGTGTCATGTTCATAGTCAAGTTTTCAAGCAATTGGGTAGACCTAACTTAATAGGTAAATTCCCAATGGGTAGACCTAACTTAATAGGTAAATTCCCAAGCTTATGTTTTTATGCATACTTACATGTCAACTTCCATGTTATATTTCAAGTCATGTTTTCAAGTATAAACACATGTCATATTTAACGTTACATGTTGTCATGTTTATACCCATTTACCCAAGTCATATTCATGTCATTATGTTTCCCCATAATGTGACCCCAACGCTTTTTAAACTAGCATATACGTTCGCAACAACGTGATGGATTAAAAGAAGAGACTTGGCAAAGGAATGACAAAAATGGGTATTAAGCCACAAGTTAATCATGGTGGAAAATGAGGCACAAATGTGTTCATTAGCTTGCATGTTACATTCTTAAGCCTCAAAAACATGCATAAACCCAAACTTGGTACATAAGCGAATCATGGTGACAAAAGACATGGAATGATGGCTAGAAACTCGCATATATCATCATATAAGGATTATGACTTCATATGCAAGTTGACATAATGATTATGAAGATTCTCATGTTGCATAATGCAACATTTCAACATAAAGGTTGTGGCTTTTTGCTCATAAGATCAAGCTAATGACTTCATAGACTCGCATGACATGATAGCATATATCATTCTCAATGATCAAACCCAAACTTGCAACATGAACATTTAACTTCATAGTTAATATCTAAGAGTAGGGAAGGGCTTACATTGCTATGAAGGCCTAAATCGATTAAACTAAAGCTTGTGATGAAGCCTATGCATGCCATCACCCAAAAACCCAAAGATGGATGCTCCAAACCACTAAAAACACCATCTTTAAGAACAAAGATCAAAGCTTTTGCCTTGAAATTAACTTGAGAAGCTCTCATACTAACATAGGGACTCTCTAACACTCTCATGATCATGGAACCTCTCATAGGAATGAAGTGGAGGCTAGGATAGTTGAGTGGAGGCCATGAGAGTAGAAATTTTGCCATAGTTTAGTTACATGAGTGAATAATGAGGGTTTAGGGGAGGGTTAGGGGCTTATTTATAGAAGATTAGGCTAGTTAGGACCCTTAGATTAACCCTAGGACCAACCTGAACCGTCAGATTTCAAACCAGGCCCAGAAACCTAGCCAAGATAGAAACAGGTGCACCAGGCAAGATTGCTCGTCTGAGCCAGGTCGACAGCCCAGTCGATAGGGCTGTCGACTTGGTCAGACCAAGTCGACTCCCAAGTCGACAGGGCTGTCGACTTGGGTACTGTGGCGGGAACCTTTTCCGCCTGGCCCATCTGGCCCAATTTTCCAAATTCAAGTTTGAATTTGAAATCTGTTTTTACTTAGAAATTTTCTGAAAACTTCGTTGGGCCTTAATTGGGTCATACGGACTCCGATTTTCGAAAACTCGGACTCTATTTCGCGTATTTTTCCGAGACGAACGCAATGGCACAGCCCGTTTAACTTGATTCAGAATTTAAAATTAAATTCTGCCTCGATTCTTGTCTTACTCATGTTATCGAAATACGAGTTGTTACAATACTACTATAATTAAAAACGAACTCGCCACAGCGCGATAGATCGTAAATTGGCATTTCGAACTTCAATTGAGTATATAGAACTCAATTTAAGTCGGAATTCTTTGAAACAAGAACCTTTAGAACCGATTTGATAATAATTTTTGTAACGACCCGCATCCTACGCAACGGGGGATCGTAGAATATTTATTTTATTTTCATATGAGGTTGTATAGTCGTGTAACTTTGGGGAACGACTAATCGTGTAGCTTAGGTTGAGCGAACACCTAGGCTTTGGTGGGGGGTTTTCTTATTAGAGATAGGGTCAGTAGTACCCTAGAATGAGTTAAGTGTATATATACGAGAGTGCGTATTTGTTAATTGATATAAAAGTTGTTTTGTATTGTGTTGTTCAGTTTATTGAGTGGCTTATGATTTCTGATCGAATCTGGGACACTATGAGTCGATAGAAATTTCTAAACACTTGAACAGAGGAATTCGAACACGATATTGTTTTAAAGTAGGTAAATGAAATAATTTTACCCAAAACTATATTTTTATATAGAGGGAATAATTTTCTGAAATTATTATAATATGTGGATGTGTTGGATGTTAATATTATAATAAAATGAGATTATAAGATTAGAATGGTTATGTATAACCAAATAAAATTTGTATACGAATGAAATATACAAATGAGATGAACTGAAATTGAATTAAAATCAGAATTTGGAATTTAATCTCGAGAAGTTAGAAAATATTTTCTGAAATATATTAAAATAAAATAGCTTTGTTTTGGAAAGGATCGAATGAATACCATTTTTTGAATGGATTTTGTAAGTGATAAAGCACTGAATTCACTTCAGTGGCTGGAAAATAATCCTGATGATGACTGCAGCATCATCAGTGTTCATTTTCGATTTGGAGGTAATGAATTGCTACCTTAGAAAAGTTTCTAATGGAAATTTGTTTGAAAGAAAACAACTGTTTTGAAAATTCAAATGTTTTGAATTTCAAATGATTATAAATATATGTATATATATATTTATGTGATTTCAAAAGGATTTGAAATCAAAACCCGGGTATTTGTGTTATGGAATTTAAATTCAAGTTAAACAAATTAAATGGATCGAAGTGAATAAATTGATTAGAATCATTTTGAATGAAATACGAATTGGATGTGAATATATGGATCGTAAATCATTCAGAATTAATGAATGAAAGCACATATGATGAATAATATGAATAAAAAACAAAAGTTTTGGTAGAACTAATTTTTTTGAAATATGAAGGTTGAGTTTCATCATAAGTGAGTTTTTGAAAAGTTATTTGGTTTATATAATTTTTCTAGCTTAGTAATTTCAGGGACAAAATTCTTTTAAGGGGGAAGAATGTGACAACCTAAATTTTTTGGTGGATTTATTTTAAATATTTAGTATTGTTTTAAATATTGGTTTGATAATATAAATAGTTATTTATATAAAATTTATCAATTTACAATCAAATATGATTTAATTCGAGTATATCAAATTATTGTAAATGATAAATAATTGGATTCAAAGTTAAAACTAAATCTAAAACAATTCAAATGATCAATATAAATTATATTGGAACAGAATCGACGATAATAATAATTTATTATCAAGGAATTAATTATTTTGAATTTATATATATCAATTTAAATTAATATGTCCTCCATATGATCGAATTGGGCTTCGAAACCTGTTCAAGTGTGTTCAGAATAGTGGTATAACCCTAGGAATGCTAGTTGTTGTGCTTAAATAGGAGTTCAAACACACGTGATAATTTAATTTAAATGATATCGATTCAAATCAATTAAAATAATATATATATATAATTCCTTCTACCCTAAGCTAAGGTACACCCAAAACTGTGTAAAAGCGCAGGCCTATCTCCCTCTAGTCACCGCCTTCTTCAAAATTCTTGTACGATGGTTTCCCAACTTCATAACGAAGTAAAACAAGGAATTCATACCTCCGTACCTTTGGTTCCCCTTCTTCGCCCATTTATACGCGATAAACTCCCTTCTCGTTTCCTTTACATTTTATTCTCCTGAAGATAATAAAAGAGACAAGATTATCTCAGTTTTTTCCTATTCGAACAAACCAAATTAAAAGCCTTAAAATATAAAATATTGTTTCCCCATTACTCCTCAATTCATTTCAAAATTGTGAGCTTTGAATAAATGGCCGAAGCCTCTCCCAAAATCGTCAGTTCTATTCGAAGTAAAATAACCAAACTCTTTCCTTTCATTCGAATAAATTCCAAATTGATCGAAATAAAACCATTTCCCCTCATTTTAGAAATTGATCAATCTATTAATAAAGAAGAGAAATCGCAAATCGTGATTTAATGGTTCGCGAGTGAGAAGACGGGTGACGACGTTGACTATCGTTGGCTTCCATCTCGGTGCGAATAAAGGTTGAGGCCGCGAGCATGTTTATGAGGTGGGGTTGTCTTTTAAGGTAGGATGTAGTTTGTAGAATTCAGTAGCAGCTCGAGTCGAAGAATGAGGGAGCACAGAATTTTTTTGGCACATCCGACATTTTTCTAGTCACCGTTAGCCAACAAGTCGCGGTTTGTTCTAGGGAAACCAAGGTAATTTTCAGTGTGGTCATGTATATAAAAGGGAGCGTGGGGTGATAAATCCAGTAATTGAAGTAAGCTATAGAAAATGGAAAATCTTCCATTTTGAATGGTGTCCTGAAGCAAGCAAGTTGCAATGTTCATCTGGGGAAGAGAGGAAGTGGCTGTGGAATAGGATGGTGATGGTTAGCATAAGGATATGGGTTATCGACAAATAAGGTAACAATTTTAAATAACTTCATTATATTATCAGTTTATTCATTATATATATGATATTATAAAAAATACAATAATAAAGGAAAATTTTAAATTGTTAAAAGGTCAAATTATACAAGATAAGTCGAGCTGGTATCATAGCTTTGAAGTCAACGAGCAGGGAACTAATTTCGGATAAACCATCAGATAAAATCAAAGTGTGTAAACTCACTCTCTGGTTTGTTTATAATTTTATTATAAATGAATTTTTATTTAAAATAATTTTTATATGTTGTTTATTGGTTGTTTGGATCTGTTTAAAGATTTTTGTGGCTATTATAAATATATTAGTTATTTAGGCTTGGTGGTTGTGGCTATTATATATATATATATATATATATATTGGTGGTTGGATATTTCCTGCAGTACCATTAGCGGATGCCCGCAGTATCCAGTGGCGGAGCCAGAAAGTCCGGATGGGGGCAAGACTGTAAGGGCGGGGGCTGGGGGGCGGCAACCACCGGAATTTTTTTTTTTGGCCATTGTTGAGCATAATAATTAGGTTAAGTTTAAAATATACTGTACATTTTTTTTCCAATACCGAAATGTATATCTAAGCAATATTTACATGCACTGAGAAACCTAGTATTCGCATTCAATAAACAAGAGCAAAATGAATCAAAAACCAAAGCTTAAGGGGAAAAATATGCAGACAAGAGATGAATTTCAGAACTTATCTATAACCAATGCTGACATTAAGGAAGAAGAGGAAGAAGATCAAGATATGGAATTTTCATCAATAGTGCCTAATGTTGTGACCCAGTACCCACTTTTTGACTGCAATCTACTAACTGGGTGTGAAGACGATCAACTTATTGTTAACAACAATGGAAAAGCTGAAATGGACAGTGAATTCAGATGTCTTTCTCTCGCTCACCATTTCCAAGAGGAAGAAGCACAGAGAATTCCATTCTCGGCAGCTGATTCAACTTTCTTGCATGATTCAGTTGTGTTTGCTCTTTTTTTTTTCGTTCCGCAACAGGAAAACTTCTCTGCATTTTTTTGCTGGGGGTGGCACTTGCGCAGATCAGCTTGGGCATGGCTCCGCTGCTGGCAGTATCATTAGCGAATGACCCTATGCGCCTCATAATATTACAGTGGATGACCTTTTATACCACGATATCCTACCTCGAAGCAGGATGAGTATTATTTATGTTGGCTAACATCTGTGGATGCAGGAAAACAGGTTGGAGGGATCCAACTCAAAATTTATTATTGTTTGTATATATATATATATATATATATATATATATATATATATATATATATATATATATATATATATTATTTATAATAGAAAGTAAAATAAAGAAAAAGCTGAGTTGGATCATTCTTTTTTTACCGTATCTGACGTGTCGTTGGGGGAAGCGGCCTTCCATATCGAGCAAAGCACTGTTAAATATAGAACCGGTTACAGAGTAAACATTGTCGATCGTCTACCGATTTAAACTTTTCACCACCGTTATATTCAGTTTCTCCTTTACCCGAATTTCCGTCCCTAATTCAAACGTCTTCCCGTTCATCACGGTAAACACCTAAATTTATTGGCCAGTTTTTCATGTGATGACGTGCTGATTTGTACAGTAAACTCAGATCCAGACTTTTTTTCCACTTTTACTTCTGCCTATCATCTTCAATTCGCGAGAGCAATTCGACTTCCATCGGCGCTTGCAGACCATATTTTGGTGGACGTTTTGTCCTGCTTTGATTTATTGTATGGTAAAAAAATTCCCCTTCTAATCGTCGTGTATTTAACTAAACGGATATGATTTTTGTAGTCATAACTTGAAGTACTACGTCTAATTTGAAATTTCGATGCATGTTTTTTTTATACATGGTGTGTTATTACTTTGTTTTGTTTAAACATGGTAATGTATTAACATTTTATTTTAGTAGTATTCACACGAACTTCTACTTCCGGTTTTAATTAACCTGTTTAACAACATAACTTCAGACCCGATTGTAATTAAATTCATATCTGTTATATACATCTGCCAGCATTATTAATGTTTGTATGCATCTTATATTCACAATCTTTTGTTACTATTAGTTATTTCGCATGTTAGGTTAAATTGTAGCATCAATTAGTAATAAGTGGAGCATTGTTTCACACAATGGCATATGCAGTGAGGTAAGGTATACTTACTTGATCATTCGTTGTAATACAGTTTACGAAAGTGTGGATCATGATGGTTTATGAATTTTTTACGTAATCACAATTAGATATAGTTCTAAATTTTTGCACGTCTTAAGTTTCTCTGTTAATACTGAAATGCTTTGTCATGTTGGGGACATCCACCTTTGAACCTTGTTGGCCCTTTTCCAGTATGGAACATCTTGACTGGAATATGATTAATTCATTCGCAGTCATGGTGTTAACTGTTTTAGTTGTTCTTTATAATTGCAGATCTTCAAGTTAAGTTAAATCTTATACAGTTAAATACACCTGCTTACTCTTAACCATTTAAAGCTTGGATGTGTATTGTGTATATGCACCTGGAATTCACTGTAAGCAAAGTAAAAGTCTGGAGTTTTAAAAATCATAAAACCTGGTAGTATTCTTTTCCCTTATGTTACTTAAACGAGCGGAACAAAATTGTATGGTTAAATAGGGTAATGTACATATAACTTACACCACTTAAACACGAGTCTGATACAACTGTCACACTGAAGTGAGATGGTGAGGCAACGTTAACCCTGAATATATAAAATTGCAAAAAAACCATCTTACATGTAAAAGTATTACACTGTCGGCAACATGGTCAGAGAGTACATAAAGTACGAAATAAAATATTGATCTAGCGCAATCATATATGAGCTATCTTATAAACATATTATGTGGAAGATAAAAAAACCCACAGCCTTATATACCTATTCAAAATCGAAAATAATGTGAATACCCAATGCCAAAGGCTACCGTATTCAAGTGCGAGAGAACTTCTCAGACAGTCTCCCGTCCTAGTACTATTCTCATGGCTTTCCAAGATCTGATGGTGGTCGATTAGTGCGCACAGTCTTTTCCCCACATATTTGAAGAGGTCGGGACTCGAACCTGTGAGCTCCAGATTATCAGCGGGTAACCTTACCGTTACGCCGGACACCATCTTAAAATCGAAAATAAAGTACTAGAAAATAATAATTGAAAGCAATCAAGCCTTCATTAATTCCATTATTGTAATTTTAAAGAATCGTAATATGGTATTCAAAAGAAGTAATGTATTGACCGATGCTGACAACGACTTGCAAAAATTCGTGTACTTAATGTAACGTGACTGTTACAAATAAATTTTTCCCACATGATGTAGGCAATTAAGAGTCCCTCATTTATGAGATCAGTGAGCACAATTTTGTTCTCGGTCATGTTTTTGGTGGGCTGACTCTTTTATAAGAGCGCATTGGTAATTCCAATTTTTAGATATAAGGTAAATTTGTTTGGTTTCATATTCCATCAAAAAATTAAAATCATGCATTGAGTTATGTAGTATTCCACGTAAAAAGCAAAAATGGATGCTGTATGAAGCTCTAAGCAATCAATATCGTCTATTATTAAATGGACACTGATGTTGAAAAGAAAATAAATAAATGATTATCAAATAAAAATTGTTGAACTGGAGAAAAAACTTAAATATTTAGATTAACTGGTAATTGTTGGTAAAAGGAGAATAAGTAACTGCCTGTATGCGTGAAATGTATTTGGATAAATGGGAAAACATGGAGTTGCAGTTCACCTTTCAAGAACATATACTATGACGCTATTTGTATTTAATACCTGAAGTTAACATTGAATGCAATTCTGTGAATATTAAGTAGTCGATTTAATCTTAGTTCAAATGAATATCATGGAAAAGAATCATTTTTTCGTTGTTTAAATGTTTAACCATTGATTAGTCTACCATAGTATATGTTTAATATCATAGTCCACCATTGTTGAGTCCAAATTCTGTCAACATCTATACAATATCTTATTATGCAAACTGCTATATTTTTTTCTTACATAATTTGGATCTGACCATCTATTACTCAGAGTTTTTCGTAGGTTGCGGAGTAGGTTCCATTACTCGGTGCATCAACTGGTTGAAGTCACACACATGTAGAGGTTTAAGAATCAGTTGGTTAGTTACATTTTTCTATTGCTCGACGTTTTCTCTATCTTATTCACACTTTACACCTGTATTCCGGGATAATATAATATTGTGCTTAACCGTTGGCTCACATATGTTTTTGCTTTCATGTCACCACCACTACTGTAAACGTTGTTGTATGTAGCCACAACTCAGTGCCATCGTTCGACAATGTTTTATGCATATAACATTTTTCATAATTCAACTGAGTATCATGCAGATTATTCTTTGTTGCTTTTATCAACCAGACGACAAATTTTACATAGAGGTCTTCATTTAATCTCTTCCTATTCAAACAAGAATCAACTGATACTCCATTGACGTATTGTTGTTAAAATATGTATTTTCAGGGAACCTTTCCTCGTAACCGAAGAAGCCCTAACTCATGCTTGGTCTGGTCATATAGCTCGAAGTTTTGAGGTCAGTATCTAGATGATTTTTTTTTTTTTTTGAAAATGGTATCTAGGTGAGTTTTTTTTTTTGAACAAACAAGGGTACTTAATTACATTATAGAAAAGTTACATGAACTTTGAGTTGGCAAAAACATTACAACACACACACCTAACGAATACTATACTAGCAAAAAGAAAACGCCAACTCAAACGAATAGCATTACACATAACATACAACCCATAGACAATTAACACAGAGCAACACGTGCTTCAAAACACAAAACCCACAAAGCCAAAAACAAAGCTACCAATAAGCTTGAAGCCTTCACCCAAAAAACCACCAAAAGCATGAAACATAACACAAACACTAGAAACCACCACACCTGAAAAGCACTCCATGAAACTGAGCAAAACCAACATCTCCAAACATATCTTCAGTAAGCAACCAGGGAACCAGAACACATTCAGCCACCACGCAAACTACTACAAGAACCCAACAACCAAAAACGAACTTCAGCACTCGCATCCAATAGCAACATAAAAGCACCCACAAAACCCCAAAATACAAGAAGAGAACCCATTGTACAACATACAAACATGCCACTAGAAAGACCCATAACAATGAAAACGATCAAAACAACAATCTCGAAACGCCAACAGCGGAGTGCTAGTAAAATCTGATCACTTCTTAGATACACCACCTTTAGTGACTCCGTCTGTTTTTCCTCCACCTCTTTTTACTTTTCTTGTTTTGGATCAGTCCTGAAATTGTTGCATAAGCTTAACCCACTCTGGGTTTTCCTCCTCCAATGGTTCATCAGTTACAAGCTTATTACCATTGTTGTATATATTGGATATAAGTTTTGTTCTCCTCTTTTTGAAACTATTTGTAGAACTAAAAGAACTGATAGAACTGTCAGACTCATACATACAAGAATCTTTATTTACGACATTCTCTCCATTTTGAAACTCATTACAAACCCCAAAGATATCCAATCTAACATCTTTTATGTTCTCTTCTATTGTATTTTGCATTGTATTTTGTTCGGACTTACTTCTGTCTCCTGCACAATGAATTGTTTTCTTTTCAATTTCCTCTCCTTTGTCTTGCATACTCTCATCTTGAACATCAAGTAGTCTAAAAGGATTACTGTCCACAATACTATCCTTACTATTCTTAGCTGAGACATTCAAATTTTGGATCCGCAAGTTATTTTCTCTATGATCATTAGACCCACTTTTTAAATTAAACAAAACCTTCTTATCCTTGAAACCTCTCACAGATTCCATACTACTAGCTGAATTTATGTTATTTTCTACACAATTATCATCAATATATATATCCATTACATTCTCTGAGTTTGGTTTTCTTTTTGGAGTCCAAACTTTCTTAGATTTACAAGATTTAATAGAATGTCCAAATATCTTGCAATTCGAACATACTAAAGGAGTCCATTCATAAACTACTCTTTGCCAAACTAGATCTCCATTACAACATTCTATAGGAAATACTTTAGGAAATACTTTAGGAAATTTGGAATCAGCATTAACCTCAACAAGAATTCTAGCATAATATATTCTAATTAAGCTTTCAGTGACATTATCTAACTTTAAAGGATTTCCCAACAAAGACGCAATTCTACTAATCGATTCTACTGACCAGAAGTCCAAGTCTAAGTTAGGCAAATGAATCCAAATTGGAATCGAATGTAGAAATTCCCTTGTTAATTTTAATCCTGGTTGCCATTTTTTCATGAAAATCAGCCACTTGTTATAATAATATGGTCCTTTTGCAAGAATCCTATCACATTCTTCTTCATTTTCACATTTTAAAATGAAAAATCCATTATCCCTAGACTATAATTGGTAATTTCCTTTGGGTGCCAAGATCGATCTATGTAGCCCTTGAGAAAATTAAAATAAAGCTTGTTTCCAAAGACATAAAATACAATGGAATTAAACCATCTTTCTCTAGCCCTATTTGTCAGATCTTCACTGATTACCGCACGCCTAGTATTATCTTTAACAGTAGGTTCATAGAAATTAAGTTGAATAGAATTTTGATGATACTTGTTTTCTGAAATTATGTCTATCTAAGCCTTTGATTGCTTGATAATACCCGAATTAGTAAAGCTCTGATTTTCCTCTGTCAAATCTAGAAAATCCTTCTTCGAATAAATATCTAGAAGATTAACATTATCTTTGATAGAAGGATCCCTATGCTTTGCATGTTGTAAGGAAGACCTTAGATCAGGTGGAATAGCGAATCGATTATTAGGATCTGAAGTATTTGCGAGTTTTTGAAGAGGACTGGGATTTTTTCTGGAGGGGTCGCCATTTTCTCTTTATCTGGGTGAGTTATTTTTATAGCATATGTAGTTTACTGGAACAAGCACTAGATTATCCTATATTATGACGTTCAGAGCTTTACTTTCCATTTTTCTTTGTTTGTGAGATTTGTAGATATTTACTTATGCATTTACATTTACTACATACTTTTGATGAGTGTTTTGATCTACTATTAGCTTATTATTCCATGTTTATATTTACAAATTCAAGGTATATTATCATTAAATATTAGATTATTAATTGTGCTTATACATGGGAACTTTAACATCACTAGCCATTTAGATAATGGCTTGATTTCAAATCATATAATTCTTTGTTTAAACAACCCTTTGCATTTCTTAAATTTAACCAACTATCAATAATTCATTAGTCTATGGTCAAACTGTGTTTCCCCGTTTTAAGGGTGATTAATCTATACCTAAATTTATGTATTGTACCGTATTTTATATCTTTTCTACCCGCTGCTACATCTCCTCTACTGACATAGTAATTATGCTCTATATATTTTGTTAATCCTTAATATTTAAATGTTGAAAGCTTAGGAAACCTAACAGGGAGCATCTTCTGTAATTCAATTTTTTTAACTACCTGGATTGTGGATTGAACATTACTGTAATGGTTAATATTTCATATACAAGATTAGTTACATAATATTTTTGGGTTACAAGTTATACGTATCAAATAGTCACTACATTAACAAGGTTAAGTAAGCATAAAGGTGAAATTGTCTTGGGAACTGAGATAGCAATGTATATGTGTCAGTGAACGGTTGGATGTTCCTTGATCATTATTGAAGCTAAATAAACTTGAACAAACAGTTTGTAGAAACTACTTTTTTATTGCTATGTTTCAATTCGTGACTTCGATGCTTTTTGTATAGATAAATCCACATCCTTATATGCTCATGAATTCTAAGAATAATCACCAAATATTTTTTGCTTTCTCATAATGGTACCAAGGAAAGTTGCCTTAGCTTCTATAAATACAATTACTGTTCAGTGGCATGCCCTCTTGTCTTAGCAATAATATTTGCCAAAACTTTCCGTTGTTCCAAGACTTATGCATTAGCGTTCATTTCAGTTGCTGGAGTAGTAAATTTGGTAATGTGAAAGAATCAATGAATATCTTTTAAATTTAAGAATGTAAGGTTTAAAGTTGCATGCAAAGAGCTATGATTAAAAAAGGTAGAGCTTAGCGGTTACTCTTGAGCAATTGAGATTCTTAATTTTGACAACTTTATTGATACATACATTACATAATTGTGAAGTAGACTTCCACAGTGCTGTAGATTTTCTACAATTGCTTTGATAGTTAATGCATGGGTGCAATATTGTTTTTGTTAGGAATATTTTTTAAGAGAAGAAGAAGGAATTTTTGAGAAGATTATTTTAATGGGGAGTAACTTTTCATTGATTTTCTTTTGATTACAAATTTGATTGCATACATACATCAACTTTATTGCCTTGCTTTTATAATGCATTGCAGTCTCTAGAGTATTCTAGGAAGGCCTTATCTAGAATATCTAAAATAGGATATTCTAGATTTTGCCTTTTATTCAATTCATTAATACAATTGCTAATTTAGCAATACAATTATTTGTTTTCTAAAAAGCCAAGATTATTTCCAACATTCCCCCGTAAGCTTGGTTTTTGAACTCCAAGAAGATCTCGCAATCTTTTAAAATTATCAGGCTTTAATGCTTTTGTGAAAATATCAGCAACTTGATTATTTGTTTTGCAAAAATTCAGCTGCACCTCTTCATTTTCAATTGCTTCTCGAATGAAATGATGTTTGATGGCTATATGCTTCGTTCTTCCATGATGGACTGGATTCTTAGCTATAGCAATGGCTGATTTGTTGTCACAATGGATAGTCACAGCTTCTTGATTCTCACCAAAATCATTTAGTATTTTCTTCAACCATATTGCTTGTTGGGTGGCTAGGCCAGCTGAAATATATTCAGCTTCTGCAGAAGATTGAGCAACTGTTTGTTGCTTCTTCGAACACCAAGAAAATGCTCCTGATCCAAGAGAAAACACATATCCAGAAGTGCTTTTCATGTCATCTATACTTCCTGCCCAGTCACCATCGCAAAACTCAATTAAATTAGTTTCAACATTACTTTCATATTTGATCCCATAGTCCAAAGTGCCTTGAATATATCTCAGCACCCTTTTTGTTGCACCTAGATGGATATGACTAGGATCATTCATGAAACGAGAAAGTAGGCTGGCTGCAAACATGATGTCAGGTCTTGTATTAGTAAGGTAAAATAAATTACCAACTAGGCTTCTGTAGTAACTAGCATCAACCTTCCTTCCCCCATCTTCTTTTTTTAGCTTTTCATTCACAACTAGCGGTGTATCTACCGGATTACACCCAAGCATTCCAAACTTTCTCAATATTTTCTCAGCATATTTCTTTTGACAAATAAAAACTCCATCATCACCTTGAGAGATTTCTATTCCAAGGAAAAAATGCAGCAAGCCCAAATCATTCATTTCATATTTTTTCATCATTTCTTTTCTAAAATCTTCAATCAACTTTAAATTGTTTCCGGTATAAATTAAATCATCTACATAAAGTGCAATAATTAGAATACCGTCCATACCTTGTCGTTTGACATACAAAGTAGCCTCATTTTTGCTCTTCTCAAAGCCTTTCTCCAAGAAATAGTTGTCAATATTGCTATACCATGCTCGTGGTGCTTGTGTTAGCCCATAAAGCGCTTTCTTTAGTTTGTAAACTTTTCCTTCTTGTCCGTTAATCTCAAATCCTTGAGGTTGCTCCACGTACACATCTTCTTTCAATTCCCCATTCAAGAATGCCGATTTTACATCTAGCTGATATAGCTTCCATCTTTTTTGGGCTGCAAGTGATATTAAAGCTCTAATGGTGTCAAGACGTGCCACTGGAGCGAAAGTCTCTTCGTAGTCAATACCGGGCTGTTGAGAATAGCCCTTTGCAACAAGTCTCGCTTTGTTCTTTTGAACAGAACCATCTGGATTATGCTTCACTTTGTAGATCCATTTTACTCCAATGGTTTCTTTGTCTTTTGGCTTATCAACCAACATCCATGTTTTGTTCCTTTCGAGTGCATCTATCTCTTCTTGCATTGCCTTCCTCCAAGCATCTTCTTTAACCGCTTCTTCAAAATTTTCTGGTTCCATTGCGCAATAGTTGCACCTAGCAAAAATATCATCCAAACTCCTCATTTTTATTGGGGTTGAGCTTGGAGATGATGAATTATGGCTTGTTGTGGATGAAGTGCTAGATGGAGAACTTGGTGTAGATGAATCACATTGGTTATTCGCAAGTGTAGTTGGATTTTGTTCTAAAATTATTGCTGGAACAGTTTTATCCTCCACTTTCTCCTTTTGCCAATTCCAAGATGTCTTCTCATCAAATGCAACATCTCTACTGATGATTACTTTCTTTGTCTTCAAGTTGTAAAGTCTATAGCCCTTTGACACAGAACTATAGCCAATAAAAATGCATCTTTCACTTGCTTCTTGAAGCTTTGTCCTTTTTTCTTTAGGAATTTGAGCATAGCAAATACTCCCAAAGACTCTAAGATGATTCACTGAAGGCTTTCTTCCACTCCACGCTTCAAACGGCGTCATGTTCCATACAGCTTTTGTTGGACATCTATTCAGCAAATACACAGCTGTATTTACAGCATCGGGCCAAAATTCTTTAGGCATGCCTTTCTCAAACAACATTGATTTAGCCATCTCCATCACTGTTTGATTCTTCCTTTCGGATACACCGTTTTGCTGAGGTGTATACCTAACGGTTAGTTGCCTCTCCACACCTTCTTCTTCACAAAATTTATCAAAATCATTGGAGTTATACTCCTTTCCCCTGTCACTTCTCAAAACTTTTATGGACCTGCCACTTTGTTTCTCAACAAAAGCTTTAAACTTCTTAAATATAACAAACACTTCAGATTTTTGTCTCATAAAATAAACCCATGTCATGCGGGTCAAATCATCAATGAATAAAATAAAGTACCTGTTTTGAGCATGAGATAATGTGCTCATAGGACCGCATACATCCGTGTGTACTAATTCCAACACTTCTTTGGCTCTCCTTGATCCTTCTTTTGGAAACGGTTGCCGATGATGTTTGCCAAGTACGCAGCCTTCACATACTCCATGTTCTTCTTTTTTTATTGTTGGCAACCCGTACACCATCTTCTTTTGTGAAAGCAATGCGAGACTATTGTAGTTTAAGTGCCCAAGTCTCTTATGCCATAAACAAGTGTCGTCTTCTTTTTTTGCCATGAAGCTATGATTTTTCTCATAATTGAGATGAAGGGGAAAGCTTCTGTTTTGTGTCATTTTTATTACAGCAACAACTTTTCCTTTTGAATCAAAAATTTTACATTCTCGATTCTCAAATTGAAGAGAATAATCATGCTCTAAAAGTTGTCCAATGCTCAACAAATTCTCATCTAATTTAGGAACATAAAAGGTATCATGAATAACTTTACCTCCTTGCTTTGTTGCAACTCCAATGCTGCCTTTGCCTTCAACTTCAACATATCTCCATTACCAAGTTTAACTTTCGAACCAAATGAAGAATCTATGTCAATGAATGCACTTTTGTCTCCTGTCATATGATTGCTACATCCGCTGTCCAGGTACCATATATTCTTATATTCTTCAGTTGCCTTTTGACAAGCAAAGAACAAGCTCCCTTCCATATCTTCCGCTCCGGCAAATGCTGTGTTATGTGGCTTACCAAGGCGACAGTCCTTTTGAATGTGCCCAAACCTTTTGCAATTATGACATTGTGGATTTCCTTTGTTCCAGCAGTCCTTTTCTTCATGAGAGCTTTTTTGGCAAATTCCACACCATTTATTTGTTCCTTCATCTCTTCCTCTTCCGCCATAGGTGCCTCGACCTCTTCCGCGTGAATTTCTTCCTCTTCCTTTGCCAAATCTGCCACCTCTAGAAGACTCGCCATTATTTTGTTTTATTGTTTTGTCATTGTTGCATTGAGTGGTGAGTTTGGACTGAAATGCGTTTTCAACCGTGTTTTCCATACGGCGTAACAACCTTTGCTCGTAGGATCTAAGTGAACCCATCAAGCCTTGAACGGTCATGTTTGACAAATCTTTGGTTTCTTCTATAACAGCCACCATAGGATCAAATTTTTCAGTTAAGCTTATCAAAATTTTATCAACGATTCTACGATCGTCAATTATATCTCCATGAGACTTCATTTGATTCACTAATTCGGACAGCCTATTAAAATACTCATTCAAACTTTCATTTTCTTTCATTTTTTCATTTTCAAAATCTCTCTTTAGAGACTGAAGTTTGACAGTTCTCACCTTTGAATCCCCTTCAAACTCTTGTTGCAAGATTTCCCATGCTTCCTTGGCTGTTTTTGCTCTCATAATTCTTGGGAATATGGTGTTTGACACTCCTCTTTGAATCATTCCAAGAACTCCAGCATCTGTGATTCTTTTCTTTTTTAATACTTCAGTTTGAGCTGCTGTACGTTCTGCCGCAGCTGTTGAGTCTTCATATCCTTGCTTGATGAATTCCAAGACATCCAAGGAGATGAACAAAGTCTCCATTTTTACTGCCCAAAAATCACAATTTTCTCCTTCAAATAAAGGAACTTGGACATTGCTATAGGTGGAGTTGATGCTTGCTGAAGTATTGCTTGGAGAAGCCATTACTTTGCACTTTTTTTTTAATTGCAAGGATCTAGGGCTCTGATACCACTGTTAGGAATATTTTTTAAGAGAAGAAGAAGGAATTTTTGAGAAGATTATTTTAATGGAGAGGAACTTTTCATTGATTTTCTTTTGATTACAAATTTGATTGCATACATACATCAACTTTATTGCCTTTCTTTTATAATGCATTGCAGTCTCTAGAGTATTCTAGGAATGCCTTATCTAGAATATCTAAAATAGGATATTCTAGATTTTGCCTTTTATTCAATTCATTAATACAATTGCTAATTTAGCAATACAATTATTTGTTTCCTGAAAAGCCAAAATTATTTCCAACAGTTTTATTTTAAATCCCAATGTGGTTATTTAATATACCTAAATGTCATTATTATTTTCTTTTTTTAACGTAAATAAAAAGAACATGCCAGGCCATGTCCCAAATCATTCTCATTACGAATATTAGTAATATGATTAACCTGGATAATAGTTTTGATCCATGAAATAACTAGGAGGATGCAAGTACAAACATGCATATAGACAACCTCTAAGTTGTCCTTTGAATGATATATACATAAAGTAATTCAACTAAATTAAGTCTAGCTCATATAAATTGGCAAAATACGTGAAAAACTTACGAGTAATGCACGCAACTCACAACATGTTGTTTTTGTTTTAGACCTTCTGGTTTTTTTGATAATATTGCTTAATTGCTATGACCTATTCTATGAGTGATATAACCAACACACGCTACTATAACTAGAAACCAATTAACAGACGTAACAACGGACAAATCATTGTTTACCTTACAGTGATTCATATATTACTCTATCACTATTTTTGTCAAAATAATGGCATAACCTTAGACTTTTTTTTTACTTGCTAGCTTACAAAATAGTAATTTATGGTGTAGAATCTGTGTTCTAAGATATGAAGTCAAAGAAAAACATGCAAGTATGCTAATTATTATTTTAGTTTTACCAGACTAAAGGCTAAAATCCTTAGTGTGGAGGACGTTCTTTATTTTGATGCTAAAAAGCTCAAAGTTAGAGCTAAATAGCTCGGACAAAATATATTTTCCTGTCTAAGTTCTTCAACTTACCTATGCCAAAAAGCCCATTTTTACAAGCATGGCACTGTTAGATGATACTCGTAGCTAAAACATCCTTCTATAGCTGGACAAGCTTTACTTCGTTTGTGATGTTACGATTTATGAAATCTTATATCCTTAGTTCTTAGTATGATATTGGACTCAATTGCTTGAATATAAAACATGGTTTGGTTAAGTATTAATTAAATATGATATTTTGAAATTTTACGAAAATAATAGACAAATATTGTATGATCTATTTATTCATAAATATTTTAGTTATTACATGGTTCATAATAATGGATTCTTCCTACTTGCTTATTTGGTGATATTCAATACAGGCAGGTGTTTAGTCAGTACATGCATTTGTTATCTTAAACATATATTGACTAAGTTTAAAGTCGTAATTTTAGTTGTTTCTGTTGGAAAAAAATGGCTGAGTCGCGGACTAGGTCGCTTTCTTGAAGACGATTCGGCGATTTGGTCAGAGGTGCAAACCAATTCGTTCCTTCGCCGCCGCCTCTAGGATAAAACAGCCTCTAAAATAGTAACTGATTTGCTTGCACAAACAAATCAGTGCAGATTTGCACTTTCGGGAAAAAATAATGCTCGAAATTTCTTAGAAGTTTTAATGGCGGCTGAGAAGAAGAGAATATAAAATTCGGTGTTTTTCTCGTCTCAGATAAAATAGTATATATAGAACGAGAATTAGGTGTTGGGAGAAAATATCGGATCTGCTAAAATTTCGGGGGGGATTAATTATTTTACCGTTGCAAAACTTTTCCGTTGCAGAATAAATATCGGTGCGCAAAATAATTTTTCCATAAAAAAAAACGGTTCGAAAACAACTAAGTTTTATGGTCCAAAAATATAAGTGCCTACACCACAAAGCCCAAGCCCGAGCCCGAACCGAACCGAACCGGGCCGGGCCGGGTCGAGTCGGTTCGGTCGCGCGCGCGTGTGTGGTGGTCATGATGCATGGTCTCCCTCCTCACAACAATGCATGTATTGGGAGCCCAAGGCCCCAACATGACTTTTTAGAAACAAGTATAAATCCTTGCCTCTTCCCTATAATCCCATGATGTGGGACTACTCAAACATAGGAGCCATTCATACACTTATTCAATCATTTTTAATAATTCACATAATGTTTGTAAAACATTTCCAACAATCCGCCACTTGAATTTTTAAAAATATTTTCGAGCAGTTTCTTAAAAAACATAAGATTGTGCATAAACAAAGGTGTCCAAGGACTTGAACCTTTGCATAGTGAGTAAGATTCAGTTTTTACTAGAGTGACACGTAGTCTTGAACTCTATTCCTGACTTCAAACCACACACAACCTTTTCTATAGTGCAATCAGATAAGCCCGTGCATTTATGGCCCTGCACGTCTATCCCAGTTAAGTGAATGCTCTAGAAGTTTTGCCCAAACTCCATAGGAAACGGCCACATTTCCACATTCACAAAGGTGAGTCTATCAAGAGCACTCCTGAAGGTAGGTACTCCACTCCAAATAGAGTATAGATCTCATTAAGAGTTTCTATTAACTCATCCTCTAATCACTTCAGGAATGCATGCTTCTTGGTTTATTAAATAGCATGTTCAACTCATATCACTACACAACTTGTTATTACCCATTGAACCTAGTTCTTGGGATCTCCAGTCATTTAGGTCAGGTTACCATTGTGCGTGACTCAACAATCTAAGGGCAATAGTCCCATTCTTTTAGAAGAGTTATGGACTTTCTCTCTGGACAGTCCTTTCGTCAAAGGATCTGCCAAATTTTCCTCACTACGTACGTAATCCACTCTAACGGTACCTGTGGAAAGTAGTTCTCTAACAGTGCTGTGCTTACGACGTATTTGTCGTCTCTTACCGTTACAGTAACGGTTCTGAATTTTTGCAATAGCCGCGATACTATCGCAGTGTATCAACACTGCTGGTATCGGTTTTTCCCATAAGGGAATCTCAGCTAGCAGATTTCTCAAATATTCTGCCTCTTCACTAGCTGTAGCTAGTGCTATCATCTCAGACTCCATAGTAGACTGAGCCAAAATAGTCTGTTTCTTGGATTTCCAAGAAACAGCTCCTCCAGCGATGCTAAATATGTAGCCACTGGTCGCTTTAGAATCATCAGATAAGGTATCCCAGTCTGCATCAGAATATCCTTCAAGTACAGCTGGAAACCTTTCATAATGTAATCCAAGGTTCATGGTTCGTTTAAGGTATCTCATTACCCTTTCAATAGCTTGCCAGTGCTCTATACTAGGTCTACTGGTAAACCTGCACAATAATCCCACGACATAGGCAATGTCGGGTCTAGTACAATCAGTGGCATACCTAAGGCTGCCAATGATGCTCGCAAAATCAGACTGTCTTACACCTTCACCAGTGTTCTTAAATAACTTTACACTGTGATCATATGGCGTATTTGCAGGTTTACAGTCAAAGTAATTATATTTCTTTAGTATCTTCTCAATGTAATGAGATTGGTCCAAAGAAATTCCCTTTTCTGACCTAGTAATCTTAATACCAAGGATTACACTCGCTTCACCTAGATCTTTCATATCAATATTGACACTTAATAAGGATTTGACTGAGTTTATGGCATGAATATTTGACCCAAAAATGAGTAGGTCATCTACATAAAGGCATATAATAGTGCAAATGTCATTCTCAGATTTGTAATAAATGCATTTGTCACTTTCATTAACTTTAAAACCATTTGAAATGATTAAGTTATCAAATTTTTCATGCCATTGTTTAGGTGCTTGTTTTAAACCATATAATGATTTACCCAATTTACATACTTTATGTTCTTGACCATGTACTTCAAATCCTTCAGGCTGGTCCATATAAATTTCTTCGTCTAATTCACCGTTCAAAAAAGCAGTTTTAACATCCATTTGGTGTATAAGTAAATTATGAATGGAAGCAAGTAAGATTAATACCCGAATGGATGTTATTCTAGTTACAGGTGAAAAAGTGTCAAAGAAGTCTATATTTTCCTTTTGTTTAAAACCTTTAGCTACTAGTCGTGCTTTATATTTATCTATAGTGCCATCAAGTTTTAATTTCTTTTTAAGTACCCATTTACAGCCTATAGACTTACAACCAGGGGGTAAATCTACCAAGTGCCAAGTCTTATTGGATTCTAAAGAATCCATCTCATCGTTTATAGCCTCTTGCCAGAAATCGGCATCTAAAGAAGATAAGGCTTCTTGGAGGTTTATAGGATCCTCCTCAATAGTGAAAGCACAAAAATCTGAACCAAAGTCTTTTATTGTTCTTGCTCTTTTACTTCTTCTAGGTTCAGCTTCAGAATTTTCATTAAGTTCTGTTCTAATAGGCATATTTGAGGTGCCCCCACTATTCCTTAATTTGAAAGGAAATTTAGTTTCATAAAAGTCGGCATCATTTGATTCAATTATATTATGTGCATTAAGGTCATAAAATCTATATGCTTTGCTGTTAATAGCATAGCCTATAAATGCACATTCATATGCTCTACTTTCCAATTTTATTCTCTTAGGGTCTGGAATGCGAACATATGCTAAACAACCCCAAGTTCTAAAGTATGAGACATTGGGTTTATGATTCTTTAAAATTTCATAAGGTGAAATTTTATTCTTAGATTTAGGGATTCTATTCAGAACGTAGCATACAGTCAATAAAATATCCCCCCACCAATGTTTTGCTGCACCAGAATTTAATAATATTGCAACTACTAGCTCGGTAAAGGTCCTATTTTTCCTTTCTGCTTTACCGTTCATTTCAGGTGAGTAGGGTGCAGTTCTCTCATGTACTATACCATGTTGTTTATAGAAATCCAAAATAGAATTAGATTCATATTCTGTTCCTCTATCACTACGAAGTCTCTTAATTTTTCTATTTGCTTGATTCTCAATCTCAGTTTTGAATGTTTTAAACATGTCAAAAACATCACTTTTATTTTTCATAAGATATACATATGTGAAATCAGAGCAGTCATCAATAAAAGTGATAAAATAACGATGTCCCTGTCTAGTTAAAGTGCCATCATGTTCACATATGTCAGAATGAATCAAGTCTAATGGTTCAGAAACTCTATCAACAGATTTGTGAGGTTTCTTTGTGATTTTAGCTTGTGTACAGAATTCACATTTATCAGATTCAGATTCTGTCATTTTAGGTATCATATCTAGGGTGCTCATATTAGGAATAATTCGATTATTAACATGACATAATCTAGAATGCCAGATATTAAAATCACACAACATGTAAGCAGAAGAAGTCACTTTATTAGATTCAACATTCAGTTTAAACATACCCTCACAAGCATAACCCTTTCCCACAAAAGTTCCCTTATAAGTAAGAGTGTACAAATCAGCCCCAATAATTTGAGTGAAACCAGCCTTATTAAGGAGGAAGCCAGAGACCAGATTCTTTCTTATCTCTGGAGTGTGCATAACATCTTTCAGAATTACAGTTTTTCCAGTGGTGAACTTGAGTTCCACGTTTCCAATCCCCGCAACTGTAGTGGTGTGAGAGTCTCCCAACAGCACTTTCTGATTTTCAGCAGCCGTGTATGTAGAGAACAAGGCACGATCATAGCAGACATGGCGTGAAGCACCAGTATCTACCCACCAGCCCTCTGATCCACCAACAAGGTGAATCTCAGTAACCATAGCCGTAAGAGGCTCCTCAGTCAGGTTAGCCTGCGGTGCAGAGCTTGGCCTGTTCCGACACTTTCGTGCCATATGACCTGGTTTTCCACAGTTGTAACATAGAAACAACTGTCCAGAGTCATTTTTTGGGCTGGTTTCTGCTGTCCTTTTGGGTTTCCTTGCGGATTCTCATTCTGTTTGTTGCGCCTGTTCTGATTCTTAAATGAATTCTGATTTGGTTTCAGAACAGCGGGAGTCGTCTTCTTAGTGCTGTTGTTATTGACAATCAGCACCTCTTCTTTCTGGTCTTGCTTGCATGCTTCCTCCTCAATACGGAGGCGTGTAATCAAGCTCTCTAAGGAAAATTCCTTAGTCTTATGTCGCAAAGTGTTCTTAAAATCTTTCCAGCTAGGGGGTAATTTGTCAATGATAACAGCAATTTGAAATTGTTCGTCCAAGACCATACCTTCGGAGATGATCTCATGAGATATTTTCTGAAGCTCATGAGACTGCATCTCTACCGATCTATCATCAGTCATCTGATACTTTAGGTAGCGACTTACAGCGTATTTCTTTGCCCCTGCCTCCTCTGTGTCATATTTCTTCTTTAGTGCTTCCCAGATCTCCTTTGCTGTCTTTTCATCTGAGTTATAATAATCATACAGATCATCGCTCAGTCCATTCAGTATAAAATTCTTGCATAAGTAATCCTGTTCAGTCCAGGTCTGCAGTTGCTTTGACTGTTCAGTCCATGATGCCATCTTTGCTGCATCAGTCTCGTCAGGCTTGTATGGTAGCTGCGGTTTTTCAGTAGTCAGAGCAGCCACCACCTTCCTGATCGTGAGGAAGAACTCCATCTTCTGACGCCAGCGCTTGAAATGCAAACCTTCGAACTTGAAAGGAGCAGCAGTCGCCAGAGGGCCGTGAAAAGCAGAGGGAGGAGCAGAATCGTCCATGGTTGAGTTCGAGGCCATTGTTTCAGTTCGTCTTCAAATTGTTGGAAAACAATGGCTGAGTCGCAGACTAGGTCGCTTTCTTGAAGACGATTCGGCGATTTGGTCAGAGGTGCAAACCAATTCGTTCCTTCGCCGCCGCCTCTAGGATAAAACAGCCTCTAAAATAGTAACTGATTTGCTTGCACAAACAAATCAGTGCAGATTTGCACTTTCGGGAAAAAATACTGCTCGAAATTTCTTAGAAGTTTTAATGGCGGCTGAGAAGAAGAGAATATAAAATTCGGTGTTTTTCTCGTCTCAGATAAAATAGTATATATAGAACGAGAATTAGGTTTTGGGAGAAAATATCGGATCTGCTAAAATTTCGGGGGGGATTAATTATTTTACCGTTGCAAAACTTTTCCGTTGCAGAATAAATATCGGTGCGCAAAATAATTTTTCCATAAAAAAAAAACGGTTCGAAAACAACTAAGTTTTATGGTCCAAAAATATAAGTGCCTACACCACAAAGCCCAAGCCCGAGCCCGAACCGAACCGAACCGGGCCGGGTCGAGTCGGTTCGGTCGGTCGCGCGCGCGTGTGTGGTGGTCATGATGCATGGTCTCCCTCCTCACAACAATGCATGTATTGGGAGCCCAAGGCCCCAACATGACTTCTTAGAAACAAGTATAAATCCTTGCCTCTTCCCTATAATCCCATGATGTGGGACTACTCAAACATAGGAGCCATTCATACACTTATTCAATCATTTTTAATAATTCACATAATGTTTGTAAAACATTTCCAATAGTTTCCTACTATAGTACTATATCTTTTTAATTACAAGTGAACATTCATTCGACTCTTAGCCAGATTCTAATTTCCGCAGTCTTCTTAAGCTCTTACATGAATATATTGAATTCTTTGGGATTTGAGAAATAGTTCACAAGAAAATAAACTTCTCATTTATTTATTGTTTATTCTCAGGGTCAACAGTGAATACTTTTAATGTGAATTGCCAAATATCAAATTGGATGTTATGTTAACTCCTAAATGCAGTTGTTGTTGGCTATTTTATCAAACGTGGTTGTTAAAACCTGACAAATGCAGAACTATTTTTCATCTGTGGGTGGATGCAAAGGTAGGACATTAAATATAGTTTTATACACTTTTTATTTGCATAAGTTTTATTTATCCAAATCCATATATTTGCTAGAGTAGTCTCTATTAGAAACAAAAAATTGAAGTATTGTTTTAGCCTGACAAGAATGGCATGAGCCGATGTTTAGGTTGATCTCATAAGAAAAATATTCAATCCTTGATTGTGACTATTTACATCTTTGAAGCTTACATATATACAACAGAAATACTCCTTTTTGAGGCTTTTGAAATGTCTAGAATACCATTTCAAATTATGTCATATGATAATGGTATTTAAATCATTTTAATTTACCATGCTCTTGATTGTGACTCTTTACATCTTTGAGGCTTACATATATGTCATAGAAATACTCCTTTTTGAGGCATTTGAAATGTCTAAAACGTCATTTCAAATTGTGTCATATGATAATGCTATTTTAATCATTTTAATTTATCATGTTCTTAATATGCTTTGCCGAGCATTTTACTTTTCCTACCCTAACGTGGTATGATTTCTAAACCTATTGCTTCTCCTTCCACTCTCGCGTCTTGGTCATCGATACACAATCTACTCAGTCGCCGTTTGTAAGACCTATATTTGTACCGTCTTCACCTGTTCCGGTTGACCTAGCACTGCGCCTTCCCTTATCTACCGCAGTCAAATTTTTCTATGCTACCTTCTTTCTTAGTTTCAAATATAAATTTTCCTTCTTCATTCTGAATGATCAGCTTTGATACTCACTCTTAAATATGTTCTTGATCATATTATGAGAAAAGTAAGAATAGATGGTGTTGCACTTTGAAATGAAGATTGGTACAAGGCTTGGTTGAACACGTTACATATGCTTTGTTATTTCAGATTCAATGTGTCATGTTGTTAAGTATAACATAATCTTTTTTTTTTTGTTTGTGTTGGTGATGATAATCCCATCTTTCCTATTCATATAGTGTAGAACTACATGAAGTGTCAGGTCATGTAGTTGCTAAATGGAATGGTTTTCAGATTGTTTAACAGAAACATTATGAGTTTCCTAGTTTGTTATCAGGTTTTTGCAGTTGATATAACATTATAATTCACCAGCACCAATATGGAGACTGATTCTTAATTGCTCACCCAGTGGTCAGATGATTAAGTATTATCTTGGTATTTTTAAATTCAATTTTTTTTCATTAATAGTCTTTTACTGTTCATCTTAGAATTTGAAAACATTAACTTTTATAAATAATTAAATCCTATGCCCGGTAAATTTTTTGAAGTATAATTCAACCAGTTTGTGTTGGATATTTAGCTTGAAGTTTTAGTGTTTTCTGCAATTATACCACATAGTTGTGCTTTGTTTGTTCATAATGAATATTCAATAATCCATCAGTGTTTACATGTTATATAAAAATCAATTACAAAGAGCGATCATCACATAAATGATCATTTTATATTTAATGAAACTAAAAAAAACACAAGGTTTGTGTATCTCAGTTTAAAACCGATTTTAAACTCAAGTTAAGGCATGAGTTTTAAACTCAGTATTCATGTGAGTTTTAACTCAGTTTAAAATGTAAGAATATTTCGATGTTAATGTGGCCTATGTGTCTTATGGTTTGATTGTAAGAATTAAGTTCATATTATGTGTTGGAATTTTAACATTAAAGTTGACATCATGATGGATCGGTTTCAATTGAAGTTATTAAAATTTGGGGTATTTATTGTCCCTCTTCCCTTGCCTAATTATGTTTAATGTATTCCTTTTATGTTGAAATAAGTATTTGCAGTTTTTTTTTATATTATGCAGTTATATAGCTGCTACAGTCAAGACTTTTCCCATTTTGAATTTTAATACAAAACGCAACATGCTTATAAAAGTAGAGCAGTTTCTTTTATTATATATAACTGACTATAACAGTCAAAAGGAGAAACATTATTTGTGTTCTATCCATCGAGAACAGTTTACAAAAACAGAAAAGAAAAGGCAAAGGGAGGAAAGATTCACAAGCAGTAAAAGATTCATTAGTAGTACAAGGCCAAATTAACATGGAATCAGGTTAGTCATTCCATTCTCTTTTGTGATATTCAAAGGTGTAACAACCCGTATTTTTAATATAATTAAAAATGTGTGTATATATATATGCATAGATGGGTAAATAATGGTGATATACAATGGGAATTAATTAATACATGGAAGAGAAGGAAAAAATTAATTCAATAATAGTGTGTGTAACGGAAAAGATAATAAAATTAGGATACTTAATTTAAATTTTAGGAATTAAGTAAAACGGACATCACCACTGCGTGCGTCTCGGAATTCTGCTTGGAATAGAGTCCAAGTTTGCGTAAATCGGACTCTGTATGAATGAGTTATGACCTTTAGAAGATTCAGCTAAAATTCAAAACAGTTCGAAAATTCGACCCAGGCAGTTGGGCGGGAAATTTCCCACCATCAACTAGGCAGGTCGACCTACCCCTAGGGAGGTCGACCTGGTGGTCGACCTACACCCCAGATCTGGGCAGTTTCGTTCCTATGACGTGTTTTAATGTGTTGTACGAATCTGATGGCTTCTAGGTCAATCTAAGGGCTCTAGAACACTCTCTACACCTATAAATACATAGCAAGACCTAACCCTAATTCATAATAATTCCTCAAGATGCCTCCGTGCTGCTGAACTCTCAATTCTCCTAACCGCCGTCTCTAAAACGTAAATCAAAATAGAAATTCTTCATCAACAATTCAAGCTCTTCACCAATAATCAAAAAAGAAGATTAAATCAGCATTCTACATCAATAACAAATCATTTACTTCTCCAATCCAGTCATTGTGAGTGGATTTGAACTATATTTGTTGTATAATATTGCTTCTATCGTTGACCATTCCCCGTAATGAATATGATGATAATTCAATAGGATCAGTTATTGTATTTATGCCTACGTTTGAGTTCTCTCCTTTTTATTCTTTCCCCTTTTTATTTTTATAGCTAAGTTATCTCGAGCCTATGTCTATCATGGATTTATGCATTTTAATGGGAACGAGAAATTAAAAAAGGGAAAAAGGGTTGGTTTGGGCATAATATGGGGATTGGAAGGTTTTGTATAGAATTATGGACATAATTATACTGTAATGTTGAATTTATCTAAGTTTGACATAATTGTAATTGGATATGGAATTGGTATAATCTAATATTAACAACATGTAATTGGATAACATGGATTGATGAAATTTATTTGTGACTTAAAAAACAAGCCTAGAGGGTGAATTAGATTATATGTATGAACGTGGGAATGTAGTGGTATATATATTGGGAAAATATTGATTATATGAAATTGGGTATAATTGGATATTGGAAATTGGCATGTTTGGGTATGAATAACATGGAATTGGTGAATTTGGCTATAGTTGGATAATTTGGGTAATATGAAATTTGGCTAACTATTATGTAATTGGTGTAGTTAATGGCAAATTGGAAATAGGCATTAAAAAAATGAATTGTCATTAAGTTGAATTTGGAACACATGACATGAATTTGGGGTTTGGGTGAAAGATGATTTGTTAATGAACGCCTATGACACGAGGTTAGGCGCATTTGTGGTGTAAGACTGCCCGGAACCGCCCGGCAAATCCAGCAACCACAAGCGGACGTCTAATGTGAGAGGTGAACGGCAAGAACTAGATGCGTAACGGTTTATGACACGAGGTTAGGTGCGTTGTGGTATAAGTCTGCCCGGAACCACCCGACAAATCCAACAGCCACGAACGGACGTCTAATGTGAGAGGTCATACATCGTTACGGCATAATAAATAAATTAAGAAATACTAACCATAATAAGACATGTGGGTGACATGGGTATGGTTAGAGGGTTAAGTGGGTGATATAAATGACATGTAAAGCATAACTAATGTGGACTTAACCGTTGTAAGACATGTGATGTAAAACATGACTAAGGTAGACTTAACCGTAGTAAGACATGTGTAAGACATGGAAACTATAATAAAGGGGGTTAAGTGGGACATGGGTGACATGTGAAACAAAAATTTAGATATGCTTAACAAAATGGGACCCGTAACGGTATCATAAATTAATTGAATTGGGTAAAGTTTTAGTAACGGGTTAAGTAAATGGAAGGGTTAAGTCAAATCTAAAATTAATGACTAGAAATGGGGAATGATAAATAACCTATTATGAATAAACTTGAATAAGGCAAGAAAGTATAATAGGTGGAAATTATAACTTATGGGACAAGATAAGTTATAGGAAACGATAAGGAATATGAGATAACTTATATGTAAAGATATACTTAAATTAAGTGGTTTGGGTAGGAGAAATGTGAAATTAAAAATGATATAAGTTATATGAATGGAAAAGAAGTAAATTAGAATCATATATGTTGGTTGGGTTGAGTAAATCTCTGGGTGCCAGTCTGATGTTGATTTCGGTCTTCGGGGTTGGTGTTTAGGGGGTTATTCTCCTAATCAGTATATACGTGGGATAAGGCATACTTAACTATGAATTAAGTATAACATGTTGTTGTAACCCTAAAAGGGAATAATTTATGTAATTGGAAAATAACATGTTGTGGGCTTATTAATGGACTTAAGTGGGTTAAGTATAAATTGAATTAATAAGCAAGGGTAACTTGGTAAATACGAAAAAGGAAGCTAATGTGAATAACCAAGTTAAATGAGAAAGTTCACGAGGTGGCACAAGCGCGAAATAAAAGGTTAGACTTAGGGTCTAATGACATATAAAACTAAGGTGCTTGAATTAGTCCGTATGTTGTAGGATGAATAACCCAACAAGGTAGATCACGGTGTCATAAGGCACGAGGAGAGCTCACGTTCGTTATTTTGGTGACTCCAACGGACTGGAAGGGGAAGCACGCAGCTTCTTGAGACGTTAAAGGTGCTCCTAGTAGTCCTCTGTGTGGTGGCAGATGTTTCAGGCTATGCCCGCAGAGGTTGGGTCTGCGCGTAACTACTAGGGGGGTGGGCCTTGACTGCAAGAATAAATTGACAGTCATAATGTTGTATGAGGTGACGGAAAAGGTGATTTGGCGGCTGCCTCAACGAAGGTGGAGGGTCAGGACCAACAAGGATAGTAGGTCGTCGAGTGCCTGTCACCACAGCCAGTAGGATGCGGGAAGACTAGAGCAAGACCCAAGATACCGTTAACCATTCACTATCGTAGGACATTGGTTAAGGGGAGACACCGCATGGATGTTTAGATTGTTTGCTTAGGGGCTTGTCGCTTAGCACTCGTAGTCTTTACTAGTTAAGGGAGGGGCCGAGGTGGGGCCATAGCCACCCTGGAAAACAGACCCTAGGGATATTTGTGCTAGAGGCTCTTAAAGGGCGGGCCTTACACAGATATGAGGAAAGCTCCTGACCGAGTTCCGTGTTTCTTGTGTAGCCCTACCACGGAACTCGGGCACGCACACACGATGGGTGTGCGGGTTAGGCATAGAATACGCTTGATGATATGTACGTGGGAAAGTCTAGTACAACCATGTCTGCTCTGGATGGTGTATAGTAGACTAGAGGGCATTATTCGATATTGGCAGTTGTTATGTTTACATAATATAATTATAAGTAATCCTTTGCGGGTGTAGTCTTGTATTATACATAAGAGGAATGTATGCTACTATGTCATAGGATGAGGGACTGCGTATATCACTACGATGATACAGTGGAGACTGTGCGAGTGGGGTACCATGGGGTGTACCTCAGTTTAGGGTAGCTACATATACATTATATTAGGTTAATCTACTAGGCAGTAGATGGGTGCGACGTGTGTGTAAGCTTTGAGTGCTAATAACACGTATAACCTAATAAATAAGAAACTGTAATTGAACGGTATATGTAGGATTATTCAAGAAGTGTAGTTTAAATTCGTTCACACAGAACTTATGTCCTGAGCCCCTCCTCGTAACATTCGCAGGTTAGACAGAGACTTATAGGTTTGGGAATACTGATTTAGCAGTATTGTGATTAAGGTAAAGCTATGTTTTAAATATATTATATTTTACTCCTTCCGTTGTGATGTGTTTTCCGAACTTTGACATATCTCTTTTCTCTGTCTTTTTCTGCAGGATACCATAGCAACCAACTCAGGGTTCGGTGGATTGGATTTTTGAAAAAAATCGGTCCGTCGGAATCTGGGCTGTTACATTTGGTACCAGAGGATAGGTTTACGATTCCTATATAGATAATGAGTGAGCATATTTGTATTTTCAAAAATATATATATATATATATTATGAACGTAGATCCATAAAGGAGCCCACTAAGTAGAAAGAGTAAAATATGGAAAGAGCTGGGATATCTCTTTTGTACACTAAAGATAAGAACATAGAAATTTTGAGACCCTTAGCTGGTTTTGTTGGAAAGTGTCCAATATGTTTGGTATTAGAGAAAGATGTATCCCATATAATAGAAACTAAAATGTTAGTATTTCAGATTAGTAGGTTTAGAAGTGAAACCTTATAAATTGGAAAAAGGTTAAAACTGGAAGATGGATTAGGAAGATATATATATATATATATATATATATATATATATATATATATATATAGTTGAAAGAATTGGCTTTGGGAAAATGTTTAGGAAAGCCTAGTTAAGTTGGAGACCTACTTTGAGTTTAACCCAATGATTAACTTTTAAGAACTCGAACTTATAAAAGATTTGGCAAAAGAGAATTTGTAGTGTTTTCAAGTTTTAAATCTTAAAAGTATTTTGATGTTTGAAAGTGATACGATGGAATCATATTTGAAAAACTGCATATTGGGTTTTAAAGTAAAGTGGGGTATATTTTGTAAAGTAATGATTTCTTGTTTTAAAAGAATTCTCTCGTGGAAAAATGTACGTTATAGAGCATGTATAGCTCAATAGTTTTCATACTATAATATATGAAAGGATTAAAAAGTAATGCACACAAAATGTTGCATTTTGTAAAAGAAAGATTTAAAATCTCTATTCGGTTAACAATAAAATTTTATTTATTGTTTTAAGAAAAGAATTTTGTTGGGTAGACGAAATAAGTGGTAGGAATTAAGAATATGTCTGCACCTTGTAGCAGGTAGTTAGATTAACATCATAGGTATAAACAGTGTAACCCATTAGTTGTCCTTGTCTACTCCAGTTTTGTGATTTGAAAAAAAAATGTTTTGTATTTTTATTTAGTAACATTTTTTTATTGTTTGGCAAAGGCAAGTTTTTGGGAAAAAGATAAAAGTTTTACCACTTTTAGTTTTTGGAAGAAATATGCAATGCAAAGAAAGAGGCCAAACCATACTTTTAAAAGAATGGGGTAGGTAAGGATTAAGGCCTAGAAAGAACGAGATAAAGTTAAGGATATGAATTAAAGAACTAGAACCTAACTGGAGATTGGTAGAGTTGAATGATTCTCTGAATATCAATCTGATGTTGGTTTCGGTCTTCGGGGTTGATGCTTAGGGAATTATTCTCTTACCAATTTCCGATAAAAAATTAGCTAATATTAAACTAATAGAAAATTCATGTAGATTGCATAAACATTGAGAAACCTAGGTTTGTTGCTTGAGAAAAAGAGATAAAGTATAGGCTAGTAATACACAGCAAGGACTAGTAGTGACTACTAGGTAGTGGAAGGGCAAGTAAGTGTTGAGAGTTGGTGGTTGGACTTTTCTTTAGAGAAATAGTCTTATGATTCTTGGCCCTTGGTAGTAGCTGTGTAGGATGTTGTTTGAGTTAAAAACATAAAAGCTTATTTGGAAAATAAAATTAAGTAATTGGAGTAAGTCAAATTATCTAAGAAAGAGAATAGCCTATTTAAGAAGAAAACAACAAATCCAATAAAGCAACAAACTAACGGGAAAAGAAAATGAAAATCTTAAGAAAAGTTCAATAAAAATGAAATTTCTCTAAGATAAGTTGAAAAAGAAAAGAAAATTTCTTATATGGGTTGTGCTTGGATAAGAAAATAGGAAATCTTTATAGAGTACTTACATAAAATCCAAGTATAATTAGAAAAGATACATGAAAGAAAAATGAAAGATGTGAATTTTTCCGTTTTATACCTTTTTATAACATAAGAAATTGAATTTATAAATTAGATTTTTCTAAATTTTGGAAACTTTATAATGATTGGTAGGATTTTGGATGCAACAATTGGATGAACTACGCTCTTATTCTATAAGAGTGTAGGAAAATTTGGATGAAAAATGTTTTGATTTTCAAAAATATTGCATTCATATAGAACTACAAGAATATTTAGGATGTAAGCATCATGTTTTAAAAATCAGATTTTAAAAAAGTTTGCATACATATAGGTGTTACCTATTAGGCATACATGCTTTACTATGATGTATTTCACTTTGCACACGCGCATAATGTTTGCAATAATTGAATGCACACTTGATGGATGAATATTGCGAGGGATTATCTATTTTACTCTTATCGAATTTCGGGGATGAAATTCTTTAAGGGTGAGAGAATGTAACACCCTACATTTTTAATATAATTAAAAATGTGTATATATATATATGCATAGATGGGTAAATAATGGTGATGTACAAAGAGAATTAATTAATACATGGAAGAGAAGGAAAAAATTAATTCAATAATAGTGTGTGTAACGGAAAAGATAATAAAATAAGGTTACTTAATTTAAATTTCAGGAATCAAGTAAAACGGACATCACCATTGCGTTTGTCTCGGAATTCTGCTTCGAATAGAGTCCAAGTTTGCGTATATCGGACTACGTATGAATGAGTTATGGCCTTTAGAAGATTCAACTAAAATTCAAAACAGCTCGAAAATTCGACCCGGCAGCTGGGCAGGAAATTTCCCGCCATCAACCAGGCAGGTCGACCCTGGGGGTCAGATCGACCAGGGGGTCGACCCACCCCTAGGGAGGCCGACCTGGGAGTAGATCTACCCCCTAGATCTAGGCAGTTTCGTTCCTGTGACGTGTTTTAATGTGTTGTACAAATCTTATGGCTTCTAGGTTAATCTAAGGGCTCTAGAACACTCTCTACACCTATAAATACATAGCAAGACCTAACCCTAATTCATAACAATTCCTCAAGCCGCCTCCGTGCTACTGAACTCTCGATTCTCCTAGCCGCCGCCTATAAAACCTAAATCAAATTAGAAATTCTTCATCAACAATTCAAGCACTTCACCAACAATCAAAAAAGAAGGTTAAATCAGCATTCTACATCAACAACGAATCGTTTATTTCTCCAATCCAGTCAATGTGAGTGGATTTGAACTATATTTGTTGTATAATATTGCTTCTATCGTTTACCATTCCCCATAATGAATATGATGAAAATTCAATAAGGTCAGATATTTTATTTATGCCTACATTTGAGTTTTCTCCTTTTTATTCTTTCCCCTTTTTATTTTTATAGCTAGGTTATCTCGAGCCTACGTCTATCATGGATTTACGTGTTTTAATGGGAACGAGAAATTAAAAAAGGAAAAAAGGGTTGGTTTGGGCAAAATTTGGGGATTGGAAGGTTTTGTATAGAATTATGGACATAATTATACTATAATGTTGAATTTATGTAAGTCTGACATAATTGGATATGGAATTGGTATAATTTAATATTAAAAACATGTAATTGGATAACATGGATTGGTGAAATTTATTTGTGACTTGAAAAACAAGCCTAGAGGGTGAATTAGATTATATGTATGAACGTGGGAATGTTGGGTTATATATATTGGAAAAATATTGATTATATGAAATTGGGTATAATTGGATATTGGAAATTGGCATGTTTGGGTATGAATAACATGGAATTGGTGAATTTTGCTATAGTTGGATAATTTAGGTAATATGAAATTTGGCTAACTATTATGTAATTGGTGTAGTTAATGGCAAATTGGAAATAGGCATTAAAAAAATGAATTGTAATTAAGTTGAATTTGGAACACATGACATGAATTTGGGGTTTGGGTGAAAGACGATTTGTTAATGAACGCCTATGACATGAGGTTAGGCGCGTTTGTGGTGTAAGACTGCCCTGAACCGCCCGGCAAATCCAGCAACCACAAGCGGACGTCTAATGTGAGAGGTCAACAGCAAGAACTATAGGCGTAACAGTTTATGACACAAGGTTAGGCGCATTGTTGTATAAGTCTGCCCGGAACTGCCCGAAAAATCCAGCAGCCACGAACGGACGTCTAATGTGAGAGGTCATACATCGTTACGACATAATAAATAAATTAAGAAATACTGACCATAATAAGACATGTGCGTGACATGGGTATGGTTAGAGGGTTAAGTGGGTGATATAAATGACATGTAAAGCATGACTAATGTGGACTTAACCATTGTAAGACATGTGATGTAAAACATGACTAAGGTAGACTTAACCGTAGTAAGACATGTGTAATACATGGAAACTATAATAAAGGGGGTTAAGTGGGACATGGGTGACATGTGAAACAAAAATTTAGATATGCTTAACCAAATGGGACCCGTAACGGTATCATAAATTAATTGAATTGGGTAAAGTTTTAGTAACGGGTTAAGTAAATGGAAGGGTTAAGTCAAATCTAAAATTAATGACAAGAAATGGGGAATGATAAATGACCTATTGTGAATAAACTTTACTAAGGCAAGAAAGGATAATAGATGGAAATTATAACTTATGGGACAAGATGAGTTATAGGAAATGATAAGGAAGATGAGATAACTTATATGTAAAGATATACTTAAATTAAGTGGATTGGGAAGGAGAAATGTGAAATTAAAAATGATATAAGTTATATGAATGGAAAATAAGTAAATTAGAATCATATATGTTGGTTGGGTTGAGTAAATCTCTGGGTGCCAGTCTGATGTTGATTTCAGTCTTCGGGCTGGTGTTTAGAGGGTTATTCTCCTAATCAGTATATACGTGGGATAAGGCATACTTAACTATGAATTAAGTATAACATGTTGTTGTAACCCTAAAAGGGAATAATTTATGAAATTGGAAAATAACATGTTATGGGCTTATTAATGGACTTAAGTGGGTTAAGTATAAATTGAATTAATAAGCAAGGGTAACTTGGTAAATATGAAAAAGGAAGCTAATGTGAATAACCAAGTTAAATGAGAAAGTTCACGAGGTGGCACAAGCGTGAAATAAATGGTTAGACTTAGGGTCTAATAACATATAAAACTAAGGCGCTTGAAGCAGTCCGTACGTTGTAGGATGAATAACCCAACGAGGTAGATCATCACGGTGTCATAAGGCACGAGGAGAGCGCACGTACGTTATTTTTGCGACTTCAAGGGACTGGAAGGGGAAGCACGCGACTTCCTGAGTTGTTAAAGGTTCTCCTAGTAGTCCTCTGTGTGGTGGCAGATGTCTCAGGCTGTGCCCGCAGAGGTTGGGTCTGCGCGTAACTACTAGGGGGTGTGCCTTGACTACAAGAATAACTTAACAGTCATAAGGTTGTATGAGGTGACGGAAAAGGTGATTCGGCGACTGCCTCAATGGAGGTGGAGGGTCAGGACCAACAAGAGTAGTAGGTCGTCGAGTGCCTGTCACCACAACCAGTAGGATGCGGGAAGACTAGAGCTAGACCCAAGATATCGTTAACCATTCACTATCGTGGGACGGTGGTTGAGAGGAGACACCGCATGGATGTTTATATTGTTTGCTTAGGGGCTTGTCGCTTAGCTCTCGTAGTCTTTACAAGTTAAGGTAGGGGCCGTGGTGGGGCCATAACCACCATGGAAAACAGACCTTAGGGATATTTGTGCTAGAGGCTCTTAAAGGCGGGCCTTACATAGATATGAGGAAAGCTCCCGACCGAGTTCTGTGTTTCTTGTGTAGCCCTGCCACGGAACTCGGGCACGCACACACGATGGGTGTGCGGGTTAGGTATCAAATACGCTTGATGATACATACATGGGAAAGTCTAGGTACAACCGTGTCTTCTCTGAATGGTGTATCGTAGACTAGATGGCATTATTCGATAATGGCAGTCGTTATGCTTACATAATACAATTATAAGTAATCCTATGCGGGTGTAGTCTTGTATTATACATAAGAGGAATGTATGTTACTATGACATAGGATAGGGGACTGCGTATATCACTACGATGATACGGTAAGACCGTGCGAGTGGGGTACCATGGGGTGTACCTCAGTTTGGGGGTAGCTACATATACATTATATTAAGTTAATCTACTAGGGAGTAGATGGGTGCGACGTGTGTGTAAGATTTGAGTGTTAATAACACATATATCCTAATAAATAAATGTAATTGAACGGTATATGTAGGATTATTCAAGAAGTGTAATTTAAATTCATTCACACGGAACTTATGTTATGACCCCCTCCTCATAACATTCGCAGGTTAGACAGAGTCTTATAGCTTTGGGAATACTGATTAAGCAGTATTATGATTAAGGTAAAGCTATGTTTTAAATATATTATATTTTACTCCTTCCGCTGTGAGGTGTTTTCCGAACTCTAACATATCTCTTTTCTTTGTCTTTTTCTGCAGGACACCAGAGCAACCAACTCGGGTTTCGGTGGATTGGATTTTTGAAAAAAATCGGTCCGTCGGAGTCTAGGTTGTTACAAAAGGGTTGAATCATGTCAAGTTTAGTTGATTCATTGGATCTCAGTTTTCTTGAATGAAATCTGAAATAAAATTCTTTCAATTGGTATCAAAGCGACTTCAACTTGAATGATTCACCATGTTATTGACTTGTATTGGATGATTTTGGTTTGATTACATCACTGCATATCCTGATTATTCTTCCATAATGGTTATCACGTACGAATATTTGCTACAGTGAACAAAGCAGTTTCATAACATGTTAATATCATCATAACAATACTATAATTTACTATAGCATAATAGTACTATAATTTAATATCATAAGGGCTTGTTGCGATGGATTTGGTTTCACACCACAGTACTATAAATTGTTGTACTGCTTCACCTTCCTTTTTTCTTTTTGGGTTTTAATATCATCATATTTTGCATAACCCATGTTATTTAAGGGTTTTGAAATATACTAAAGCTGTGTAATTTGAGTAATGCAAATGTTAGTATATTATAAGAATAATTTTACTCATTATAGTTGAATGTCTACATTATATGTAACATGTTAGTCACCAAAGTGACCTTGTTATATCATATTTAGAGATTAATATAATTCAATTGATCATGATTATAGAGATGCTATGAAATGATTAAAAAAAAGAATGATCAATTGTTTTATTATTTATATTCTATGAGACCGCCCAAAGGTTGGTCATTGAATGTAGATTAATAAGATAAAAGGAATTAATCATAATTACATAGATTGAATAGTGTGTACATCCAAAGATAACATACTTATTCGGCTAAGTATATTATGATTAGTCACTAAATTGTGATATTTTAGCATTAATGATAGTGCATTGTTTAAGTATTGCCCAAAGGTTACTTAAATACATGCTTTAAATACATTACTTGGAAATCTTGCATCTGCATTAGATTTTTCAATGTACTAATAGATAAGTATGTATTAATGTTTGCAGCTTCATCTAATATGTTTGCAACCGCTAACTCTGACCTGAAGTTCAATGGGCTTAACTATGATGAATGGTCTGAACAGATCCGGTTTACACTAGGTATAATGGCATTGGACCTTGCAATATTAACAGAGGAACCTCCAGCCATTACAGATGATAGCTCCGAAACTGAGAAGTCTCGTTATGAGGCATGGGAGCGATCTAATAGGTTGAGTTTAAACCTCGTGAGGATGGCAATGGCTGAAAGTATTAAGCTATCTATGCCTAAGACAGAGAATGCAAGGGATTTTATGCATAAGATTAAGGAGTGTTCACAATCGGATTTGGTGGACAAGTCAATTGTAGGAAGCCTCATGTGTCAGCTAACTACAAAGAAGTTTGACTGGTCTCATCCCATCCATGATTATATAACACATATGTCTAACTTGGCAGCAAAGTTAAAGACCATGGGAATGGAAGTTAATGAAGCATTCTTGGTTTAATTCATCATTAACTCCCTACCTTTTGAGTTTGGTCAGTTCCAGGTTAACTATAACACGATTAAGGATAAATGGAACTTTCAGGAATTGAAGGCCATGTTTGTTCAAGAGGAAGGGAGATTAAAGAAGATGAAGGATCATGCAATTCATCTCATAGGTCATGATGGTGTCGACAGCAGTAAAGGAAAACCAAGTAAGAAGGACAAGAAGAAGGACAAAGCATCCATAAAAGAACCTAAAGGTCAAATCCGGAAGAAGAAGCAGAAGTGTTTCTTTTGCAAGAAAATGGGGCATTTCAAGAAAGATTGTCCAAAAAGGAAGGCTTGGTTCGAAAAGAAAGGTACACATTATAGTTTGGTTTGCTTTGAATCAAACCTTATAGAAGTTCCTAATAATACTTGGTGGTTAGATTCTGGTTGTAACACCCCACCTTCGCTAGGGTCACTCTTTCGGGGGCACTAGCTTCTGGGGGGCGTTAGAACTGGGTAAGCATGCATAATGATATATCAAGGCAGAACAAGAACATAAATATATATGTAAAACAGAGTAAGTGAGAATAAAACAGCGGAATATCTCAAACCATCTCAAAACAAGTCTAGTACATCATAAAGTCAACTGCCAAAATAAACATGTCTAGTACATCATAAACAGAAATACTGAAATACATAGTGCTATCCCCAAAATTAAGATGATAAACCATAGCGAGCTCAATGTCCAGACATACATGAGCTATCCAGCAAACAAGCAAGCGATCCAAGCTAAGCACCACTATTCCCTCCCTGAGAACCTGGGGGGGGGGGGAACGGAAGAAAAGAAGCGAAAGAAAACAGGTCAGTCAAAAAGACTGGTAAGCCCTACTACGATCAGTCTATAAACTAATAAAGTTAGCATCATGATGGAAACTGAGATGAACATACTGGCAATAGATAAAGGTGTCATCACATAAAGAAGATTAAGCTTTGCACCAGAGTGTACTAGCAAACTAACATAATAGGTATTGATCCCTCAGCCCAAACTTTGGCCCAATAACATGAGGTGACCTTAATACAAGGTCCAGCCCAACGGTCTAGTCGATCGGCTCCCTATAAACCTAACACGTCAAGTGTTGGTGTCCATACGGCCTACATATGGTTGTAGTCAGACTGTGCTGGGTCCACCTTCGGGTGTATCAAGCCCTCGGGTGTCAACCCCAGACACCTAAGCAATAATGCACAGTCCAAACCTACTGGTACCCGTGCCTCGAGTTTGTCCAACACCGGACTACGTGCACGTCCGTAGCCCGCCTGGACCCGCACCGCTGTACCACTCAGCCGTCGCTTTGGTCGCTTACATCAGACCAGTAATCGTGCCACGCCCTAGCCTAGCCTCTAGGGTTGTGAATGATACCAAACTGGGATTACTGCTGGAACAGACCACGTTGCTAGGGTTTTCTAAGAGGGTTAAGTGTGGTTTAACCCCTCACTAATCATGGATTAAATTAGTTAAGTGTAACCAACAGTTCACCACTTAACCCCATTTAATCCCTCGTATCCCCAAAATTGGTTAAGTATTAGTGGGCCATGACTTAACCCTAATCATGAGGCATTGATTAATTTAATTGTGCCTTAACCTCTCACATTAGACTTTGTTGCGGTTACCTAGTTAAGCCGGTGGGTTCCGGGTAGATTTACACCACAACTTGGTCTAACCTCGGGTCTTGGCACCACATGACCAACTTCTCACATTGGATCCTATTGTTTGTAGCCACTAGTTAAGCCGGTAGGTTCCGGGTAGAATTACGCTACAAACTCAACCCAACCTCGAGTTGGCCACACTTATGTTTTCTAAGTGTCATGTCCACTTTATTTTCAAAACATAATTACAAGTTTAACAAATACTTGGGTAGACCTAACTTAATAGGTAAATTCCCAAGGGGTAGACCTAACTTAATAGGTAAATTCCCAATCTTATATTTTCATGTATTTTAAGTTTTACCCAAACCCCCCAACGTCATTCTATCGCTTACATATTCGTCATAACGCATAAAGGATAGAAAGAGGGAACTTGGCACAACATACATGATGAATCTTACATATCATAATAAACATGCATAACATGTTGGACTTGCATAACTTAGCATAGTGAACTTGCATAAACATGCATAACTTGTTAAACTTGCAAATCATGGCATAGTGAACTTGCATAAACATGCATAACTTATTAAACATGTGTAACATAGCATAGTGAACTCGCATAAGCATGCATAACTTATTAAACATGTATAACATGGCATAGTGAACTTGCATAAGCATGCATAACTTATTAAACATGCATAAATCCCAACTTTCATCACATATTAACTTTAGAGTTTCTAAAATGAAGGTAAGAGGGCTTACAAATATTATGAAGACACAAATCTACAAGTAAAGATTGAGAAGCCCTTTATGCAAGCATAAAAACCCAAAACAAAGCTCCAATAAGAAACACCCTTAACAAAAATCCCAAAAACTCTATCTTAGCAAATAAAACTTGCAACTTGATGACGTATGCAAGCTAATGATCATTCATACAACTTAGAAATGCTTGTATGAACATCATAATCTTCATAGGAATGATTTATGAAGAGGGTGGAGGCTAGGGTTTTTAAGTGGAGGCCATTTGAGAAATCAATTTGACATAGTTTGGTTGCTAGAATGAATAATGAATGATTTAGGGTAGGTTAGGGTCTTATTTATAGAAGATTAGAGTGTTTTTAGCCCTAGGATTAACCCTAGGTTAGTTTAGGTCCATCAGATTTCGGAAGTCTCCAGAACTAAGCCACACAACCAGACTAAGACCCAAAATGGTGCGCCAGGCAAAACTGCCCGGCCACCCTGTGTCGACAGGGCTGTCGACAGGCTGTCGACACCCTGGGGACCCTGTCGACATGCCTGTCGACATGGGGGTCCTGGCGGGAGTTTTCCCGCCTGCGCCAGTTTGCCCTAATTTCCAACTTTGAACTTGAAATTCAAATCTGTTTTTGACATGGAAATTTCTGAAAACTTCAATGGGCCTTAACTGGGTCATACGGACTCCGATTTTCGAAAACTCGGACTCTATTTCGCGTATTTTTCCAAGACGAACGCAATGGCATAGCCCGTTTCCCTTGATTCAGATTTTTAAATTAAATTCTGCCTCAATTTATATCTTAACAGGTTATTAAAAATACAGGTTGTTACACTGGTGCCACTACTCATGTATCTCACATTAAACAGGGATTCTGTTCGATCCAGCCCATAAAAGGAGCTGAACAGTACTTGTTTATGGGAAACAGTATGAAGGCACAAATTGAGGGCATTGGGACTTATAGATTGTATTTTGACATTGTTTGTCATGTAGATCTTGAAGGATGTCTTTATGTACCTGAGTGTGCTAGAAATCTTGTTTCTATGAGTAAATTGGATAATTTAGATTTTTATGTAAAGTTTGGGAATGGTGGTTTTTCATTGTATCGAAATAATTACTATTATGGTTGTCGTACTTTGATTGATTCACTTTATAGGTTCAATCTTGATGTTAAGTTTTCTAAATCTTTGTTTAGTGTTGAAAATCAAAGCATTAAGCGTCGTGCATCCAATGAAAGTTCTGCTTTATTGTGACATCAAAGATTAGGTCACATTTCCAAGGAAAGAATAATGAGGTTGGTAAAGAATGGAATTTTGTCTCAATTGGATTTTAGTGACTTAGCTGTATGTATAGATTGCATTAAAGGCAAGCAGACTAAACACACAGTAAAGAAGCCAGCCATGAGAAGTAATCAACTACTTGAGTTAATCCACACCGATATAAGTGGCCCTTTTGATGCTCCTTCATGGAGCGGTGAAAGATACTTTATCACCTTTATTGATGATTACTCACGTTATGCATATGTATACCTATTGCATGAAAAGACTCAATCTGTGAACGTCCTAGAGGTGTTTATTAATGAAGTCGAAAGGCAGTTAGATAGAAAAATAAAGGTAGTGAGGTCTGATAGTGGCGGCGAGTTTTATGGAAAATTTAATGAAAGTGGACAATGTCCAGGTCCATTTGCAAAGTAGCTTGAAAGTAGAGAAATTTGTGCGCAATATACAATGCCTGGTACACCTCAGCAGAATGGTGTAGCTGAGAGGCAGAATCGTACATTAATGGGTATGGTTAGGAGCATGTTATGTAATTGTTCATTACCTCTTTCATTGTGGACGTATGCATTGAAGACTGCAACATATGTGCTTAATCGAGTTCCTAGTAAAGCAGTTCCTAAGACTCCTTATGAACTGTGGATAGGAAGGAAACCTAGTTTACGACATTTTCGTGTTTGGGGTTGCCAAGCAGAAGTAAGGTTGTATAATCCACACGAAAAGAAACTTGATCCTAGGACAGTCAATGGCTCTTTCATTGGCTATCCTGAAAAGTCAAAGGGATATATATTTTATTGCCCTAATCATAGCATGAGAATAGTAGAGACGGGAAATGCTTGGTTCATTGAAAATGGTCAAACTAGTTGGAGTGGTGAATCTCAAAAATTGGACATTCAAGAGATTCAGGTTGAACTTCCTTCACCTGTTATTTCTTCTAAAGTAGTTGTACCCATTGTTGCTTCACAATCAAATGATACAATGGAACAACATGATGATGTTCAAATCCCACTAGACGAAGTTATGTTTGATGAACCGGTCATAATTCAAGAAGAACATCATGAGCCACATGAACCTTTAAGGTGATCTATTAGGGACAGAAGATCCGCTATTTCAGATGATTATATGGTTTATGCTATTGGAACTGAATATGATTTAAGCCTTGATGAAGACCCGATATCATTTAAGAAAGCCATAGAAAGTGATAATTCTGAAAAATGGTTGATTGCCATGAAAGAAGAAATCAAGTCAATGGGTGATAACAAAGTCTGGGACTTAGTGGAGTTACCTAAGCATTCTAAAACTGTTGGGTCTAAATGGGTCTTTAAGACTAAACGTGACTCAAAGGGTAACATTGAAAGATATAAAGCTAGACTTGTTGCTAAAGGTTTCACCCAACAAAATGGCATTGACTATAAAGAAACCTTTGCTTCAGTATCTTAGAAGGATTCTTTAAGAATTGTTTTGGATTTAGTGGCTCATTATGATTTTGAGCTTCACCAAATGGATGTGAAAACCGCCTTTCTGAATGGTGAGCCTGAGGAAGAAGTATACATGGACCAACCTGAAGGATTTGTGGTCACTGGAAATGAAGACAAGGTGTGTAAGTTGAAAAAGTCAATACATGGACTAAAACAAGCTTCCAGGCAATGGTACTTAAAGTTTAACGATATCATTACGTCATATGGTTTTGTAGAGACAATCTTTGATCGGTGTATCTACATTAAAGTTAGTGGGAGCAAGCTCGTGATTTTAGTCTTATATGTTGATGACATTTTGCTTGCTGCAAATGACATATGCATGTTATGTAATGTTAAGAAGTATCTCTCTAATAACTTCGAAATGAAGGATATGGGTGAGGCATCCTATGTGATCGGAATAGAAATAATACGAAATAGATCGCAAGGATGGCTAGGGTTGTCTCAAAAAGTTTATGTCAATAAGGTGTTAGAGAAATACAGAATGGATAAATGCTCCACAGGAATAGTTCCTATACAAAAAAGGGACAAGTTCAGTAATAACCAATGTCCCAAGAATGATTTGGAATGCAAAGAAATGGAAAGAATCCTATATGCATCAGTGGTAGCAAGTTTGAACTATGTTCAAGCATGTACTCGACCAGATATCAGCTTTGTTGTAGGTACGTTAGGTCGATATCGAAGCAATCCTGGGTTGGACCACTGGAAAGCTTCAAAGAAAGTTCTCAGATATTTGCAAGGCACCAAAGAGAACATGCTTATATACAAGAGATCTGATCATTTAGAAGTCATTAGATATTCAGTATCAGATTATGCCGGATGCAAAGATAGTAAAAAAACAACATTTGGCTATTTGTTTTTATTAGCCGAAGGGGCTGTATCATGGAAGAGTGGAAAACAGTCTGTCTTTGCTACTTCCACTATGGAGGCCGGATCTGTGGCATGATTTGAGACCACTATTCAAGCATTGTGGATGCGGAATTTTATTTCGGGACTTGGGATTGTCGATAGCATAGCCAGACCGTTAAGAATTTATTATGATAATTCCGCAGTCGTTTTTTTCCCGAAGAATGACAAGTATTCTAAGGGTGCTAAACACAAGAAGTTGAAGTACTTGTCAGTCAAAGAGGAGGTGCAGAAACGTAGAGTGTCTTTTGAGCATACCAGAACAGATCTGATGGTAGCGGATCCGTTGACTAAGGAACTACCACCTAAGGCATTTATTGGCCATGTAGAGCGCATGAGTATTATAGATAAGACCTTGCTATTTTAATTATGATATGCTCATTATGTTTGTGACACTATGAATTCAATTATAGTTACATTTCTACTTTATTGAACATGTTATTATTACAGTATGTGTGTACACTTATGGTTGTTAGATGACATGTGATTATTTTGAGAATTATGATATTTCTCAATTTGGAATTGAAATTGAGTTTGGATTGATTTGTGATACATGGAAGGGAACATGTCGCTTAAATAACATGAGACCGCCATGATCCAATCAGTTCTAATTCGATTAATGATCATTTAAACTTGAAATAAAAATATGCATTATGGTTATTGAATCACCAATTAGACACAAAGGCCAAGTAGGAGAATGTAAGAATATTTCGATGTTAATGTGGCCTATGTGTCTTATGGTTTGATTGTAAGAATTAGGTTCATATTATGTGTTGGAATTTTAACATTAAAGTCGACATCGTGATGGATCGGTTTCCATTGAAGTTGTTAAAACTTGGGGTCTTTATTGTCCCTCTTCCCTTGCCTAATTATGTTTAATGTATTCCTTTTATGTTGAAACAAGTATTTGCATTTCTTTTATATATATTATGTAGTTATATAACTGCTACAGTCAAGACTTTTCCCATTTTGAATTTGAATTCAAAACGCAACATGCTTGTAAAAGTAATGAAGTTTCTTTTATTATATATAACTGACTATAACAGTCAAAAGGAGAAACATTATTTGTGTTCTATCCATCGAGAACAGTTTACAAAAATAGAAAAGAAAAGGAAAAGGGTGGAAAGATTCACTAGCAGTAAAAGATTCATTAGTAGTACAAGGCCAAATTAGCATGGAATCAGTTTAGTCATTCCATTTTCTTTTGTGATATTCAAAGGGTTAAATCATGTCAAGTTTAGTTGATTCATTGGATCTCAGTTTTCTTGAATGAAATCTGAATTAAAATTCTTTCATAAAATATATTTTTAAATTCAGTAATTAAAATTGAGTTATAAACTCAGTTTTAAATTGAGATTTTAACTTAGTTTCAAACCGAAACCCAGTATATCGAGTTTTAAACTCCGCTCATAACTTAATTTTAAACTCAGCAGAAAAGTGAGTTTTAAAATTAGATTGAAATTCAAATTGAGTTTTTACCTCCGTAAAAATTGAGTTTTGAACTGCAAATTTTGTGATGAAGAATACAGTAGGCTGTAGTTAATAACCATATGAGATCAACTACAAGTCATAATTTTATAGTTAATACAAGCGTACTACTATTATGCAGAATTGCAGTGATGGGCTAAACTGCTTTGGGTATAGGCAGGAAGGCTATACCTCATGAGCCAGCAATTAAATAAGGATTGATGCGGGGTTTCAATACGCCAGTGCCAGTATATCTCCGGCTATTGTATAGTGCAAATTAAAAGAGCATGGTATCAAAGTATAAACAAGAGTTTTGTAATTTGTATTTTATTGAATAATTTGTAAAAGAGAGTACAAAGGAATATATAGAGTTTGTACATGGGCTGTTAGAGTAGCCCAGATATTAAACATGTTGGCCCATTGGTGGATAAACCAACGCACCATGTACATAAGAAATAACATAATAAATGTAATAGCCGCATTGTATTATTCTAATATGCCCCCTCAAACCCGACGGCTTGGTTAGGGTTTGCTAAACACAGAAAAATGGCAGCTAGATGAATCAATCTCCTTAAATTTTCCGATCTCCTCAGAATTTACAGAAGGATCGACTTTAATCCTCTTCTCTGATATAAGAGATCTGTGTCTTCATAGTTGACTTGAGTCTGATTTCTTCTATTTTCGGCCTTGCTTGATATGATTGAGTTGATGGCGACTTTTTCTTTTTGATTTTGCAAGATATCTTTTCTTTTGTAGTCCTTGGAGTTCAGATGTAACGACCCGCATTCTACGCATCGAAGGATCGTAGAATATTTATTTCTTTCACATACAAAGTCGTATGGTCATGTAACTTTGGGAGACGACTATTGAGGTCATTTCCCATGTTCAATATTTTTCCCAATTTTTAAATGACCGTTTTGCCCCTAGCTAATATTGTTTTGGCCATAACTTTTGATTGGAAATGAGTTTTGACCTGAAACCACTTCCATTGGCTCCGGATGATGGTTTACAATTCCGTAGAGTGGTCACACTAGCCGAACGAACTCACCGTTTGGGAGATATGGCTGAAACACGTTTTACATAGTGAAAAACTGCTTAATTGGGCTTGACCAGGTGATTAGCAGCTAGGCCCAAAGGGGATTTCGGGATTTGGAGTATTTAAGGGCTGTTAGGGTTAGGGATTTCGGTTTTTCTCATTTCCCAACCGCCACATACATCTTAGAAAACCCTAACAATGGCCTCCAATGTCTAGAATCATCCCTAATTACTTCTTAATCAAGTTTTGGCTTAAACTACATCAAATTAAAGAGGAATAGCACCAAGCAAGGTTAGAACTGCCGAGTTGCATTGGGAACAGCGCCAAACAGAGATTCATTTCAGATTTGGTATTTTATTTGTGGCCAAGGTGAGTGATTTGCATAGTTTTGCACTAATTACGGTTGATTAAGGGTAATTAATGAAGATTAACGAAATTAAACATGATAAAATTTTGGAAAAATATTTATAAATTCGAAAATAATGTTTTATACCTCTGTTAGAAATTTCGGTTGATTTGGTTAAGTTTTGTTAATCCTACTGTTAGTTGTTGTTAAACATGCTTAAGGGAAAATATGGGGTTTTGGCTATGTTTGATCCGTTTTAACTTGTCAAATCATTGTTTTGTTGTTCATGGATGATTATACATGTTGTTATGACCGTATGGTATGTTTTGTGATTGATTAGAATAGTTAAAATGGTCAAAAAACGCCGTCGAATGGCGTAAAACAGTCGCTGGAAGAGTTGTAGGAATTATGCAGGGAACCAGATCGGATCGCCCTACCCAACCCCGACACGATCGCGATGCCTCTGCTCTCCACGATCAGAACCCCTCACCTGAAGATTCCAGTCACGATCCGAAGTAGAGGTCACGAACTGATGAAGTGCCATGACCTGAATAATGGAGCACGATCCGAGCTGATGGGGCAATCACGACCCGACCTAGAGAGCATGCCACGATCCGACGCCAGGTGGAGACCTCGATCTGATGCCAGGTGGGGAGCCACGAGCCAACGCCAAGGGAGGCCACGAGCCGATCTTCGAGAAGACAGTGAACGGACTGGATGGGAGCTTGGAGCTATGAATTGAAATGAAGACCGATCACGGAGAAGAAGACTGAAACCCGAGATGCGAAGGTAGTCCAAATGGGAAGTTTGCACTCAGGATCCAGTTGGGAACCAACGAGTCGACTTCATGAGTTGGGCTTTGCTGCGGGACGCGTGCTAAGGGGTTTTCGATGTCTATGACTTTGGATCACTATGTATGGGGGGTACGTGAACGGATTCAGGACCACGGTGGTCTAGGTACGACTAAAGAGCTATAAACCAATGAAGTGGGGTCATTTGTAAAGGTTTGGTCATGACTCCATGTGGTAAGCTTGGTAGTAACAGTAGTTGTACAAGTCGAACTCCGTCACTACTTCGATGGGTCTAGTGATTGACAGTGGTGGACATCGTATGCTTTACGCACTGAGTGAGAGATGTGAGGATGATTGCTATGGTTGATTTGTTTGCCATCATTATGACATGCACATCCCCACCCCGGTTATCTTTTCACCATCTGTTCAGTGGCACCTTAGAGTATTGTATGGTATGTAGTGCTAACTCTTTGGTTGCAGGTCCAGGTTAAGGTATGGTTTAGTATACCTGTTATTGTTCTGTTTAGCTGCTTATCGCTCATACCAGACTTTTTTTCTGACCCAGAGTTTTATGTCTCTTCTTATTACTCTTGGTGCTCTCACGAGCAGACTAGAGATAGGTTAGCTGGGTATGCACGAGTAGCTGATCCGGAGACGAGTAGGAGGCTTCCACGTATGATACATATAGATATTCTCCCTGTGTTGTTGAAGATCACTGCTTGGGCATTAGTAGTGCATCTTCTACTTTAGCTTTCCTTTGCTTTAGAGGCAGTTTGAAGTTGTAATAATGATGTTGGATCATAAGCTGTATTTGGATATCCGCTGCTATGTTGGTTTAGTTTTCAGCTTATGCACTGTCTCACCTGTTTTATGTCAAGATTATATTATTACTATATTTTGTTCCATGCGTTGTGAGTCATTCTACAGGTTTTCGATTAGTTCATTCTCTTCTTTCCTATCTTTGGTGACCGTTCTGTGCTAGTCGGGCATGTGTACAGCGCACTTTCGGAGGAAATGCCGGCTAGTGCGGGGCGGGCCGTCACACTTGGTATCAGAGCTCTAGGTTGCGTAGTTAACCTAGGGAAAGACATCAGGGAGAGATAATACGTATATGAGAGCCCGTATTTGTGATTATTTTAGTTTTCAAAAGCTATATATATATACTATTAGTATGGTTAAGGATGAAGTCGCACTGCACTGGCACCACAATGGAGATGGTTAATCGTTTTCTCTTTGCAGATTGAACGATGAGCCGATACGCAAGAGGTGCCGGTAGAGGAGCCAATAATGGAAATGCTACTGACATGAGGACGATGTTTACTGACCTCATGGGGGAGATGCTTAGGGATGTGCAGAGGGCAGCTCCCAATGCTGGTAATGGTGGTGGTCCAATAGTGCAGGCGCCTAGGGCCAATTTCGCCAAGCTGAACAAGGATTATACTAGTCTTGGTGGGAAGTCGTTCCTCGGAACGGAGTCGGCTACGAATGTTCAGGATTGGCTGGATAGCTGCGAGCGTATCTTCGAAGACTTAGGTATCGAGGATGCAATGAAGAGAAGGCTAGCATCCCGTTAGCTGCAAGGACGGGCAATGAATTGGTGGAATGCTATAAAGGCAGCTACTCCTGAGGATCAAATTACTTGGGAGCAGTTTAAGGCTCGCTTTAGCGATAAGTTCATTCCAGTTGCTCAGAAGTCAGTGTTGTTTAAGAAATTCTCGGAACTCAAGCAGAATGGCAGAGCTGTCTCAGAGTATATTGCCGAATTCAAAACTTTGTCAAAATATGGGTTATCCCTAATAGATACTACCGAGAAGAAGAGCGAGAAGTTCATAACTGGCTTGGATGGATACTTGGGGGAAAGGCTTATTAACCACATCGATGAGACATTTGAATCGATTGTGGGGAAAGCATTGAGGTCAGAGAGTATTTACCCTAAGTCGAAGATTGAGGTTGCATCTGCAGAGGAGCCAAAGCAGCAAGCAAGCGGTGGAGGCAAGAATGGTTCTCAGAATAAGAGAAAGCAGAATCAGACTAAGGATGGCCAGAAGAAAAAGGATAAGAAGGATGTTGAGTGCTTCAGCTGTGGTAAGAAGGGCCATTATGCTAGTAATTGTCGGGCCAAGCCAGCGGATAGGAAGTGCTTCAACTGTGGCCAAGTGGGACATCACAAGGACAAGTGTCCGCAAACCCCTAAAGAAAAGCAGATGGTGAAAGCATATGCCCTTAATGCTATTCCTTCTTCGTCGAATGCCCCAACTGCGGCGGAGAAGGGAAAGAATGTCGTTATTCAAGGTATGCTTTCTGTTTATGATGTTCCTGTTAGAGTTTTGTTTGATACCGGAGCTTCCAGTTCCTTCATATCTAGTGACCTAGTAGATAGGTTGGGATTGGAGCCCGAGATCGTCGATAGACCTTTAGTAGTGACGAACCCGATTGGTGGTTCGACTAACCTTAACATGATTTGTCGTAATGTGGTCTTATCGATTCATGGATGCATGTTTGTTTGTGATTGATTTGTTTTGGGCTTTACTGGGTTTGGCATTATTTTGGGAGTCGATTGGCTCCAAAGATACGGGGTGGTGGTAGACTGTGAGGGCTTTTTGGTGACAGCTAGAGCGGATGATGGGCAGAGGGTAGTGTTTAGTGGTCTACCTAGTGATGGGGCAATGACTAGTTTTCTAAATTCCCTCGACATCCCGCATAGTGAGTTGTCAGGGTTGCCCGTGGTTGGCCAGTATCCGGACGTCTTCGAGGAAGTGACCGGGCTTCCACCACACCGAGAGATTGAGTTCCGTATTGATTTAGTGAAAGATGCCAGACCTATAGTGATGCCACTTCGTCGTATGGCACCAAGGGAGCAACGAGAGCTCGGGGTGCAAGTCAGCGATCTTTTGAAGAAGGGATTTATCAGAAGGAGTGTTTCTGAATGGGGAGCACTAGTTGTATTTGCTACCAAGGTGGATGGTTCCCTTCATTTGTGTGTAGACTACCGCGAGTTGAATAAGGTAACAAGGAAGAACAAGTATCCTCTACCGCGGATAGATGATCTGTTTGATCAGTTGAGAGGAGCGAGAGTGTTTTCTCAGTTGGATCTCGCGACAGATTTCCATCAGCTTAGAGTGGAAGATAAGAGTATAGCTAAAACGGCGTTTCGGACGCCGTCTGGATTTTATGAGTGGTTGGTCATGCCATTCGGGCTGACTAATGCCCCAACATATTTTGTGGATCTTATGAATAGGGTATTCAAAGATCAGTTGAACAAGTTTGTCCTTGTGTTCGTGGATGATATTTTGGTCTACTCGAGGACAGAGGAAGAACACAAGGAACATTTGAGGATAGTGATGGAGGTGTTGAGAAAACACCAATTGAAAGCAAAGTTTTCTAAGTGTCAGTACTTGGGCCATGTTGTTTCAGAGAATGGTATTGCCGTGGATCCTGCGAAGGTGGCTACGGTACAAGATTGGTCTACGCCCAAGAATGCAACGGACATAAGAAGTTACTTAGGATTAGCCGGATATTATCGTAAGTTTATCCAGGACTTCTCCATGATAGCAGCACCGTTGACTCAGTTGACCAAGAAGAATCAAGCTTTTGTCTGGGACGAAAAGTGCGAGAATGCATTCAAGAGTCTAAAGGAAAAGTTGACATGTGCACCAGTGTTAGTCATTCCTAAGGGGAATGAAGAAATGACGGTATATACGAATGCATGTGGTACCGGACTAGGTGTTGTACTGATGCAAGGAGGTAGGGTTGTAGCCTATGCAAGCTGGCAATTGAAACCACATGAGAAAAGATACCCTACCCAAGATTTGGAATTGGCAGCGATCGTGTTTGCACTGAAGATGTGGAGACGCTATCTCTTGGGAGAAAGATTCGAGTTGTTTACCGATCATAAATCGTTAAAGTATCTCTTCTCTCAGAAAGATCTAAATCTCCGGCAGCAAAGATGGTTAGAATTCTTAACTTCCTATGATTTCGACATCGCATATACACCAGGAAAGGGCAATGCAATGGCTGATGCATTGAGTAGGAGACATGCTGAAACGACCCGAAAATCGCCCTTGCGGGAAATCGCACGCTTACTTTGGGCTACAACACATCAGAACAACAACAGCAGACTTTTATTACATTACAATAATGTTACATTAGAGTACAGAATATCAGAGTACATTGGAATAAAATTACAGCGGAAGATAAATTACAATATTTTAATACAATACAGCGGAAGACTTTCTATGCTCTGGACACAGCTTTAAGCTTCAATCCAGAATCCTGCTCGAGATAAGGACCTGTACCCAAACTACTCGACTGCCCGTGTGGAAAAGAGGGCACCCGAGTTTGCAATGGTGGAAACAAACAACCGGTCAGTCATGGGACTGGTGTGAGAATTCTTAACTAATTTCACTAATAACAATAAGACAAATCCAAGGACCACGCCGCTAACGCGGAACGGGTTTACTCCAATGGATTGTCGTGCATAAATTAAAGTAAATCTTCAAAACAACGCAATGCTTTTTGGAAAAATGGAATCACCATAAGACTCAGGTCCCATCACACAATGCAACGCACACCAGAGGATTGAGTTTTAACTTATGGTGATTAAACATGCTTGGTACGATAAAAACAAATTTGATATTATTATTAGTGTATATAACTTTTCAAAAACATTTCGATCATAATGTATCAATCCTAGGGCACATAGATACCATAATACTATGCTTCCATACTAGTAATACAATCAAATCCGTGGGTTCGTATTGGAAGTTTGGATGTCCATCATGAGTCAAGGCTAGGGAGGAGCTCCTTACCGATTCGAGACACTCTAGCTAATGTCTCAGGATCCCCGCAGTGAACCCTTGGATAGCTGCAGGGCCGGTCCACCATACGAGTTGCGGATTAGTTATTCCTGAACACACGTTTCCCGGTCCTATAGGACCTATCATCCGAGGCGCCTCATTCCATCATCCACATAAGTAAAATGTAGGGCTGTGTTAAAACCCAAACACCACTTCTAGCTAGAAAGAAACATGCTGCTCTCCCTGCGTTCCCTTCTCCCGTTTTAGACTCCGCCGGTGTGTGAGTCTCGCGAAGTCACGCTATACACAAAGATATGCCTAAACAGGCTATGCTTTGATCATCCCACAAGGCCTGCTTTTCAACAAAGCCTTGATCATATGCATCTTAGTATGCCACACTGTCACTCCATATCACACTACCAATCCTTTGCCGAAATATATGAAAGGGTGTTAAGCAAGAGAATAAATTCTCTGCCACCAAACATTCATACATTCGACAACAAATCAATGAATACAATATAAAGGTGTACAATGTCGGACACACATTCCGTTTATAAGCTTATGCTCTGGGTCTGAGAGAAAGCCAAATCCGTACTAATCAACACTACGTCAAGACGGCCACCACTGTAGCCCCTTCAAGGTAGCTACTTCAATCACGGGCATCAGCAGCTGTCGTCCATTCGATGTGAAGATCGTCGGTCTTCAATCACCGTCTTCAACTCTTCGACTTTCATTCGTCGTATGATCATTTGAAATGAGATTGAACTCGGACTTTTCAAATGATCCTCACATATATTTAAAAATCATTTCATATCGTTGATATTAATTTATAACGATCAACCTTTATTTTTGTTTATAAAAATAATTAAATTCCATTTAACGACGCTTCAAGTCAATAGGTGACCTTGGCGCTGTTTTCACCCAAATTTGTTTTACACATTTCTCTAAATCTAACCGTTGGATTTTAACATGATTTATAACGTTGGAAAGATCTTCCCAAGGCGAACCTAACGGTTTCAGATTTGGGAAAACCCGACGGTCGGATATTTCGGTATAATCAACTAAAAGTACAATTCTATAAAGTGAACTACCACGCTCGATTCGTTCAATTGAAATTTGTTTATATATATGATTATATATATACTTACAATTTCTTCGGCCATTTCATTATTGTGGTAATCATGACAAGTAAAGATATATAACATTACACACAAGAATGTTTATTTTAATTCACATACACAACCTATATATGCAATGTATATTTTTCCTATTTTCAATTTACAAAAACATGCAATTTCTTGTGCGTCATTTCTAATTCAACAAAAATGATTATTTTGTGTCATTCTTTTCTTTACAAGCAAAATGATATTCTTGCTTTAATCTTTACATATGAAAATATAAATTTCATATCTTTAATCTTTTTAACGAAAACAAATTCGTTAAAATGTAAATTTTCATTGAAAACCCATTTACATAAAAATATAAATTTCATATCCTTATCCTTTTCAAAATGAAAATCTAATTCATTAAAATATGAATTTTCACTTTAAAGCTTTTTACATAAAAATGTACTTTCTACCTTTAAATCTTTTACATGAAAAATGTAAACTTTCTCCTTAATCCTAAATGTAAATTTTCTTTTTAATCAAATTACATTAAAATGTAACTCTTCTTCTTAATCTAATTCACATTAAACATGTAAACTTTTCTAACAAAATGTTATTCTCATACAAGTGTGACATTTTAACAAAAATGAAACTTTGTTCCTAATGCAACCTTTTTGACTAGAAATGATAATTTTTAAATGCAACATTTTATAGAATTAAAGATGGTACTTTCCTATGCTAACATTTTATATAATAAAAATGAACTTTTCTAATGCTAACATCTTATCTAAGAAAATGTTCCTATATATACTGACATAAAAATGAGATTTTGTTATGCAAACATTTTTATACATAAAATGTTTCTTTTCTAATGTTAACATAAAAATGTGATTAACATTACGATGAAAATTTCTATCCTTTTTAAATTACATAAAAAGGTGATTTTGATTCCATTGTCAAATTTTCTTTTTTTAATTACATTAAAAATGTAATTTCCATTACGACGATGAATTCTTACCTTATAATTACATTAAAAATGTAATTATCTTTTCTTTTTAATCTTGATTACATAAAATGTAATTCTTTTACTTTTATTCAATTACGTGAAAAATGTAACTTCACTCTAAATCTTATTCTAAATACGGTGTGAATAATGTCATTTTCCATGTATTCTAATATCAAACAAAAGGACATTTATTTGTCAACATAAAAAGGATATTTTATGTTAAATCCTTCTTAACATTTTAACATAAACAAATAAAAGATAACTTTGATTGTCGTCAATTCTAGCACAACAAAATATATAAAGAGTTATATTTTGTCTAGTTAACATTTTATAACTAAATTGTTATTTTAACCGATCTCAGCATTTTATATCTAAAATGTTATTTTTCTTTTACTTTGACAATTTTCTATTTAACAAAATGAACATTTTGTTATGACATGCCCTTCTATTTAACAAAATAAATATTTTGTTTTACATATAACATGTAAATAAAAAATAAGTTTACAAATTTTGCCTTTTATTCACACATAGGATATAAATAAAAATGTATACAACAAGTTTGTCTTTTTCAAATCTCTTTTTAACAAAAATATTATTCTTGTTCTCAACCATCACATGTAACAAAAATGTACATTTTTGTTTCAACTTTTTCCTTTAGACTAAAATGTGAATTTTGACGCTACTAATATATATTGACAAAAATGTGAATTTTGACGCTACTAATTATATTGAAAAAAATGTGAATTTTGACGCTACTAATTATATTGACAAAAATGTGAATTTTGAATGCAACAAACTACGGAACTATATATATATATATATATATATATATATATATATATCAATAATGAGATTTTAATCACATTAACAAATCTACAATAATAGAGCTAAACCAAGAGAAAAATAACAGGCCAACATCATATCTAAATGATTGATCTGGAATCATACATACATGTAAACCATCATACATAATATTATCACATCTCAATTTTATTTCATTCATTGTTCAATTATTTAAATAACGATTAATAATCTAATAGATTAAATTTATTAAAAAGAGAATCTCACCTTGCTATTGCACGAATCTACAATCAACAGAGAGTCAGAAAACGTTCCAATCAATTTCAGCAAAGTCTATTTGTCATCACGGTTCCGTCGGATCTGAAATTTTCAGATTCGGAGTTCGTGTGAATTAACTATAAATATTTGAATTAACAATTGATTTTCACAACTGCTGCTATTACGGATAAAAGCGTGGCAAAATCTGAAATTGTTCATACCTTAAGTTCTTAGTTTGTTCAAAATTTTGATTCAAGATTTCTCTCTCTATAGTTGATGGTTTTGCGAACGGTTTGCGGCAAAACGACCGGCTACGAGAGATCTAGAAGCTCAGAAAATAGGGTAATGGATGGTGGCACATGGAAGGTGCGGTTTGGGTGCAAAGGCCGCGGGTTGGCAGTGCTCGTTCTTCGCCTACGGTCGATGAAAAGGGATGAAACTTGTTGGAGATTAAAGAGAGTGAGAAGAGTTTCAAAAAGTTGTACTACGGCCTAAGCTAATTCTTTGTGGATTGGGAGAATTTGGAGAGGAAAATTTTCAGCCATGGGTTTGTGCGTGCGGCTGTAGAACGACGGGGAAGAAAAAAGCCCGTACTTTGCTTCTTATTTATATTATTATTTAATTAGGTTATTATCTAATTATCCAATAAAGGTCCGTTTACCCACTTACTCTGTTTTCAGCTCAACGACTGTGTTTCCTAGCTAATAACCCCTATTCCGGATCCATCTAACTATGTCCCGAAGGCCCAAAAGGTCATCTCAGCCCCCGTTTTTCAGATTTAAATTTATTCTTTTATTTTAATATTCAAACGTATATAAAAATTCACCGGGCCACAATTTAACTTCAAAAATTCCCGAAAAAATATTTTTGGCTATGTTTTGATGATACGAATCCAACAAAATTATTTTCGTTGAATTCTGAGCCTATTTGAAAAACGACTATTTTCAAGTCGATTAAAATTGACCAAAACTGACAAAACTGAAATCTTTTTGCCACAACCACAAATTAATTCTAAAAATTATGAAAAATTAAACTTTAACTATATTTTGACATTCCGAATCCAACAAAAGTGGTTTCGTCGAAAACAGAGGTCGTTTGAAAAATGGCTATTTTTAAGGCGTATATATTAAATATTAAAAATACATTTTTAGACAAATAATTTCCGAAACACGAAATATATAAGTGTTTACTATTTTTCAATGCAGAAACTTCATTCTGAACTCAATGGAAGTGATTTCGAGTCCAAATTCCTTCGTATGCAAAAAGTAGTGTTTTTGTCCTTTGTAAATTTCATAGCGACCTTTCTAAATTTTAATTTGGGCATAACTTTTGATTCCTGATATGAAATTTCAATTTTTGAGATTCGTTAGAAAGATATTTTTAAATAGATTCTAATATTTTTGGTTTCACTAAAATCCGATTTATTTTGCATCCTGTACGGTCAGTCAAAATTCAAGTTTGACTTTTCAACCTACCGCGCTATTTCTAACTTCTTTTATAATTAAAATTAAATTATTCATTCTAACTTCAATTTAAATCAATTTTTAATCATTATTATTTTAAATATCAAAAACCCATTAATATTAGTTAATATGAATTTTAAATTTACCCCCAAAATTCAGGGTTGTTATAGTCTCCCCCACTTAAAAACTTTTCGTCCTCGAAAAGGAACGAAGCTAAAAAGTGTTTAATTAATTAACTCATCCTTCATTCTTTTATTAATTTCAATAATTTTATTAGTTGATTAACTTTTAAAATATATAACTTTTATATATATTCAAAAATCATATTTTCAAAAATAGATTATAATTACAAATACGTATATTATAAGCTTGTTACTCTCAGCTCATTTTAGGGCATTACTAACCCCATCTCTAATGAGTTTTCTCATTCTCGGATACTGCTGATCCTATCTCTAATGAGTATTCTTATTGGATATTACTAATCCAATCTCTGATGAGTCTTTTGTTCAGTTCTAATGAGTTGTATCCCAAAGATTTGAGCTAACCAAAGCTCTGATACCAAAATGAAACGACTCGAAAATTGCCCTTGCGGGAAATCGCCGGATACACTTACTTTGGGCAACAACACATCAAAACAACAGCAACATACTTTTATTACATTACAATAATGTTACATCAGAGTACAGAATATCAGAGTACATTGGAATAAAATTACAGCGGAAGATAAATTATAATATTTCAATACAATACAGCGGAAGACTTTCTATGCTCTGGACACAGCTTTAAGCTTCAATCCAGAATCCTGCTCGAGATAAGGACCTGTAGACAAACTACTCGACTGCCCGTGTGGAAAAGAGGGCACCCGAGTTTGCAAAGGTGGAAACAAACAATGGGTCAGTCATGGGACTTGTATTTCACTAATAACAATAAGACAAATCCAAGGACCATGCCGCTAACGCAGAACGGGTTTACTCCAATGGATTGTCGTGCATAAATTAAAGTAAATCGTTAAAAAAACGCAATGCTTTTTGGAAAAATGGAATCACCATAAGACTCAGGTCCCATCACACAATGCAATGCACACCAGAGGATAGAGTTTTACCTTATGGTGATTAAACGTACTTGGTACGATAAAAACGAATTTGATATTATTATTAGTGTATATAACTTTTCAAAACAGTTCAATCATAATGTATCAATCCTAGGACACATAGATACCATAATACTATGCTTCCATACTAGTAATACAATCAAATTCGTGGGTTCGTATTGGAAGTTTGGGTTTCCATCATGAGTCAAGGCTAGGGAGGAGCTCCTTACCGATTCGAGACACTCTAGCTAATGTATCAGGATCCCCCGTAGTGAACCCTTGGATAGCTGCAGGGCCGGTCCACCATACGAGTTGCAGATTAGTTATTCCTGAACACAAGTTTCCCGGTCCTATAGGACCTATCATCCGAGGCGCCTCATTCCATGTAAAATGTCGGGCCATGTTAAAACCCAAACACCACTTCTAGCTAGAAAGAAATGTGCTGCTCTCCCTTCGTTCCCTTCTCCCGTTTTAGAATCCGCCGGTCTGTGAGGCTCGCGAAGTCACGCTATACACAAAGATATGCCTAAACAGGCTATGCTTTGATCATCCCACAAGGCCTGCTTTTCAACAAAGCCTTGATCATATGCATATTAGTATGCCACACTGTCACTCCATATCACACTACCAATCCTTTGCCGAAATATATGAAAGGGTGTTAAGCAAGAGAATAAATTCTCCGCCACCAAACATTCATACATTCGACAACAAATCAATGAATACAATATAAAGGAGTACAATGTCGGACACACATTCCGTTTATAAGCTTATGCCCTGGGTCTGAGCGAAAGCCAAATCCGTACTAATCAACACTACGTCCAGACGGCCATCATTGTAGCCCCTTCAAGGTAGCTACTTCAATCACGGGCATCAGCAGTTGTCGTCCATTCGATGTGAAGATCGTCGGTCTTCAATCACCGTCTTCAACTCTTCGACTTTCATTCGTCGTATGATCATTTGAAATGAGATTGAACTCGGACTTTTCAAATGATCCTCGCATATATTTAAAAATCATTTCATATCGTTGATATTAATTTATAACGATCAACCTTTATTTTTATTTATAAAAATAAGTAAATTCCATTTAACGACGCTTCAAGTCAATAGGTGACCTTGGCACTATTTTCACCCAAATTTGTTTTACACATTTCTCTAAATCTAACCGTTGGATTTTAACATGATTTATAACGTTGGAAAGATCTTCCTAAGGCGAACCTAACGGTTTCAGATTTGGGAAAACCCGACGGTCGGATATTTTGGTATAATCAACTAAAAGTACAATTCTATAAAGTGAACTACCACGCTCGATTCGTTCAATTGAAATTTGTTTATATATATGATTATATATATACTTACAATTTCTTCGGCCATTTCATTATTGTGGTAATCATGACAAGTAAAGATATATAACATAACACACACGAATGTTTATTTTAATTCACATACACAACCTATACATGCAATGTATATTTTTCCTATTTTCAATTTACACAAACATGCAATTTCTTGTGCGTCATTTCTAATTCAACAAAAATGATTATTTTGTGTCATTCTTTTCTTTACAAGCAAAATGATATTCTTGCTTTAATCTTTACATATGAAAATATAAATTTCATATCTTTAATCTTTTTAATGAAAACAAATTCGTTAAAATGTAAATTTTCATTGTTATAATTTTCATTGAAAACCCATTTACATAAAAATGTAAATTTCATATCCTTATCCTTTTCAAAATGAAAATCTAATTCATTAAAATATGAATTTTCACTTTAAAGCTTTTTACATAAAAATGTACTTTCTACCTTTAAATCTTTTACATGAAAAATGTAAACTTTCCCCTTAATCCTAAATGTAAATTTTCTTTTTAATCAAATTACATTAAAATGTAACTCTTCTTCTTAATCTAATTCACATTAAACATGTAAACTTTTCTAACAAAATGTTATTTTCATACAAGTGTGACATTTTAACAAAAATGAAACTTTGTTCCTAATGCAACCTTTTTGACTAGAAATGATAATTTTTAAATGCAACATTTTATAGAATTAAAAATGGTACTTTCCTATGCTAACATTTTATATAATAAAAATGAACTTTTCTAATGCTAACATCTTATCTAAGAAAATGTTCCTATATATACTGACATAAAAATGAGATTTTGTTATGCAAACATTTTTATACATAAAATGTTTCTTTTCTAATGTTAAAATAAATATATGATTAACATAACGCTGAAAATTTCTATCCATTTTAAATTACATAAAAAGGTGATTTTGATTCCATTGTCAAATTTTCTCTTTTTAATTACATTAAAAATGTAATTTCCATTACGACGATGAATTCTTACCTTATAATTACATTAAAAATGTAATTCTCTTTTCTTTTTAATCTTGATTACATAAAATGTAATTCTCTTACTTTTATTCAATTACGTGAAAAATGTAACTCCTCACTAAATCTTATTCTCAATATGGTGTAAATAATGTCATTTTCCATGTATTCTAATATCAAACAAAAGGACGTTTATTTGTTAACATAAAAAGGTTATTTTATGTGAAATCCTTCTTAACATTTTAACATAAACAAATAAAAGATAACTTTGATTATCGTCAATTCTAGCACAACAAAATATATAAAGAGTTATATTTTGTCTAGTTAACATTTTATAACTAAATTGTTATTTTAACCGATCTCAACATTTTGTATCTAAAATGTTATTTTTCTTTTACTTTGACAATTTACTATTTAACAAAATGAACATTTTGTTATGATATACCCTTCTATTTAACAAAATAAATATTTTGTTTTACATATAACATGTAAATAAAAAATAAGTTTACAAATTTTGCCTTTTATTCACACATAGGATATAAATAAAAATGTATACAACAAGTTTGTCTTTTTCAAATCTCTTTTTAACAAGAATATATTTTTTTCTCAACCATCACATGTAACAAAAATGTACATTTTCATTTCAACTCTTTCCTTTAGACAAAAATGTGAATCTTGACGCTACTAATATATATTGACAAAAATGTGAATTTTGACGCTACTAATTATATTAACAAAAATGTGAATTTTGACGCTACTAATTATATTGACAAAAATGTGATTTTTGACGCTACTAATTATATTTACAAAAATGTGAATTTTGAATGCAACAAACGTAGGTATATATATAGGTAATGACCCACACTGTCAGAGGTATTATAATTAATTTATTTAATTATATAAATAGGTATTTTGGGAATTAAATCGTCGTTAATTTAATTATAGTGAATATTTAATTAAATTAAATAATTTAATAATATATGTAATTCAGAAATAATCAAAAATATTGGAAATCACAATATTCTGTGAACGGGGTCGTCCCTTAGATTTAATTCAGCTTAGAGTTGAATTATATTGACGAATATATTCAATCGACGATAGTTTGAACGTATAATTATATTATAATTAAAATCGAGCTTGAAATGGCGCTGCAGTTCGTAAATTGGCGATTCGAACTTCAACCGAATGTACAGGATTCGTTTTAAGTCGGATTTCTGTGAAACAAGAAACGCGTGGAGCTGGTGGAGTATATCTTTCTAGTGGAAGAGAAAAATCGAGATTTCGTCGTGTAGATTTTGAGATATGTCCAAATCAAATTTCAGAAAAGTCGTTGTGAAATTCCTTTATAATTCGTAACGCTTTATATACGTTATAAAAGGATTTTTCAATGTAAATTGAATATCGAATCAATCTGGACTCGGAATAGCGAGTATATAATTACCCTGGAGCTGTATGATATTCCTCTGTGAATACAGACGATAATATTTATTTTTAATATTTAATTTAATTATATTTAAATATATTTATATATTTAAATGGGTCATCCAGAGCTTTAAAAATAGCCGGTTTTGCAAACGAAGTCGGAATTCGATGAAACTAATTTTGTTGGATCCGCAATATCAAATAGTTGTTAGATTTCCAGTTTCGTGATTTTTAGAGTCACTGTGTGGCCAAACGGATTTTTAGAGTGAAAAACAGTCAGTATTTTGACAATTAAAAATACGCTGTGTGAGCAAACGGAGTCGGAATTCGACGAAACCAGTTTCGTTGGGACCGTAATGTCAAACTCTAATAGCGTGCCAATTTTCATGATTTTTGGGTATCGTGTGTGATCACACGGATTTTTAGAAGGCAATAACGAATTAACGATGGAGAATATACCGGGAATATTCCTTCAATAAAATATCTAGATATTTGTTCACCCTATAAATACCACACTATATTTTCCTAAACCTAATCTAAAGTCCACGCATTTGTTTCTCCAGCCACCAAATTCTCGAATGAAAACCGCAAAAGAGAAAATCAAAAGAAATAAAATCAAAAGCTAAAATTCCTTATATTCATATATCTGAATTCACGACAAGATTCTCTTCGACCTCGTGTGAATTTCAACTGGTTCGACGCTGAGAATCTGGGTTCGACGTCAACACAGTGACGCTAGGGTTTGGGTTCTCGAATGATGTAGGCATTTATGGTTTGTTTTGAGTTCATTTTTGAGTTGAAGGGATGAAGGAGAGTGGTGTACGTTGTTTTGGTGGGCTCCGGTGATTGTAGCTGTCGATCGAAACCAGGGACTGGACAAAAATGTCCGACGACGCTTTTTATGTGGGGGGGGGGGGGGGGGAGTTCGAAGTACACTTGAGTGGTATGGAAGGAAAGATGATTGGAAGTAGATGCGAATGTTGAGTTCGGTTTGGGTTTCTATGAAGTAAAGGAGGAGAAAGATTTGTTTGAAGATGGGAAAATGGGGACATTGGGTTATAGGAGCTCATATTCGGTTTTGAGGAAGACAAAGAAACGGGTGGGCTTGGCTAAATGGGCCGCCATGGTTAAAAAGGTTAAGGCCTTTTATTTAATTAAAAAGTGAAGTTTAATTTTTATTTAAATGGATATTAACTTCTGAACATCGTAACTTCACCACACGTTATCAGAATTCTGAACGGTTAGATCCGTTGGGATCGTATGGACGGGAGCTACACAATGGAACTGATCGCGAATCAATTGGAGTCCATTACAATTTATGGCGAAATAAATTGTTCGTCGTAGTCAAATAACGCAAACCGTTATTTAACGATTAACGCGCCAATGTGAGTAAAACTCACCAACTCTGAACAGTTATATTTTTATAATGTATTTTTAGAACTGTTAATCATCTGTTGATTGCTTTGTGTTGGTTGATTGATTGAACTGCTAGTCAGTTAGTGGAAATTATATATATATATATATATATATATATATAAACCGTTAAATTTTTATATATTGATTCTGCTATCAGAATAATTTATATTGAACTGAAAGTGATGATAATCATATTGTGTAACATCTGTGGATGCAGGGAGACAGGTTGGAGGAATCCAACTGGATTCCTCAACAGTTATTTTATTGTTTTTCATATATTATTATATGATGTGATATAAAATCTGTGGGCGATTATATGTACTTGGATGATATTGAACATCGTGATTTGATATGATTGAATACCATAACATACCGAAATGTTGATAAGGGGATTTTCAAAGTGATATTGAAAATAGAATATTTATAAAATGGGATATTTATAAATAAGAGATATTTATAAAATGGAATGTTTATAAATAATAAATGTTTATAAATTGGAATATTTATAAATAGGAGATATTCAAAAAGGAAATAATTACAAACCATTTTCTTTTTGAATGGAAAGGCCTGTGTGGCGGGTTTGGAGATTTTCCCGATGCTCCCGTTACAATGGAGGTTATGGCGAATTTTTCAGAGAATTTAAGGAGTTAGAATATTTCAAGAATAAATTTGAAAAGGAAATATTTGTAAACCATTCACAAATAGAATTGAAAAAGAAATGTTATAAAAAGGAAATCATTTTTAAAGTGTAGAACCGTTATTTAAAAGTAAATCTTTCCAAATGAATAAAACGTTGTTAAAAAGGAAATCTTTATAAAGTGAATAAAGTAAATAGAATATGGTATTCGAAAGGAGTTAAATCGAATATGGTATTCGAAAGGAGTTAAATCGAATATGGTATTCGAAGGGAGTAAATCGAATATGGTATTCGAAAGTTAGTAAAACGAATATGCTATTCGAAAGGGGTTAGTCGAGTCGAGTTAGTTGAATAGAGTTAACCAGTTCAGTAGAGTTAAACTGTTCAGTAGAGTTAACCAGTTCAATAGAGTTAACCAGTGAGTTAAGTAAGTCAAGTTAATCAGTTGGAGTTAATCGATTCGAGTTAAGATTTTCGAGTTGAAAATCGAGTTAAGTTATCGAATACCGCTTATTCGAAGTAGAAGTTATCAAATATAGTTATTTGAGATAGAGTTAGTCAAACAGAGTTATTCAGGATAAGTTACCATCTCGTACGACTGCTAGCATAATTCGCAGGGCTGTAAATAGCCTACGGCGGTCGGATGTTTCCTGAGGGAGTCAGGCGTAACCATTGTGATCGCTGCGATCTAGAGTCAAGCGAATGAAGTTAAATCGAATATTAGTTATTCGATAGGAGTTAAGTTCTTGAGTTAGATTATCGAGATAAGTTAATCGAGTTAAGTTCTTGAGTTAGATTATCGAGATAAGTGAGTCGAGTTAAGTTCGTCGAGTTAAACTAATCGATGTTAGTTTCATCGAAAGGAGTTAATCGATGTTAATTTCATCGAAAGGAGTATCGATGTTAGTTTCATCGAAGGGAGTTATCGATTAGTTAAATCGAAAGGAGTTATCGATTAGTTAAATTGAAAGGAGTTATCGAATTTAGTTATTCGAAAAGGAGTTATCGATTTGTTAAATCGAAAGGGAAGATTATCGAATATCGTTTATTCGAGAGGAGATTATCGAATGTAGTTTATTCGAAGGAGTTATCGATTATTAGTTAATCAAAGTGAGTTATAGAATATTAGTTAAATCGAAGGAGTTATCGAATATAGTTTAATCGAAAGGAGTTATCGATTAGTTAAATCAAAGGAGTTAATCGAATATAGTTTATTCGAATATAGTAAAGGAGTAAATCGAATATAGTTTATTCGAATATAGTAAAGGAGTTAATCGAATATAGTTTATTCGAATATAGTAAAGGAGTTAATCGAATATAGTTTATTCGAATAGAGTTGGAGGAGTTAATCGAATATAGTTTATTCAAATAAAGTTAGAGGAGTTATCGAATATGGTTTATTCGACAGAAGTTAAGTGAATAGTTAGATTAATCAAAGTGAATTAGTTAAGTTAAACTAAATGAATTAGTTAAGTGAATTGGTTAAGTTAACCAAAGTGAATTTGTCGAGTTAATCAAAGTGATTAGTTCAGTTAATCGAGTTGAATTTGTCAGTCGAGTTAATAAATGGAGTTAGTCAAACCAAGTAAAACCAGTTAGAGTTAATTAATTAAGGTTGACCAGTCAGAGTTAATCAATCAGAGTTAATCAAATAGAGTTAAGTAAAATTAGAACTGACTAGAGATTAGTAAATTGAATGGTTTTCTAAGTGTCTTTCTGATGTTGGTTTCGGCCTTCGGGATTTATACTTAGGGAATTGTTCTCATACTAGTTCACAGTCAGCGACTGATAGTTGGGGAAGAGTAGTGATTTGTAAATAAGTAGATGGAAACGTTTTCCAGTGTTAATAACATATATTTTCTAAACATAGAAAATAAGGCAATGTGAATATATATATAGATATATGTTGATGATTTACCGATATAATCATCTGTAAATAATATCGTTGTTTGCACACTTGTTTTTCTTTGATGGTTAAATCACAGACTATCGAAGTTTTGACCATTTTAACATTGTTAATATGGAGAGACCGGTTGGATTATTATCCAAAGAACCACTCTGTATTGGCATAAGCGTTGCGAATCATATATGCCAAAGATAATCGAAGACGGAGTAAAATGCAAGGGCTGTTGTATAAGTCTTAGATAACAGTGACTAAGATGTATATACTGAATAGTGCCTTCGGTTTGTCCAGTCCCAGGACAACTTGTATGGACGAAGGTCTAATAGAATATATCCAATAGATCGCGTAAGTTGATCTGTTCAAACGTATTCACGTTTGGTGGCGGAGGAATTCGTTTCTCTTAGCTGTATACCCGTGTTATTTTTGGATAAGTCAATTTGTGATTTGGTGGGTATGACGATGTGACATTCTAAGTAAATGAGGATGACTTGTATGAATGAATGTCTGACCGAGTATTTCCAGAAAGGTCACGTACATGGATTTCTTCAACCGTACCAAGAGTGGAAGCGGAGAAGGAAACTTCTTTAGCTAACACGTATTGTACTGTTGTAGATATAAATTAGTGATTTTCGATGGATCTGACAATGTGGCATTCAAAGTGAATCTGATGTGATGATGAAGCGTAACCTCAAGCCTCATCAACCGGAAAATGACAGAAATCGGGCAGGCAGCATAGCTAAGTCGGTCGCACCGAAGTAGGGTGTATAATCACCTATCTAGAGAATATTCATTTGCTTCTTTAATCTATCAATGATGTCCCATATATATATACGGGAACGGTTGCTGATCCCAACCGTTGGTGATGTACATTCGATACACTCAAGCGAAATGAGTGGTCGGTCATGTGTGGCTGAGTTGCAAGACGTTGTTGAACTCCAGTGTATCGTTCCTAGAGTACACTGATCGGAAGGTGGTTCCATACCTTGTCATAGTTGGAAATCCATTATCCAATACGTGCTTGCGATTTTGATTGTATACTATATAGGTAGAACGTAGATGAAAGCGTTTCTGCTAGTTGATATCTATTTGTACATAGACATTATTATAATATCAAAAGGTTTTTGATATAAAGATATTTTGGATTCTCATAAGGGAAAAACCCGTTCCGTTCTGCAGCGTGGTTTATGAGATATCGTTTACTTGTTCATATACCTGTTTAAACTGTTTTACTCATACCAGTCCCATGACTGACCCGGAATTTACTTTGTTGTTTTCCCTAAACTCTTGGGTGCCTAAATTTGTACGGGCAGTCAAGTAGTCGAGATTTACAGATATACTTGGAGAGCTTGGAGCAAGAGGTTTCAAGATTGTATAGCTATTGTTTTTCCGCTGTTGTTGTAAGTGCTGTACTCTGATAAGTGCTATTGTATACATAACTGTTATATTTCAAAGTTAAGTTATATATTACATGTTATTCGTTCCGCTGTGAGGTTCATGTTACTCTGATGTTGTGTTCTTTTTCTTCTTCTATTCTAAGTTTCTATCTTATCTATCCTCACCCTCTAATTTCTTTCATTAATTACCAGGATTTTTCGATGTTTTGGTTATCGACATCGTGCTTATGTCGATAACCAAAGTCGCCGAAAATCCGGGTCGTTACAATATATATATATATATATATATATATATATATATATATAAATCTCAATAATGAGATTTTGATCGCATTAACAAATCTACAATAATAGAGCTGAACCAAGAGAAAAATAACAGCCCAACATCAGATCTAAATGATTGATCTGGAATCATACATACATGTAAACCATCATTCATAATATTATCACATCTCAATTCTATTTCATTCATTGTTCAATTATTTAAATAACGATTAATAATCTAAGAGAATCTCACCTTGCTATTGCACGAATCTACAATCAACAGAGAGTCAGAAAACGTTCCAATCAATTTCAGCAAAGTCTATTTGTCGTCACGGTTCCGTCGGATCTGAAATTTTCAGATTCGGAGTTCGTATGAATTAACTATAAATATTTAAATTAACATGCTTTTCACAACTGCCGCTGTAACGGACAGAAGCATGGCAAAATCTAAAATTGTTCATACCTTAAGTTCTTAGTTTGTACAAAATTTTGATTCAAGATTTCTCTCTCTGTAGTTGATGGTTTTGCGAACGGTTTGCGGTAAAACGGCCGGCTATGAGAGATCTACAAGCTCAGAAAATAAGGTGATGGATGGTGGCACATGGAAGGTGCGGTTTGGGTGCAAAGGCCGCGGGTTGGCGGTGCTCATTCTTCGCCTACGGTCGATGAAAAGGGATGAAACTTGTTGGAGATTAAAGAGAGTGAGAAGAGATTCAAAAAGTCGTACTACGGCCTAAGCTAATTCTTTGTGGATTGGGAGAATTTGGAGAGGAAAATTTTCAGCCATGGGTTTGTGCGTGCGGCTGTAGAACGACGGGGAAGAAGAAAGCCCGTACTTTACTTCTTATTTATATTATTATTTAATTAGGTTATTATCTAATTATCCAATAAAGGTCCGTTTGCCCACATACTCTGTTTTCAGCCCAACGACTGTGTTTCCTAACTAATAACCCCTATTTTGGATCCATCTAGCTATGTCCCGCAAGCCCAAAAGGTCATCTCAGCCCCCGTTTTACAGATTTAAAATTATTCTTTTATTTTAATATTCAAACGTATATAAAAATTCACCGGGCCACAATTTAACTTTAAAAATTCCCGAAAAAATATTTTTGGCTATGTTTTGACGATACGAATCCAACAAAATTATTTTCGTTGAATTCTGAGCCTATTTGAAAAATGACTATTTTCAAGTCGATTAAAATTGGCCGAAATTGACAAAACTGAAATCTTTTTGCCACGACCACAAATTAATTCTAAAAATTATGAAAAATTAAACTTTAACTATATTTTGACATTCCGAATTCAACAAAAGTGGTTTCGTCGAAAACAGAGGTCGTTTGAAAAATGGCTATTTTTAAGGCGTATATATTAAATATTAAAAATACATTTTTAGACAAATAATTTCCGAAACTCGAAATATATAAGTGTTTACTATTTTCCAATGCAGAAACGTCATTCTGAACTCAATGGATGTGATTTTGGGTCCAAATTCCTTCGTATGCAAAAAGTAGTGGTTTTGTCCTTTGTAAATTTCATAGCGACCTTTCTAAATTTTAATTTGGGCATAACTTTTGATTCCTGCTATGAAATTTCAATTTTTCAGATTCATTAGAAAGATATTTTTAAATAGGTTCTAATATTTTTGGTTTCACTAAAATCCGATTTATTTTGCATCTTGTACGGTCAGTCAAAGTTCAAGTTTGACTTTTCAACCTACCGCGCTATTTCTAACTCCTTTTATAATTAAAATTAAATCATTCATTCTAACTTCAATTTAAATCAATTTTTAATCATTATTATTTTAAATAAATTATTTTAAATATCAAAAACCCATTAATATTAGTTAATATAAATTTTAATTTTACCCCCAAAATTCAGGGTTGTTACACATGCCAATTTAGGGGCTATGTTTCTTGAATGGAAGGAACTGGAGTACGTCGCTGGGTATGATTTCAGACCAAAGTGCGAGTTGGATCCAGAAATGTTAGCAAGTCTGACGATCAGACCCACTTTGATTGAGCGGATTGGTTCCAGTCAGAGGGACGATCCTAACCTATCAGAAATCATCTCAAAGTTAGAGATGGGAATCGACAAAGAGATGAATAAGTATGGGCTTGATCGAGATGGATGGCTTAGGAAGAATGGAAGACTGGTTGTACCTAATGTTAATGGATTGAGAGATGAAGTGCTTAGAGAATGTCATCACTCAAAACTGACTATACATCCCGATGGTAACAAGATGTACCGAGACATGAAGCAGACCTACTACCGGGAAGGGATGAAAAGAGACATTGGGAAGTTTATATCCAAATGCATGAACTGCCAGCTAGTTAAAGCTCAGCAAAAGAAGCCTAGTGGTTTGCTACAACCATTAGAAATTCCAGAATGGAAATGGGAACAAGTGTCAATGGATTTCATTGATGGGTTACCAAGGACTAGATCAGGCCATGAAAGCATTTGGGTGATTGTGGACCGATTGACTAAGAGTGCAAGATTTATACCCGTCAAGTCAAACAGGACGACAACTAAATTAGCGGAACTGTATATAAAGTGGGTAGTGAGATTTCATGGAATACCCAAAGGCATTGTGAGTGACCGAGATCCGTTGTTCACAAGTGGATTTCGGAAGAGCTTACAAGAGGCGTTAGGATCAGAACTACATCTCAGTACTACATATCATCCTCAAACCGATGGATAGACAAAGAGGGTGAATCGAGTGTTAGAAGATCTCTTGAGAGCTTGCATATTGGATTTTGGTGGATCATGGGATGACCATTTGCATCTAGTAGAGTTTTCATATAATAATAGTTATCAATTCAGTATTGGTATGGCTCTGTTTGAAGCTTTGTATGGAAGACCGTGCAACTCACTGTCATGTTGGGTAGAAACCGGTGAGAAGTTTGTACTTGGACCCGATGTGATAAGAGAAACTTCAGACAAGATTAAGGTTATCCAACAGCGAATGAAGGCTGCCCAAGATAGGCAGAAGAGTTATGCTGAGAAAAGGAGAAGAGAATTAAAGTTCTCCATTGGCGACTTGGTGTTTATCAAGATTTCTCTGTTGAAGAGCGTGATACGATTTGGCAGGAGAGGCAAGTGAGCACCAAGGTTCGTTGGTCCATTTCCAGTTCTAGAGCAAATTGAGAATTTGGCATATAGAGTTGAATTACCAGAGAAGATGGCAGGAGTTCACAACGTATTTCATGTTTCCAAGTTAAGGAAGTTCGTACACGACCCTGGTGTGACTATTTCACCTGATCAGTTGGATGATGTCGAAGTTGAACCCGAGGCGGTTGGGAACCGCAGGCCTATGCGTATTGTTGGGAATGATACAAAGCAGCTTCGAAGAAAGGAGGTGAAATTAGTCAAAGTTCAATGGGATGAGAATGAGAATGACTGTACTTGGGAGACAGAGGAGAACATTAGGAAAACGTATTTAGAACTCTTCGCTTGGTAAGATTTTAACTTCGATTTAGTCTTTCCGCATGTTAGGATAGGCTTGTTTTGCATGATTGATTGTTGTATATGGTTGGTAGGTATGCGGGATCCTTTGTATGTTTTGGGTTAATGAATTTCGGGGATGAAATTTCTTAAGGGGGGGAGAGTGTAACGACCCGTATTCTACGCATCGAAGGATCGCAGAATATTTCTTTCTTTCACATACGAAGTCGTATGGTCATGTAACTTTGGGAGACGACTATTGAGGTCATTTCCCATGTTCATGATTTTTCCCGATTTTTAAATGACCGTTTTTCCCCTAGCTAATCTTTTTTTGCCATAACTTTTGATTGGAAAGGAGTTTTGATTTGACACCACTTTCATTGGCTTCGGATGATGGTTTACAATTCCGTAGAGTGGTCACATTAGCCGAACGGACTCATCGTTTGGGAGATATGGCTGAAACAAGTTTCAGATAGTGAAAAACAACTTAATTGGGCTTAACCGGGTGATTAGCAGCTAGGCCCAAAGGGGATTTCGGGATTTGGAGTATTTAAGGGCTGTTAGGGTTAGGGATTTCGGTTTTTCTCATTTTCCAGCTGCCACATACATCTTAGAAAACCCTAACAATGGCCTCCAACATTTAGAATCATCCCTAATCACTTCTTAATCAAGTTTTGGCTTAAACTACATCAAATTAAAGAGGAATAACACCAAATCAAGGTTAGAGCTGCTGAGTTGCATTGGGAACAACGCCCAACAGAGATTCATTTCAGATTTGGTATTTTATTTGTGGCCAAGGTGAGTGATTTGCATAGTTTTGCACTAATTACGATTGATTAAGGGTAATTAGTGAAGATTAACGAAATTAAACATGATAAAATTTTGGAAAAATATTTATAAATTCAAAAATAATGTTTTATACCTCTGTTAGAAATTTGGGTTGATTTGGTTAAGTTTTGTTAATCCTACTGTTAGTTGTTGTTAAACATGCTTAAGGGAAAATATGGGGTTTTGGCTATGTTTGATCCATTTTAACTTGTCAAATCATTGTTTTGCTGTTCATGGATGATTATACATGTTATTATGACTGTACGGTATGTTTTGTGATTGATTAGAATAGTTAAAATGGTCAAAAACGCCATCGAATGGCGTAAAACAGTCGCTGGAAGAGTTGCAGGAATTATGCAGGGAACCAGATCGGATCGCCCTACCCAACCCCGACCCGATCGCGATGCCTCTCCTATCCACGATCCGAACCACTCGCCTGAAGATGTCAGTCACGATCCGTAGTAGAGGTCACGAACTGATGAAGTGCCACGACCTGAATAATGGAGCACGATCCGAGCCGATGGGGCAATCACGACCCGACCTAGAGAGCATGCCACGATCCGACGCCAGGTGGAGACCTCGATCCGATGCCAAGTGGGGAGCCACGATCCGACGCTAAGGGAGGCCACGAGCCGATCTTCGAGCGGACAGTGAACGGACTGGATGGGAGCTTGGAGCTATGAATTGAAATGAAGACCGATCTGGAGAAGAAGACTGAAACCCAAGATGCGAAGGTAGTCCAAATGGGAAGTTTGCACTCAGGATCCAGTTTTGAACCAACGAGTCGACTTCATGAGTTGGGCTTTGCTGCGGGACACGTGCTAAGGGATTGTCGATGTCTATGACTTTGGATCACTATGTATGGGGGGTACGTGAACGGATTCAGGACCACGGTGTTCTAGGTACGACTAAAGAGCTATAGACCAATGAAGTGGGGTCATTTGTAATGGTTTGGTCATGACTCCATGTGGTAAGCTTGGTAGTAGCAGTGTTGTACAAGTCGAACTCCATCACTACTTCGATGGGTCCAGTGATTGACAGTGGTGGACATCGTATGCTTTACGCACTGAGTGAGAGATGTGAGGATGATTGCTATGGTTGATTTGTTTGCCATCATTATGACATGCACACCCCCATGCCTGTTATCTTTACACCATCTGTTCAGTGGCACCTTAGAGTATTGTACGATATGTAGTGCTAACTCTTTGGTTGCAGGTCCAGGTTCAGGTATGGTTTAATATACATGTTATTGTTCTGTTTAGCTGCTTATTGCTCTTACCAGACTTTTTGTCTGACCCAAAGTTTTATGTCTCTTCTTATTACTCCGGGTGCTCTCACGAGCAGACTAGAGACAGGTGAAACGAACTGGAATTTTCGACCCAAAAAATCAACATAAAGCCCATGTTAATTATTCAGGCATCGAACATTCCATATCATTAAAAGAAAGAAGTTAGAGGGTGAGAATAGATAAGATGGAAAATTAGAATAGAAGAAGAAGAAGAACACAATCAGAGTAAACACGAATCTCACAGTGGAACGAATAAATATATTATAACATAACTTTGAAATAAAACAGTATATGTATACAATAACACTATCAAAGTACAACACTTACACACAACGGAAATAACAATATCGATATAGTCCTGAAGCCTCCTGCTTCAAGCTCCTCCAAGTATATTTGTAAAAACCTGAACTACTTGACTACCCATACAAATTTGGGCACCCAAGAGTTTAGGGAAAACAAAACAAAATAAACTCTGGGTCAGTCATGGGACTGGTGTGAGTAAACTCAAGTCATCGGTTTAACTTTTCAAAAATTCTTTTCAAAAGAAAAGATAATCGTAAGACCGATCCACACATAAACACGAACGGTTTTTACCTTACGATAACCTAAAACAGTTTTGGAATTCAATACTTTTCTGATATTATAATAATGTCTAATCACAAGTAATTATCAATCTAGCAGAACGCTTGCTTCTCACGTTCCACGTATATAGCATACAAACAAAACCGCGGGCGCTTATTGGAGATTGGATTCCAACTATGAAAAGGTATGGGACCACCTGCCGATAGTGTATCTCTAGAGACAAATACACTGTGTTCAACAAGAACGTCTTGCAACCCAGCCCACACATGACTGACCACTCATTTCGCTTGAGTGTATCGAATGTATATCTCCAACGGTTGGGAGCTACCCACCGTCTTCTCGAAAAGGGACAGCATCGAACATAGATAAAGAATGATATGGATTTTCTATAGATAGGTGATATACACCCTAATGGGAGCGACCCACTTAGTCATGCTGCCTTCCCGATTTCTGTCATTTCCCGGTTGATGAGGCTTGAGGTTAAAACGTATCTTTTGGAATATCTGACCACAATTTACTTTGAATGCCACATCATCATACCCGCCAAATCATAAATTGATTTCCCCAAAAATACCACGGGTATAAAGCTAAGAGAAACGAATTTCTACGCCACCAAACGTAAGTACGTTTGAAGAGATCAACTTACGCGATCTGTTTGATATACTCTGTCAGACATTCGTCCATTCACGTTTGTCCTGGGACTGGACAAACCGAAGGCACTATTCTGTAAACAGGATAGCCCTTGCATAACTCCATCTTCAATGATTTTCATCATATTTGATCGCAACGCTAACGTCCATACAGAGTGGTTTTCAGATAATATATCTGATCCCGGTCTCTCTGTATCGACGACGATAAAATGGTCAAAACTTCGATAGTCGGTGATTTAACTATCAAAGAAAAACATGTGTGCAACCAACGATCTTATTTCCAGATGGAAATTCTATCAATCAAACATCATTCAACATTTATTTCTTTGTATTAAATTATCTTTAATTTAGCCTCTTTCCCATCTCTCTCTCTCTCTCTATATATATATATATATATATATATATATATTCATAAATTTCTTATTTTCTAAATTTAGTAAATGTACTTTATAAATCATTTGAGCATTTCAATATTTACTTCCATTCCTTATCCTCTATTAGAAAACATTTCTGATCCTTATTTGGAAAATAATTCCAACTCCCTCATTTGATTTAAATAGATGTTTAAACAAACATCACTAAGCTAATTCAAACCGTTGCACTCATTAGCACAATTCACTTAATCAATCCTCACTATCGAACCTTGTCTATTCCTTAGTTAAAACTGAAGCCAATCAAGTTGGGGTATAATTACCTCTCAAATCTTAACTGAACAACATTTCTAACCTCAAAATAGTCAAAGTTCACCCTTTTAAATCTTTACAACTTCCTTACGAAACCCTCGGATTCTATTTACAAATCCCTTCTTTTTATAGAAATCGTTTGATTTTAACGGTAGTGTTATAATCCCATGCTTTCGAAATATTTTTAACTTAAATATATCTTTTATATCTTAATTTGGAAAAATAAACAAACAACTAATTTATTAACAAACAAGTAAACTTGATTGAAACGGAAAGTAAACATTACTTCCCTTAATTCGATATAATCGAATTCCAATGTATAATTCACCCTCGAATAATCACAATTCGATAACTCTCTTTCGAATAAACTATATTCGATAACTCTTTCTTCGAATAACTATATTCGAAAATCTCTCTTCAAACGATTTACATTGGTTTAACTTTCTACGAATGATTTACATTCGATTAATCTCCTTTCGAATAAACTATATTCGATTAACTCCACCTCGAATAACTTATATCCGATTTAACTCACCTTGAATAGACTATATTCGATTTAACTCTAATCGATTAACTCTGATTGATTAGCCATAAGTGGCTAACTCTAATTGACTAACTCTAACTGGTTGACTCTAACTGATTAACTCTGATCGATTAACTCTAACTCGACTTATTTAACTCCTATCGATTAACTAATATTCTGTTAATTTCTACTCGAATAACTATGTCTGTTAAACTTTATTTCGAATGGATAATATTCGATTTAACTCCATTCGCTTGACTCTAGATCGCAACGATCACAATGGTAACGCCTGATTCCCTCAGGAAACATCCGACCGCCATAGGCAATCTGCAGCCCTGCGAATTATGCTAGCAGTCGTACGCAATGGAAACTCATCCTAAATAACTGTGTTTGACTAACTCTATCAAAAATAACTATATTCGATCAACTCTAATTGAATAACTAATATTCAATAAATTCTAATTCGATTAACTCTATCTAATTAACTCCTACTGATTAACTCCTTTGATCCACTCTACGTTAATTCAGTTTAAATATCGATGTTGAAATCGATTCTTACTTCTCTATATAAGTCCTGACTTATATATCCTATTTATCAAATGATAAATATTTCATTTAATTTATAAAATATTATTTATAAATTTATCCTCTCAATCTATCAGTTAGAGTAGATTCTATTAAAATCTTTTCTTAAATTCCATATCATATTATACCCGTGTGCGAAGCACAGGTTAAAATCTTTCAAATATAAAATTCTCCTTTGATACAATTTCTAGTCACTTTTCCAGTATTTCCTTTTAAAATCAATTTATTTACAAAATTGATTCCCCTTTTTGACAATTCTATTTATTCTATAAAATATTTTCTATTTCTAAAATATATTTATTTTATAAATAAACCCTTTTATAATCTAACTATTCCCTTTTCTATTTGTTTTACAAATGTTTCCTCTTCTTATTCTATTCATTTCAAATAAATATTCCTTTTCAATTCAATTTGTAAATGGTTTACAAATATTTCTTTTCAATCCTATCTATTTGATTATCAAATAAATATCCCTGTTTAAATCTATTATTTTCTAAATAAATATTTTCTTTTTATAATATCTTTTGATTTTATAAATATTTCTTTTTCAATATAACATTGAAAATTTCCTTTTTAACATTCCAGTATTCCTTATGGTATTTAACGTACCATATAACAATGATCGGTATCATTCCAACATATAAAATCAACAACAGATTTCATATCACATCATATAACACAATATATGAAAAACAGTAAAACAATTGTTGAGGAACCCAGTTGGGTCCCTCCAACCTGTTTTCCTGCATCCACAGATGTTAAACAATAAAATTAACATCAATTTCATTTTACTATGAAATATTCTGCTAAACAGAATCAATATTTGATTAACGATGTATATCTATGTCGTTATCTATATTTTCAATCAACTGACTAGCAGTTCAACCAAACAGCCAACACACAACAAACAACCATATTTATAAATTCTAAAAATATTTTGTAAAAATATAAATTGAGCAGAGTTAGTGAGATTACTCACATCGGTTCGCAGTTGACGATTCTATTTTTGTTTCATTTAAAATCAAACCGACGTTTGATTTTACCATGAATTTCCAATAGATCTGATTCACTCCATTCCAACTCGTACGCATGTGCTTCTTGATTACGAACCCATCGATTCTTGTTTTATTGTGTTCTGAAAACATACGACAATGTTAAAGTTGTGAAAAGTTTACACTTGAATTAAAACATAGATTTATAGTTAGCGTTATTAACTTTAATTACTTAATTAAGAACTTAATCAACCTTGTTTAAATGGAATAACCTGCCATAATCTTTCTTTCTCCATGATATACCTGCCTCCCATATTGTCGTGACTTCGTTGTCTCCCCTCTCCTCTTTGATCAACCATCCCTGTCGTAATCAATACGACATGAAACTATTTCTGTGAACAAATACAAAGACTCCCCCCTTAAATGTTTTCTTCCTTTTTCCGAAACAATCCCACTACCCTGCTCTTTATCAACATGCCCAGTTCATAAAAATTCAATTTAACACCAACAATTGTCATGCACAAAATCTCAGTTACCGACCACTCTACGTCATCCTCTTAGATTCATGCACTATCTTCTTGCTTGTTTAAAACGTCTACACCCTAACTTTTAACTCCCTTGCACCATTCGGTTCCCACGTCTTACCCTCTCACATCTACATACACTCTTTTTATATAACCTCTTGTCTTCTTCTTCTTCTTCTTCTTCTTCTCTTTTTTTATATATTTATTTATGGCCATTTCAAAACTGCACAAATTCTCAACCTCCCAGCTTCAACAAAAATACAATCGCCGTGCCCTTCTCTTCACCAATATGCATGAGGCCATCACAAATCGATAACCCAAAAAAAGTTGGACAATACATCGACTCCTTCACCATCCAGAAAACACAGAGAAAAAAAACCATTCACTCACCATCCCTCACCAAAGACCACCGGCCATCACGTCGACACCACCCCTGCCTTCCTCTTTTTGAACAGTATCACCCCTACATACCCAAGCCAAACTCGACATCACCATTCAATTTACGATTCTCGAAACTCTCGTTCCTGCTACAGTAAATACATTGATCCAAAAGTACACTAAAATCATCGAAACTCCACTGACGAACACGCCTTAACCTCCTCAACTTCGCGCCCCCTCTGACCGACCAAACTCCTTCCATTCCAACAGCCGTTCGAAACCCTAAATCTGTCATGCCAAAAAACGAGTGGCATAGGTTCGAACCGCACCCAATAATTAGGGCATTAGAACAAAGAGAAGGATACGAAGATTACAGGAGTATGAGTTTTGGGATTTAAAGATTTATATGAATTTCTAGAAAATTTTGAAGACATGCGATTAAGGTTAGAAAAGAAAACTAGCGGCTAATTTCCCCTTGACCAGAGAATGAAAATGGGTTAGGGTTAGGAAAGGTAAGGATATTATATAGGATGATTTTTTTATTTTTTTATTCGATTATTCTATTTTAATTTAAGCAAACGCTATTTTTCTGAGTCCTCTAAAATTCCTGTGATCACCCACGATACCCAAAATTCACGAAAATGGGCATGCAGCTACAGTTCGACATTGCAGACCAAACGAAACTGGTCTTGTCGAATTCCGACTTCGTTTGCTCACACAACGTGTTTTTAACCATCGAAATACTAACTGTTTTTCACTCTAAAAATCCGTACGGCCACACAGTGACCCTAAAAATCATCAAACTTGGAATCTAACAATAATTTGATGTTGCGGATCCAACAAAATTAGTTTCATCGAATTCTGATGTCATTTGCAAAACTGGCTACTTTTAAAGCTCTAAACAACCCATTAAATATAGAAATATATTTAAAACATTTAAATTTAATATTTATCGTATATATTCATAGTAGAATACCATACTGCTACACTGTGATTTATAACTCGATATTTCAAATCCAGTGTTACATCAATATTCGATTTATATTTAAAAATCCATTTTAAATTATAAATAAATCGATATAAATTATAAAGGAATTCCATAGTGACTTTTCTAAAATTTGATTTGGACATAACTAAAAATCTACATAGAGAAATTTCGATTTTTCTCTTCCATTAGAAAGATATACTTCACCCGCTCCACACGTTTCTTGTTTCATAGAAATCTGATTTAAAACGAACCCTGTATATTCAGTTGAAGTTCAAATTGCCAAATAGCGAACTACCACGCCATTTCAAGCCAATTATAATTATATTAAAATTCTACGTTCAACTGTCGTTAAAATGATATATACATTATTCTAATTCAATTCTAAACTGAATTAAATATCACCGATGATCCAATTCACACCATTTTGTGAATTCCACTATTTCTGACCATTTCAGAAATTAAATATATTATTATATTAAATTAATTACTTAACTAAATATTCAATATTATTTAATTCTAGTCATTTTAAATAACCCAACCATTGTTCAAATAATTAAATAAATTAATTCTATCGCTGAAAATTGCGGGTCGTTACATTCTTCCCCCCTAAAAATAATTTTGTTCTCGAAATTGCTAAGGTAGAGAACAAACCCTATTGACTAGTACAAATTTATTTGTTTACTTACCAACCTTATTTTCAACTGAACCAATTTAATTTCAATCAAAATATTCATTTATTTTTATTAACGGAAATTTTCCAAAAATCCTGAAAATATTCTAACACCCGAAATTTTCGAAAAATTTCGCCAGCATTTCCTTTGTACCGGTCAATAGTTCAAGCCCCAACTCGCCTCTCTAGGCCCTTTCCAATCCAAAAGAAAATCAAATAGCCAAGCGGCTTGCCAAATCGGCCCATAAATCACCAAATCCATAAAAATAAACGTGTACCTTTTTGTCGGGCATATCATTATATCCTTTTATTCTGCTGCCACTTCAGCATATACCAAAGTCATTCCAATCAATCTCTGATCAATTTATCCTCAACACAGCTATTCGCTTAAACAAGCCAATTACTATTTCAAACTCAAGTTTCATTCTCGATTCCAAATTTCTAACTCACCAATCCAATACCATTTCAGATTCTACCTCACAATTCAAAGTGATCCCACTTGATATATATATTTCCAATTAAATTTACAGTTAATTGATTTCAATTCAATTCATATTTTCTTTCACAAATCACTTTAAATTAGTTTTTAATTCATACAATTTTCATGGGAATTTTTAAACAGTTTAGTTTTTCAAAAATAAATTATTCCCTTTAAAGATTCAAAACAACTTCCTTTTCCCAAAATAATTCGAAACAAAATACTTGGTAGTAATCCTTCACTTACAACTCGAAAACGAACACTGATGATGTGGCCAGCACCATCAGAGTTATTTCCCAGCTATCGAAGTGAGTTCAATAATATACCACTTTTCAAAACACATATTTAAACATTTCCATTTTGAATTTAATTTCAAATAACCTTCCAAAGTTTGTAAAACAAATTTTAAAATTTCCCAGGATCTTAAAATTTCTTATACTTAATTCAAATTCATATACGAACATTTTTCCCAGTTTCAGAATTTTAGTTCCAAATTCTGATTTAATTCATATTTAATTAATCTGCTTTCATATTTTACGAACTCAAATTGGTTATTTATATAACCATTTCAATTTTAATCAACCAACACATCCAACATACTATAATAATTCGAATATAAATATTTCTTTATATCGAAATATACTTTGGGTAAAATTATTTCCTTTACCCTCTTTCAAAACATACTGTGTCGGTTTATCGTATTTGAGTGTTTGGTGGCCCTTATCGATATAGTGGATCAAACTGATCGACCAGAATTCACAAACATCCCTGCCAATAAATCTCCACAATATAAAACAGCTTTATAAAAATCTACAAATACGTTCACTCGTATATATACACTCAACTCAATCTAGGGTATTACTAACCCCATCTCTACTGAGTCACGCCACAGAGCCAAGGTAATCACTTAACCTTCAGCTCTGATACCACTGTAACGAACTGGGGTTTTCGACCCAGAAAATCAACATAAAACCCATGTTAATTATTCAGGCATCGAACATTCTAGATCATTAATAGAAAGAAGTTAGAGGGTGAGAATAGATAAGATGGAAAATTAGAATAGAAGAAGAAGAAGAAGAACACAATCAGAGTAAACACGAATCTCACAACGGTACGAATAAATATATTATAACATAATTTTGAAATAAAACAGTATATGTATACAATATGTAACGACCCGGAAAATCTGAACCAATTTAAATTTTTTAAATTGGCTAAAATAGTGGATTTTAAATATTTAAAATAAATATTTTAAATAATAGCAATGAAAAGTGAGTTTGAATCGACGTTTGAAAATGAATATAATTAATTCTAATTATAAACAAGGCCTGAAATGGCGCGCTAGTTTCAAAATTTGAATTCAAACTTTGACTGACTGTACCGGGTGCAAAACAAAATGGATTTGAGTGAAACCAAAAATATTTAAATTTGTTAGTGAATACCTTTCTAACGAATCTGAAAAATCAAAGTTTCATAACGGAAAGCAAAAGTTATGGCCAAATGAATTTTCAGAATGGTCGCTATGGAATTTATATAGTCCGTGAAATTGGCCATTTTGCAAACGATCTCGGAATTCGACGAAACCACTTTTGTTGGATCCGGGATATGAAGTTATTGCTAGGTTTCAAATTTCATAATTTTTGAAGCTAGTATATGAGCGTGGAAAAGGAAAACGTGTTTTGGTCAATTATAGTTAAATTGGATCGACCAGAAATGGGCCTTTTTGCAAACGGTCTCAGAATTGGATGAAACTAGTTTTGTTGGGACCGTATCGTCAAAACATAGCTAGATTTATTTTTCTGGAATTTTTCGAATCAGTTTGTGGCCCTGGCAAATTGAAATGTACGTTCAAATCAAATACTGAATGTTTTATATTTTAATTTGAAGGAAAACTGACTGAAACAGTCGAATGGACCTATGAAACATATCCCATTGTGTTCGGAATGGGGGTAAAACGCTAGGGGCGACAGTCGTTGGGTTTGAATTGGTGTTCGTGTGGGACAAGGGGTATTTTGGAGATTTTAAAAATTATAAAATAAAATAAAAAAATCCCATTGGTCCACACTATTTCTCTTTCCCCGTCGTCACGCCCAAGCCCCAGTATCGAACGGCGGCTCCTTTTCACGACTTCTCTTATCCGTATCTCCAAATACACGCAATAAAATCGAATGCTCATGTTGGGGATTTTGTAGAGAATCGCAAGACCTTCAAATCCACATAAATTTCAGAAATTATCGTGAAGTATACGAAGAGATCCAGACCCTCAAAGTTTGGCCTTTCAAAGACCCGCCGGAGCTACCTACAGCCGTCGAGCTCGACGAAACCCCCGCCTCCTTGTGTGCCTCTCCTCCCTCTTCCTCGTGGTGAAGGCCGATCGACGAATCGCTGCACGGATCTCGCGAAAATTCAAAACCTAGTTTTGAACAAAACTGAAGGTATACGGCTTGTTATTTTTAAAACTAATTTCCACATTTAAAAGCGTAGCGAACCTCTAAAAATCATACCTTTTTGCTATGTTGTCGAAATCCAGTGAAACAAGAGATAGTGGACTCGGTGGACGTATTCTACCTTCTAGAAGAGACCGCATATTTTTCTGAGCCTTCTGCTATTTTTGGTGGAGTGGAACCCAATGTGAGATTTCTAATTTATAAACGGTATGGAAAACGACAATGTATAAATTGTATAGTCGATGTATGAGTTATATAAGCATTGTACACCTCATGTATAAGCGTTGTATAAGTTGTACGTTTGATGTATAAGTTATATATGCACTGTAAAAATTATATATGTGTTGAAATAGAAGTGCAATGCTATAAATATATATATATATATATATATATATACACGCTCCTCGTCCACAAACCATGGACGATATTTATTGGTTGTGATTGGTGTGAAAATTGATTGATAGCGAATGGTTGATTGGAATTGTTTGTGGTTGATATTGATTGATTGTGGTTGAAAAATACCCGTTTGTGGTTGAGAAATATTTGGTTGAAACCACATAGGATTAGTTTGTGGAAATGAAAAAAAAATATACATACCGCCTACGTGCGAACTAGATGCATGAATCCCCATTGTCAAAAACCGTGGGGTTTTAAGGTAGAGCGAGGAGCCGTACTAGGGACGGTCCCGGTTTTAACTACCCTACCGTTATGCTGCCGAAATTTTGAATAATATTCATGTGTTAGAATTATTTTCCTGTGTTGAAACTATATTCGTCTGTTGAATAGAAAACCTTCATGTGTTGAATAGAAATTCATTCGTTGAATCATATTCATGTGTTGAAAGGTATTCGTGTTTTAAATAAAATGTTTTTAACAATAAAAATCACATTTTTACTCTATATATACAAACTATAGAAAACCTTCATGCGTTGAATTGAAATTCATTCGTTGAATAGAATTCATGTGTTGAATGGTATTCGTGTTTTTAAATATAAAAATCACCTTTTTAATATATATATATATATATATATATATATATAAACTATAGAAAACCTTCATGTGTTGAATTGAAATTCATTCATTGAATAGAATTCATGTGTTGAAAGGTATTCGTGTTTTTAAATATAAAAATCACCTTTTTATCTATTTATATAAACTATAGGAAACCTTCATGTGTTGAATCGATATTCATTCGTTGAATTGAAATTCATGTGTTGAATGGTATTCGTATTTTGAAAGAAATTGTTTTATAATAAAAATCCTATTTTTATCATCGATATGAGCTATATAAAACAATCTTGTTTTGAAATGAATTATTTTATAATAAAAATCCTATTTTTATCATCGATATGAACTATATAAAATAGTCGAGTTTTGAAATAAATTGTTTTATATTAAAAATCACATTTTTATTATATACATGAATTGTTAAAAATAGTGAAGTGTTGAAATAGAAGACAGTTAGATAAAAATATAATTTTTATCAAATGTATGAAAAGAATATAGTTTTAAATCGAAGAATCGATATATATATATATAAATAGAATTGAAATATATCGAATAACGAAGCTGCAGTTCGTATTTTGAAACCGTGATTTCAAATGATTAGTGCGGGAGATCCGACCATCGGATTTTCCCGAAACCGCAACCGTTGGGTTTGCTTTGGAAATATCTTTCCAATGGCACCAACTTTGTAAAAATCCAACGGTTGGATTGTCTGGAATGTTTAATTCAAATCTGAAGAAAAACAGCGCCAGAATCGATTATATTTATATATATATAATTATATTTAATCGAATAACGACGCTGCAATTCGTATTTTGAAATCGAAACTTCAAACGATTATACCGGGAGATCCGACCGTCGGATTTTCCCGAAACTGGAACCATTGGATTCGTTTTGAAAAGATCGTTCTAATGATGTAAATTTTGTGAAGATCCAACGGTTAGATTTTCAGATATGTGTGAATCAAATCTGAAGAAAAACAGCGCCACGGTCGCGTTATGGTCCGAAGCATCGTTTTGAATAAATTGGCTATTTTAAAATAAATAAAAATAGCGATAAATCGTTATAAAATATTATAAATGACATGAATGTGAAATTTAGAAACTAACTGAAGGTTGGCTAAGTCGAATGGTTTTCTGGGTGTTGATCTGATGTTGGTTTCGGCCTTCGGGGTTAATATTTGGGAAATCGTTCTCTTACTTATTGACGGTTAGTGACTAATGAATTGAAATGATGCGTATGTATGTTTGTGTTGCACTTGTTTATTATATATGCGACTTGCTCAGAAAGACCGGGTTTATCCCATTCTGAATAACTGAATCGACGATAAGAAGTTGAAGATGAAGACGGGGGTTGAAGACCGATCTTCACCTCATTTGGATGGTAACTGATGTCCTGATTGGGAGGCATCCCGAAATATGGATAATGTGTGGTGATCGTCCAGTCGTACGTGGGGATCGATGAATATGCGAGGTATTTAGTGCCTCCGGTTTCGTTTCTACCCAGAACGGACTTGCAAATGGACTGTGTGTCTGACATTGGAATTCATTCTGTGCGATTGATAACCATCAGTTGCATGTTGTGAATTGCCGGTGTGGCATGCTAAGATGCAGTGAACAGGGCTTCTATTGAAAAGCAAAGTCTTGTGATTGATGATCAAAGCACCGCCTGTGTGGCATAGCTTTGTGTATAACGTGAATTCGCGAGCCTCACACCCCGGTATGAACTAGAAACGGGAGAGGACATCAGGGAGGGCCTGCGTTTCTTTCTAGCTAGGAGTTGTGTCGGTGTTTTTACACGGCCTGACATTTTACTTATGTGGTTGTTGCTGTTGCGAGGCGCCTCAGATATACCGGTGACTATGTGAAGCCGAAGGAGCCATTCGTTGGCTCATTTACGCCCCATAGGGCAGGAAAACGCAGTGTTCAGGCATAATAATCCACATCGGTGGACCGGCCCTGACGATCCAAGGGGCAGTTGCGGCTGTTCCTGAGGGGCGGGCTAGAGCGTCTCGAAGTCGGTAAGGACTACCTTTTGCCTTGGTTCATGACGGAAATCCAATTTCCAAATACGTGACTGTGCGGTTTTGATTGTATACCTATATATGGCGACATAGTGGCATGGGACGCTCATGTCGTCTATTATTGATAGTTATGATTTGAAATTGTTTTTGAAACATATAAACACTAGTAGTAATATCAAATGCTTTTGTTTTATTCGTATCAAGCATATTTTGGCCATTATAAGGTAAAACTCTATCCTCCGGTTTGCGTTGCATTATGTGATGGGAACTGAGTCTTATAATGGCTTCATTTTTATAAAAAGCATTGCGATGTTTAAAAGAAAGATTTGTTTTTAAAGCATTGGCAATCCAATGGAGTAAACCCGTTCCACGAAAGTGGCGTGGTCCTATGATTAGCCATATTATTAATGTGTAGAGTAGATTTCTCATACCAGTCCCATGACTGACTCGTAGTTTGTTTCACTTTCAAACTCGGGTGTCCCTTTTTCTACACGGGCAGCCTTGTATTCAGGTTTAGCTGGTTCTTTCTGGATAGCTGGAGCTGAAGATGGATTCTATTATTTATCTCTTTTTATGTTGTTCAGCACCTATTGTACATATTATGTTTGTTTTCCGCTGTAGACATTTATGTATAGCTGAACTGTATTTGTACTAAGTATGATCCTGTATACTGTGTAACTCTGATGATTACTTTTATCTAGTATTCTATTGTGCATTATCTGGTGAATTTATTTATTTCTGTTCTGCTATTATCTGTTTCTGTGTTATATTCCAAAGATTACCCTTGCCGCCGTCTGTACGGGGTTTGGGGTCGTCACAACGTGGTATCAGAGCTTGGGTTAAGCTTAGTTCTGGAATATAACATATTAACGAACTCGTCAGAAATAGAACCAGTAGTGTTCTAGGACGAAACTCATTACAGATAGGATCAGTAATATCCTAGTATGAGAAACAGAATGAAATAACACCTAGATAGACACATTTACATTCAAGTATTTGTCTCTATATTTTGAAATATCTTTTCTGTTGACCTGACACTTTGTCTGCTAATTGCAGACACTATAGAAAATGAGTGCCAGAAACAGAAGAAGTAATACTAACCCAGATATAGAAGCACTATTTATGAAATATAGAAATCTGGGTGGAAAATCCTTCTCGGGTGAAGAATCAATTATGAAAACACAAGCCTGGATTCGTTCGGCTGAGAAAATCTTTGAAGGATTAAAGTTGAGGGATGACCAGAAAAGATTACTGGCCTCCTGGGCACTCAAAGACGAAGCTTTGTTCTGGTGGGATTCGGTTATCAAGGATAATCCAGAAGGTGATATCACTTGGGATAGATTCAAAGATATTTTCCTGGAAAGATTTACTCCTCCAGAAGCAATTGAGCGACTATGTGATGAATTTTCTTATTTGATACAAGGAGATATGACCATTCCAGAATATCATAAGAAATTCAATGAACTTTCTCACTTTGCCCCTCATCTAATTCAAAATCCGAAGAGGAAGAATTTATGATTTATCAACGGGCTTCAAAGGAAATACCAGAATAAAGTAATGGGGCATGTGAAGCTTCCTTTTTCAGACATGATTTATATGGCTTATCAGTACGAAGATCTAGACAAGAAAGGTATGTTACGCTACGAAGAGGAGGTCAATTCTAGTAATAAAGTTGAGTCTGAAACTGATCGTCCTGAGGCCAGTACAATGTCAGAGGTCGGTAAGAAGCCCAGAGCCAAGAGGAAGAGGACTAGATCTGAGAAAGAACCAATAATGACTGCCACATGCTCAAGCTGCAATAGGCAGGGACATTTGGCGATAAGTTGCAAGTCTTCGAACAAACGAAGAAAGGATGAATCTAAATCCAAGAAAAAGTTCCATTTAGCCCGAGAATGTAATCTTTGTCAAAGGGCTGGTCACGTAAAGAAAGACTGTTGGATGTTAAAAAAGACCAATGTGGTTCAAGTAAATGAAGTGGCAGAAACTTCAGCACCCTCAGCAAGTCAGGAAAGGGCTGATGTTCTAGAAGGCACACTTAATGTCAAAAACATTCCAGTTAAAGTGCTGTTTGATACAGGCACGTCACGAAGCTTCATTTCCAAGAATGCAGTTAAGAAGTTGGATTTAAATTTGAAGAAGCTCAAAGAACCAATGACTGTCCAATATCCGGTCGGGGGTTCCATCGATCTCAGTTGGGTTTGTGCAGTACCTGTCTCTTTTTCCTGCTATAAATTCCCTACTATCTCTATCGTCATGAGTTTTAATGAATTCGATCTTATTCTGGGATTGGATTGGCTAACCAAATATGAAGCAGAGGTTAGATGTGTCGAGAGAGTTGTTAGGGCTAGGATTAAATCAGGGAATTATATAACCATACCGTGTGAAGGTCAGAAATCTAATAGAAAAGACTTATGGGCAGCTCTCGATGTTTCTCCAGCCCAAATAGAAGATATCCCAGAAGTCACAGAGAATATTCCCGACCTCGTAAAAGATATTCCTGTCGTCAAGAATTATGCGGATGTGTTTGAAGAAGTTGTTCGCTTACCTCTATAGAGAGATAGATTTCAAAATTGCTTTAATTCCGAATGCAAGGCCGGTAGTTCACGCTATTCTAAGAATGTCTTTAAAAGAGAAAGAGGAATTAGACAATCAAACACGACAGCTCATATGGAAGGGTCTGATCAGGCCTAGTTTCTCTGATTGGGGTGCAGCAGTGGTATTTGTCCCAAAATCTGACGGTACTCTACGGCTATGTGTGGATTATCGTGATTTGAACAAGCAAACCATAAAGAACAAATATCCATTGCCGCGAATCGATGACTTATTGGATCGTCTGAATGGAGCACAAGTATTTTCAAGGATGGACCTAGCTACAGGCTTCCATCAACTTCGAATTGCCGAAGAGTGTGTTCCAATGACAACATTCAGAGGTCCCGACTTATTCTACGAGTGGTTAGTAATGCCGTTCGGCTTATGTAACGCTCCAGTATACTTCGTCGATTTGATGAATAGAGTGTTCAGAGGAGTTTTGAATAAATTTGTTCTGGTTTTTACTGATGATATTCTAACCTTCTCTAAATCAAAGGCCGAACATGAAAAGCATTTGGAACAGGTTCTAGAAATTCTGAGAACGAATGTATTGAAAGCCAAACAGTCCAAATGTATATTCTGGCAAGAGGAAGTGAAATTTCTGGGCCACGTCGTATCGAAAGAAGGAATTGCTATGGATCCAAGTAAAATCACAGCTATTCAGAATTGGAAACAACCCAGAACCCCTACAGAAGTCCGCGGTTTTCTCAGATTGGCTAGTTATTACCGGAAGTTCATTAAAAACTTTTCGAAGATATCTGGTCACTTAACGAAGCTTACAAAGAAGCACTCAAAATTCAAATGGACTCCAGAAAGTGAAGAGGCTTTTGAAGAGATAAAGTTAAGATTAACGACAGCTCCAGTGTTAACCATCATAGATGGCAATCAGGATTTGAAAGTCTGGACAGATGCTTCTAGAGAAGGCCTTGGCGCAGTGTTAATGCAAAGAGGCCAAGTGATTGCTTATGCTAGCCGTCAACTGAAGCCGCACGAGAAAAACTATGTAACTTATGATCTTGATTTGTTGGCTATCGTATTCTCTTTGAAAATCTAGAGACACTATCTTCTAGGTGAGAAATTCGAACTGTATATAGACCATCAGTCGTTAAAGTATCTGTTCACTCAGAAAGACCTGAATCTGAGGCAACAACGTTGGCTAGAGTTCCTTGCAGCATATGATTTTGAGATTCTATACATTCCAGGGAAAGCCAATGTTGTGGCCGATGCGTTAAGCCGAAAGAATGAAATGATCGCCAGTTTTATCATTGCGACTTCGTTGATTGACAAGATATCGGCTCTCCAAAAAGACGACCAATTTATTAAAGGAATGAGTCAGCGAATTCGTGAAGGTAATGCTTCGGATTTCCAGCTCGATAGCGAAGGGATTCTGAGGTTAGAAGGACGAATTTGTGTTCCAGAAATTCCTGAACTCAGAAGAGATGTGCTTGATGAATGCCACAAATCTAAACTCAGTATCCATCCGGGTGTGAGTAAAATGTACAAGGATATCAAGCGAACATTCTAGTGGAAGTCGTTAAAAAGAGACATCTCGATATATGTTAGTCGATGCCCTACTTGCCAGCTAGTCAAAAGTGACCAACAGAAACTGGCTGGATTGTTGCAACCGCTGGACGTTCCAGGCTGGAAGTGGGAACATATTTCCATGGACTTCATAGATGGTTTTCCCAGAACCAAAAAATGAAATGACAGTGTTTGGGTGATCGTAGATCGCTTCACGAAGACCGCCCATTTCATACCTGTCAGATCAAACAGAACTGCTCAGAGTCTGGCGCAGATTTACTTCAAGGAAATTGTTAGACTGCATGGAGTGCCGCTCAGTATAGTCAGTGATAGAGATACATTATTTACTAGCAAATTCTGGGAGGCATTTCAAGTAGAGCTGGGAACAAAGCTGAACCTAAGCACCGCCTATCATCCTCAGACAGATGGCCAGACTGAGAGGGTGAATTGTATATTGGAAGATCTATTGCTGGCTTGTGTTCTAGATTTCAGCGGATCATGGGAAGACCATCTGCATTTGGCTGAATTCTCTTATAACAACAGCCACCAGGCGAGCCTGACAATGTCACCATTCGAAGCGTTGTATGGTAGACCGTGCTGATCCCCTGCTTATTGGGTCGAACCCGGTAATAGACTTGTATTGGGGCCAGATATGATCAGAGAAGCTGCCGACAAAGTCGATTTCATTAAGAAGCGATTACTCGCCGCTCAAAGACGACAGAAGAGCTATGCCGATAGGAGAAGAAGAGATATATCATTTGCTGTTGGCGACTATGTATATTTAGAAGTATCGCCGATGAGAGGAGTTATCCGGTTTGGTAAAACGGGGAAGTTGGCGCCCAAATTCATTGGTCTATTTCCTATTCTAGAACGGATCGGAACTCTCGCTTATAGGGTTAAACTGCCTGATTGGTTGCCTGGAGTTCATGATGTATTTCACATATCTCAACTTCAAAAGCACGTTCATGATCCAGACTTGATCGTGGAAGAAGCAGCTCAACAGGATATTGAAATTACTCCAGAATTGGCTGTGAGAAGGGAGCCGCTAAAGATTATCGGCAAAGAAACCAAAGAGATGAGGAACAAGAAGGTTCACTTTGTCAAAGTGCAATGGAGTGGGGACCCGCGAGATTGTACTTGGGAAACTGAGGAGAGCATTCAGAAAGCCTATCCTAGATGCCGAGTGGATATATCTGATTGACTCCGGTGCAAGGTACATTTACCATACTTTGCATTACCAATTAGTTCTCTACTTTGTTGTTATTTTCTTTCCATGGATGTGCACTTTTAATTCTATAGTCTGCTTAATTTAAAAAGAATGTATGAATTAATTTATATGATTTTGAAAAGTTAAAAACAATTTGATTGTTGTTTGTGTTGTGTGATAGCAGATTTGATTAATTAAAATCATTAAAACGATAGTTAATTAATTAATCAATAAGAGAATAATGGTAGAATTGATTCATTTAAATCACACATTGAACTGATTAGAAAATAGATAGAAATATATACATGTGCATTATATATGTTTGAAGAGGTAAATGGATAGCTGTTGAGTAAAGATTTTTTTTGCGTGCCCGACAAATAGGTAAACCTTAATGAGTTGGATGCGAAATATTATTATATCAACTCCTGTGAATGCCATTGGATGCGGAGTGCTGGTTATTCTGTATGTAATAATAAATGTCGCCATAGGATAGTAACAATTAATTTTGAACTACATTACATGGCATACTTATGAAGATAGGCATACTTCATCATATACCACATAAGCATTTGGAGCTTGTGTGACGAGGTGGAAGATTTACCATACGAGCGAGAGGCTTGTATGGCGATGACTATATTTTACAGGTAGAACTGAGGACTGATATGGACTATTTAAATTATAACGATAAAAGTGCCAGATTAATAAAAACCCCACACAGGTCTGGAGTTGACTATAATCACGTCTCTCTAGTCATTAGATTCGGCACATGGACTATTTATTTCCCACACGGGACGAGGTGACGAGGATTTATCCTCTGGAGCAATTAAAATACACACTCCCTCAGGCTTTGACAGGGTGACGAGAATTTATTCTCAGGAGTTATTATCTATACACGCTCCCCTGTAAACACCAGAATATATCACTATAAATATGTGTATGCTTTATAGGATTTATTGGGTACCTAATACGGCCCAATAAATTTCCAAACCTCTCCCCGTACAAAGGAGGTTATGGCGAAATTTTTCGAAAATTCCGGGTGTTAGCCAAATTTTTGAAGAATTTGAAAATTCTCAGAAACTGAAAAGTTGGAGAATGGAAGCTAGATTGAACGTAGAGTTGATTAATCAAACAACTTTCGACTTTGTCCTCTTTCGGGGACGAAAAGTTTTAAGTGAGGGAGATTGTAACGACCCGGAAAATCCGAACCAATTTAAATTTTTTAAATTGGCTAAAATAGTAGATTTTAAATATTTAAAATAAATATTTTAAATAATAGTAATGAAAAGTGAGTTTGAATCGACGTTTGAAAACGAATATAATTAATTCTAATTATAAACAAGGCCAGAAATGGCGCGGTAGTTTCAAATTTTGAATTCAAACTTTGACTGATTGTACCGGGTGCAAAACAAAACGGATTTGAGTGAAACCAAAAATATTTAAATCTGTTAGTGAATACCTTTCTAATGAATCTGAAAAATCAAAGTTTCATAGCGGAAAGCAAAAGTTATGGCCAAATGAATTTTCAGAAAGGTCGCTATGGAATTTATATAGCCCGTGAAATTGGCCATTTTGCAAACGACCTCGGAATTCGACGAAACCACTTTTGTTGGATCCGGGATGTGAAGTTATTACTAGGTTTCAAATTTCATAATTTTTGAAGCTAGTATATGAGCATGGCAAAGGAAAACGTGTTTTGGTCAATTATAGTTAAATTGGATCGACCAGAAATGGGCCTTTTTGCAAACGGTCTCAGAATTGGACGAAACTAGTTTTGTTGGGACCGTGTCGTCAAAACATAGCTAGATTTATTTTTCTGGAATTTTTCGAATTAGTTTGTGGCCCTGGCTAATTGAAATGTACGTTCAAATCAAATACTGAATGTTTTATATTTTAATTTGAAGGAAAACTGACTGAAACAGTCGAATGGGCCTACGAAACATATCCCATTGTGTTTGGAATGGGGGTAAAATGCTAGGGGCGATAGTCGTTGGGTTTGAATTGGTGTTCGTGTGGGACAAGGTGTATTTTGGAGATTTTAAAAATTATAAAATAAAATAAAAAATCCCATTGGTCCACACTATTTCTCTTTCCCCGTCGTCACGCCCAAGCCCCAGTATTGAACGGCGGCTCCTTTTCACGACTTCTCTCCTGCGTATCTCCAAATACACGCAATAAAATCGAATGCTCATGTTGGGGATTTTATAGAGAATCGCAAGACCTTCAAATCCACATAAATTTCAGAAATATCGTTAAGTATACGAAGAGATCCAGACCCTCAAAGTTTGGCCGTTCAAAGACTCGCCGGAGCTACCTGCAGCCGTCGAGCTCGACGAAACCCCCGTCCCCTTGTGCGCCTCTCCTCCTTCTTCCTCGTGGTGAAGGCCGATCGACGAATCACTGCATGGATCTCGTGAAAATTCAAAACCTAGTTTTGAACAAAACTGAAGGTATACGGCTTGTTATTTTTAAAACTAATTTCCAAATTTAAAAGCGTAGCGAACTTCTAAAAATCATATCTTTTTGCTATATTGTCGAAATCCAGTGAAACAAGAGACAGTGGACCCGTGTGGACGTCTTCTACCTTTTAGAAGAGACCGCATATTTTTCTGGGCCTTCTGCTATTTTTGGTGGAGTGGAACCCAATGTGAGATTACTAATTTATAAATGATATGGAAAACGACGATGTATAAATTGTATAGTCGATGTATGAGTTAAATAAGCGTTGTACACCTCATGTATAAGCGTTGTATAAGATGTACGTTCGATGTACAAGTTATATATGCGTTGTAAAAATTATATATGTGTTGAAATAGAAATGAAATGCTATATATAAATATATATATATGTATATATATATACGCCCCTCGTCCACAAGCCATGGACGATATTTAATGGTTGTGATTGCTGTGAAAATTGATTGATAGCGAATGGTTGATTGGAATTGTTTGTGGTTGATATTGATTGATTGTGGTTGAAAAATACCCGTTTGTGGTTGAGAAATATTTGGTTGAAACCACATAGGATTAGTTTGCTGAAATGAAAAAAAATATACATGCCGCCTGCGTGCGAACAAAATGCATGAATATCTATTGTCAAAAACTGCGAGGTTTTAAGGTAGAGCGAGGAGCCGTACTAGGGACGGTCCCGGTTTTAACTACCCTGTCGTTATGCTGCCGAAATTTTGAATAATATTCATGTATTAGAATTATTTTCCTGTGTTGAAACTATATTCGTCTGTTGAATAGAAAACCTTCATGTGTTGAATAGAAATTCATTCGTTGAATCATATTCATGTGTTGAAAGGTATTCGTGTTTTAAATAAAATGTTTTTAACAATAAAAATCACATTTTAAATCTATATATACAAACTATAGAAAACCTTCATGCGTTGAATTGAAATTCATTCGTTGAATAGAATTCATGTGTTGAATGGTATTCGTGTTTTTAAATATAAAAATCACCTTTTTAATCTATATATATAAACTATAGAAAACCTTCATGTGTTGAATTGAAATTCATTCGTTGAATAGAATTCATGTGTTGAATGGTATTCGTGTTTTTAAATATAAAAATCACCTTTTTATCTATTTATATAAACTATAGGAAACCTTCATGTGTTGAATCGATATTCATTCGTTGAATTGAAATTCATGTGTTGAATGGTATTCGTATTTTGAAAGAAATTGTTTTACAATAAAAATCCTATTTTTATCATCGATATGAGCTATATAAAATAATCTTGTTTTGAAATAAATTGTTTTATAATACAAATCCTATTTTTATCATCGATATGAACTATATAAAATAGTCGAGTTTTGAAATAAATTGTTTTACATTAAAAATCACATTTTTATTATATACATGAATTGTTAAAAATAGTGAAGTGTTGAAATAGAAGACAGTTAGATAAAAATATAATTTTTATCAAATGTATAAAAAGAATATAGTTTTGAAATCGAAGAATCGATATATATATAAATAGAATTGAAATATATCGAATAACGAAGTTGCAGTTTGTATTTTGAAACCGTGATTTCAAACGATTAGTTTGGGAGATCCGACCATCGGATTTTCCCGAAACCGCAACCGTTGGGTTCGCTTTGGAAATATCTTTCCAACGACACCAACTTTGTAAAAATCCAACGGTTGGATTGTCTGGAATGTTTAATTCAAATCTGAAGAAAAACAGCGCCAGAATTGATTATATTTTTTATATATATATATAAATATAGTTATATTTAATTGAATAACGACGCTGCAGTTCGTATTTTGAAATCGAAACTTCAAACGATTATACCGGGAGATCCGACCGTCGAATTTTCCCGAAACTAGAACCGTTGGATTCGTTTTGAAAAGATCTTTCTAATGATGTAAATTTTGTGAAGATCCAATGGTTAGATTTTCAGATATGTGTAAATCAAATATGAATAAAAACAACGCCACGACCGCTTTATGACCCGAAGCGTAGTTTTGAATAAATTGGCAATTTTAAAATAAATAAAAATAGCGATAAATCGTTATAAAATATTATAAACGACATGGATGTGAAATTTAGAAACTAGCTGAAGGTTGGCTAAGTCGAATGGTTTCCTGGGTGTTGATCTGATGTTGGTTTCGGCCTTCGGGGTTAATATTTGGGAAATTGTTCTCTTACTGATTGACGGTTAGTGACTAATGAATTGAAATGATGCGTATGTATGTTTGTGTTGCACTTGTTTATTATATACGCGAGTTGCTCAGAAAGACCGGGTTTATCCCATTCTGAATAACTGAATCGGCGATAAGAAGTCGAAGATGAAGACGGGGGTTGAAGACCGATCTTCACCTCGTTTGGATGGTAACTGATGTCCTGATTGGGAGACATCCTGAAATATGGATAATGAGTGGTGATCGTCCATACGTACGTGGGGATCGATGAATATGTGAGGTATTTAGTGCCTCCGGTTTCTTTCAGACCCAGAACGGTCTTGCAAATGGACTGTGTGTCTGACATTGGAATTCATTCTGTGCGATTGATAACCATCAGTTGTATGGTGTGAATTGCCGGTGTGGCACGCTAAGATGCAGTGAACAGGGCTTCTGTTGAAAAGCAAAGTCTTGTGATTGATGATCAAAGCACCGCCTGTGTGGCGTAGCTTTGTGTATAACGTGAATTCGCGAGCCTCACACCCCGGTATGAACTAGAAACGGGAGAGGACATCAGGGAGGGCCTGCGTTTCTTTCTAGCTAGGAGTTGTGTCGGTGTTTTTACACGGCCTGACATTTTACTTATGTGGTTGTTGCTGTTGCGAGGCACCTCGGATATACCGGTGACTATGTGAAGCCCACGGAGCCATTCGTTGGCTCATTTACGCCCCATAGGGCGGGGAAACGCAGTGTTCAGGCATAATAATCCACATCGGTGGACCGGCCCTGACGATCCAAGGGGCAGTTGCGGCTGTTCCTGCGGGGCGGGCTAGAGCATCTCGAAGTCGGTAAGGACTATCTTTTGCCTTGGTTCGTGACGGAAATCCAATTTCCAAATACGTGACCGTGCGGTTTTTATTGTATACCTACATATGGCGACATAGTGGCATGGGACGCTCATGTCGTCTATGATTGATAGTTATGATTCAAAATTGTTTTTGAAACATATAAACACTAGTAGTAATATCAAATGCTTTTGTTTTATTCGTATCAAGCATATTTTGGCCATTATAAGGTAAAACTCTATCCTCCAGTTTGCGTTGCATTGTGTGATGGGAACTGAGTCTTATAATGGCTTCATTTTTATAAAAAGCATTGCGATGTTTAAAAGAAAGATTTGTTTTTAAAGCACTGGCAATCCAATGGAGTAAACCCGTTCCACGAAAGTGGCGTGGCCCCGTGATTAGCCATATTATTAATGTGTAGAGTAGATTTCTCATACCAGTCCCATGACTGACTCGTAGTTTGTTTCACTTTCAAACTCGGGTGCCCCTTTTTCTATACGGGCAGCCTTGTATTCAGGTTTAGCTGGTTCTTTCTAGATTGCTGGAGCTGAAGATGGATTCTATTATTTATCTCTTTTTATGCTGTTCAGCTCCTATTGTACATATTATGTTTGTTTTCCGCTGTAGACATTTATGTATAGCTGAACTGTATTTGTACTAAGTATGATCCCGTATACTGTGTAACTCAGATGATTACGTTTATCCAGTATTCTATTGTGCATTATCTGGTGTATTTATTTATTTCTGTTCTGCTATTATCTATTTCTGTGTTATATTCCGAAGATTACCCTTGCCGCCGTCAGTACGGGGTTTGGGGTCGTCACACAATAACACTATCAGAGTACAATACTTACACACAACGAAAATAACAATAGCTATATAGTCCTAAAGCCTCCTGCTTCAAGCTCCTCCAAGTATATCTGTAAAGACCTGAACAACTTGACTGCCATACAAATTTAGGCACCCAAGAGTTTAGGGAAAACAAAACAAAATAAACTCTGGGTCAGTCACGGGACTGGTGTGAGTAAACTCAAGTCATTGGTTTAACTTTTCTAAAATTCTTTTCAAAAGAAAAGATAATCGTAAGACCGATCCACACATAAACACGGACAGTTTTTACAACCCAAAACAGTTTTGGAATTCAATACTTTTCTGATATTATAATAATGTCTAATCACAAGTAATTATCAATCTAGCAGAACGCTTGCATCTCACGTTCCACATATATAGCATACAAACAAAACCGCGGGCACTTATTGGAGATTGGATTCCAACTATGACAAGGTATGGGACCACCTGCCGATAGTGTATCTCTAGAGACGAATACATTGGGTTCAACAAGAACATCTTGCAACCCGGCCCACACATGACCGACCACTCATTTCGCTTGAGTGTATCGAATGTATGTCACCAACGGTTGGGAGCTACCCCCGTCTTCCCGAAAAGGGACAGCATCAAACGCAGATAAAGAATGAAATGGATTTTCTCAAGATAGGTGATATACACCCTAATGGGAGCGACCCACTTAGCCATGCTGCCTGTCCGATTTCTGTCATTTCCCGTTTGATGAGGCTTGAGGTTAAAATGTATCTTTTGGAATATCTGACCAATATTTACTTTGAATGCCACATCGTCATACCTGCCAAATCATAAATTGATTTCCCCAAAAACACCACGGGTATAAAGCTAAGAGAAACGAATTTCTCTGCCACCAAACGTAAGTACATTTGAAGAGATCAAATTACGCGATCTATTAGATATACTCTGTCAGACATTCGTCTGTTCACGTTTGTCCTGGGACTGGACAAACCGAAGGCACTATTCTGTAAATAGGATAGCCCTTGCATAACTCCATCTTCAATGATTTTCATCATATTTGATCGCAACGCTAACGTCCATACAGAGTGGTTTTCAGATAATATATCTAATCCCGGTCTCTCTGTATTGACGACGATAAAATGGTCAAAACTTCGATAGTCGGTGATTTAACTATCAAAGAAAAACAGGTGTGCAACCAACGATCTTATTTCCAAATGGAAATTCTATCAATCAAACATCATTGAACATTTATTTCTTTGTATTAAATTATCTTTAATTTAGCCTCTTTCCCATCTCTCTCTCTCTATATATATATATTTATATTCGTAAATTTCTTATTTTCTAAATTTAGAAAATATACTTTATAAATCATTGGAACATTTCAATATTTACTTCCATTCCTTATCCTCTATCAGAAAACATTTCTGATCCTTATTTGGAAAATAATTCCAACTCTCTCATTTGATTTAAACAGATGTTTAAATAAACATCACTAAGCTAATTCAAACCATTGCACTCATTAGCTCAATTGACTTAATCAATCCTCACTATCGAACCTTATCTATTCCTTAGTTAAAACTGAAGCCAATCAAGTTGGTGTATAATTACCTCTCAGACCTTAACTGAACAACATTTCTAACCTCAAAATAGACAAAGTTCACCCTTTTAAATCTTTAACAACTTCCTTATGAAACCCTCAGATTCTATTTACAAATCCCTTCTTTTTATAGAAATCATTTGTTTTTAACGGTAGTGTTATAATCCCATGCTTTCGGAATATTTTTAACTTAAATATATCTTTTATATCTTAATTTGGATAAATAAACAAACAACTAATTTATTAACAAATAAGTAAACTTGATTGAAACAGAAAGTATACATTACTGTTGAGACATGATTTTGATCGATGACAACATATAAAGGTGCAATGAAGATCATTTCATAGAGCTAAGGTTTTTTTTACTTTGAGTCGTGTTAGAAATATGTTAAAATCTATCCTCAAAGTATAACACGAATGCACAAAACTTCATTGCTGAAATCTGTATATTTGAGGAATTGAAAAGTCACAGAAAAAGCCCAAACGGTCCAGGCTCCGACCGGGAAAGAGTGCAGAGTGATATAGACTATGGACCGCGGTGCTCCGATCCATAGCCAGAAAACGGTCGACTGCCCAAAAAAGGACCGGTCGACTGGTTTTACTGTGTTTGCATATAACGACTATTTTTTTGATTCTTTAAATTTCCAGAAACTTAACCAGTCGACCGGTGATTTTCAACTAGTCGACCGGCTCCGAACAGTAATGTAACAACCCGTAAAATCTGGGCCAGTTTAAAATTTTTATTTTGGCAATTTTGGCGAATTTTGAATATTTAAAATGAATTATTTTAAATAATATCAACGGAAAATTTATTTTGAATATAATTCGAACGTATATATTATATACGTCGTCGTTAGAATATAAATATTTATATATAATTATAAATAGAATTGAAAATGGCGCGGTAGTTCGATAATTCGATTTCAAACTTCAATTGAATGTACCGGGTGCAAAACAATCCGGATTTTAGTGAAACCAAAAATAATGGAATCTAATAGTGAATATCTTTCCAACGAATCCGAAAAATCAAGATTTCATATCGGGAATCAAAAGATATGTCCAGTTGAAAATCAGAAATAGTCGCTGTGGAATTTATATATATTTTTATATATATAAGGCCCTTAAAAATAGCAATTTTGCAAACGACCTCGGATTTCGACGAAACCAGTTTTGTTGGATCCGTGATGTAATGTTATTGCTAGATTCCAAATTTCATAATTTTTCGAATCAATATGTGAGCGTGGCATAGGAAAACGTGTTTTGACCATTTCAGTTGATTTTAATCGACTTGAAATTGGCCATTTTTCTAACGGTCTCAGAATTCGGCGAAACTAGTTTTGTTAGGACCGTATCGTCAATACGAAGCTAGAAAATATTTTTCAGGAATTTTTCTAGATAGTATGTGACCCCGGTAATTTGAAATGTACGTTTAAAATTCAATATAAAGATTTATGTTTTTAAATCCAACGGAAACTGATTCAAACAGTCGAATTGACCTACGATACATATCCCATTGTGTTCGGAATGGGGGTATTTGGCTATGGGCGACAGTCGTTGGGTTTGAACTGGAGTTCGTATGAAAGAGAGAGTATTTTCCGAATAAAATAAATTAAATAATTAAATATAAAACTTGGCCCAATTAGAATGCTTCTTCATTAATGCGTTGACCACGCTCTTCAACCAGGAACCCGATTATGCCAGGACCGAACGACGCACGAAGCTTCCACCTTCTCTCTTCTTTTCCTCACTCAATCCTCCAAGAAATCGAGCGCACTTTTGTGGGTTTTGAAGAGCTCCCTCCTAGCTTCACATCCGTACTAGTCTCGTCCACCATCGTTGAGAGTCCTGCTCGAATCGAGCTCGTCATGATCCGACCTTCAGGTCGCCGCCGGCCATGATTCAGGCCATCGCAGGAGGCGTAACCACCAGGCGTGAGAAGCCCTCGCAGCCCTCTTCGACGTCGCGCAGGTGGATCTTCGTCTCGTGCCTTGGTTTGCGCACAAACTGGAAACCTAGTTTTGAGCAGTATAGTGAGGTAACGGCTATGTAATTTTTAAAACTGTTTTTATTTTAAAGTTTAAAACTAATTTCGATTTTTATTTTAAAAACTGATCTGTAAAGAAAATAAAAACTGACTTTTTAAGATTTAAAAACTGATTTTTAAAGCAATTTAAAACTGATTTTTTTTAGTATATAAAACTGATTTTTATAAGTAGAAATTATAGATTTTTAGCATTTTAAAGTTAAGTTTTTATTAATAAAAAGGTTTGATTTTTTATTGGTTAAAAAGATTAGATTTTTCTTTTCTCTTAAAGCTTTGATTTTTAATCATGAAAACATGATTTTTATTCGAAGGAATTTTGAATTCGTAGGAGGTAGAAAAAGTTTAGAATTTTTTTTGTAGGAAAAATAAGATTTTTGATGAGATAAAAATTAGATTTTTGACGAGATAAAAATTAGATCTTAGCGGTTTAAAAATATAATCTTTATATATGGAATAACAATAGAAAAAAAATTCGATTTTTATATATTGAACTTTGAAATAAAAATTCGATTTCTATATATGGAACTTTGAAATAAAAGTTCGATTTTTATATATTGAATAACATAGTAAAAATGTGATTTTTACATATGTAGTGGCTATGGGCAACGAAGACGACGAAGATGCGATAGCGATGAAGATTTCTATCAATGAAGTGCCGTGGAGCTAGGATAGCTATATGTGAGAATTTCTCACCTTTCAATTTCTTTTCTAATTATATATATATACTAGGATGCAGACGGTGCTTAGTAGCACCCGACACAATCGTCCACAGACCATGGACTTGTTTGTTTGGTTGCATAGATTAGTTGAATTATTTGGTTGAATTGAATTGTTTGGTGAGATGAAATTGATTTGATTGATGTGTGAATGGCGTGGGCCTTCACTAGACCGGGGATAAGGCTAGGCCTTGTCCCGTTTCTAGTATCGTGCCGTTATGCCGCCGAAATTTTCTAAAATATGTTAGAAAAATAAAAATGTCATTTATTGAATAAATGAACTGAAAAGAAAATTCATGTGTTGGAATAAATATTTTATCGTTAAAAATATAGTTTTTAACGTGAATGTGAATAAAATAAAATATTCATTTACAAACCAGACGGTTTGTTTATGTACACTGATTTGACTGATATGGATTGGGACGATAAATTTTACACATCGCCCAACTGCACGAATAAAATCTGTGTTTGATTGTTTGAAACCCCACACGGGTGTTGGGATGAAATTTGAAGTTCACTCATCCTGATTGATTAAATATGTCGATCGATTGATGGACAGGCTGTTATAAGCGTTAGATATCTATATTTGATGCTTATACAGTGTAGTGCACTTTGGTTGATGGTTGATTATTTTTCAAGGCTATTATACATGTGTTGTATGAAAATCCATATAATTAACTTTATATGGTAATTGATTGGGCCTCATTCCAGTTTTAAAATAGAAATATTTAAAATAGAAATATTCGAAATGGAATATTTGAAAATGTCAATATATGAAGCCGTGTTGATTAGAGTGACGCCATTTTGACGTGAACGATATTTATATCGATTTTATTCATTTTAAAATGAATATTAAAAAGTAATTTTGAAATCAAATAATTCAAAGTGAATTGAATTGAAAACGAATTCAAAGTGAATTGAATTGAAAGTGATTTCGAAATGAATTGAATTGAAAGCGAATTCAAAGTGAATTGAATTGAAAGTGATTTCGAAATGAATTGAATTGAAAACGAATTCAAAGTGAATTGAATTGAAAGTGATTTCGAAATGAATTGAATTGAAAACGATTTCGAAATGAATTGAATTGAAAACGAATTCAAAATGAATTGAAGGCAAATTGAAATTTGAATTGAATAGAAATGAATTTTAAAACGAATTTATAGAGAAGAATTCAATTTTGCTTTGAATTGAGATGGAAGTTGAAATAGATTTTGAAACGAATTTTAAAACTATTTATATAATTCGTTTTAAATAGAAATCGACGAAGTATATATTATATATATTATATATATAATATAATGGCCTGAATAGAACGCGCCGCGCCGCGGCAGTTCGTGAATTTCGACCATTTATTTCAAACGGACATTACGGGAGATCCGACCGTCGGATTCTCCTAAAACCGGAACCGTTGGGTTCGTATCGAAAAGAGCTTTCTAACGAATGTTAGAAATTTGAAATCTAACGGTTGGATTAGGAGATACGTCCAAATCAAATTTGAAAAAGGTCGCTATAAGTGCAGTTCGATGGCCATTGATGGAAATCGACTGTACGGGCCTTGATAAAATTATTAAAAATAGTAATAATTTGTGTAAAATCATAAGAAATGATTTGTGAAGATTTGGGATGAAAAACTCCATATTTGAAAAGATAAAAATAGATTTTTATCGAAATGAACTAGTTTTGAACTAGAATTATAATTCTATTTATTTTTAAATAAATAAATTGAATTTGAAAAGGGTTTTGAAAATAACCAGAATATCCAATGATTGCATTGGAGTGGAATTGAATCGAAATTGTCTTCGGAATATTTCGATGTTGGAATTCGTGATTATACAAGTGTTGTTATGGAAATTTGAAAGATATATATTTATATCGTTATTTCCAATACGACATTTGTTAGTCGTAGAATTCGATATTGAATATAAGCCGATATATTTTCTATTCAGAGCCTTGTATTGAATATCGAATGTGATTTGGGTTTGTCGTGAATGGTGTTTTCACTAACACTGTTCTTGAACCCAGTTGAGAAAGGATTAAATCTTTTTATTTAGATTTAATGAAGTGTACCAATTAAATAATATTTAATTGGAATTGAATTGATATTGATTTTTGGGTTTATCGTGAACAGTGTTTTAAATAACACTTGTTCTTTAACCCGATAATTAATGAATGTGATTTGGGTTTGTCGTGAATGGTGTTTTCACTAACACTGTTCTTGAACCCAGTTGAGAAAGGATTAAATCTTTTTATTTAGATTTAATGAAGTGTACCAATTAAATAATATTTAATTGGAATTGAATTGATATTGATTTTTGGGTTTATCGTGAACAGTGTTTTAAATAACACTTGTTCTTTAACCCGATAATTAATGAATGTGATTTGGGTTTGTCGTGAATGGTGTTTTCACTAACACTGTTCTTGAACCCAGTTGAGAAAAGATTAAATCTTTTTATTTAGATATAATGAAGTGTACCAATTAAATAACATTTAATTGGAATTGAATCGATATTAATTTTTGGGTTTATCGTGAACAGTGTTTTAAATAACACTTGTTCTTTAACCCGATAATTAATGGAATGTGATTTTGGGTTTATCGTGAATCGTGTTTTAAATGACACTGATTCTTTAACCCAGATAATGATTAAAACTAAGTGGAGTTTTAATGAATCTTTAATTAGATTGAAAAGATCGAGAATGGAGTATCACCAGTTTTGCTCCAGACGATTGTTAAATCTTTAATTAGATTTGAACGTGAAATTTAGAAACTAACTGTCGGTTAGCCAAGCAGAATGGTTTTCTGGATATTGATCTGATGTTGGTTTCGGCCTTCGGGGTTAATATTTGGGGAATTATTCTCTTGATTAATTTATGGTTAGTGACTGATGAATTGGAATGAGGCGTATGTTGTGTTTGTGTAACACTTTTATAATATATACGCGAGTTATTCAGAAAGACCGGGTTTATCCCATTCTGAATAACTGATTCGACGTGGTGTCGAAGATGAAGACGGTGGTCGAAGACCGGAAGTCTTCACGTCGTTTGGGTGATAACTGATGATCTTGATTGGGCTGTACACCCAAGAAGATGGAAACAGTTGGTGATCGTCCAGACGTACTTGGAGATCGATGGATATGCGGGGTACTAGGTGCCTCCGGTTTCGTTCAGACCCAGAACGGACTTGTAAATGGACTGTGTGTCTGACATTGGATTTTAGTCCGTGTGGTTGATCCCTATTAAATATATATCTGTTTGGCGGCAGAGAATTTATTCTCTTGCTTAACGCCCTTCTCTGAGACGTACGAGCTCAGGGGTTATATATTGATGGATATCAAACGCATGGAGTGAATTGCCTGTGTGGCATGCCTGAGTGGCAATTGATCGAGGCTTCTGTTGAAAAGCAAAGTCTTGTGGTGATGATCAAAGCACAGCCTGTGTGGCACAGCTTTGTGTAACGTGAATTCGCGAGCCTCGCACCCCGGTTGTGAACCAAAAACGGGAGACGGACGTCAGGGAGGGCATGCGTTTCTTTCTAGCTAGAAGTGGCGTCAGTGGTTTTACACACCCTGACGAGTTTGACTTATGTGGTTGTTGCTGTTGCGAGGCGCCTCGGTTATATCGGTTTCGGCCGAATGCATTCTGGTCGGCTGACGGACCAGACTTACACCCCATAGGGTGGGGAGACGTAGTGTTCAGGCATAATAATCCACATCGGTGGACCGGCCTTGAGGATCCAAGGCTTGCCTGCGCGCTTGCCTGAGGGGCGGGCTAGAGCGTCTCGAATCGGTTGAGGACTATCTTTTGCCTCGGTTCATAGACGGAAATCCAATTTCCAAATACGTGACATTTGCGGTTTTATTTGTAAACCTATATATGGCGACATGATATATGGTACCCATGCCGCCTATGATTGATACTTATGATTTGAAGTTGTTTTATACACTATGCACTTATTATAGTATCTAATGATTTCTTTTAAACGTATCAAGCATTCTTTGGCTGTTATAAGGGAAAACCCTATCCTCGACTGCGTTGCATTGTGTGATGGGACCTGGGTCTTATAACAGCTTCATTTTTCCTTATTTAGCATTGCGCTGTTGTTTTATGCACTGGTATTCTTGGGAGGAAACCCGTTCCGTGTTATACGGCGTGGTCCCTTGATTTACCGAACATTTAAAATAAAGATAACTGTTTTAGTTCTCACACCAGTCACATGACTGACCTGGAGTTTATTGTTTTAACCTAAACTCTGGGTGCCCTTATTTTTGACACGGGCAGCTAGTAGTTTTGGTTTTGCAGATTTATATTCACAGGATCCTGGTTTACAGCTGGAACGATATCCGGAAAGCTTTGTATCCGTATATCTTCTTCTAGTTGTGTATTGTATTATTTTCCGCTGCTATGTATTTAAATGTAATTTGAATCTCTGATATTTCTGTGTAATATTCTTTTATACTTCTTGTAATCTGATGCATTGTTGTAATATACAATGAAATGTTCTTCTGTATGCGTTCTGCTGTGGCTTGTTCTCAAACTATCCGACGCTTTCCTTTACGGGGAAGTTGCGGGTCTTTACAGTTGGTATCAGAGCTTTGGTTTGCAAAGCAGAGAATAAGACACATTAGAACCTTACGAAAGAATTCATCAGATATTGGATTAGTAATATCCAATTAGAATGACTCGTTAGAGATAGGATCAGTAGTATCCTAGAACGGGTGTGAAGAGTATATTTTTCAAATTGAAAACCAATTTTGTTTTGAAAATATAAATCAACTATTCGTATTTGATTATTTATTTTGAAATTGAATTGGGCAATCCAGTATATAAAGATTTTGCATATATGTCTTGCAAACGTGTGTTCGAAGTTTTAATATATTGGGTAGATATAGAATCCCCCTAGTGCCCGGGAATAATTCTGGTGATGGGGCACTGTCGCCAGTATTTATATTCGAGTGTCGAAGATGTGATATTTATATATTTCCATTAGACTGGTGTGAGAACCGAAATTAGATAGGGCCTATTGTTGTGATTTGGCATCAAAAATCTGATTTTTGTATATATATCAAATTACGAATTTGAGACTCTAATTCACTAATTGATTGATGTTTGTGTTGTTTGTTTATTTGTTTGCTAATTTTGAACCATTTAGCCTATTTGAATCAAATATTGAATTATATTGAAAATTGGTTGCATTTGCTTGCATATACATATATATCATTGAACAGGTCATAGCAAGGAGGCTAGAGCAGAGAATAAAATTTGTTTGCCCGACAAATAGGTACATGTTTATTACATAATTTCCTGTTTTGTTTGGGTGATGATGATTTTGTGAGCCTATTGGCTAGCCGCTTGGCTTTTTCTTTTTCTTTTTGAGATCTGAAGGACCGGGGAAGCTATTTGAAATTCCCCGATGCTCCCGGTGCAGGGGAGGTTATGGCGAAATTTTTTAAAAATTTAGGGTGTTAGCCAAATTTTTGAAATTTTGAAAATTCTCAGAAACTTAAAGGTTAGAGAATGGAAGCCGGATCGAACGTAGAGTTGATTAATCAAACCACTTTCGACTTTGTTCCTTTTCGGGGACGAAAAGTTTTAAGTGGGGGAGATTGTAACAACCCGTAAAATCTGGGCCAGTTTAAAATTTTTATTTTGGCAATTTTGGCGAATTTTGAATATTTAAAATGAATTATTTTAAATAATATCAACGGAAAATTTATTTTGAATATAATTCGAACGTATATATTATATACGTCGTCGTTAGAATATAAATATTTATATATAATTATAAATAGAATTGAAAATGGCGCGGTAGTTCGATAATTCGATTTCAAACTTCAATTGAATGTACCGGGTGCAAAACAATCCGGATTTTAGTGAAACCAAAAATAATGGAATCTAATAGTGAATATCTTTCCAACGAATCCGAAAAATCAAGATTTCATATCGGGAATCAAAAGATATGTCCAGTTGAAAATCAGAAATAGTCGCTGTGGAATTTATATATATTTTTATATATATAAGGCCCTTAAAAATAGCAATTTTGCAAACGACCTCGGATTTCGACGAAACCAGTTTTGTTGGATCCGTGATGTAATGTTATTGCTAGATTCCAAATTTCATAATTTTTCGAATCAATATGTGAGCGTGGCATAGGAAAACGTGTTTTGACCATTTCAGTTGATTTTAATCGACTTGAAATTGGCCATTTTTCTAACGGTCTCAGAATTCGGCGAAACTAGTTTTGTTAGGACCGTATCGTCAATACGAAGCTAGAAAATATTTTTCAGGAATTTTTCTAGATAGTATGTGACCCCGGTAATTTGAAATGTACGTTTAAAATTCAATATAAAGATTTATGTTTTTAAATCCAACGGAAACTGATTCAAACAGTCGAATTGACCTACGATACATATCCCATTGTGTTCGGAATGGGGGTATTTGGCTATGGGCGACAGTCGTTGGGTTTGAACTGGAGTTCGTATGAAAGAGAGAGTATTTTCCGAATAAAATAAATTAAATAATTAAATATAAAACTTGGCCCAATTAGAATGCTTCTTCATTAATGCGTTGACCACGCTCTTCAACCAGGAACCCGATTATGCCAGGACCGAACGACGCACGAAGCTTCCACCTTCTCTCTTCTTTTCCTCACTCAATCCTCCAAGAAATCGAGCGCACTTTTGTGGGTTTTGAAGAGCTCCCTCCTAGCTTCACATCCGTACTAGTCTCGTCCACCATCGTTGAGAGTCCTGCTCGAATCGAGCTCGTCATGATCCGACCTTCAGGTCGCCGCCGGCCATGATTCAGGCCATCGCAGGAGGCGTAACCACCAGGCGCGAGAAGCCCTCGCAGCCCTCTTCGACGTCGCGCAGGTGGATCTTCGTCTCGTGCCTTGGTTTGCGCACAAACTGGAAACCTAGTTTTGAGCAGTATAGTGAGGTAACGGCTATGTAATTTTTAAAACTGTTTTTATTTTAAAGTTTAAAACTAATTTCGATTTTTATTTTAAAAACTGATCTGTAAAGAAAATAAAAACTGACTTTTTAAGATTTAAAAACTGATTTTTAAAGCAATTTAAAACTGATTTTTTTTAGTATATAAAATTGATTTTTATAAGTAGAAATTATAGATTTTTAGCATTTTAAAGTTAAGTTTTTATTAATAAAAAGGTTTGATTTTTTATTGGTTAAAAAGATTAGATTTTTCTTTTCTCTTAAAGCTTTGATTTTTAATCATGAAAACATGATTTTTATTCGAAGGAATTTTGAATTCGTAGGAGGTAGAAAAAGTTTAGAATTTTTTTTGTAGGAAAAATAAGATTTTTGATGAGATAAAAATTAGATTTTTGACGAGATAAAAATTAGATCTTAGCGGTTTAAAAATATAATCTTTATATATGGAATAACAATAGAAAAAAAATTCGATTTTTATATATTGAACTTTGAAATAAAAATTCGATTTCTATATATGGAACTTTGAAATAAAAGTTCGATTTTTATATATTGAATAACATAGTAAAAATGTGATTTTTACATATGTAGTGGCTATGGGCAACGAAGACGACGAAGATGCGATAGCGATGAAGATTTCTATCAATGAAGTGCCGTGGAGCTAGGATAGCTATATGTGAGAATTTCTCACCTTTCAATTTCTTTTCTAATTATATATATATACTAGGATGCAGACGGTGCTTAGTAGCACCCGACACAATCGTCCACAGACCATGGACTTGTTTGTTTGGTTGCATAGATTAGTTGAATTATTTGGTTGAATTGAATTGTTTGGTGAGATGAAATTGATTTGATTGATGTGTGAATGGCGTGGGCCTTCACTAGACCGGGGATAAGGCTAGGCCTTGTCCCGTTTCTAGTATCGTGCCGTTATGCCGCCGAAATTTTCTAAAATATGTTAGAAAAATAAAAATGTCATTTATTGAATAAATGAACTGAAAAGAAAATTCATGTGTTGGAATAAATATTTTATCGTTAAAAATATAGTTTTTAACGTGAATGTGAATAAAATAAAATATTTATTTACAAACCAGACGGTTTGTTTATGTACACTGATTTGACTGATATGGATTGGGACGATAAATTTTACACATCGCCCAACTGCACGAATAAAATCTGTGTTTGATTGTTTGAAACCCCACACGGGTGTTGGGATGAAATTTGAAGTTCACTCATCCTAATTGATTAAATATGTCGATCGATTGATGGACAGGCTGTTATAAGCGTTAGATATCTATATTTGATGCTTATACAGTGTAGTGCACTTTGGTTGATGGTTGATTATTTTTCAAGGCTATTATACATGTGTTGTATGAAAATCCATATAATTAACTTTATATGGTAATTGATTGGGCCTCATTCCAGTTTTAAAATAGAAATATTTAAAATAGAAATATTCGAAATGGAATATTTGAAAATGTCAATATATGAAGCCGTGTTGATTAGAGTGACGCCATTTTGACGTGAACGATATTTATATCGATTTTATTCATTTTAAAATGAATATTAAAAAGTAATTTTGAAATCAAATAATTCAAAGTGAATTGAATTGAAAACGAATTCAAAGTGAATTGAATTGAAAGTGATTTCGAAATGAATTGAATTGAAAGCGAATTCAAAGTGAATTGAATTGAAAGTGATTTCGAAATGAATTGAATTGAAAACGAATTCAAAGTGAATTGAATTGAAAGTGATTTCGAAATGAATTGAATTGAAAACGATTTCGAAATGAATTGAATTGAAAACGAATTCAAAATGAATTGAAGGCAAATTGAAATTTGAATTGAATAGAAATGAATTTTAAAACGAATTTATAGAGAAGAATTCAATTTTGCTTTGAATTGAGATGGAAGTTGAAATAGATTTTGAAACGAATTTTAAAACTATTTATATAATTCGTTTTAAATAGAAATCGACGAAGTATATATTATATATATTATATATATAATATAATGGCCTGAATAGAACGCGCCGCGCCGCGGCAGTTCGTGAATTTCGACCATTTATTTCAAACGGACATTACGGGAGATCCGACCGTCGGATTCTCCTAAAACCGGAACCGTTGGGTTCATATCGAAAAGAGCTTTCTAACGAATGTTAGAAATTTGAAATCTAACGGTTGGATTAGGAGATACGTCCAAATCAAATTTGAAAAAGGTCGCTATAAGTGCAGTTCGATGGCCATTGATGGAAATCGACTGTACGGGCCTTGATAAAATTATTAAAAATAGTAATAATTTGTGTAAAATCATAAGAAATGATTTGTGAAGATTTGGGATGAAAAACTCCATATTTGAAAAGATAAAAATAGATTTTTATCGAAATGAACTAGTTTTGAACTAGAATTATAATTCTATTTATTTTTAAATAAATAAATTGAATTTGAAAAGGGTTTTGAAAATAACCAGAATATCCAATGATTGCATTGGAGTGGAATTGAATCGAAATTGTCTTCGGAATATTTCGATGTTGGAATTCGTGATTATACAAGTGTTGTTATGGAAATTTGAAAGATATATATTTATATCGTTATTTCCAATACGACATTTGTTAGTCGTAGAATTCGATATTGAATATAAGCCGATATATTTTCTATTCAGAGCCTTGTATTGAATATCGAATGTGATTTGGGTTTGTCGTGAATGGTGTTTTCACTAACACTGTTCTTGAACCCAGTTGAGAAAGGATTAAATCTTTTTATTTAGATTTAATGAAGTGTACCAATTAAATAATATTTAATTGGAATTGAATTGATATAGATTTTTGGGTTTATCGTGAACAGTGTTTTAAATAACACTTGTTCTTTAACCCGATAATTAATGAATGTGATTTGGGTTTGTCGTGAATGGTGTTTTCACTAACACTGTTCTTGAACCCAGTTGAGAAAGGATTAAATCTTTTTATTTAGATTTAATGAAGTGTACCAATTAAATAATATTTAATTGGAATTGAATTGATATTGATTTTTGGGTTTATCGTGAACAGTGTTTTAAATAACACTTGTTCTTTAACCCGATAATTAATGAATGTGATTTGGGTTTGTCGTGAATGGTGTTTTCACTAACACTGTTCTTGAACCCAGTTGAGAAAAGATTAAATCTTTTTATTTAGATTTAATGAAGTGTACCAATTAAATAACATTTAATTGGAATTGAATCGATATTAATTTTTGGGTTTATCGTGAACAGTGTTTTAAATAACACTTGTTCTTTAACCCGATAATTAATGGAATGTGATTTTGGGTTTATCGTGAATCGTGTTTTAAATGACACTGATTCTTTAACCCAGATAATGATTAAAACTAAGTGGAGTTTTAATGAATCTTTAATTAGATTGAAAAGATCGAGAATGGAGTATCACCAGTTTTGCTCCAGACGATAGTTAAATCTTTAATTAGATTTGAACGTGAAATTTAGAAACTAACTGTCGGTTAGCCAAGCAGAATGGTTTTCTGGATATTGATCTGATGTTGGTTTCGGCCTTCGGGGTTAATATTTGGGGAATTATTCTCTTGATTAATTTATGGTTAGTGACTGATGAATTGGAATGAGGCGTATGTTGTGTTTGTGTAACACTTTTATAATATATACGCGAGTTATTCAGAAAGACCGGGTTTATCCCATTCTGAATAACTGATTCGACGTGGTGTCGAAGATGAAGACGGTGGTCGAAGACCGGAAGTCTTCACGTCGTTTGGGTGATAACTGATGATCTTGATTGGGCTGTACACCCAAGAAGATGGAAACAGTTGGTGATCGTCCAGACGTACTTGGAGATCGATGGATATGCGGGGTACTAGGTGCCTCCGGTTTCGTTCAGACCCAGAACGGACTTGTAAATGGACTGTGTGTCTGACATTGGATTTTAGTCCGTGTGGTTGATCCCTATTAAATATATATCTGTTTGGCGGCAGAGAATTTATTCTCTTGCTTAACGCCCTTCTCTGAGACGTACGAGCTCAGGGGTTATATATTGATGGATATCAAACGCATGGAGTGAATTGCCTGTGTGGCAATTGATCGAGGCTTCTGTTGAAAAGCAAAGTCTTGTGGTGATGATCAAAGCACAGCCTGTGTGGCACAGCTTTGTGTAACGTGAATTCGCGAGCCTCGCACCCCGGTTGTGAACCAAAAACGGGAGACGGACGTCAGGGAGGGCATGCGTTTCTTTCTAGCTAGAAGTGGCGTCAGTGGTTTTACACACCCTGACGAGTTTGACTTATGTGGTTGTTGCTGTTGCGAGGCGCCTCGGTTATATCGGTTTCGGCCGAATGCATTCTGGTCGGCTGACGGACCAGACTTACACCCCATAGGGTGGGGAGACGTAGTGTTCAGGCATAATAATCCACATCGGTGGACCGGCCCTGAGGATCCAAGGCTTGCCTGCGCGCTTGCCTGAGGGGCGGGCTAGAGCGTCTCGAACGGTTGAGGACTATCTTTTGCCTCGGTTCATAGACGGAAATCCAATTTCCAAATACGTGACATTTGCGGTTTTATTTGTAAACCTATATATGGCGACATGATATATGGTACCCATGCCGCCTATGATTGATACTTATGATTTGAAGTTGTTTTATACACTATGCACTTATTATAGTATCAAATGATTTCTTTTAAACGTATCAAGCATTCTTTGGCTGTTATAAGGGAAAACCCTATCCTCGACTGCGTTGCATTGTGTGATGGGACCTGGGTCTTATAACAGCTTCATTTTTCCTTATTTAGCATTGCGCTGTTGTTTTATGCACTGGTATTCTTGGGAGGAAACCCGTTCCGTGTTATACGGCGTGGTCCCTTGATTTACCGAACATTTAAAATAAAGATAACTGTTTTAGTTCTCACACCAGTCACATGACTGACCTGGAGTTTATTGTTTTAACCTAAACTCTGGGTGCCCTTATTTTTGACACGGGCAGCTAGTAGTTTTGGTTTTGCAGATTTATATTCACAGGATCCTGGTTTACAGCTGGAACGATATCCGGAAAGCTTTGTATCCGTATATCTTCTTCTAGTTGTGTATTGTATTATTTTCCGCTGCTATGTATTTAAATGTAATTTGAATCTCTGATATTTCTGTGTAATATTCTTTTATACTTCTTGTAATCTGATGCATTGTTGTAATATACAATGAAATGTTCTTCTGTATGCGTTCTGCTGTGGCTTGTTCTCGAACTATCCGACGCTTTCCTTTACGGGGAAGTTGCGGGTCTTTACAAGTAAGCTTTTTTATGAAGGGTTGCTTCCATTCATCAAGAGTTTTCTCTTCAATTTTCAATGGAAACGGATGCAATCTTTTGTAGAAACTCTTCATGAAGGAATGCAACTATTCTACACTATAAATAGACTTGAAATCATACTTTCAAATCACTGATTCTTGTTCTAAATTCTAATCTTACTTTCTAAATATTCTTGCATTCTAAAAGCTCTCAAATATTTCAATTGCTTATTGAATCATTGAAATTATTTCATATCTCTTGATTCAATAAGTAATATACTTCCTTAAATCTACGCATTCAAAGTATATACTTGAGGATCAGATTATAGGAAGATTGTACTCATACTGTTGACTATGCGTGTTGAATCAAGAACACAAAGCAGAAGTCAAAACCATTGTATCAATTGAAGTCCTGTGTGTGATCAGGCAAGTGTTGAAGTTCTGTGTGTGATCAGGCAAGTGTTGAAGTCCTCGTGTTGTCAGAGGCGCGAAATCCCATTCGGCTGCTCGGGTGTTGTGAACATGTTCCTCCGGGTGAAGCGAGGTTGTTGATTAGTGAAAATCCAGAAAGAGGTCTAGGACTGGACGTAGGATGGTGCTCCGAACCAGTATAAAAAGCCCTGGTGTGATTTTTTTCCATTTTTACTGCATTTACTATACTACTGTTCTATGATTAGCTATTACATTATACTTGAATATTGTTCGTCATATTACACGATCCTTTGTGTACTATAGTATCACGTACACATACACTTTCAATTGGTATCAGAGCCTGGCGTTCTACAGATCGTAACAACATCGTAGAACAAATGGCTATAAAGAAATCTAGTTAGGGAATTAGAAAATGGAAGAGCAACAAAGCAGAATCAAGAGAGCAAGGAAGCAAATGTCTTATGGCCAAAGTCAGATCACAATCGGTATGTGTAGATTCATTATATAAAGATCTTTTGTTAGACCATGAAAAATTATTGAAACTCAATATAGTCGTTTTAGCTATGTCAAAAAATTACAAGCAAGAAAATTCCAAATTAAAAGAAGAAAACAATCGTTTGGTAAAACAAGCCAAATGTTTTGAAAATACCTTAGAAAAGCTTGTTTCTCAAAAAGATTCCCTTCAAAAAGAAATTGAGCGACCGGAAGATAAAAACAATGTTCTTTTAAAGGAAATCGATCTTTGCAAAATAGAAATAAATCATTAGAAGATTCTTTAAATAATTCTAGTTCTTTAATTTCGTCTCTTGAAAAAGAGAATGGAGCTCTAACTGAAAAGAATTTGGAATTATCTAAAGAATGTGAGAATTTAAAAGTTAATAATAATATTTTGCAAAAAGCAATCTCTGAATCAAAAGAAAATGTTGAAAAATTACAATCATCTTTATATAATTCAGAATCTCAAATTTGTTGTCTCGAAAATGAGAATAGAACTTTAAAAAGGAAGAATTCTGAATTAAATAAGGGTATTAATAGCAAAGTTTCTTTTGAAAATATCAATCGCGACTGTGGAATCAAATGTACAAATAAATTCGCGAAATTTAATAAAGGTCAAAATGATTTAAACATGATTTTATCTAGATCTCGACCTTTTACATGACAAAAGTGGTATAGGATATAATAATCATAGAAATAGTACTAGATATGCTTTTATGTACAATAAGAATATCACGGCTAGTACTAATGCATATCCAAAACCCAATTATTATAGAAATTCGAATACTTCTATGACTAGCGGTATTTATAATAAATATAGAGGTTCAAATAGGAATATCACTAGAGATTACTTAAGTATTTGGTTCCTGTAAGTTGGAAAAACAGAGAAAAATATATCGATGATTATTTTGAGTTGGTAATTAATAATGAAAATTTTATCTTTAAAGGTTCCATTAAACCCTCTTGGGTATGGTTACCTTCCATCTAACCCATGGACCCAAACAAAGCAAGTGGGTACCAAAACTATATATCTTATACTTTTTGCAGGTACACCACAATAAAGAGAAGGTTATTCGACATCTCTGAATATCGTTGAAAACTCAGCTTATCAAAAAAATCACATGATTCAATATCCCCTAAAGGTGCTATAATTATTTGTATTCTCTACTACTCTCGATTACTGTGCTTATTATTGTAACACCCCACCTCCGTTAAGGTCACTCACAAAGGGAATGCCTTAACTTTGGTGGAGCATTTTAGTAAACAGAACAGAAACTTACAAGACAGATAAAACAGTACTTGAAAATTTTTAACTTTATTACAGCGGAAACAGAAATTAATATGGTTACATCCTTTCAAATTTCAGAATTCAAGTACAAAATATCAGTCTTGTACAAAAGCCTTCAAAATGCATGGTTTAAAATCATAATCCCCATGGAACAGAAGCTATACAGAGCCAAGTCATACTTTAAGCACTTCAAGCAAAGAGAAATCCGGATCAAGCTAAAGTATTTCCCTCCTTGGATAACCTGGGGGGAAACGGAAGAAAGGAGGCGAAACAACAAGGGTCAGACAAAAAGTCTGGCAAGTCCAGTGACTTTCAGCATATGAACAGATAATAATAATATGATATGAACATAAAACTGGATGTGAGATAACTGTAACAGGTGTAGCAGATATAACAGAAAAACAGAATGATATAAACTATTGTTTTACACTTTTCTGCACTAATACTAGTATAGCAGAATTAGGTGTCACCCTAATGTCTAAATTGAAGCAGGAACGGGTACAGAATACTTTAACAGAAACAGAATGCTAATAATGGGCCTTTACTACCCGATCAGAAACAGACAGAAGCAGAAACAGATTTATCCCTACGGAAACAGAATGTAGAATTAGGTGTACACTAGTAATGGGCCTTTACCACCCGAACAGACGGTACCACACAGAAACAGACAGGTGTTACCACCCAACAGAAACAGACGGTACCAACAGAAACAGACAGAACTAAGCGTACCCTAAAACCCTACCCCAAGCGATCGGCTCCCTAATACATAAATATCCTGTGTCGGCCCCACAGTAGGGTGTATCACTCCCTAAAGTGACAACCAATTGGCACAGACCTATTTACAGATGTCACGGCGTCTTACATCCTTAGAGGCAGACCGGGATCCATGCATGCACATGACCCGGTTGGAACGCACCATCAACACCCCTCGCCATTATCAGAATGAACCACTTATAATTAGTTCAGTAAGCGTGCCCGGACCCTACCTACTGTTGGGTCAAAGTTTTGATACCAGAAAGGGTTACTGACTAATATGGGTCCCAAACAACAGATGACACAAGTAATTCCCCTCCTAACCTTGTGTCCCCAGACTAACAGATCTCAGATTAACTTGTTTACAAGTTCAGGCATACAGAATTCAGATTTACTAGCTCACAGATTAAGTTAACAAGTTTTCAGACTAACAGATCAGATGTACAGATTTTTCAGATTTTTCTAACTTTGTATTGGGCCTACAGATTCATGGACGGGTTTACTAACCTATTAATCCAGTTGGTTTAACCCTATTTTCCCCCAATACGTTTTAGACGTCATTCTTATCTTAGATTTGCATTAATTAATTATTAATGCCCAGACCTCTCACATTAGGTCGCTAGCTTGTGGCCGCTGGATGGTCCGGGCGGTTCCGGGCAGACTTCTGCCACAAGCCAGACCTAACCTCGTGTCTTAAGTAGGTTATGACTAACTTCTAACATTAGAACGTATTGTTTGCGGCCACTGGATGTGCCGGGCGGTTCCGGGCAGAATTACGCCGCAAACTCATTCTAACCTCGAGTTAGTCACGTTTATCTTTTGCGGCCAATTAATTAATAATTTACCATTTATGCACACGCCCAATATATATGCCAATTCAGATTATATCAATAACAGGATGATTATATCAACACAGCAGATAACAGATTTTAGCAGATAACAGATTTTATATGACTTAACGGATTTAACAGATTTAGCAACTTAGCAGATTTTGGCATATAACAGGTTAGGCATTTCAACCGACAAATTTAACAGATTAGGCATTTCAATCTAATTAGCAGTCTAGGCAATATAACAAAACTAGCAGTTTAGGCAACTTGGCAAATTAGCAGATTTAGCAAATTTAATATTTCTAAAGGTTCTATTTACATGCCTTGCCTAATCATAAATTGGCCTAAATTCATATGCCTACATAATTGTCATGATTCACAACATATACTCCATGTTTGCATAAGCGCAGAATATGGACATAATTTGCCATATAACATATGTTCCAATTTTTGTTAAACTAGCATTTTACAGCAGATTCACATATAAATTATACCAAATATAACCATTAATTTCAATGCATGCCATATATCCAAAAATCCCTATTTAGGTGTAATCACAATAATAGATATCCTAATTAATGTAAATCTTTACACCTAAGTTTCCATATCTTCTTCTTTTTAAGTCATGAATCATTATGCAAACTATACCCAACAATCTAAATCTTTAAATCATATCTTCTAAAAATCAGATCTTGACTTTTATATGCATTTTGTCCAAAGTCTCAAATCATATGTAATCTTACAGTGGTTCCTCTTCTTCTTTTATCATAGAATATGCATAGGTCTAAAACTAGTTTATAACATATGCTTATTTTTCTAATTAATTACAGATCTAAATAACATATGTTCATTTCTCTAATTAGTTACAGATCTAGATTACAACGTACACTATGCATACAACATATATAAATTATATGTTTACAGTCAAATTCATGCATCCAATCCCAAGTCATATGTCAATATATTTTATGCCTCAGATCTAAAGTCTTATGTTCAATTCAGTCTCGTCAAATTTCGCATCATTCATTATTTATCCCAAAATTTGCGTTCATACGTTAATCTCTTATGAGATTAGGCACAGGCTCGTGGTAGCCTGGCTATAGAAACAGAAAGGAAGCAGAAAGGGATACAGAACAGTCACAGAAAAACAGATCTGACAGATATACAATCTCAGATTCAGATTTAAAAGCATATCAGAATTATAATTAATGTTTATAGCAGAAAATAACTGTACTTGCCTTGATTGGATTAAAGAAAGAACTTTAGTTGTTACAGAATTGTTGCAGAAGCTTTTATCTCAAATTTGAATTTAGGATGATGTTGATTGACTTCTAGTTTTGATTCTAGCAGAGTAGCGACGCCATTTTTATTTTTAATTAGAAGAAGAGAGCAATGGAGGCTAGAGAATTGTGTTAGAGACTTAGGTTTAGGTTAGGGATGTATTTATAGGAGGATAGGGTGATTTAGAGCCTTCAGATCAGTCCAAAAGTCATCAGAATCGCACAGCTCGAATACACATCATCCAGCCACTCAAAAGAAGACACATCACCTTAGAACACTCCAGAATTCGGTGCTGGATTTGTATGGGCGCACTTGGCAGGTGCGCCAGTGTATTTTTGTACTGGCGCACTTCACAAGTGCGCCAGTGTATTCTGGCCTGTTTCCGGTTTTTCTGCCTAACTTCGTTCGTCCATATCTTCTTCATACGGACTCCGATTTACGCAAATTCGGACTCTATTTCGCGTATTTTTCCGAGACGAACACAATGGCCCAACCCGTTTCCCTTATTTCTTCTCTTAAAAATTAATTATACCTTGATTTTTAACTCTTATGTTTAAAGAAAATACGGGGTGTTACATTCTCCCCTCCTTAGAGGATTTCGTCCCCGAAATCTTCAAGTTAAGAAGAATGTGTCCTACTATCCAATCACCCATCTACTCAACCATCATCCACAAGCATCCATTGCCCTTAGAAAACTTCTAATGTTGTATGAACATATGCAAAAGTGTGTGTATATGTTCCTTATCTAATGCAAAGATCAGGCGGTCTACTGATTCAGTTGACCTCCTTAATGCAAATTATGTCAGTGCCATGAGTCCAACATGTATGCAATAGAATTCTAATGATATATATTATTTCTATATGAGTGCATAATCATTCACTCAAATGCAACATCCATGTGCTGAATCAATCATTTTTCATCCACAAGAATTGAAAAAAGCTTACCCATCCATATGCAGTATGAGAGTGTTTTCGAGCCGATCTAGTGCCTAGTGTGTGTATATGCATCCACGGGCAACCACTAGCAACCACTTGCATCCACTTGCATCCACTTGCAACCATCAAACATAACATGTCTCAAACATATGTTTACACCCATTAGTTTCTACCTAAAGTTCGAAGATTCGATCGATAGGATACAGTCGAATGATGGAAGCGAGTACAGATAGAACGAAAATTTGGTTCCCATTAGACATGGGTCCTAAGTATCGGCCCCAAAGACCGAAACCAACATCAAATTGACACCCAGAGGATTACCTTCTTTAGACAATGTCAAAACTGGAAATCCTATCAAAAGTATTTAGATATTTACAGACTACTGGTACAGATCAGGTTCCCTAATGATTCTTAGGAAGCTAAGCATGATAAAATCATACCCCACGAAAACTCAGAATGTATGCGTCATACTTGACGCCTAACACAGATATCCCTCAAACCCCAATCTCAAACAGATGATCCATAACCCTTATGGGTCTGAGTCTATAGCGGAATTCAGAAATAATACTAGTATTAAAGTGCAGAGTATCGATTACAAAATCAAAATACCAGAATCAGAAAAAGTCTTAACTCCATAATCAGATAAAGAAATTAAACCTACTATAGAAATTTTCCTATTTCTATCCTAGCCACTAGCCTCAAGAGTGTTCGCCTGCCCTCCTTGTCCTCGTCTCTTCGGGCAGTCCCTAGTGAAGTGTCCCATCTCCCCACAGTTGAAGCAAGCGCCCTTCCTTTTTCTGCAATCCTTGTTCAGATGAGTCGAGCTCCCACAAGTAAAGCACTTTTTCCCCTTCTTATCTTCAGACTTCTCATCCTTCTTTTGTGTTTCCTTTTTGGGCCCCGCTTTCTTATTCTGTGGTTCTTCCTTCTTTGTCTCTTTCGGGCCCTTGTCTTCCTCGTGTAGTAGTGCCATATCCACCAATTTCTCGTAAGTTGCTCCCGTGGATACATGGGTCATGGCTAGGCTGTGCAGTGGCTCATTCAATCCTTTAACAAAGCGGAGAGCCTTTTTATGCTGAGTGTTGACTAAATCCAATCCGAATCTTGCTAGTTGGTTGAACTGGTTGACGTATTCCTTGACCGTCATACTTCCTTGCTTAAGAGATAAGAACTTTTCCAATTGTAAACTTCGTTCAGCTTGCGAGAGGAATTTTGTCTCAAACCTTGTTCTGAAATCCATCCATGTCTCAACCGGCCTCTCGGCATTAGTGACTTCCCACCAGTAGGAAGCTTCGTCTTTGAGCAGCCATACTGCCAACTGTACCTTCTGCCTATCGTCCACCTCGAAGATAACGAATAGATCCTCAGTTTCTTTGAGCCAATTCCTTGCTTCTACGAATGATTCAGTTCCTTTGAAATCCTTCCCACCCATGGCCCTAAAATCTCTACAGATCTTTGATAAAGCAATTGCACGAGGAGGGGGTGGAGGAGGGGGATCATTTGCTGGACCTGCAGCGGCGGTCCTAGCCTCAAGATATTGACGAAACCAACCGGGTACATGAACACCCTCTGGTATCTCAGATGCTTCAGACATGCTGGAACGAAAAAGGAAAGGTTCAATATAAAAAGGACCGAAAGAAAGATATATCGCTCTTGGGGATCATGTTTTTCAAAATAAGCTTTATTTTTGAAAATACTTCCTTCCAAAACCTTTTTGAAAATAGTTTTCAAAAACTTTACCCAATCTGGTAACCTTCAGCTCTGATACCAAGTGTAACACCCCACCTCCGTTAAGGTCACTCCTAAAGGGAATGCCTTAACTTTGGTGGAGCATTTTAGTAAACAGAACAGAAACTTACAAGACAGATAAAACAGTACTTGAAAATTTTTAACTTTATTACAGCGGAAACAGAAATTAATATGGTTACATCCTTTCAAATTTCAGAATTCAAGTACAAAATATCAGTCTTGTACAAAAGCCTTCAAAATGCATGGTTTAAAATCATAATCCCTATGGAACGGAAGCTATACAGAGCCAAGTCATACTTTAAGCACTTCAAGCAAAGAGAAATCCGGATCAAGCTAAAGTATTTCCCTCCTTGGATAACCTGGGGGGGAAACGGAAGAAAGGAGGTGAAACAACAAGGGTCAGACAAAAAGTCTGGCAAGTCCAGTGACTTTCAGCATATGAACAAATAATAATAATATGATATGAACATAAAACTGGATGTGAGATAACTGTAACAGGTGTAGCAGATATAACAGAAAAACAGAATGATATAAACTATTGTTTTACACTTCTCTGCACTAATACTAGTATAGCAGAATTAGGTGTCACCCTAATGTCTAAATTGAAGCAGGAACGGGTACAGAATACTTTAACAGAAACAGAATGCTAATAATGGGCCTTTACTACCCGATCAGAAACAGACAGAAGCAGAAACAGATTTATCCCTACGGAAACAGAATGTAGAATTAGGTGTACACTAGTAATGGGCCTTTACCACCCGAACAGACGGTACCACACAGAAACAGACAGGTGTTACCACCCAACAGAAACAGACGGTACCAACAGAAACAGACAGAACTAAGCGTACCCTAAAACCCTACCCCAAGCGATCGGCTCCCTAATACATAAATATCCTGTGTCGGCCCCACAGTAGGGTGTATCACTCCCTAAAGTGACAACCAATTGGCACAGACCTATTTACAGATGTCACGGCGTCTTACATCCTTAGAGGCAGACCGGGATCCATGCACTCACATGACCCGGTTGGAACGCACCATCAACACCCCTCGCCATTATCAGAATGAACCACTTATAATTAGTTCAGTAAGCGTGCCCGGACCCTACCTACTGTTGGGTCAAAGTTTTGATACCAGAAAGGGTTACTGACTAATATGGGTCCCAAACAACAGATGACACAAGTAATTCCCCTCCTAACCTTGTGTCCCCAGACTAACAGATCTCAGATTAACTTGTTTACAAGTTCAGGCATACAGAATTCAGATTTACTAGCTCACAGATTAAGTTAACAAGTTTTCATACTAACAGATCAGATGTACAGATTTTTCAGATTTGTCTAACTTTGTATTGGGCCTACAGATTCATGGACGGGTTTACTAACCTATTAATCCAGTTGGTTTAACCCTATTTTCCCCCAATACATTTTAGACGTCATTCTTATCTTAGATTTGCATTAATTAATTATTAATGCCCAGACCTCTCACATTAGGTCGCTAGCTTGTGGCCGCTGGATGGTCCGGGCGGTTCCGGGCAGACTTCTGCCACAAGCCAGACCTAACCTCGTGTCTTAAGCAGGTTATCACTAACTTCTCACATTAGAACGTATTGTTTGCGACCACTGGATGTGTCGGGCGGTTCCGGGCAGAATTACGCCGCAAACTCATTCTAATCTCGAGTTAGTCACGTTTATCTTTTGCGGCCAATTAATTAATAATTTACCGTTTATGCGCACGCCCAATATATATGCCAATTCAGATTATATCAATAACAGGATGATTATAACAACACAGTAGATAACAGATTTTAGTAGATAACAGATTTTATATGACTTAACGGATTTAACAGATTTAGCAACTTAGCAGATTTTGGCATATAACAGGTTAGGCATTTCAACCGACAAATTTAACAGATTAGGCATTTCAATCTAATTAGCAGTCTAGGCAATATAACAAAACTAGCAGTTTAGGCAACTTGGCAAATTAGCAGATTTAGCAAATTTAATATTTCTAAAGGTTCTATTTACATGCCTTGCCTAATCATAAATTGGCCTAAATTCATATGCCTACATAATTGTCATGATTCACAACATATACTCCATGTTTGCATAAGCGCAGAATATGGACATAATTTGCCATATAACATATGTTCCAATTTTTGTTAAACTAGCATTTTACAGCAGATTCACATATAAATTATACCAAATATAACCATTAATTTCAATGCATGCCATATATCCAAAAATCCCTATTTAGGTGTAATCACAATAATAGATATCCTAATTAATGTAAATCTTTACACCTAAGTTTCCATATCTTCTTCTTTTTAAGTCATGAATCATTATGCAAACTATACCCAACAATCTAAATCTTTAAATCATATCTTCTAAAAATCAGATCTTGACTTTTATATGCATTTTGTCCAAAGTCTCAAATCATATGTAATCTTACAGTGGTTCCTCTTCTTCTTTTATCACAGAATATGCATAGGTCTAAAACTAGTTTATAACATATGCTTATTTTTCTAATTAATTACAGATCTAAATAACATATGTTCATTTCTCTAATTAGTTACAGATCTAGATTACAACGTACACTATGCATACAACATATATAAATTATATGTTTACAGTCAAATTCATGCATCCAATCCCAAGTCATATGTCAATATATTTTATGCCTCAGATCTAAAGTCATATGTTCAATTCAGTCTCGTTAAATTTCGCATCATTCATTATTTATCCCAAAATTTGCGTTCATACGTTAATCTCTTATGAGATTAGGCACAGGCTCGTGGTAGCCTGGCTATAGAAACAGAAAGGAAGCAGAAAGGGATACAGAACAGTCACAGAAAAATAGATCTGACAGATATACAATCTCAGATTCAGATTTAAAAGCATATCAGAATTATAATTAATGTTTATAGCAGAAAATAACTGTACTTGCCTTGATTGGATTAAAGAAAGAACTTTAGTTGTTACAGAATTGTTGCAGAAGCTTTTATCTCAAATTTGAATTTAGGATGATGTTGATTGACTTCTAGTTTTGATTCTAGCAGAGTAGCGACGCCATTTTTATTTTTAATTAGAAGAAGAGAGCAATGGAGGCTAGAGAATTGTGTTAGAGACTTAGGTTTAGGTTAGGGATGTATTTATAGGAGGATAGGGTGATTTAGAGCCTTCAGATCAGTCCAGAAGTCATCAGAATCGCACAGCTCGAATACACATCATCCAGCCACTCAAAAGAAGACACATCACCTCAGAACACTCCAGAATTCAGTGCTGGATTTGTATGGGCGCACTTGGCAGGTGCGCCAGTGTATTTTTGTACTGGCGCACTTCACAAGTGCGCCAGTGTATTCTGGCCTGTTTCCGGTTTTTCTGCCTAACTTCGTTCGTCCATATCTTCTTCATACGGACTCCGATTTACGCAAATTCAGACTCTATTTCGCGTATTTTTCCGAGACGAACACAATGGCCCAACCCGTTTCCCTTATTTCTTCTCCTAAAAATTAATTATACCTTGATTTTTAACTCTTAAGTTTACAGAAAATACGGGGTGTTACAATTATGGTATTTATTCTTTTTAATCGATGACAAAGGGGGAGAAATATTTTCTCTTATGATTATTCATATCATTCATGTTACATATACTATCATTTAAAATTATGTGCTTAACAAGGTAATAGTATATGTGATCTAACATTTGTTAATGCAGGAATCAAAAGGTAAGATTATTTATAATATGAACTAACAAATGTTGCAGAAATTCAGGCGGAGCTTTATATTTAGGGAGAGAAAATCCAAGGTGTTGTCATCAATCAAAAAGGGTGAGAATGTTGAGAAAAGATTTTGATCGATGCCAACACATATAAAGGTGCAATGAAGATCATTTCATAGAGCTAAGGTTTTCTAGTTTGAGTCATGTTAGAAATATGTTAAAATCTATCCTCAAAGTATAACACGAATGCACAAAACTTTGTTGTTGACATCTGTATATTTGAGGAATTGAAAAGTCACAGAAAAGCCCAAACGGTCCAGGCTCCGACCGGGAAAGAGTGCAGAGTGATATAGACTATGGACCGCGGTGCTCCGGTCCATAGCCAGAAAACGGTCGACCGCCCAAAAAAGGACCGGTCGACCGGTTTTACTGTGTTTGTATATAACAGCTATTTTTTTGATTCTTTAAATTTCCAGAAACTTAACCAGTCGACGGTCATTTTCAACCAGTCGACCGGTTCCGAATAGCAAGCTTTTTTATGAAGGGTTGCTTCCATTCATCAAGAGTTTTCTCTTCAATTTTCAATGGAAACGGATGCAATCTTTTGTAGAAACTCTTCATGAAGGAATGCAACTATTCTACACTATAAATAGGCCTGAAATCATACTTTCAAATCACTGATTCTTGCTCTAAATTCTGATCTTTCTTTCTAAATATTCTTGCATTCTAAAAGCTCTCAAATATTTCAATTGCTTATTGAATCATTGAAATTATTTCATATCTCTTGATTCAATAAGTAATATACTTCCTTAAATCTACGCATTAAAAGTATATACTTGAGGATCAGATTATAGGAAGATTGTACTCAAACTGTTGACTATCCGTCTTGAATCAAGAACACAAAGCACAAGTCAAAACCATTGTATCAATTGAAGTCCTGTGTGTGATCAGGCAAGTGTTGAAGTCCTGTGTGTGATCAGGCAAGTGTTGAAGTCCTCATGTTGTTAGAGGCGTGAAATCCCGTTCGGCTGCTCGGGTGTTCTGAACCTGTTCCTCCGGGTGAAGCGATGTTGTTGATTAGTGAAAATCCAGAGAGAGGTCTGGGACTGGACGTAGGACGGTGCTCCGAACCAGTATAAAATGCCCTGGTGTGATTTCTTCCATTTTTACTGCATTTACTATACTAATGTTCTGTGATTAGCTATTACTTTATAATTGAACATTGTTCGTCATAATACACGATCCTTTGTGTACTATAGTATCACGTACACATACACTTTCAATTACTTCCCTTAATTCGATATAATTGAATTCCAATGTATAATTCACCCTCGAATAATCACAATTCGATAACTCTCTTTTGAATAAACTATATTCGATAACTCTTTCTTCGAATAACTATATTCGAAAATCTCTCTTTGAATGATTTACATTCGATTAATCTCCTTTCGAATAAACTATATTCGATTAACTCCACCTCGAATAACTTATATCCGATTTAACTCACCTTGAATAGACTATATTCGATTTAACCCTAATCGATTAACTCTGATTGATTAGCCATAACTGGTTAACTCTAATTGACTAACTCTAACTGGTTGACTCTAACTGATTAACTGTGATCGATTAACTCTAACTCGACTTATTTAACTCCTATCGATTAACTAATATTCTGTTAATTTCTACTCGAATAACTATGTCTGTTAAACTTTATTTCGATTGGCTAATATTCGATTTAACTCCATTCGCTTGACTCTAGATCGCAGCGATCACAATGGTTACGCCTGATTCCCTCAGAAACATCCGACCGCCATAGGCTATCTGCAGCCCTGCGAATTACGCTAGCAGTCGTACGCAATGGCAACTTATCCTAAATAACTATGTTTGACTAACTCTATCTCAAATAACTATATTCGATCAACTCTAATTGAATAACTAATATTCAATAAATTCTAATTCAATTAACTCTATCTAATTAAATCCAATTGATTAACTCCTTTGATTCACTCTACGTTTATTTAGTTTAAATATCGATGTTGAAATCGATTCTTACTTCTCTATATAAGTACTAACTTATATATGCTATTTATCAAATGATAAATATTTCATTTAATTTATAAAATATTATTTATAAATTTATCCTCTTGATCTATTGGTTAGAATAGATTCTATTAAAATCTTTTCTTAAATTCCATATCATATTATACCCGTGTGCGAAGCACGGGTTAAAATCTTTCAAATATAAAATTCTCCTTTGATACAGTTTCTAGTCACTTTTCCAGTATTTCCTTTTAAAATCAATTTATTTACAAAATAAATTCCCCTTTTTGACAATTCTATTTACTCTATAAAATAATTTCTATTTATAAAATCTATTTATTTTATAAATAAACCCTTTTATAATCTAACTATTCCCTTTTCTATTTGTTTTACAAATATTTCCTCTTCTTATTCTATTCATTTCAAATAAATATTCCTTTTCATTTAAATTTGTAAATGGTTTACAAATATTTCTTTTCAATCCTATCTATTTGATTAACAAATAAATATCCCTTTTTAAATCTATTATTTTCTAAATAAATATTTTCTTTTTATAAACTCTTTTGATTTTATAAATATTTCTTTTTCAATATAACATTGAAAATTTCCTTTTTAACATTCCAGTATTCCTTATGGTATTTAACGTACCATATAACAATGATCGGTATCATTCCAGCATATAAAATAAACAACAGATTTCATATCACATCATATAACACAATATATGAAAAACAGTAAAACAATTGTTGAGGAACCCAGTTGGGTCCCTCTAACCTGTTTCCCTGCATCCACAGATGTTAAACAATAAAATTAACATCAATTTCATTTTACTATGAAATACTCTGCTAAACAGAATCAATATTTGATTAACGATGTATATCTATGTCGTTATCTACATTTTCAATCAATTGACTGGCAGTTCAACCAAACAACCAACACACAACAAACAACCATATTTATAAATTCTAAAATATTTTGTTAAAATATAAATTGGGAAGAGTTAGTGAGATTACTCACATCGGTTCGCAGTTGACGATTCTGTTTTTGTTTCATTTAAAATCAAACCGACGTTTGATTTTATCACAAATTTCCAATAGCTTTGATTCACTCCATTCCAACTCGTGCGCATGTGCTTCTTGATTACGAACCCATCGATTCTTGCTTTATTGTGTTCTGAAAATGTACGACAATGTTAAAGTTGTGACAAGTTTACACTTGAATTAAAACATAGATTTATAGTTAGCGTTATTAACTTTAATTACTTAATTAAGAACTTAATCAACCTTGTTTAGATGGAATAACCTGCCGTAATCTTTCTTTCTCCATGATATACCTGCCTCCCATATTGTCGTGACTTCGTCGTCTCCCCTGTCCTCTTCGATCAACCATCCCTGTCGTAATCAATATGACATGAACCTGCTTCCGTGAACAAATACAAAGACTTCCCCCTTAAATGTTTTCTTCCTTTTTCCGAAATAATCCCACTACCCTGCTCTTTATCAACATGCCCAGTTCAAAAAAATTCAATTGAACACCAACAATTATCATGCACAAAATCTCAGTTACCGACCACTCTACATCATCCTCTTAGATTCATGCACTATCTTCTTGCTTGTTTAAAACGTCTGCACCCTAACTTTTAACTCCCTTGCACCATTTGGTTCCCACGTCTTACCCTCTCACATCTACATACACTCTTTTTATATAACCACTGTTATTCTTCTTCCCTTTTTTTATATTTATTTTTGGCCATTTCAAAACTGCACAAATTCTCAACCTCCCAGCTTCAACAAAAATACCATCACCGTGCCCTTCTCTTCACCAATATGCATGAGTCTATCACAAATAGACAACCCAAAAAAAGTTGGATGATACATCGACTCCTTCACCATCCAGAAAACACAGAGAACAAAAACCATTCACTCACCAAAGACCACCGGCCATCATGTCGACACCACCCCAGCCTTCCTCTTTTCGAACAGTATCACCCCTACATACCCAAGCCAAACTCGACATCACCATTCAATTTACGATTCTCGGAACTCTCTTACCTGCTACAGTAAATACATCGATCCAAAAGTACACTAAAATCATCGAAACTCCACTGACGAGCACGCCTTAACCTCCTCAACGTCGCGCCCCCTCTGACCGACCAAACTCCTTCCATTCCGACAACCGTTCGAAACCCTAATTCTGTCGTGCCCAAAAACGAGTGGCATAGGTTCGAACCGCACCCAACAATTAGGGCATCAGAACAAAGAGCAGGCTACGAAGATTACTAGAGTACGAGCTTTGGGATTTAAAGATTTATATATGAATTTCTAGAAATTTTTGAAGACTTGCGATTAAGGTTACTAAAGAAAACTGGCGGCTAATTTCCCCTTTACCAGAGAATGAAAATGGGTTAGGAAAGGTAAGGATATTATATAGGATGATTTTTTTATTCGATTATTCTATTTTAATTTAAGCAAATGCTATTTTTCTAAGTCCTCTAAAATTCCTGTGATCACCCACGATACCCAAAAATCACGAAAATAGGCATGCAGCTACAGTTCGACATTGTAGACCTAACGAAACTGGTCTCGTCGAATTCTGACTTCGTCTGCTCACACAGTGTATTTTTAACCATCGAAATACTGACTGTTTTTCACTCTAAAAATCCGTACGGCCACACAGTGACCCTAAAAATCACCAAACTTGGAATCTAATAATAATTTGATGTTGCGGATCCAACAAAATCAGTTTCATCGAATTCTGAGGTCATTTGCAAAATTGGCTATTTTTAAAGCTCTAAATAACCCATTAAATATAGAAATATATTTAAAAACATTTAAATTTAATATTTAAAAATAAATATTATCGTATATATTCACACTAGAATACCATACTGCTACACTGTGATTTATAACTCGATATTTCAAATCCAGTGTTACATCGATATTCGATTTATATTTAAAAATCCATTTTGAATTATAAATAAATCAATATAAATTATAAAGGAATTCCATAGCGACTTTTCTAAAATTTGATTTGGACATAACTAAAAATCTACATGGCGAAATCTCGATTTTTCTCTTCCATTAGAAAGATATACTTCACCAGCTCCACACGTTTCTTGTTTCATAGAAATCCGATTTAAAACGAACCTTGTATATTCAGTTGAAGTTCAAATCGCCAAATAGCGAACTGCCGCGCCATTTCAAGCTCAATTATAATTATATTAAAATTCTACATTCAACTGTCGTTAAAATGATATATTCATTATTCTAATTCAATTCTAAACTGAATTAAATATCACCGATGATCCAATTCACACCATTTTGTGAATTCCACTATTTCTGACCATTTCAGAAATTAAATATATTATTATATTAAATTAATTATTTAATTAAATATTCAATATTATTTAATTCTGGTCATTTTAAATAACCCAACCATTATTAAGATAATTTAATAAATTAATTCTATCACTGAAAAATGCGGGTCGTTACCACAGGTTAGCTGGGTATGCACGAATAGCTGATCCGGAGACGAGCATGAGGCTTCCACGTATGATGCATATAGATATTCTCCATGTGTTGTTAAAGATCACTGCTTGGGAATTAGTAGTGCATCTTCTACTTTAGCTTTCCTTTGCTTTAGAGATAGTTTAAAGTTGTAATAATGATGTTGGATCATAAGCTGTATTTGGATTTCCGCTGCTATGTTGGTTTAGTTTTCAGCTTATGCACTGTCTCGCCTGATTTATGTCAAGATTATATTATTATTATATTTTGTTCTATGTGCTGTGAGACATTCTATAGGTTTTCGATTAGTTCATTCTCTTCTTTCCTTTCTTTGGCGATCGTTCCATGCTAGTCGGGCATGTGTACAACGCACTTTCGGAGGAAATGCCGGCTAGTGCGGGGCGGGCCGTCACAACAGTGATGGGCTAAACTGCTTTGGGTATAGGTAGGAAGGCTATACCTCATGAGCCAGCTATTAAATAAGGATTGATGCGGGGTTTCAATACGTCAGTGCTAGTAGATCTCCGCCTATTGTATAGTGCCAATTAAAAGAGCATGGTATCAAAGTATTAACAAGATTTTTGTAATTTGTATTTTATTGAATAATTTGTAAAACAGAGTACAAAGGAATATATAGAGTTTGCACATGGGCTGTTAGAGTAGCCCAGATATTAAACATGTTGGTCCATTGGTGGATAAACTAACGCACCATGTACATAAGAAATAACATAATAAATGTAATAGCCGCATTGTATTATTCTAATATGCCCCCTCAAACCCAACGGCTTGGTTAGAGTTTGCTAAACACAGAAAAATAGCGTATAGATGAATCGATCTCCTTAAATTTTCCGATCTCCTCAAAATTTACAGAAGGATCGACTTTAATCCTCTTCTCTGATTGAGTTGATGGCGACTTTTTCTTTTTGATTTTGTAGGATATCTTTGCTTTTGCAGTCCTTGGAGTTCAGATTTGACTTTGATTCTTCTTTGTTGCTGGTGGAGCCAGATCCGAGCACTGATTTGCAGATGCTTAAATTATCCCTGTTCTTTATGAAGTTCATCTTTGATAGTGGCTTCATTAGGATGTCAGCAACTTGGTAAGTGGAAGGTACGTGGTTGATTATGATTTTTCCCTTCATACTTGTTCTTGCACAAAATAGATGTCAAGTTCCATATGCTTTGTCCTTGAGTATTGAACTGTATTTGCAGTTATTGCTACAGCGCTTAAATTATCACACCAAATTGTAGTTTTTCCACTGGTTTGAATTTTTGGTTCACTCAGAAGGGATTGAATCCACATTAGTTATGCAGTTGTACTTGCAATGCACCTGTACTCTGCTTTTGTGCTTGACTTGGATACAGTTGATTGTTTTTTTGCGCACCACGATATAGGACTTTTGCCAAGAAATATGCAATAGCTAGAGGTTGACTTTCTATCATCTTTTTCATTTTCCCAGTCTGAGTCTTCATAGCCTGTTAGGTTTAGGGTTTTGCTGTACTTCATGCCTAGACATAGATCAATAGTTCCCTTTAGATATCTTAGTATTCTCTTTACAGCAACCCAGTGATCACTCGGTGGTTTATGCATGTATTGACTGACATTGTTCACACTATAGGTGATGTCTGGTCTTGTAATAGTAACATATTGCAGAGCTCCCACTATACTTCTGTATTTCCATTCATTATCAATTGATTCCCCTTTATCTTTGCTAATTTGAATATTGCTGACCATAGGAGTTGGTAGTTGGTTTTCTTTGTCCATATTGGCTCTTGTAAGAATTTCTCCGATGTATTTCCTTTGATTTAGTTGTAGCTCATTATTATGATTTCTGATAACTTCAATCCCAAGAAAGCATGACAAGTCTCCTAAATCCTTGATTGAGAATTCCTTATCTAATTGTTTAGTGACATTCTGAATTTCATCAATGTTGTTACCTGTAATTAAAAAATCATCAACGTAAATCAGTATGTAGGTAATAGTGTTGTTGAAAAATTTAGTAAATAGGGAGTTGTCAGCCTTTGTGGGGTTGTAGCCAAGTCTTGACAGAGTTGACTTGAGCTTGTCAAACCAAACTCGTGGAGCCTGTTTGAGACCATAAATTGCTTTGCTGAACTTGCAAACAAATTTTATTTTCCTGGTTTTCTAAAGCCTTCAGGCTGATCTATATAAACTTCCTCCTGCAACACACCATTTAAAAAAGCATTATTGACATCTAGCTGTTTGATGACCCAATTCTTGTGTAAGGAAATAGTTAATATTATTCTTATAGTGGTGGGTTTCACAATAGGTGAGAAAGTTTCTTTGAAATCAATTCCATACTATTGTGAATATCCTTTAGCCAATAGTCTTGCCTTATACTTAGATATTGAGCCATCAGAGTTTCTTTTAATTCTAAATGTCCACTTGCATCCTATGATGTTTTTATTTTTAGGACATGGAACAAGTGTCCAAGTGTTATTTTTTATTAGTGCATTATACTCTTCTTGCATGGCATCCATACACTTATCATTTAGCTTTGCTTGATGATAAGCGGATGGCTCATCAAGAGGTTCTTCAATGTAAAACACTTTGTGTTTGAAAATGCCACTTTTTCCCTTGGTTATCATATGATGCTTATTCTGAACTTGTGCAGTAGTGTCTTCTTTGTTATGATCACTCTCATGAGGTGTAGTGTCATCTTGATTATTGTCACTAACACTCTTTTGAGAGCTTTTGTTGGAGCTTTCATATGCTTCATTTGACCCTTAAGCAGTATCATGCCTGACTGGTGTATGTTGAGAGCATGAGTCATCATCATTCACTTCATGTGGCTGTGTGCTGTTCTAATTATAAACTGGAATGATTTCTTCATGAAAATCAGGTGTGACAGGAATGGATACCTTTGGATTATGTATTTTCTTGGTTGTTTTATACTCTTCCTTGCTAAAAGGAAATACTCTTTCATTAAAGGTAACATGTAACATGTCTAGATATATAAATTCTGCCATTATTGTCTAGACATTTATAACCTTTATAGTTAGGAGCATAACCAAGAAAAGTGCATGGAGTTGACTTGAAATCAAGTTTGTGTGAATTGTAGGGTCTTATGTAAGGGAAGCATAAACACCCAAAAACCTTCAATTCATTATATTTTGGCTTGATGTTATTAAGTACTTCCATAGGACTTTTAAAATCAAGAACTTTTGTTGGTAGTCTGTTTATGAGATGCACTGCAGTAGCAAAAGCATCAGGCCAAAACTTAAGTGGCAATGATGCTTGTGCTAGTAGTGTCCGCCCAGTTTCAACTATGTGTCTATGCTTCCTTTCTATGAGACCATTTTGCTCAGAGGTATGAGGGCATGTTAGTCTATGAGTGATGCCCTTTTTAATGAAAAATTCTTTTAAGGGCAGGAATTCTTTACCTCCATCTGATTGGATCACTTTAACTTTGATGTTTAGCTGATTTTCAGCATTAGTAATGAACTTTATAACTTCACTGTAAGTCTCAGACTTTGATTTCATAAAGTAAATCAAAACGTATCTAGAATATGCATCAATAAACGATATATAATAGTTATATTTGTAATCAGTGTTCATTGGAGATGGACCCCATAGATCCAGTGCAACTAGTTCAAGTGGCTTATTATAGGATGTTTCAGAATTTTGAAACATTAGTTTGTGACTTTTACCTAGTTGACAATATGAGCAAAAATAGTGTTCAGGAATACTGATTGCAATATTACCATTATTTAGAATCTGCTTGACAATTTTCATGCTAGGTGACCTAGCTTATAATGCCATACATCAAATGTCTTATAGTTTTCATCATTTTTCAGTTTTGTCATATTACATCCATTACTCTCTGTTGCCAATATTTAAATTTCTTAGACTGTTGGTCACATGATTTGTGGTGCCAGAATCAGGGTACCATGCATCATCCTGAACATCTGAAATGCTAGCAGCCTCATTTCCATTATCTTGAGAAGTTTTATTGTCACTTTGATTGCTAACCAAATTTGCTACATGGTTATTTCGACTGTTATTGGCGTTTTGGCTAGTGTTGAAGTTATTGTTAAATCTGAAATAACATTTGTTTGCCATATGTCCAACTTTATCACAATCTGACATTTTGGTCTGTTGTTATTTTCTCTACCAGACCTTCCTCTTCCACTGCCGGGTTGTCTACCTCTCTGGTATGTATTTGACTGATTTTTTGAGCTATTTCCTTGTTCTTGATTCTTGAATTTGCTATTGGTCAAGTTGATTTCATTGTTCACATCTTTTTTCTGCTGAATTTTCCCTTCATGACTTAGCAGCATTGAATGAACACTATGTAATGAAGGAGTTGGCTCTATTGATGTTATGAATGCGACAACTGCCTCGTATTCATCATCATGACCACTTACTATATAGAGAACTTGTTCATTTTCTGTGATCTTTTGACTAGTACAGGTTAATTGACCACACAGGTTCTTTATTTTCATGAGACAGTCATTCATAGTTGAGTTCTCTTTCTTGATGTTTTGGAGTTGTCTTTTGTAATGTAGGACCCTTGCATAGGATTGAGAAGTGAAGATTCTTTGTAATGTTGACTAAATTTCATGTGAGGAGTTGCAACCTATTAGTTGTGGCAGCACATTTGTGCCCACTGATGACATGATCCAAGAAATGATCAAATTGTCTTGTCTCTGGTAAGTGGTGAATTCTGAATTTAGCACCAATTTATCCTCTGCATCTCTTATGTATTTTCTAGGAATTGTCTTTGTCCCATATAGGTACTCTTCGAGCCCATACCCTTTGGCTACTGTTTCAATCTGCAGCTTCCAAAGCAAGAAATTTCATTCATCGAGTTGTATCGAGATAAGTTGGATTTGCGGTTTAATTATGGATTTGATTGATTCTTGTGTCAGGTCAACTGATGACTGGCCTGTTTTTGACATAGATGATGGCGATGTTGGTGGTCCAACCATGATACAAGGTAATTGATGGTGGAAAACAGTCAAGAACTATTTTAGGAACCACTTGTGATACCGGGTTACTCAGATACAAGAACAAATTCTTGTATCTAATGATCAAGGATGGCACAGTGGTGAAATGCAGTCAAGAACTGCTCGAAGAAAGATGTTGCAAAACCAGATCACTTGAATACAAGGATTTATCCTTGTATTTGATGATCTAGGACGGCGCAGTAGTGATGAAAAACAATGAGGCCGAAGGTGACTGTTGCAATCGGTGCAGATGATCTCTGATCGGCTGTGCGAAGACGACACAGACCTAATGATGATGATTGATCTTGAATCAATCCCCTCAAGTTGAATCGCTGAAGGAAATCTGAAAGATGATATAGATCAGATTTTCTATTAATTAGTTAGGCGCTCTGATACCATATCAAAGTATTAACAAGAGTTTTGTAATTTGTATTTTATTGAATAATTTGTAAAAGAGAGTATAAAGGAATATATAGAGTTTGCACATGGGCTGTTAGAGTAGCCCAGATATTAATCACGTTGGTCCACTAATGGATAAACCAACGCACCATGGACATAAGAAATAACAGAATAAATATAATAGCCGCATTGTATTATTCTAATACATGGTATTGGAGAAAGTTGCTGAATGGAGCAGCATGAAAAGTAATCGGGTACAGGCCTGAAGGAGGTGAAGCCGAGCCAGGTAGGGATGGAGAACTTGAATGATTGCATTGCCTTGATCTCAGTGGAGCGTAGGTCTATCTATAAAAAAATTGCTATGGTCATAGAATTGAGAAATTACATGCATATGGTGTTTGTACGTTATAAAGAAATGCATGACAGTAAATGAAATATAGAACATGGTCAATATATTAAACTATACCTTTTGTGTTTATATATGCATGCAAGTGCAATGACAAATAGATAAGTTACGAGTTATGTATAAAAATTAAGTTAATTATCAATGTTTCTTGATCTTACCTATATGGTTTGCAGGGATGAATATAGTGGCCGAAATTGGTCTCTTTTGATATTTGTTCATATTATATGCTTTTTCCGTGCTTAGTACAGAGTGTGCTATGTTGGTATTTTCAATTCATTTAATCGTTTGAGTTATGCGTACTTGCTTTCATCTGTTGCTTATTATTTTACATAGCCTTATTATACTGTATTATAAATGTATTTATTCAATGATTAGTCCTAACATTACAAAATCTTCATATTTATATTAGATCAACCATTCTTTCCGTGTATATCAATAATTAAACTAAATATTGACTGCTACAAAATATGACTAAATTAAAGAATCAAATGAGTAAATTAACTTTGATGAATTACGCTATTACTTAAGCTAATAAGAATGCTTGGTAATGTTGAATTACCAAGTAAAAAATAGCTTCATATGATGTTTTTTTATAACTCAATTATTTTCTAATAAAATCATTATGGTGCGTGTGCTTCAACATCACCTAAGAGGATTAATAGTTAATCATCTCCATTGATGTTCAATAAATAATCGAATCAAAACGAACATAATCCTCAAATATACATTTTCATTTCATATGACTGAAATTTTAGAATTATATTTAAAAAAGTTTTCAGTGGCGCCCGTGTGTGTAGCACGGGTTCACACTAGTCTCTGTGTGTGTGTGTATATATTCATATATGATGTGCTAGAAAACCTGTGATTGATAAATGAGTGTTTTGGGGTGTTCAAATATCATTTGGCCGGAACGTTGATTTATAAAAATATCATAAAAAAGGAATTCTTAGATTGAAAAGAGGAAATCAATTTTCAAAAATAGATTTTAAATTTTGAATGGGTTATAAAAATATTAACTATTTTAAATAATAAAAATAATTAAAGAAATTTATAAACGATGTTTATAAATTAAATAACGCTAGAATTGATGTGAATTTATAAACGATGTTTATAAATTAAATAAGGTGGGAAATTTAAGTGAATTTATAAACGGTGTTTATAAATGAAATGGAAAAATAATCATTTGGATGATTTAAATATTTAAATTCAAATATGAATTTAAAATGAGAATAAGGAACCGTGTTAAAAGGGGAAATGATGAAATCTATTCCGATGTTTGGAATATAAATCAAATTGAAATAAATCCAAACGGACTTATGATTAGGATTCGACTATGTCGAATTTATAAGAATAAATTATATCCGGAAGGGATAATTAAATTGTATTAAATAGAAACTGCAATTAAATATGAAAATAGATTATGCAACTATATGTGGAAGTTATAAAAGTAAAATAATCCAAATATAGGAATCGGGTTTCAAATAGATTTTGAAAAAGAAACCTATTTTAATATCTAAAACAAGGCAGTAAATTTATAAACGATATTTATAAATAAAATTGGATAATTATTATGGGATTTGGAATTTTAAATTCAATTATGACTTTAAAAAGGTAATTAGAAATCATTTCGAAAATGGAACGACGAATGTTATTCCGGAATTTGGACTGTATACCAATTTGAGATAAGTCTGAAGGATTTATAATCATAATTCGATTATATCGAATTTTGTGAATTAATTTATTTCTAACAGAACTGGAACTTAATATTAAAAATGGAGTTGTGTTTAAATTGATGACCGAGTAATGTAGAAAAATAGACGATTAGAGATAATCAGAAATATTAACTTAGATTTGGAAAGCCAGTTTAATTTATATTTAAATATATTAGAATGTAGTTGGAATTATTATTAAACGAAGATTAAATGTTTATATTCTATTATAATTAAAAACGAATTCACCGCAGCACAGTAGTTCGTAATTCGGCGTTTCGAACTTCAATTGAGTATAGAGAACTCAATTTAAGTCAGAATTCTTTGGAATAAGAATTGTCAGGACCGATTTGATAATAATTTTCCAATGGAAAAGGAAAATTTAGATTTCGTCTTATAGATTTTGAGTTATGTCAAAATCAAAATTTCAGAAAAACAGCGCCATAACCATTATAAGACCATAACAGTTTATTTAAATAAATAAAATGATTTTAAGTAAATAAAATCCTTCCATTAGAAAAATCCATACTTGAGAGATAAAATAAATATGAACTCAAGTGGAGTAAGTGAACCAATTTTTGAAACAAAAATCAGATTTTTAATTATTGATAGAATTAACAATTTTGAAGAAAAATTAGTTGATTTAGTTTTGATACGAAATTGGGTTTTGGTTAAGTAAATTGAACTGGCGAATTCATATTCGAAATCGAAGATGAAACTTGAATTCAAAATGAAATTCGATTAGTTTACAAGAAAATTAAATTGTATATGAACGTGATATGTACAATTAAAAAGTGGAATAAGCAAAAGAGCTAATTAAAGAATAAATTAGAGAATTGAGTAAAAAATGATTGGATTGAGTTGGAATAAATTGGGAATGGACATATATATGTTAAATAGGTATGGAATGAAGTGTATGAAGATTATAATTTGTGTGCCCGAGAAAAAGGTACATGTTTATATTCAATATGAGTTTTTATGCGCCGAATCGGCAAGCCGCTTGGTTTTTTTATTTTATTTTTGAATGGGAAGGGCCTAGAGAGGCGAGTTGAGGTTTGAGCTAATGACCAGTACAAAGGAGGTGCTAGCGAAATTTTCTGGAAATTTAAGAAGTTAGAATATTTTAAGGAAATTTGATAATTAGAAATCAATATATCGATATATATATATAATTCAACATAAAATAGAACATTATAAACAAAAAGGAAATCTATAATTCAATCTGGTAAAAATAGAAAGAGAAACATATACATGTTTTTAAAAATGAATAATTGGTTTATATGTCGTTGATTATTCGAGATAAGCAGTCTTGTCCGTTTTGATGTTAAGAATGTTATTCAGTCAAGGTCTGAGATGTAGTTATACCCCAACTTGATAGATTTCATTATTAACTGATAAATAAAAAGATTCAGTCTCAAAGATCAAATGTTTAAAGAAATTAGTGGAATGCAATATTTTTGTGTTGTTATAACGATGTTTTACACGACAATCGTTTTTACCCAGGTAAGTGGGATATTGGGAATAGAAATAAAAAATATATTTCCTAAGTCTAAAATGAATGGTCGTGGAAGAGATAAGTAATTGGAATGTTTTCCAATTATTAATAGAAGATATTTTCCAAAATATAGAAAATAAAAGAATGCAATATAAAAAAATGTTTTCCAAATAGCGTAAGAGGCCAAGATGAATCTTGAAAAAATTGGGTTAACCAATGTGATAAGAAAATAGAGAAGTGATTTAATTAATGAAAAATTAATTAAGGGGCCAGTGATTGATTGGTGTTGTGGATGGATGTTTGTTTTTCTTCGATAGTTAAATAACAGACTATCGAAGTATTGGCCAATATCATTGTAAATATGGAGAGACCGGTTGGATTATTATCCGGGAATCACTACGTATTGGCAATAGCATTGCGAATCAGATTATAGAAAGAAAATCGAAGAAAGAGTAAAGTGCAAGGGATTTTTATTTTAATCCTAGGTAAAAATTGCCTAAGATGGATTACTGGAAATTGTGCCTTTGGTTTCGTTCAGTCCCAGAATGAATGTGTATGGACGAATGTCTGACAGAGTATATTCAGCAATCACATATGCTGGTCTGTACAAATATACCTCTGGTGGCGTAGAATTTATTCTCTTAGTATAATATCCAGAATATCTTTGTGCAACTCAATTAGTGATTAACGGATCTGACAATGTGATATTCAAAGTGATTGTGTTATCAGTGAAAAGTAAGTAATCGCAGCCTCAAGCCTCAAAAACTGGGAAATGAAAAAAAATCAGGCAGTGGGTAGCTCCCAATTAGGGTGTATTATCACCTATCTAGAGAGCATTTATTTCCTTCTTTATTCGATTCGATGCTGTCGCTTTTGGGAAACGGTTGCTGATCCCAACCGTTGGTGATATACATTCGATATACTCAAGCAAAATGAGTGGTTGTGTAACGACCCGGCGTGTTCGATGCCCGGACTTCGACAATAATACATAAAACCCGTATTACTTGCCAAATCCAAGTATCGAAACACCAGATAGTTATTAGAAAGAAAATAGAGGGTGAGATAAGAAATAAAGAAATATTATAATAGAAGAAGAAGAAGAACACAACATCAGAGTCTCGCATCGCAGCGGAACAAAATATAATATATAGAAATAATCTTTATTGAGAGCTTGAAAATACTTACAAACATTAGAGTACAGCTTACAACTAACACATCTGGACAGTTATAATAATCTGTTCCAGATACAACACACAGCGGAATAATGTAACATCATACGCCTGAACTCTTGCAGCTCGTCTCTTCACAGTATCTGATAACCTATACCTGTACATCCCGGGCTAACCCGAGCATTACAAATACCGGGTCAGTCTGGTGAACCAGAGTGAGAACAACTCGCAAAGTTTAATAACATCCATATTGATTCTAAAGTCAAAATCCTTTTGAAATAAAATGATAATAGTAAGACCAGCCCACACATAAACACGGACGGTTTTTACCTTACTATAACCCAAGCCATTTTTGAAATCATATATTTCTCTGATATTATAATAGTGACTAAATACAAATAAATAACAATCTAGCGGAACGCTTGCATCTCACGCTCCACATATATAATATACAATCAAAAACCGCGGGCGCTTATTGGAGATTGGATTCCGACTATGACAAGGTATTGGACCACCTGCCGATAGTGTATCCCTAGAGGCGAATACACTGGGTTCAACAAGAACGTCTTGCAACCTGGCCCATACTTGACCGACCACTCATTTCGCTTGAGTGTATCAAATGTATATCACCAACGGTTGGACTCAAACCACCGTTTTCCGAAAAGGGATTGCATCGATAGATTAAAGAAGCAAAAGGAATTTCTCTAGATAGGTGATTATACACCCTAATCGGAGCGACCCACATAGCCATGCTGCCTGCCCGATTTTTTTCATTTCCTAGCTGTGAGGCTTGAGGTCATAACGTATCTTTTGGAACACCTGCCCACCATTCACTTTGAATGCCACATAGTCAAATCCGCCAGAAATCACTAATTGATGTCTACAAAAATAATCGGGTTGTTAAGTTAAGAGAAGGTGTCTTCTCCGCCGCCACAGAAATACGTTTGAGGAAATCAACGTACATGATCCCTTTTGGAAATACTCTGTCAGACATCTGTCCATACAAGTTGTCCTAGGACTGGACAAACCGAAGGCCTACTGCATCCAAAGGATAAGTAGCGAGTAGTCCTTGCAAATCCGCAAAATCTCAACCACGACTGAATCGAGTCAGAATATCTCTAGTTGTACGGCCAGAGAATATTCGACAAGTAATCCTTTCGCTTATGAAGATCCACAGTCTTCAATTGCTTCATCTCGCTCATCATCTGATATCTTCAATGTTAACGTACTCATTAGTCGGATTGTTTTTCGAATATAAATTCGATCCCGGTCTTTCCGTACCAACAATCGTATTGGCCAGATTTGATAGTCGGTTATTTAACTATCAAATAAACAACCATTCACTCATGAAAATGAAATGAATTCATTGATTCAGTACTCAGCAAAATTTGGCCCCTGATTATAAATAATTATCAAATGATTAATTCAACTTCTGGATTTCTGATCGATTTCCATTTCGAATTCATTTAACCATTTCTAACTTGAATATCTCCCTTCAAATTCCATTTGTTAAGTAACGTTACTTTAAAACTTAACGTTTTAGCCTCACGCATTATTTATAAAATTTGGTTTATATAACCCTTTTAACCTACTTCTCTTTTCTTAATTAAAACACTTATTTTAAGCTATCATCTCGGCTTAAAATCCCTTTTATAGCTTAATTATAAAATTCAGTTTTAGTATAAAACCGTTCATTGACTCTTTTCAAAAATCCCATTTATTTTAATACCCACTTGATTCCTTACCTTAATGAATCTCATTACTAAGTGATCACTTAAATCATCAAAATAATGATTTCAATTATATTTAACTATTTTAGAAATAGTTACTTCTTATTCATCTAAAACAAACAGTACCCTTTTATTTAAAATCTTATTAAATCTATTTCCTTAGCTTAATTAACAAACTAGTTTGATCAATTCAAAAACATAGTTATCTCGTTAACCAATTACAATTATCCATTCTTTTAAATTAATTAATAACGTAATTAATTTAAATAAATTCTATTAAATAAATTCAACTCTGACATTAGTCTTTTGCTCATCTCTTTATAAATCTCGTAAAAACTTCGATTTGTAAACTACTTAATAATACTTAAAACCTATAAGATAAATAAAAAAATCTTAAATTCCTTTATTTATTAAATATATAGATTTAAACATCTATCTTCGATTATAAATTAAATTTCATAACTTTATTACCGTCGATTCAACCGACGGTAAATCAATATTTGTAACATCATTTATTTTTAGGCCAACTGCCGCCAACTACTCAACAAATACTGTTTATTAGTTAAAAACAAACAACCTTTGAATTCAGATTCAACAGTCAATGTTCAAATTAATCATCCACTCTATTGGTCAAACAGTTCATATAAATGCAATATGAAAATAAATAATAAATATGAGGAATCCAGTTGGATCCCTCCAACCTGTTTTCCCTACATCCAAATATGTTATTTCAACAATATCATTTCAATGAACAGATATAATATTCAACCATCAAACAATAACAGCAATCCAAACACCCATCAACCAATTAACGGTCATAGCACACAAGTATTTAAACCCAACTTATATAAAATATAAGTGGGATAAAAACTGAGTGAGTTGAACTCACCTTGATTTTCCATTTGTTGCCAAACCCGTTTGTTTCAATAGCAACCATTTCTGATCAAACCAGCTCCATACTGTTACATCCGTTGATACGGTTCCAACGTTCTTGCTTTGTTCCATTATGTTAACAGATGAGAACGTAACACGAATTGTACGCTCATGCTTTTAATTTAAATTAATTTAACCTTTAATCATATGTTTTAATTTAAATAAGTATTTTATTTTCCTTATTCGTAATTAACTATAAATAAACTAACTCAAATTCTTAATTAAGACAAACTATCTATCTCACACTTTAACATGCGCCTAACGTTGCTTGCTGATAAATGGAACACGCCTTGTATTTGAATTATAATATATACATAACTAAACATGGTTAGGCATGTTTAAAGACCTCATTAGGCGTGTTAAATATAGGCTCCGTTATAATTAAATATTGGGCACATTTCACCTTTACTATTCATTCTTTCACACTAGTTTGAACCCACCTATCCACGTATTTTACTTAAAACATTTTAAACCCCATTAACCATGTTAAGAACTTGGGTTAGGAAAAACAATTAAATATCATTTTTGGCCCAACTTAGATGAAAAGTTTTGTTTCTAAAAAATATATACAAAAGCTACAGCTTAGTTAGGAATAAATCTTATTAGGCTAACAATATATATTCCTTTATTATAAGGTCAGGCCATGCTACAATGAGGCAGACATGCTAACATATACTTATTGGCACACTAGACTACTGGTGGGTGTGATTAGGCACAACCCAATACTTAGGCTTATTATGAATTTGTTTAGGCACTCTATAAACATAAATAGGCAAGGTAAATTCGGTTAGGCACGGTTCAAAATAGACACAATATTCTAATGATAATTATCTATCTAAATCACTACTTATGATTATTACCGCATGGATTAGGCTATTTAAGGAATGGGTTAGGTATCGAAGAAATTGAATTAGTCAGATATTATATTTACTTACTTTTCCTCTATATTCCATTCTTTCCACTCCCACTTGCTCTTTGATGCCCCCGTACAAACTCCGGACCCAACCACACCTTCAGTCTCCGTCCATTTTTGCTTCCGACCACCTACTGTCCTCTTACTTCTTCCTTTGCCATTTCAAACAAAAACAACCCCACTCCATGTCTTACACATCCGAAGCACTCACTGCCTCCCATTTCCGGCTGCACACACCCCACACCGTGGCTGACTCCCTCCATTTCTGCGTTGTACTCGCACTCCTCCGCACCTCCATTCATCACGAGTTGGTGATCTTCCAACCGACTTCATGCCAGCCTTCGACCATCCACCGAACCTGACTGCCGTTGCCACCGGAAGTCCTTTCCGACACCACCGCGCCAACTTCCTCTTCCCACTCGACTGTAGGTCATATCCCTTTATAAGTCTTCACGTTCAAGAAACTCACGTACTGATCATTCACAAAACGAACTGCTGCATTCCCTCCTCATATCTGAGCTGTCCACCCACCACATGCTGCATTCCCTCCTCATATACGCGAGTTATTCAGAAAGACCAGGTTTATCCCATTCTGAATAACTGATACGACGATAAGTCGAAGATGAAGACGGTGGTTGAAGATCGGAGGTCTTCACGTCGTTTTGGGTGATTACTGATGATCTTGATTGGGCCGTACACTCAAGAAGAGGGAATCAGTTGGCGATCGTCCAGATGTGCTTGGAGATCGATGGATATGCGAGGTACAAGGTGCCTCCGGTTTCGTTCAGACCCAAAACGAACTTGTAAATGGACTGTGTGTCTGACATTGGATATCATTCTATGTGATTGAGGGATCGGTTGTATGGAGTGGTTTGCCTGTGTGGCATGCTAAGATGCAAATGATCAAGGCTTCTGTTGAAAAGCAGAGTCTTGTGGTTAATGATCAAAGCACAGCCTGTGTGGCATAGCTTTGTGTAGCGTTGATTCGCGAGCCTCACACCCCGGTTGTGAACTAGAAACGGGAGAGTACATCAGGGAGGGCATGTGTTTCCTTCTAGTTAGAAGTTGCGTCAGTGGTTTTACACGCCCTGACGAGTTTGACTTATGTGATTTTTGCTGTTGCGAGGCGCCTCAGATATATCGGTGACTATGTGAAGCCGATGGAGTCATTCGTTGGCTCATTTACGCCCCAAAGGGCGGGGAAACGCATGTTCAGGCATTTTAATCCACTCCGTGTGGACCGTCCTTGACGATCCAAGTGGCTTGACTGAGTACCTATCCTGAGGCTCGGGCTAGACAGTCTCGAATTGGCAGAGGACTATCTTTTTCCTCGGTTGACAGAAGGAAACCAAATTTCCAATACGTGACGTTTCGGTTTTAGTTGTAATCCTATATATGGCGACATAATGGGATGGGGCACTCATCCCATCTATGATTGATATTTATGATTGTATATAAAATCAGAAACTAACTGAAAATGAGCTAAGATGGGTGGTTTCCTGGGTATTGGTCTGATGTTGGTTTCGTCCTTCGGGGTTAATACTTAGGGAATCGTTCTCTTACTAATTTACGGTTGGAGTCTGATTAAGAATCAAAAGATGAAATTTAGCGTATCAAGCATTCTATGGCTATTATAAGGTAAAAACCCTATCCTCCGTCTTGCGTTGCATTGTGTGATGGGACCTGGGTCTTATAATAGCTTCATTTTTCTTTATTTAGCATTACGTTGTTTGTTTTATGCACTGGTATTCTTCAGAGGAAACCCGTTCCGTACTATACGGCGTGGTCCCTTGATTTACCTAACTTTAAAATAAAGATTAATAACTGTTTTAGTTCTCACACCACTCACATGACTGACCTGGAGTTTATTGTTTTAACCTAAACTCTGGGTGCCCCTATTTTCTGCACGGGCAGCTAGTAGTTTAGGTTTTGCAGATTTATATTCTCAAGATCCTGGTTTACAGCTGGAACGATACCCGGAAAGCTCTGTATCCGTGTATTACTTTCAGTTGTGTCTTGTATTGTTTCTCCACTGCGATGTATTTAAATGTAATTTAAATCTCTGATATTTTCTGTGTAATATTTATTCTTACTCTTTATATTCTTGTATTCTGATGGAATTGTTGTAATATATAATGAAATGTTCTTCTGTTTGCGTTCTTTTGTGTGTTGTCCTCAAAGCAATCCGCTCTTTCCTTACCGGGGAATTTCGGGCTGTTTCACATGACTGACCCAAAGTTTATTTTTCTATGTCTTTCCCTAAACTTTTGGGTGCCCAAATTTGTACGGGGAGTCAAGTAGTACAGGTACTTACAAATACTTGGAGGACCTTGAAGCAGGAGGCTTCAGCTTTAGATATTCACTATATTTTTCCCGTTGTTTTGCATTGTACTCTGATAATGATATGTGTATACAGTAAAAAAATTGCATTCCAAAATCTGTTACATATATTTTATTTTATTCCACTGCGATGTGAGATTATGTGTTGCTATATTTTGTTCTTCTTTTGTCTTTTTCTTCTTTATTTAATAATGATTCGTATTTCTATGTAATTCGGGTTGGGCATGTGGTGTATTTATTCAACTTAGATAGTACCGAAATTCGGGCCATTACAGAGTGGTTCTCGGATAATAATCCAATCAGTATCTCCATATTGTCAACAATATTGGCCAATACTTCGATCGTCAGTTATACATATTTCATTCAAAGCATCAAGCAATCACTAGGGTCCTTGGTTAATATTTCATTAGTTAAATAACTTCTCTATTTCCTTATCTATATTTCTTAACCCAATATTTTCAACAATCATCTTGGCCTCTTACGCTACTTGGAAAACATTTTCATATATCACCTTCTTATATTTTATATACTTAGAAAATTTCTTCTATTTATAATTGGAAAACATTCCAATAACTTATCTCTTTCCCGAACATTCATTTCTATACCTAAGAAAGTATTTATTATATTTCCAAAATTCCACTTACTTGGGTTAAAACGAATGCTGTGTTAACATCATTACAATAACCCAAAATACTGCATTCAACTAAATCTTATTTAAATACTGATCTTCGAGACCGAATCTTTCTATTTATCGGTTAGTAATGAAATCAGTCAACTTGGGGTATAACTATCTCTCAGACCTTGACTGAATAACATTCTTAACTTCAAAACGGACAAGACTACTTATCTCAAATAATCAACATCATATAAAACCAATTATACTATTTTTTAAATGTTTATACGTTTCTCTTTTTATTCTTACTAGATTCAAATTTATAGATTTCCTTTTTTTATAATATTCTATTTTAAGTTTGTTTCCTTATCGAATTCTATGTATATATATATGTATGTATGTATGTATTATGTGGTGATTTCTAGTTAACTAACTTTCTTAAAAATATTCTAACTCCTTAAATTTTAGGAAAATTTCACCACCTTCTCCTTTGTATGACTCAGTCGGTACAACTACAACTCGCCTTTCTAGGCCCTTTCCATTCAAAAAGAAAATCGAAAAGCCAAGCGGCTGGCCGAATAGGCTCAAAAAATCTCATATGGAATTTAATATGTACCTTTTTGTCGAGTACTCAAAGTGAAATCTTCTTTCTCTTCATTCCAAATCTTCTTAACATATATCTAACCACTCCTAATTTATCTCAACCCAACCCAATCATTTTTAATTTAATTTGCTAATTCATTCTCTAATTAGCTCTTTTGCCTATTTTACTTTTTATTTGAATATATCACATTCAAATATAATTTTAACTTGTTATAAACCGATTGCAATGCATTTTCAACTAAAATTTCATATTCGATTTCGAATATAAGTTCACAACTTCCATTCACATATCCAAAGTCCAATTTCAATCCAAAACCCTATTAAATAATTATTCTTCTAATTGGTTAACTTTATTTAATAATTAAAAATCTGATTTTTTTTTCAAAAATCTGCTCACTTGTTCTGTTTGAGTTCATATTTATTTTATAACCCAAGACTTGGTTTTTATAATGAAAATCCAAATTTTATTAATCTAAAATCCTTTGATTTTATTTATTTAACCATTATAATTTATAAACGATTATATCGCTAATTTTTCTAGAACTTTGATTTTGACATAACTCAAAATCTATAAGACGAAATCCATATTTTTCTCTACCATTAGAAAACTATTTTTCAATCGGTCCTGACGATTCTTGTTTCAAAGAATTATGACTTAAATCGAGTTTTATATACTCTATTGAAGTTCGAAACGTCAAATTACAAATTACCACGCTATGGCAAGTTCATTTTAATTATATTTAAATATAAACGTTTAAACTTGGTTTATTAATAAATTTCAACTCCATTCTTAAATATTTTAATATATATTAAACCAGTTTCCAAATCCAACTTAATATTTTCGATTATCTCTAATCGTTGATTATTTCATTACTCGATTTTCAATTCAATTACAACTGCATTTTTGTTATTAATTTCCAATTTCATTAAAAACAAATTATTTTATAAAATTTGATGAAATCAAATTCCAATTTTACTTTCTTAGATTTATCTCAATTCAGTTTATATTCCGAATTCCAGAATAAAATCCATCGTTCCCTTTCTAAAAAGATTTCTAATTCACTTTTAAATTCATATTTGAATTTAAATTTATAAATTATCTAATGATAATGTATTTCACCAGATTTTTAAACATTGTTTATAAATTCAGCTTCCTAGTTTTATACAATAAAACAAGTTTCGTTTCAAAGTCTATTTGAAACCCAATTCCTTCTTTGGAATCTTTTTTTATGATAACTTCTATAAAATTATAGAATATAATTTCATATTAAATTTTAGTTTCCATTTAATAAAATTTAAATACCCTTTCTGGAAATATTTTTTTTTACAAATTTGACTTAGTCAAATTCCAATCATAAATTCGAATAGATTTATTTTAATTCAGTTTTCATTCCGAACACCGAAATAGATTTCATAGTTTCTTTTTGAAACTAATTTCAATTCCCCTTTTTATATCCACATTTTAAATTTACATGCCCAAATTATCCAATGAAAATTATTCCATTTCATTTATGAACATTGTTTATAAATTCACTACTTGTCTTTATTATTCAAACCAAGTTAATATTTCCTAGCCCATTCGAAATTCAAAAAGATTTTCCCATTTAAATCTCAAAATTTCCTTTTCATGATATTTTTATATATCAATATTTAAGGCCAGTGATATTCAAACATCCAAAACACTCAATTATTAATCGCGGGTTTTCTAACACATAATACATGATAATATATATAAGAACATAAAATAATAAATTTTGAGGAATCCAATTGGATCCCTCTAACCTGTTTTCCTGCATCTACATACGTTAGCCAAAGTAAATAATACCCATCCTGCTTTAAGGCGGGATACCATGGTATAGAAGATCATCCACTATTTATAATATGGGGCACATAGGCAAATCATCGGTTAATGACACTATAGGCATCCACTAGTGGTATTGCGGGAAATATCCAATATAAATATATATATCTATAATAGCCACAACCACCAAGCCTATATAACTAATATATATATATATATATATTTATAATAGCCAAAATAATATTTCAATGCATCCAAACAACCAACAAACAACATATAAACATTATTAAATAAAAATTCATTTACAATAAAATTTTAAATGAACCAGAGAGTGAGTTTACTCACCATGATTTTAATTCATTATTTATTCCAACCTGAATTCCATCTCTTAATTGATGAAAATACAAATCCACCCGAACCATCTCGTTCGAATCTGACTCTAGAGGCATGATATGATTTATAAGATTAAGATTATAACTTATATTTTAAACTCCAATTAAATTTATAAAATAAATTACCTACATTCAATTGTCTCCCCGTAATGAATCAAACACAGTATACCATGGACAATGGCTTTCCTTCAACTGCAGCCGCTTATATAAAAAAACATTCACCACAGCCTCTGCCCTTTTCTTCGTCACCTGCTCCATCCACTGAGCCTAGCTACCCCAAGCTCACACCCACCCTGCTATTACGTTCCAACCCAGTCACTCAACACCCTTAATCCTGTTTTTAACCCAGTTAAACAAGATTAAGCCACGACCTTTTTTTTGAAAGAATCGAACAAAACCCATTATCAACTTCAACCTTTCAAGTTGTTATTGCCCCTTCCACCTACATCCCTCCCATCTTCGACAAACCTCGTGAACTCTGGCACCTATAGGCTTTGCAAGACCCAAAAACCCCGGATATTCTTCCAGTATATGTCAAGTTTGAGAAATTCGAACAAACTCTTCAGTTCACATCCTACGAACTCTATTGATCCCTGCCCTAACTCGACTGGTTTGAGTTCGAACATCAACAAATCCCATGCCATCAAAATTAATTGAGGATTCGAAGGGTTCAATCTCAATTCTCCAATTCTTATTTTTGAATTGATGGTTTTGATGTGTAAGAGGATTGCGTAGTGGCCATTTTATTTTGTTGATTTAATTTTGGATGATAAAAAATGAAATGCTAAAGCTTTAAATGAATAAATAGGTTCGATTTTAGTTTGAGAGAAACAAGAAGAAAGCACAGTTTAATTTGGCTGGATAAAGAAAAGAATAAGGGAAGAGGACATGAAATCCTTCGTTAGTTTTTGGGTCGTAGAAATAAAATAGTGTGATATATATAGACAGGGAACATTAGGATAAGAACAACGTCTGTTTTCATAAGGGTACAGGTAGGTTTAGGCATAGGTATGCATTGTAGTGCACTCTTTATTAGCTTAAGAAGGACGTAAATGGTTTAAGCTTAGGAAGGAAGAAAATAGTTTGGTACCTTATTTGATTAGAATAGGTATGATATTATTTAATTTAAATTATCATGAAATTTCGAACCCGTATTTGAGCACAACAACCAGCATTTGTAGGGTTATACCACTATTCTGAATACACTGAAATAGGTTTCGAAGCTTCATTCGATTGTATGGAGAATACATCAATTTAAATCGATATAATATAAATTAATTTCAAAACAATTAATTCCTCAATAATAAATTATTATTATTATTGTTTGTAGTCAATACAATTTATATAGATCGTCTGAATCGTTTCGACTAAATTTATCTTTGAATTCAATTATATTTGTTTTCGTATTACGATAATTCAATATATTCGTGATTAAATTATAAACAATTATTAAATTATTAAATTCTATATAAAAATCGATTTATATTATAGATTCAATGTTTAAAACAATATTAAATGTTTAACATTAATCGACTAAAAATCCGGGTCGTTACAACATTGTTCTAAAACAATCCTTAGGCGTGGTAGTTTCTTATTAGGAGTATTGGGTGTGTCATCCACTTAAAATAATAAAAGAAAATTTATTCACTCAATCGACTTATGCAATACTTGACTAATATTAAAATTACGAATGATCACCCCTAACCAGCTCTATTCTCTGCCCTAATAGATAACATTACCCATTAATGTTCTTTATTAGGGTGGATCAGGGTAGGGTGTTAAAATTGATTTAAAATCAATTTGAATAAATGTGGGAAAATGCAGGAGAGAAAATAGATTGAAGATAAGAATGTAAAGATGGATTGTCCAAAAAATAGTGGATATGTCAATTGAGATGAATCATGGAAATTTGAGTATGAGCATGAGAATTAAAGGTTTTATGTAAGAATTGAGTTGTGAAAATGTGAAGTGTAGGGTTTCAACTAAGTGGGATCTAAGGAGTTAGAAGAGTTGCAGCATCTTTACTTCTTAGTCATTTCGGGGATGAAATTCTTTTAAGGGGGACGAATGTAACAACGAGGATTTTTAAGCATTTAATTTTGAATATTTAAATTTGTTTAAAAGAGCTGAATTAAAATATGAATGGATTTTTATATAGACTTTATTAGTTAAATGAATTTTGGACGTATAAATTTATATTAACTAAAAATGAACTCGCAACAGTGTGTTAGTTCGTAGTTTTATGATCAGAGCTTCAATTGAGTAAATAAAATTCGTTATAAGTTAGAATCCGTTGAAACATGAAATATTCAGATCTATTTGAATATAGTTTCTAATGAAAGCGAAAAATCGAGATTTCATTTTGTTAATTGAGAGTTATGTTCAAATCAAAATTTTAGAAAAGTCGTAGTATAATCGTTTTGGATAGATAATGATTTATTATATAAATAAATCAATATTAAACAATTTAAACATCATTTGAAATTGAAATTTGAAATGTCGAGTTATAACTTCGTATTAGCTTATTTTGAGACTATATGATATTCGCTTTGAATATATACGATGATATGGATTTATTATTAATAAATTGAATAATTTTGAATTTTATTACATTTTACCGATTTTATTTAAGATTATAAAATAGCCAGTTTTCAAATGACCTCTGTTTTTTGATGAAATGAATTTTATTAAATACGTAATGATTAATCATTTCTAGATTTAAAGTTTTACGCTAATCGGAGTTATTTTATGACCATGCAAGATCAAAATATAAACTTATAAATAATTTGAATTCAAACTAGCTTCATTTTTGCGAACAGACTCGGATTCGACAAAACAAGTTTCATTGGGTTCGGAACATTAAAATATATAGGCTATCCATTTTCATCGTGATTAGAGTTCGTGTGTGGCGGTATGAATAAGGAACGTTCAAAGAGAAATATGCGTGTATATTATGTTATGATAAATCAAATCAAACTCCAATAAAAAAAATCTAACCTAATATATTTACTGACTCAACACTGCCTAAATTCTGCCTAAACATACATATTTAGCTTGAATTGTCACCTACCTATCATTGTTGAAAATTTGGCCATCCTAGCTGTACTGAACATGAAAATAACACCCTTCTTCTATATATAAAGCATGCCATATCTTCATCCAACTAACAAAAAAATGAGCCATTCGATCCTTCAGAAATTTATACAAAATTCAATACTCCACAAATTCAAAAATCGTTGATTCGTTGAGTTTGTACACTAGTACAGTTCACGCTAGTATTGGTTATTCTGGGTTCGATCATAATCTTTGTCGCAGGATTGAAGACAACGAATACAGGGGTTCTTGTATTTGTGAAATTGGGATATAAATTGGAAATTTGAAGGGTAGCATTATGTTTGTGCTATGGAGGAGATTCATTTTTGATTTTTTTTTCTTTTATGGAATTCGGTAAAAAAATCATTTACACTTTATGTGGCATGACGAGGAAGCCTAGACGACGCGAACTGTTGGGCACCGCAAGTGTATGGTGAAGGTGGCAACAAGGAGGAGTTTACATCGATCATAACTTGTATAAATCGTAACTTCTCCATACGTGAATAAAATTGAATGTCGTCTATCTCGTTAGGTCCATATGGATGTAGGCTACATAATGGAGCTTGTTTGGAGTGACTTGGAGCTAGTTGCAATTTATGGCGAGATAAAGCACGTGATTGGATTAGTCGACGGTTTATCGTTATTCGACGATAAACGACCAATGTGAGTAAACTCACTATCTTTGGCTCGTCTATATTTTATATAAATGAGTTAAAAATTAGTACATGTAATGTTATATTCTATGTGATGGTTGGTTGGATGAATTTTTGATAAATTGGCTGCAAAAATACATAGTTACATATATATATATATAGTACTTAGTAGAATGTTGATTTTATTTACATGATATCTCATATTTAGTTGAAACTGGTATTATTAATGTTGACTAACATCTGTGGATGTAGGGAAATAGGTTGGAGGCATCAATTGGATTCTGCAACACTTATGTCTTTTTCCCCACATATTTACCCATATATGAAGTGATTGATGAACTGTGATGGATTATGTTGTGTTTGGATGTTTAAATAATGCTGGCCCTTTTATTTTGGTATTTTAAATACCATAAATATTATTTGGAATGTAAAAAGGAATTTTTGAAGTGGATATTGAATTTAAAATATTTATGCAAAATTAGTTGGTTTTATAAAAAGGAAATTCGAAAAAAGAAAAGATTCAATCTTTGGAAGCTAGTTAACTATCTACTTGAAGATGTAAATACATGATTTTAGGTGTCAGTTTTGAAACTTATATTTGTAACTAGATTTGAACTTAGCAGTTATAAAGAAAATTAAAATGGGATTATAAATGGTTGGAATAAAAATATGATTTTGTATGAATAATTCTAAATAGAAAGTATAAATATAATTTGATTTGAGGTATTGTTTACAAGTACAAAATCAAACTGATTTGATTATTTAAAAGGAATATTATTCACATTTGAAGTGAATAATGGTATAAAACAAATATTTTGTGAATGGGAATATTTATGAAGGAAATTAAGGTTTGGAAATATGAATTGAAATGGGAATTTGATTGATAGGGAAATTGGGTTAAAACGAAATAGTGGATTCTATTTCGAGGAAAAGTGGGTAAGCCATGGGTTCAAAAGTGTAAATGAATTGGTGATAAATCGACAAAAGGATTTATAGATATGAAAGTCGACTACATTTATTCTAAAGCAGTTTTATCTTTGGAGAAGAATTTTGTATAATTAAACTATGTAAAAATAATATTATTATTAATAAGCCTATTTATTATAAAAGAGCTTTGGAAAGTGGCTGAGGTATTTATAAATTCTCTCAAGATTTGTAAATCGAGGTGTAGTTAATGGATGAGATTTTATAAGAGAATTCTTATAAATCAGAATATAAAGGATAGAGACATCGAAAATGAATGAAGTGGCATATGATATGGATTTATAAAGTGGCTTGATATCTGGTATTTGAACCGGTAATGATATTTACGAGTAAAATCAAGATATTTTTGATAAAACGAGTTCAGATTTCTATAAAGAAATGATATTCAAATTTAAAGGTGAATAATGGATTGAAAGATTTTTTTTTTGCAAAATAAGAATAGCTATAAAGAATTTTTGGTTGACCTGTAACGATGGAATTATTCCGAAGTTCAGGAAGTTAATCAAATAAGACATTATTTGAAAGAGAATTATAAGTTGGAATTCGACTACGTCGAATTTGGGAAAGTACTATTTACTTTCTGATTTAATAAATATTTAATTATTTATTGGTTTATTTAATTAATTATTATTTATTCAAGTTAATGAATAAAAGTTATATTTAAAAGTTTATTTATCGAAGCATGGGTTATAATGTTGTTGTTATAATCATTGATTTCCATAAAAGAAGTGGAACCTTAAATTGAATCCAAGAGTTGTTTAAGCGATGTTTATTAATGATTTAATTCGTGATCTTTGCGAATTTAGAAGTTAATTTTTTTGTAAATTTAATGTTTGAGAGGTAATATACCCCAACTTGATTGACTTCATTGTTAACTAAGGAGTAGTTAACGTTCGATAACAAGGGTTAGAATATGCGTGGTGAATTCATCCACGTAAATGTTGAAATTGTCGAAGCAATGGCTTATACAATGTTAGTTTAATCCAAATAAATGAGTTTTGGAAACGTTTTCCAAATATAAATAGGATTTTTTTTTTCTAAATATAGAAAATAAGAGTATGAATATATGGAAATGTTTTCCAACTGTAGTACGGATATTTCTAAATTTAGAAATGGACGGGATGTTAAAATGAGTATATGGAAATGTTTTCTAACGGTAATGACATATATTTTCTAAATATGGATAAAAAATAATCTATAATATTTGGAAATGTTTTCCAGGAATCATGAGAGGCCAAATGAGTTTTAAGAAATATCTCGGGAAGGATATAGAAAAGGGGAAAATAGAAAATTGGGAAATGATGAATTCTTGATGCTTGGTTAGTAGAATTTCCATTTGGAAATAGGATCATTGTTTTTATGGATGTTTCCTTTGATAGTTATATAACCGGCTCAAAGTTCTGACCCATTTTATATTTCCATTATCAATATAGGGAGACCAGGATCAAGGTATTATTTGAAAACCACTTTTATGGCCATAAACATTGCACATCAAATTATGCTGAAGATGATTGAAGACGAAGTAATGTACAAGGGCCGTTCTTTAATCTTGGGTAGAAATTACCTAAGATGGATTGATGGGATAGCGCCTTCGGTTTGCCCAATCCTGGGACAACGTATATGGATGAATGTCTAAGAGAGTATTTCCAAATAGTCATGTACATTTTTTTCATCAAACGTACCATTGTTGGTGGCAAAGAAGCAAACTTCTCTTAGTCTAACACCCAGAGTATTTTTGAGGACAATAATTAGTGATTTGACGAATCTGACAATGTGTCATTAAAAGTGAACGGTTGCAAGTTGATCTAAAAATGTAATTGAAGCCTCAGACCTTATCACCTGGAAAATGATAAAAATCTGGCAAGCAGCATGGCTATGTTGGTCGCACCTATTAGGGTGTATTATCACTTGATTTGTAGAAAAATCATTTTCTTCTTATTAAATTGTTGTTTCGTGCTTTCGGTAATGGTTGTCGATCAACCGTTGGTGATAACGCATTCGGTACACTCAAGTAAAATGCGTGGTTGGTCATGTGTGGTCGGGTTGCAAGACGTTCTTATTAAACTCTGCGTATTCCACTCTAGAGTTACACTATCGAAAGGCGGTTCCGTACCTTGTCATAGTTGGAAATCCATTCCCCAATAAGCACCCGTGGTTTTGATTATATACTATATATGTGGAGTGTTAGATGCAGGCATTCTGCTAGATTATTATTTACTTGATATATACACTATTATAATATTAGAACAATTTTGATATAACGAATGTTTTGGGTTATCGTAAGGTAAAACCATCCATGTTTTTGTGTGGATCGGTCTTATGGTTATCCTTTCTTTTAAAAGGATTTTTTGTAAAGTAAAATCAAGTGGTTGGAGTTTACTCACACCAGTCTCATGACTGACCAAGAGATTATTTTGTTTTATTTTATCTTAAACTCTTGGGTGCCCAAATTTATATGGGCAGTAAAGTAGTTCGAATTGTTGCAGATAACCTTGTAGGATCTTGAAGCAGGAGGCTACCGTGCTAGATAGCTACTATTTATTTCCACTGTGTTGTGTTGTGTTGTTCTCTGATGATGGTGTGTATGTACAGTAAAGATTCGTATTATAAGAGCTATTATACATTATATTTATTCGTTTCGCTGTGAGATTCATTTTTACACTGATTTTTGTTGTTTTTGTGATCCTTTACTTCTTTGTTCTACTCTTTCTTATATCTTCTCATCCTCTAATTTTTTTCTATTGGCATTTGAGTTTCCAGTGCACTATGGTTGGACTTGTGTTGTAACTGGTCAACTCAATGGTTACTGAAATTCGGGTCACTATAGGTTCACTGCTAAGAAGCTTATTGCATCTAATTTTCCATCATTTTACTTAATTTATGTTTCCATAAACAATAGTTGGCCACCAAATTCATCCTTGATTCCAATATTTACATTACTAGTGAGGTTGTATTCATCTAGAGTAAGATAGGTCAGTAAAAAGAGCATTTCATTTAACTTTTTATGGTTTAGTCAATATAATTTTCTTAATGCTTTTATTTCTCATTTCAGATTAGATAGGTACAAATGTATGTTTAGCATTTTTTACCATACTACATGTTATATAGAATGTGTCTACCTTACAAATTCTCTTATATCAGAAGAAAAAACCTTTTTTTTAAAATAAATAAATTATCCAAGGCCGGCTTTGCATCTTTTTTCACGGATCAATAGTGTTAATTTTATATCAAAATATGTCATATTGTACGCTATAGAATTTGATGTTTTTTGTATGTAAATTATATATATTCTGGCTGGGGGATTGGTTAAGAGTTGGAATAATTATTCCATTATCTACAAATATAAATCCAAAGAGCATTCAATTTCAGATGAAAATCATGTTTGTCGAAGAGTGAATTTAAAAATGAAACCAACTTATTAACTTTGTAAAACTCCTTTATGAATTATTTTTGCGTTCTTACATAAAATTGATAGCTTTTGACAAACCTTCATGAATTTAGCTTCTATATTCATAAAAACCTTAGTATACATAGAAGACTAGTTTATTGGTAATTTACTTTTGATTTACGTGTGGAACCTAAGACTTCACTCAAGCCATTGTTTGTCGGTCTTAGTAAACCCCACGGATAGTGATATACCCCGATTTTTTCAACACCTTCACTAGTGGTAATTTATTAATAAAATTTTCTTTTATTTTGTAGGCTATAAATGTGACCATACAAAATGTACGGTTCTTATGAACATTTAACATGTGACTCACTTTTCTCTTCATTATTGTAATCGCCCGCAATTCCATTGTAACAACCCGAAAAATCTGAACCAGTTTAAAAATTTTAAATTGGCTATTTTAGTGGATTTCTAATATTTAAAATAAATATGTTAAATAATAGTGACGAAAAGTGTGTTTGAATCGATGTTTGAAAATAAATATAATTAATTTTAATTATAAACATGGCCTAAAATGGCGCGGTAGTTTCAAAATTTGAATTCAAATTTTGACTGACTGTACCGGGTGCAAAACAAACCAAATTTTAGTGAAACCAAAAATATTTAAATCTGTTAGTGAATATTTTTCTAACGAATCTGAAAAATCGAAGTTTCGTAGCGGGAAGCAAAAGTTATGGCCAAATGAATTTTCAAAAAGGTCGCTATAGAGTTTATATAGCCCGTGAAAACGGCCGTTTTGCAAACGACCTCAGAATTCGATGAAACCACTTTTGTTGGATCCGGGATGTCAAATTATTGCTAGGTTTCGAATTTCATAATTTTTGAAGCTATTATGTGAGCGTGGCAAAGGAAAATGTGTTTGGTCGATTTCTATTAAATTGGATCGACCAGAAAGGGGCCATTTTTCAAACGGTCTCAGAATTCGACGAAACTAGTTTTGTTGGGACCGTATCGTCAAAACATAGCTAGATTTATTTTTCGAGAATTTTTAGAATCAATATGTGGCCCTGGCAAATTGAAATGTACGCTCAAATTAAATGTTGAATGTTTTATATTTTAATTTGAAGGAAAACTGACTGAAACAGTCGAATGGGCCAACGAAACATATCCGATTGTGTTCGAAATGGGGATATTTAGCTACGGACGATAGTCGTTGGGTTTAGATTGGAGTTCGTATGTGAAGAGGGGTATTTTCGGATTTAAAATAAATTAAAAATATTTATAAAACCCCTGGGCCAATCATAATCCTCCGTTTCATCTTCTCTCTCCCTGACGTTCCCTGTCGCACCGCAGAAATAGCTACGCCCCTTCTCTCTTCATTTTCTCCCTTTACAAGCAAAATCAGTCCCTCCTTCAGTTGAAGATTTTGAAGAGCTCGAGACGAGCTTCAAATCCGTACCAACTGAAGATTTTTTCGCTATGTATTTGGAGAGGATCAACGCCAGGAAGTTGCAGCCTTTCAACCGCCGCCGCTCGCGCCAGGGACCACCGGAATCCTCCGCGTTTAAGGCGCTAGGGCGCCTCTCCGTCCTCTTCGACGCAGCGCCCTCCAATCGTCGTAACACTTCACGGATTTGCTGAAAAATCAAAACCTAGTTTTGAACAGGTTTAGAAAGGTACGGTTTAAATTATATTAAACTATTTAATAGCACTTTAAAGTGCTACGGTTTTTGATTTCACTGTAAAAATCATATCTTTTTCGTTTTTTTACGGAATTCAGTGAAACAAGACACAATGGACTCGTGCAGACATCTTCTACATTTTAGAACAGACCGGATATTTTTCTGAACCTTCTGCTATTTTTGGTGGAGTGGAACCCAATGTGAGATTTCTAAATAATAAAAAATATGGAAATGATGATGTATAAATTATATATTCGAAGTATGAGTTATATAAGCATTGTACACCTCATGTATAAGCGTTGTATAAGTTGTACGTTCGATGTATAAGTTATATATGCATTGTAAAAATTATATATGTGTTGAAATAGAAGTGAAATATACTTATATAAATATATATATACGCCCGTCGTCCACAAACCATGGACGATATTTATTGGTTGTGATTGGTGTGAAAATTGGTTGATAGCGAATGGTTGATTAGAATTCTTTGTGGTTGAAATTGAATGATTATGGTTGAAAAATACCCGTTTGTGGTTGAGAATTATTTGGTTGAAACCACATAGGATTAGTTTGTGGAAAATAAAAAAAATAAAAATGTCGCCTACGTGCGAACTAGATGCATGAAATCCCTATTGTCAAAAGCTGCGAGGCTTTAAGGTACATCGAGGAGTCATACTAGGGACGGCCCCAGTTTTAACTACCCTGCCATTATGTTGCCGAAATTTTCAATAATATTCATGTATTAGAATTATTTTCATGTGTTGAAACCATATTCGTGTGTTGAACAGAAATTCATGTGTTGAATAGAAATTCATGTGTTGAATATAAATTCATGTGTTGAACGACATTCATGTTTTGAAATAAATTGTTTTATAATTAAAATCATATTTTTATCATCTATATGAACTATATAAAATAGTCGTGTTTTGAAATAAATTGTTTTACAACAAAAATCACATTTTTATTATAAACATGAATTGTTAAAAATAGTGAAGTGTTGAAATAAATGTTTGTTGGATAAAAATATCATTTTTATCAAGTGTATGAAAAGGATATGGTTCTGAAATCGAAGAATAGATTATATATGTATATATATAATCAAAATAAATCGAATAACGAAGCTGCAGATCGTGTTTTGAAACCGTGATTTCAAACGATTAGTGCGGAAGATCCGACCATCGGATTTTCCCGAAACCGAAACCGTTGGGTTCGCTTTGGAAATATCTTTCCAACGACACCAACCTTGTGAAGATCCAATGGTTGGATTGTCTGAAATGTTTAAATAAAATATGAAGAAGAACAGTGCCATGATCTATTATATATATATATATATATATATATATTTAAATTAAATCGAATAACGATGCTGCAGTTCGTATTTTGAAATCGAAACTTCAAACGAGTGTACCGGGAGATCCGACCGTCGGATTTTCCCAAAACTGAAACCGTTGGATTCGTTTCGAAAAAATCATTCTAATGATATAAAGTTTGCGAAAATCCGATGGTTAGATTTTCAGATATGTGTAAATCAAATCTGAAGAAAAATAGCGACACGGCCGCGTTATGGCCTGAAGCGTCGTTTGGATGAAATGGCTTTTTTAAAATAAATAAAAATAGCGATAAATCGTTATAAAATGGTATAAATGATATGGAATGGAAATAAAATGAATTTTCTCGGTTTATGTGATATTCGATGGTTGAATATGTGTGGTGTGAAAATTACATTAATGAATTTAATTATCGGTGTCGAATAATTTAATCATTAAAATGAATTGATTTAAATTCTAAATATACGTGAATTATTTGAAAAGGCCGAGTTAAATCTCATTTCAAATAATTGATCGGCGATAAGAAGTCGATGATGAAGATGGTGGTTGAAGACCGGAGATCTTCACCTCGATTGAATGGTAACTGATGTCTTGATTGGGAGGCATCCCTAAATATAGATAATAAGTGGTGATCGTCCAGACGTGCGTGGAGATCGATGGGTATGCGAGGTATATAGTGCCTCCGGTTTCGTTCAGACCTAGAACGAACGAGTAAATGGACTGTGTGCCTGACATTGGATTTTGTTCTATGCTGATTGATCTCTATTAAATATATATCTGTTTGGCGGTGGAGAATTTATTCTCTTGCTTAACGCCCTTCTCTACGACGTACGAGGTCAGAGGTTATATATCGATAGAAATTAGTCGCATGGAGTGAACTGCCTGTGTGGCATGCCTAAGTGGCAAATGATCAAGGCTTCTGTTGAAAAGCAAAGTCTTGTGGTTGATGATCAAAGCACGGCCTATGTGGTATAGCTTTGTGTATAACGTGAATTCGCGAGCCTCACACCCCGGTATGAACCAGAAATGGGAGAGGACATCAGGGAGGGCATGCGTTTCCTTCTAGCTAGGGTGGTGTCAGATCTTAAACTGGATGGCATTTATATTATTTTCACCTGTGTGGTTGTTGCTGTTGCGAGGCGCCTCAGATATGGAGTCATTGGGCTCATTTTCGCCCCAAAGGGCGGGGGAACGCAGTGTCCATGGTTTAAGTTTAATCCACATCGAGTGGACGGGCCCTGACAATCCAAGGGTCACTCGAACTCTAATCCTGAGACATGGTAGGCTAGATTGTCTCGAAGCGGTGAGGATGATCCCTGGCCTCGGTTCATGATGAAAATCCAATTTCCATATACGTGACTTTGCGGTTTTGATTATATACCTATATATGGCGACATAGTGGTAAGGGGCATTAATGCCATCTATGATTGATACTTATGATTTGAAGTTGTTTTTAAAACATATAAACAATAGTAATAATATCAAATTCTTTTGTTTTATTCGTATCAAGCATATTTTGGCCATTGTAAGGTAAAATCTATCCTCCGGTTTGCGTTGCATTGTGTGATGGGAACTGAGTTTTATAATGGCTCCATTTTTATAAAAAGAATTGCGATGTTTGAAAGATTTACTGGTTTTAAGCACTGGCAATCCAATGGAGTAAACCCGTTCCGCGAAAGTGGCGTGGTCATGTGATTAGCCATATTATAAAATGTGTTAAGTAGATTTCTCATACCAGTCCCATGACTGACTCGTAGTTTGTTTCACTTGCAAACTCGGGTGCCCCTTTTTCTACAAAGGCAGCCTAGTGTTCAGGTTTTAGCAGGCTCTTCCTGGATAGCAGGAGCTGAAGATAGATTCTATCATTTATCTCTTTTTATGCTGTTCAGCTCCTATTGTACATATTATGTTTGTTTTCCGCTGTAGACATTTATGTATAACTGAACTGTATTTGTACTAAGTATGATCCTGTATACTGTGTAACTCTGATGTTGTTATTTATCCAGTGCATTCTATTATGCATTATCTGGTGTATTTATTTAATTCTATTCTGCTATTATCTGTTTATGTATTATATTCCAAAGATTACCCTTACCACCGTCTTACGGGGTTTTGGGGTCGTCACCAACTGAAAGGACCCGTAACTTCCCCGGTAAGGAAAGACCAGATACTTTGAGGACAAGACGAATCAGAACGCAGACAGAAGAACATTTCATTGTTAATTGCAACAAGTCCATCATAATACAAGAATATACAGAGTATGAATAAATATTACACAATTATTAAATATCAGAGATTACAATAAACTACATAACAGCGGAAAATAATACAATACACAAATAGAAGTAATACACAGATACAGAGCTTTCTGAGTATCGTTCCAGCTGTAAATCAGGATCCTGTGAATATAAATCTGCAAAACCGAAACTACTAGCCGCCCGTGTCAAAATAAGGCCACCCAGAGTTTAGGTTAAAACAATAAACTCCAGGTCAGTCATGTGATTGGTGTGAGAACTAAAACAGTTATTAATCTTTATTTTTAAAGTTAGGTAAATCAAGGGACCACGCCGTATAACATGGAACGGGTTTCCTCTCAAGAAAACCAGTGCATAAAACAAACAGCGCAATGCTAAATAAAGAAAAATAAAGCTATTATAAGACCCAGGTCCCATCACACAATGCAATGCAAGCCGGAGGATAAGGTTTTACCTTATCATAGCCAAAGAATGCTTGATATGCTAAAAACAAATCATTTGATACTATTATAAGTGTATAGTGCCAAAATAATTTTAATCATAAATATCAATCATAGACGGCATGGGTACCATATATCATGTCGCCAATACTAGGCTCTACAATCAAAACCGCACATGTCACGTACTGGAAGCTGGATTTCCATCTGTGAACCGAGGCAAGGGATCGTCCTCCACCGATTTAGAGACGCTCTAGCCCGCCCCTCAGGCAAGCATGCAGGCAAGCCTTTAGATCGTCAGGGCCGGTCCACCGATGTGGATTAAAATGCCTGAACGCTGCGTTTCCCCACCCTATGGGGTGTCAATGTGTCCAACGACTCCATTGGTCCCGGATCGACCGATATATCTGAGGTGCCTCGCAACAGCAACAACCACATAGGTCAAACTCATCAGGGCATGTAAAATCACTGACGCCACTTCTAGCTAGAAGGAAATGCATGTCCTCCCTGAAGTCCTTCTCCTGTTTCTGGTTCACAACCGAGGTGTGAGTCTCGCGAATCAACGCTACACAAAGCTATGCCACACAGGCCATGCTTTGATCATCAACTACAAGACTCTGCTTTTCAACAGAAGCCTTGATCATATTGCCACTTATGCATGCCACACAAGCAATTCACTCCATGCGTTTGATATTCATCAATATAAAACCTCTGAGCTCGTACGTCTCAGAGAAGGGCGTTAAGAAAGAGAATAAATTCTCCGCCACCAGACAGATATATATTTAATAGAAATCAATCACATAGAATAAAATCCAATGTCAGACACACAATCCATTTACAAGTTCGTTCTGGGGCTGAACGAAACCATAGGCACCTAGTACCCCGCATATCCATCAATCTCCAAGTACGTCTGGACGATCACCAACTGATTCCCTCCTCTTGGGTGTACATCCCAATCAAGATTATCAGAAATCACCCAAACGATGTGAAGACCTCCGTTCTTCGACCACCGTCTTCATCCTCGACACCACGTCGAATCAGTCATTCAGAATGGGATAAACCCGGTCTTTCTGAATAACTCGCGTATATAATAAACAAGTGTTACACAAACACAACATACGCCTCATTCCAATTCAGAATATTCTTTTATTCAAATATCTTATACTTTGGGAAAGGTTCCCATTAATTTTATCAAAGATAAAATCTTTAAATTTATTCTGTAATCTTCTTTTGAATATCAATTCAAACTAGTCGGGATTAGCAAACCACACCGAAGTAATCATTTATTTTATTTCCCAATCCCAACCTATTCATCCCATGAAGTAAAACTGGTAACACTTCATATCTAACACCACAGGGTTATCGGTAAATTCAATTACCATTTCACGTTCAAATCTAATTAAAGATTTAACTATCGCCTAGAGCAAAACTGGTGATACTCCATTCTCGATCACTTCAATCTAATTAAAGATTCATTAAAACTCCACTTAGTTTTAATCTTCACAAAAATCAATATCAATAATTATTTAACTTGGGAAATCACCTCCTGTCTTTAACTGGGTTAAAGAACCAATGTCAATTAAAACACGATTCACTATAAACCCAAAATCACATCCCATTAATTATCGGGTTAAAGAACAAGTGTTATTTAAAACACCGTTCACGATAAACCCAATAATCAATTCAAATTCAATTCCAATTAAATACCATTTAATTGGTACACTTCATTAAATCTAAATAAAAATATTTAATCTTTTTCTCAACTGGGCTTAAGAACAATGTTAATGAAGACACCATTCACGACAAACCCAAACCACATTCGATATTAAATACAAGGCTCTGAATAGAAAATATATTGGCTTATATTCAATATCAAATTCTGCAACCAAAAAATATCGTATTGGAAATAACGATATTAATATATCTTTCAAATTCCCATAACAATATCTGTATAATCACGAAATCCAACATCGAAATATTCCAAAGACAATTTCGATTCACATCCCTTCCAATTCAATTATTGGAAATTCTGGTTACTTTTAAAACCATTTCAAATCCACTATGTTTATTTTAAAAATAAATAGAATTATAATTCTAGTTCAAAACTAGTTCATTTCGATAAAAATCTATTTCTACCTTTTCAAATATGGAAGTTTTCATCCTAATATCCGTGTGGGGTTTCAAATCAACAAATTCGTTTTGAAACCACTTTCTTTTCTATATTCTGCTGTGAAACTTCGATTTTCCAGATTCGTTAGAAAGTTATTCACTAACAGATTTAAATATTTTTGGTTTCACTAAAATCCGTTTTATTTTGCACCCGGTACAGTCAGTCAAAGTTTGAATTGAAATTTTGAAACTGCCGCGCCATTTCTGGCCTTGTTTATAATTCAAAGTAATTATATTCATTTTTAAACATCGATTCAAACTACTTTTCGTCGTTATTATTTAAAATATTTATTTTAAATATTTAAAAATTCACTAAAACAGTCAATTTTGGTTATTTGTAAAACCATTTCAAATTCAATTTATTTATTTAAAAATAAATAAATTATTATTCTAGTTAATAACTAGATCATTTCGATAAAAATCTATTTTTATCTTTTCAAATATGGGACATGTTTCGTAACCCCATTCGACTGTTTCAGTTAGTTTTCCTTCAAATTAAAATATAAAACATTCAATATTTAATTTGAACGTACATTTCAATTTGCCGGGGCCACATACTACTCCTAAAAATTCTCGAAAAATAAATCTAGCTATGTTTTGACGATACGGTCCTAACAAAACTAATTTCGTCAAATTCCGAGACTATGAAAAATGGCCATTTTCTGGTCGATCGAAATTGACTAAAACTGTTAAAACACGTTTAACTTCGCCACGCTCAAATATTAGCTTCAAAAATTATGAAATTTGAAACCTAGCAATAATTTGACATCCCGGATCTAACAAAAGTGGTTTCGTCGAATTCCGAGGTCGTTTGCAAAATGTCTATTTTCACGGGCTATATAAATTCTATAGCGACCTTTTCCAAATTTGATTTGGACATAATTCCAAATCCAACTGTTAGATCTTTACAAAGTTGGTGCCGTTGGAAAGATATTCCCTAGGAGAATCCAACGGTTGTGGTTTTAGGAAAATCCGATGGTCGGATCTCCCGCACTAATTGTTTGAAATCACGGTTTCAAAACACGAACTACAGCTTCGTTATTCACTATATTTTAATTATATTTATATAAATATATATAAATATAATTCTTTCTTCGATTTCAAAACCATATTCACTTTATATTTTATTGATGATAAAAATTCCTTACCCCTGAGTTGACTAGATACACCACACGTCCAACCCAAATTGCATAGAAATATGAATCATTATGGGTAAAGAAGAAAAACATATAAAAAGTAAAGAAATAATGACACAAAATCTCATATCATAGTGGAATATAATATATATATATAACACTTTTTTAATATAGAATTTTATACCATATATACATACCATCATCAGAGTACAACATAATACATTACAGGGGAAATAAATAGTGGATATCTAACTCTAAAGCCTTATACTCCAAGTTCCTCCAAGAGTCTCTGTAAACGCCTGAACTACTTGGCTCCCCATACAAACTTCGACACCCAAGAGTTTAACGTAAAACAAAACTAATAAACTCTGGGTTAGTCATGGGACTGGTGTGAGTAAACCCCAATCACTTAATTTACTCTTAAAAATACTTTCGAAAGAAAAGATAATCGTAAGACCGATCCAAACATAAACGTGGGTGGTTTTTACCATACGATAACCCAAAACATTCGTTGTATCAACAATATTATAGTATTATAATAGTGTCTAATCAAATCAACAACAATCTAGCGGAACACTTGTATCTCACACTCCATATACATAGTATACAATCAAAAACTATGGGCACTAATTGGGTAATGTATTTCCAACTATGACATGGTATGGAACCTCCTTCCAATAGTGTATCTCTAGAGAGGAATACACCGGGTTCAACAAGAGCATCTTACAAGCTGAACACTCATTTCATTTGAGTGTACTGAATGTATTATCACTAATGGGTCCATTACCGAAAGCGTACAACAATGATAAAATAAGGAATAAACGAATTTTCTCTAGATTATGTGATAATGTACCCTAAAGGGTGCGACCACATAGCCATGTTGCTTGCTCGATTTTTGTCTTTTCCCGGTTGATGAGGCTAGAGGCTACGATTACTTTTTGGGCATTTCATTCACTTTGAATGACACTTGTCAAATCCATCAATCACTAATTGATTTGCATATATATACTCTGTTGTTATGCTAAAAGAAGTTATCTTCTCCGTCACCATACTTGGTATATTTGTAAAAATCAACATACGTAATCATTGGAAATACTACGTCAGACATTCATCCATATAAGTCCATTATGGGACTGAACGAAACTGAAGGCACTTGTAACAACCCGAAAATCTGGGCCAGTTTAAAAATTTTATTTTGGCAATTTTAGCGAATTTTGAACATTTAAAATGGATTATTTTAAATAATATCGACGAGAAATATATCTTAAATGGAATTCGAACGTATATATAATATACGTCGTCGTTAGAATATAAATAATTATATATATATTTATAAATAGAATTGAAAATGGCGCGGTAGTTCGATAATTCGATTTCAAACTTCAATTGAATGTACTCGGTGCAAAATAAACCGGATTTTAGTGAAACCAAAAATAATGGAATCTAATTGAGAATATCTTTCCAACGAATCCGACAAATCAAGATTTCATAGCGGGAATCAAAAGATATGTCCAGTTGAAAATTCTGAATAGTCGCTATGGAATCCAGGCCCTTAAAAATGGAAATTTTGCAAACGACCTCGGATTTCGACGAAACTACTTTTGTTGGGTCCGTGATGTCAAAATATTGCTAGGTTTCAAATTTCATAATTTTTCGAATCAATATGTGAGTGTGGCAAAGGAAAACGCGTTTGACCAGTTTCAGTTGATGTTAATCGACTGGAAAATGGCCATTTTTCCAATGGTCTCAGAATTCGACGAAACTATTCTTGTTAGCACCGTATCGTCAATACAAAGCTAGAAAATATTTTTCGGGAATTTTTCGAGTTAGTATGTGACCTCGGTAAAATGAAATGCGCGTTCAAATTCAGTATATAGAGTTATATGTTGATTTTGATGAAAACTGATCGAAATAGTCGAATCAGCTTACGATACATATCCCATTGTGTTCGGAATGGGGATAATTAGCTATGGGCGACAGGCGGTGGGCCTTATTTCGAGATCGAATGGAAAAGCTACCTTTTATGATTAAAATAATATAAAATTATAGTTAAAAATAAATCCCTCCCTCTTCATTTAACTTCTCAGACCCCCCCCCCCCCGTTCATTATTTTACAAATCGAAAAAGAAAAAAAACCGGATCTCGAACTCGACGCGCCGCCCTATCGTCGATCGCTAACCGCCTCCCTTCAAGCGCCGAGACCACCAAAGACCCCATCCCCTCTCTCCTCCGCAGCAGCCAAAGACCGGAAACCTCCTGCCTGAAATCGAAGACCGAACCCCCTTCAACCCACTACCTCGTGAACCCTATCGTGCCGACCACAGGAAGGACCAGGCGCCACCGTGAACTCCTCCCCCACTGCGCCGACGCCAACGCGCCTCCATCGCCTAACCAACCTCGCAGCACCTCTCAGCAAGCCCCACGCCACCGTTGAAACCCCTGCGCCATCACCATAAACCCCCTCCTCCGATCGAAGTAAGTTTTCAGTCCTTTAAATTATGTTTATTTAGTTATTTTAAGCAGTAAATAATTTTTTTGAAATGCAATTTATAAAAAAGTCGTTTTAAAATATGAAGAATATAGGTTACCATTGTTAAAGAATATGGTTTTCATTGCTGAAGAAAATATGGTTTTCATTGTTAAAGAATAAGATTTTCGTCATTTAGGAAGTACGATTTCTTTGTTAATGATATAAAAATATAATCTTTATAAGGTAGAGAAAGTAAAAATTCGATTTTTATATATTGAATAGCGAAGCAAAAATTCGATTTTTATATATTGAATAGCAAAGCAAAAATTCGATTTTTATATATTGAATAGCAAAGCAAAAATTCGATTTTTATATATTGAATAGCGAAGTAAAAATGTGATTTTCACATATGTAGTGAATACGGGCAACGAAAGTGAAGAAGGGCGAGAACGACGAAGATTTCTACTTTTGAAGTGTCATGGAGTTGGGATAGCTTTGGTGAGAATTTCTCACTTTTTAATTTTATTTCTAGTTGAAATATATACTAGGATACAGACGGTGTTTAGTAGCACCCGACACCCGTCGTCCACAGACCATGGACGGCTTGTATGCTTGATTGTTTGATTTTGATGTGTAGTTGACTATGTGATGTGATGTGAAATGAAATAAAATATTTTATAGTTAAAAATGGAATTTTTAACGTATATATGAAATGAAATAAAAATAAGCAAATCGGACGATTTGTTTATATACACACATTTGACTGATATTGATTGGGACGATAAATTTTACACATCGCCCAACTGCACAAATAAAATCTGTGTTTGATTGTTTGAAACCCCACATGGGTATTGGGATGATATTTGATGTACACTAATCCCGATTGTTTAGCTGTATGTCGATCGATTAATTGACAGACTGTTATAAGCGTTGAATATTTATATTTGATGCTTATACAGTGTAGAATGCACTATGGATGATGGTTGATTATTCATCGTTGTTATTGTATACCTGTGTTGTAGAAAATCTATATAATTAACATTATATGGTAATTGATTGGGCCTCATTCCAGTTTCGAAAAAGAAATATTTAAAATAGAAATATTTGAAAAAGAAATATTTAAAATAGAAATATTTGGAATAGAAATATTTGAAAAAGAAATATTTGAAAATAAGAAATATTTGAAAAAGAAATATTTAGAATAGAAATATTTGGAATAAAAATATTTGAAATAAAAATATTTGAAACAAAAGTATTTGAAATAAAAATATTTGAAATAGAATATTTGAAAATAGAAACATATGAAGCCGTGTTGGTTAGATTGACTCCATTTTGACGTGAACGATATTTATATCGATTTTATTCATTCTTCAATGAATATTGAATAGATTTGAAATTCGAACTATATAGAAATGAATTGAAATTCGATTTATATTTAAAGTGAATGGAAATTCGAATTTAATTGAATTGATTTGAAATTCAAAATAAACTGAAATGGTTTGAAATTCGAATAGAATTGAAATAGAATTGAAATCATTTTGAAATGAATTAGAATAGAATTGAAATAGAATTGAAATCGTTTTGAAATGAATTCGAATAGTATTGAAATAGAATTGAAATCGTTTTAAAATGAATTCGAATAGAAATTGAATAGAAATAAATTTGAAATGAAATTGAATTAATTTGAAATTCAAATTGAATTGAAAACGACTGGAAATTGAATTAAAAATCATTTTGAAAAGAAAATCGATGAAGTATATATTATATATATTATATATATAATATAATGGCCTGAATAGAACGCGCCGCGCCGCGGTAGTTCACGAATTTCGACCATTGACTTCGAAACGATATTACGGGAGATCCGACCGTCGGATTCTCCTAAAACCGGAACCGTTGGGTTCGTATCGAAAAGAGATTTCTAACGAATATTAAAAATTTGAAATCTAACGGTTGGATTTGGGATTTTGTCCAAATCAAATTTGGAAAAGGGCGTTGTAAGTGCAGTTCGATGGCCGTTGATGGAAATCGACTGTACAGGCCTTGATAAAATTATTAAAAATAGTAATAATTTGTGTAAAATCATAAGAAATGATTTGGGAAGAATTGGGATGAAAAACTGCATATTTGAAAAGATAAAAATAGATTTTTATCGAATTGAACTAATTTTGAACTAGAATTATAATTCTATTTATTTTTAAAATAAATAAATTGGATTTGAAATGGTTTTGAAAATAACCAAAATTTCCAATAATTATATTGGAATGGATTTGAATCGAAATTGTCTTCGGAATATTTCGATGTTGGATTTCGTGATTATACAGATGTTGTTATGGAAATTTGAAAGATATAGATATATATATATATCGTTATTTCCAATACGATATTTGTTGGTCGTAGAATTTGATATTGAATATAAGTCGGGATATTTTCTATTCAGAGCCTTGTATTTAATATCAAATGTGATTTGGGTTTGTCGTGAATGGTGTCTTGACTAACACTGTTCTTGAACCTAGTTGAGAAAAGATAAAATCTTTTTATTTAGATTTAATGAAGTGTACCAATTAAATCATATTTAATTGGAATTGAATTTGAATTAATTTTTGGGTTTATCGTGAGCAGTGTTTTAAATAACACTTGTTCTTTAACCCAATAATCAATGGGATGTGATCTTGGGGTTTATCGTGAACAGTATTTTTAAATGACACTGATTCTTTAACCCCGTTAAAGATTAAAACTAAGTGGAGTTTTAATAAATCTTTAATTAGATTGAAATGATCGAGGATGGAGTATCACCAGTTTTGCTCCAGGCGTTAGTTAAATCTTTAATTAGATTTGAACGTGAAATGGTAATTGAATTTACCGATAACACCGTGGTGTTAGATATGAAGTAAGACCCGTTTTACTTCATGGGATGAATAGGTTGGGATTGGGAAATTAAAACCAATGATTACTTCGGTAAGGTTCGTTAATCTCGACTAGTTGAATCGAAATTCAAAAGGAGATTAGAGAATAAATTCAAGGAATTTATCTTGGATAAAATTAATGGGAACCTTTCCCTATGAATGTGAAATTTAGAAACTAACTGTCGGTTAGCCAAGCAGAATGGTTTTCTGGATATTGATCTGATGTTGGTTTCGGCCTTCGGGGTTAATGTTTGGGGAATTATTCTCTTGATTAATTTACGGTTAGTGACTGATGAATTGGAATGAGGCGTATGTTGGGTTTGTGTAATACTTATTTAAAATAAAACGCGAGTTATTCGGAAAGACCGTGTTTATCCCATTCTGAATAACTGATACGACGATAAGTCGACGATGAAGACGATGGTCGAAGACCGGAGGTCTTCACGTCGTTTGGGTAATTACTGATGATCTTGATTGGGCTGTACACCCAAGAAGATGGAAACAGTTGGTGATCGTCCAGACGTACTTGGAGATCGATGGATATGCGGGGTACTAGGTGCCTCCGGTTTCGTTCAGACCCAGAACGGACTTGTAAATGGATTGTGTGTCTGACATTGGATTTCATTCTGTGTGACTGATATCGGTTGCATAGAGTGGTTTGCCTGTGTGGCATGCTAAGATGCAAATGATCAAGGCTTCTGTTCAAAAGCAAAGTCTTGTGGTGATGATCAAAGAACAGCCTGTGTGGCACAGCTTTGTGTAACGTGAATTCGCGAGCCTCACACCCCGGTTGTGAACCAGAAACGGGAGAGGACCTCAGGGAGGGCATGCGTTTCTTTCTAGCTAGGGTGGTGTCTGTGACCTACCAGCCCTGACATTTATATACTTTTCACCTGTGTGGTTGTTGTTGTTGCGAGGCGCCTCGGTTAGATCGGACGATCTGGGTCCGATGGAGCCATTCGTTGGCTCATTTATGCCCCAAAGGGCGGGGAAACGTATTGTTCAGGCATAATAATCCACATCGGTGGACCGGCCCTGACGATCCATGGGGCAGTTGCGGCTGTTCCTGAGGCTCGGGCTAGAGAGTCTCTAATTGGTAGAGGACGATCCCTAGCCTCGGTACATAGATGGAAATCCAATTTACAAATACGTGACATTTGCGGTTTTATTTGTGAACCTATATATGGCGACATAGTGGCATGGGACGCTCATGTCGCCTATGATTTATATTTATGATTGCAATTGTTTAAAACACTGTACACTTATTATAGTATCAAATGATTTGTTTTTAAACGTATCAAGCATTCTTTGGCTGTTATAAGGGAAAACCCTATCCCCCGGCTTGCGTTGCATTGTGTGATAGGACCTGGGTCTTATAACAGCTTCATTTTTCTTTATTTAGCATTGCGCTGTTTGTTTTATGCATTGGTATTCTTGGGAGGAAACCCGTTCCGTGTTATACGGCGTGGTCCCTCGATTTACCTAACTTTAAAATGAAGATTAATAACTGTTTTAGTTCTCACACCAGTCACATGACTGACCTGGAGTTTATTGTTTTGACCTAAACTCTGGGTGCCCTTATTTTGACACGGGCAGCTAGTAGTTTTGGTTTTGCAGATTTATATTCACAGGATCCTAGTTTACAGCTGGAACGATATCCGAAAAGCTTTGTATCCGTATATCTCTTCTAGTTGTGTATTGTATTATTTTCCGCTGCTATGTATTTAAATGTAATTTAAATCTCTGATATTTTTGTGTAATATTCATTTATACTCTGTATATTCTTGTAATCTGATGGATTGTTGTAAAATAACAATGAAATGTTCTTTCGTCTGCGTTCTATTTTGTCGTGTTCTCAAAACAATTCATTCTTTCTCTTCTCTTCTGAGACCGGGGGAGTTCGGGTCGTCTCAGTTGGTATCAGAGCTTTGGTTTACAAAGCTCAGAGAACAAGGCACATTAGAACCATACGAAAGAATTCATCAGATAATTGGATTAGTAATATCCAATGAGAATGACTCGTTAGAGATAGGATCAGTAGTATCCTAGAACGAGTGTAAAGAGTATATTTTTAAAATGAAAACAAAATTTGTTTTGAAATTTTAAATCGCTGTATACGTATTTGAATATTTATTTTATATTGATTAGGACAGTCCAGTATATAAAGATTTTGCATATACGCCTTGCAAACGTGTATTTGAAGTTTTAACATACTGGATAGATATAGAATTACACTCTAGTCGCCCGGGGTGATTCTGACGATTGATATATCATCATCAGAATTTATATTCGAGTGACGAACGTGTAATATCTATATATTTCCTATTGACTGTTGTGAGAACCAAAATTGATAGGGCCTATTGTTGTGATTTGACATCAAAAATTTGATTTTTGACTATATATCAAAGTTATGAATTTCAAATGATAATTCACTAATTGATTGCTGATTGCGTTGTTTGAATATTGATTGATTAATTAAAATTTAAACCATTTAGCCAAATTGTATCAAATAGTGAATATTATTGAAATTTGGTCGCATTTTCTTGCATATACTTGTACTTACATTGAACAGGTCATAGCAAGGAGGCTAGAGCAGAGAATAAAATTTGTTTGCCCGACAAATAGGTACATGTTTACTATAATTTACTGTTTTGTTTGGGTGATGATGAATTTATGAGCCGATTGGCTAGCCGCTTGGCTTTTTCTTTTTCTTTTTGAGATCAGAAGGCCTATATGGCAATTTCGGGATTTTCCCGTGGCTCCCGATGCAGGGGAGGTTATGGCGAAATTTTTCGAAAATTTAGGGTGTTAGCCAAATTTTTGAAATTTTCGAAAATTCTCAGAAATTGAAAAGTTGGAGAATGGAAGCCAGATCGAACGTAGAGTTGATTAATCAAACCACTTTCGATTTTGTTCCTTTTCGGGGACGAAAAGTTTTAAGTGGGGGAGATTGTAACAACCCGAAAATCTGGGCCAGTTTAAAATGTTTATTTTGGCAATTTTAGCGAATTTGGAACATTTAAAATGGATTATTTTAAATAATATCGACGAGAAATATATCTTAAATGGAATTCGAACGTATATATAATATACGTCGTCGTTAGAATATAACAAATTATATATATTTATAAATAGAATTGAAAATGACACGGTAGTTCAATAATTCGATTTCAAACTTCAATTGAATGTACTGGGTGCAAAATAAATCGGATTTTAGTGAAACCAAAAATAATGGAATCTAATTGAGAATATCTTTCCAACGAATCCGACAAATCAAGATTTCATAGCGGGAATCAAAAGATATGTCCAGTTGAAAATTCTGAATAGTCACTATGGAATCCAGGCCCTTAAAAATGGAAATTTTGCAAACGACCTCGGATTTCGACGAAACCACTTTTGTTGGGTCCGTGATGTCAAAATATTGTTAGGTTTCAAATTTCATAATTTTACAAATCAATATGTGAGCGTGGCAAAGGAAAACGCGTTTGACCAGTTTCAGTTGATTTTAATCGACTGGAAAATGGCCATTTTTCCAACGGTCTCAGAATTCGACAAAACTAGTCTTGTTAGGACCGTATCGTCAATACGAAGCTAGAAAATATTTTTCGTGAATTTTTCGAGTTAGTATGTGACCCCGGTAAAATGAAATGCGCGTTCAAATTCAATATATAGAGTTATATGTTGATTTTGACAAAAACTGATCGAAACAGTCGAATCAGCTTACGATACATATCCCATTGTGTTCGGAATGGGGGTAATTAGATATGGACGACAGGAGGTGGGCCTTGTTTCGAGATCGAATGGAAAAGCTACCTTTTGGGATTAAAATAATATAAAATTATAATTAAAAATAAATCCCTCCCTCTTCATTTAACTTCTCAGACCCCCCCTGTTCATTATTTTACAAATCGAAAAAGAAAAAAAAACCGGATCTCGAACTCGACGCGCCGCCCTATCGTCGATCGCCAACCGCCTCCCTTCAAGCGCCGAGACCACTAAAGACCCCCTCCTCCCTCTCTCTCCTCCGCAGCAGCCAAAGACCGAAACCCTCCTGCCTGAAATCGAAGACCGAACACCCTTCAACCCACTACCTCGTGAACCCTATCATGCGGACCACTGGAAGGACCAGGCGCCACCGCGAACTCCTCCCCCACTACGCCGACGCCAGCGCGCCTCCATCGCCTGACCAACCTCGCAGCACCTCTCAGCAAGCCCCACGCCACCGTTGAAACCCCTGTGCCATCACCATAAACCCCCTCCTCCGATCGAAGTAAGTTTTCAGACCTTTAAATTATGTTTATTTAGTTATTTTAAGCAGTAAATAATTTTTTTGAAATGCAATTTATAAAAAGGTCGTTTTAAAATATGAAGAATATAGGTTATCATTGTTAAAGAATATGGTTTTCATTGCTGAAGAAAATATGGTTTTCATTGTTAAAGAATAAGATTTTCATCATTTAGGAAGTACGATTTCTTTGTTAATGATATAAAAATATAATCTTTATAAGGTAGAGAAAGTAAAAATTCGATTTTTATATATTGAATAGCGAAGCAAAAATTCGATTTTTATATATTGAATAGCAAAGCAAAAATTCGATTTTTATATATTGAATAGCAAAGCAAAAATTCGATTTTTATATATTGAATAGCAAAGCGAAAATTTGATTTTTATATATTGAATAGCAAAGCAAAAATTCGATTTTTATATATTGAATAGCAAAGCAAAAATTCGATTTTTATATATTGAATAGCGAAGTAAAAATGTGATTTTTACATATGTAGTGAATACGGGCAACGAAAGTGAAGAAGGGTGAGAACGACGAAGATTTCTACTTTCGAAGTGTCGTGGAGTTGGGATAGCTTTGGTGAGAATTTCTCACTTTTTAATTTTATTTCTAGTTGAAATATATACTAGAATACAGATGGTGTTTAGTAGCACCCGACACCCGTCGTCCACAGACCATGGACGGCTTGTATGCTTGATTGTTTGATTTTGATGTGTAGTTGATTGTGTGATGTGATGTGAAATGAAATAAAATATTTTATAGTTAAAAATGGAATTTTTAACGTATATATGAAATGAAATAAAAATAAACAAATCAGACGATTTGTTTATATACACACATTTGACTGATATTGATTGGGACGATAAATTTTACACATCGCCCAACTGCACAAATAAAATCTGTGTTTGATTGTTTGAAACCCCACATGGATATTGGGATGATATTTGATGTACACTAATCCCGATTGTTTAGCTGTATGTCGATCAATTGATTGACAGACTGTTATAAGCGTTGAATATTTATATTTGATGCTTATACAGTGTAGAATGCACTATGGATGATGGTTGATTATTCATCGTTGTTATTGTATACCTGTGTTGTAGAAAATCCATATAATTAACATTATATGGTAATTGATTGGGCCTCATTCCAGTTTCGAAAAAGAAATATTTAAAATAGAAATATTTGAAAAAGAAATATTTAAAATAGAAATATTTGGAATAGAAATATTTGAAAAAGAAATATTTGAAAAAGAAATATTTAGAATAGAAATATTTGGAATAAAAATATTTGAAATAAAAATATTTGAAATAAAAATGTTTGAAATAGAATATTTGAAAATAGAAACATATGAAGCCGTGTTGGTTAGATTGACGCCATTTTGACGTGAACGATATTTATATCGATTTTATTCATTCTTCAATGAATATTGAATAGATTTGAAATTCGAACTATATAGAAATGAATTGAAATTCGAATTATATTTAAAGGGAATGGAAATTCGAATTTAATTGAATTGATTTGAAATTCGAAATAAACTGAAATGGTTTGAAATTCGAATAGAATTGAAATAGAATTGAAATCATTTTGAAATGAATTCGAATAGAATTGAAATCGTTTCGAAATGAATTCGAATAGAATTGAAATAGAATTGAAATCGTTTTAAAATGAATTCGAATAGAAATTGAATAGAAATAAATTTGAAATGAAATTGAATTAATTTGAAATTCAAATTGAATTGAAAACGACTGGAAATTGAATAAAAATCGTTTTGAAAAGAAAATCGATGAAGTATATACTATATATATAATATAATGGCCTGAATAGAACGCGTCTCGCCGCGGCAGTTCACGAATTACGATCATTGACTTCGAACGGATATTACGGGAGATCCGACCGTCGGATTCTCCTAAAACCGGAACCATTGCGTTCGTATCGAAAAGAGCTTTCTAATGAATGTTAGAAATTTGAAATCTAATGGTTGGATTTGGAATTATGTCCAAATCAAATTTGGAAAAGGTCGTTGTAAGTGCAGTTCGATGGCCGTTGATGGAAATCGACTGTACAGGCCTTGATAAAATTATTAAAAATAGTAATAAATTGTGTAAAATCATAAGAAATGATTTGGGAAGAATTTGGATGAAAAAATGCATATTTGAAAAGATAAAAATAGATTTTTATCGAATTGAACTAGTTTTGAACTTGAATTATAATTCTATTTATTTTTAAAATAAATAAATTGGATTTGAAATGGTTTTGAAAATAACCAGAATTTCCAATAATTATATTGGAATGGATTTGAATCGAAATTGTCTTCGGAATATTTCGATGTTGGATTTCGTGATTATACAGATGTTGTTATGGAAATTTGAAAGATATAGATATATATATCGTTATTTCCAATACGATATTTGTTGGTCGTAGAATTTGATATTGAATATAAGCCGGGATATTTTCTATTCAGAGCCTTGTATTTAATATCAAATGTGATTTGGGTTTGTCGTGAATGGTATCTTGACTAACACTGTTCTTGAACCCAGTTGAGAAAAGATTAAATCTTTTTATTTAGATTTAATGAAGTGTACCAATTAAATCATATTTAATTGGAATTGAATTCGAATTAATTTTTGGGTTTATCGTGAGCAGTGTTTTAAATAACACTTGTTCTTTAACCCAATAATCAATGGGATGTGATCTTGGGGTTTATCGTGAACAGTATTTTTAAATGACACTGATTCTTTAACCCCGTTAACGATTAAAACTAAGTGGAGTTTTAATAAATCTTTAATTAGATTGAAATGATCGAGGATGGAGTATCACCAGTTTTGCTCCAGGCGTTAGTTAAATCTTTAATTAGATTTGAATGTGAAACGGTAATTGAATTTACCGGTAACACCGTGGTGGTAGATATGAAGTAAGACCCGTTTTACTTCATGGGATGAATAGGTTGGGATTGGGAAACTAAAACGAATGATTACTTCGGTAAGGTTCGTTAATCTCGACTAGTTGAATCGGAATTCAAAAGGAGATTAGAGAATAAATTCAAGGAATTTATCGTGGATAAAATTAATGGGAACCTTTCCCTATGAATGTGAAATTTAGAAACTAACTGTCGGTTAGCCAACCAGAATGGTTTTCTGGATATTGATCTGATGTTGGTTTCGGCCTTCGGGGTTAATGTTTGGGGTATTATTCTCTTGATTAATTTACGGTTAGTGACTGATGAATTGGAATGAGGCGTATGTTGGGTTTGTGTAACACTTATTTAAAATAATACGCGAGTTATTCAGAAAGACGGGTTTATCCCATTCTGAATAACTGATACGACGATAAGTCGAAGATGAAGACGATGGTTGAAGACCGGAGGTCTTCACGTCGTTTGGGTAATTACTGATGATCTTGATTGGGCTGTACACCCAAGAAGATGGAAACAGTTGGTGATCGTCCAGACGTACTTGGAGATCGATGGATATGCGGGGTACTAGGTGCCTCCTGTTTCGTTCAGACCCAGAACGGACTTGTAAATGGATTGTGTGTCTGACATTGGATTTCATTCTGTGTGACTGATATCGGTTGCATAGAGTTGTTTGCATGTGTGGCATGCTAAGATGCAAATGATCAAGGCTTCTGTTGAAAAGCAAAGTCTTGTGGTGATGTTCAAAGCACAGCCTGTGTGGCACAACTTTGTGTAACGTGAATTCGCGAGCCTCACACCCCAGTTGTGAACCAGAAACGGGAGAGGACCTCAGGGAGGGCATGCGTTTCTTTCTAGCTAGGGTGGTGTCAGTGACCTACCAGCCCTGACATTTATATACTTTTCACCTGTGTGGTTGTTGCTGTTGCGAGGCGCCTCGGTTAGATCGGTCGATCCGGGTCCGATGGAGCCATTCGTTGGCTCATTTACGCCCCAAAGGGCAGGGAAACGTATTGTTCAGGCATAATAATCCACATCGGTGGACCGGCCCTGACGATCCATCGGGCAGTTGCGGCTGTTCCTGAGGCTCGGGCTAGAGAGTCTCGAATCTATAGAGGACGATCCCTAGCCTCGGTTCATAGATGGAAATCCAATTTCCAAATACGCGACATTTGTAGTTTTATTTGTGAACCTATATATGGCGACATAGTGGCATGGGACGCTCATGTCGCCTATGATTGATATTTATGATTGAAATTGTTTTATACACTGTACACTTATTATAGTATCAAATGATTTGTTTTTAAACGTATCAAGCATTCTTTGGCTGTTATAAGGGAAAACCCTATCCCCCGGCTTGCGTTGCATTGTGTGATAGGACCTGGGTCTTATAACAGCTTCATTTTTCTTTATTTAGCATTGCGTTGTTTGTTTTATGCACTGGTATTCTTGGGAGGAAACCCGTTCCGTTTTATACGGCGTGGTCCCTTGATTTACCTAACTTTAAAATGATGATTAATAACTGTTTTAGTTCTCACACCAATCACATGACTGACCTGGAGTTTATTGTTTTGACCTAAACTCTGGGTGCCCTTATTTTGACACGGGCTGCTAGTAGTTTTGGTTTTGCAAATTTATATTCACAGGATCCTGGTTTACAGCTGGAACGATATCCGGAAAGCTTTGTATCCGTATATCTCTTCTAGTTGTGTATTGTATTATTTTCCGCTGCTATGTATTTAAATGTAATTTAAATCTATGATATTTCTGTGTAATATTCATTTATACTCTGTATATTCTTGTAATCTGATGGATTGTTGTAAAATAACAATGAAATGTTCTTCCGTCTGCGTTCTATTTTGTCGTGTTCTCAAAACAATTCGTTCTTTCTCTTCTCTTCGGAGACCGGGGGAGTTCGGGTCGTCTCAGCACTATCCACATTAATCCATCTTAGGCAATTTATTTCTACCTAGGATAATAGAAAAAGCCCACACACATTACTCCATCTTCGATTATCTTCAAAATAATTCGATTTGCAATGCTTATGCCAATACAGAGCAGTTTCAGATAATAAATCCAACCGGTCTCTCCATATTGACATCGATAACATTTAATGGCTAGAATTTTGATAGTCGGCTATTTAACCATCGAAGAAACTAACATTCTTCTAAATACCTTATTTCCAAAATGAAATACTATTAATTTGCACCAAGCAATAAATGAGCCCTTTTAGTGAATATTATGTTAATTAAATCATTTCCTAATTTCCTTTCAATATCCATTACCCAAATATATTTTTCAAATAACTTTGGCTTCTTACATTAACTGAAAACATTTCCATATTCCACATTCTTTTTTTTCTACACCTAGAAAATATCTTCTATTTGTAATTGGAAAACATTACCAATTATTTATTCCTTCCATGAAACTATTCATTTCTATACTCTAGAAATATTCATTATTATATTTCCAAAATCACATTTACTTGGGTTAGTACGGATGTTGTATAAAATATTGTTACGACAACCCAAAATACTGCCAATTATCAACTTCTAAACATGTATACATTTAATTTTATGAATTTCCTTTTTACATATAAAATTCCATTATAAGTTTATTCTCTTATTAAATTCTGTATAAAATTGATAAATCGATTTGTAATTATCAAATTTTCTTAAATTTTTCTATGTCCTTAAATTTTCAAAAATTTCATCGGTGTCTCGTTAGCACAACTCAAGCAGTACAACTACAAATTGCCTCTCTAGGCCCTTTCCATTTAAAGAGAAAATCAAAAAGCCAAGCGACTTGACCAATAGGCTCATAAAATCTTATATTTAATTAAATATGTACCTTTTTGATGAGCATTCAATTTTTTTCCTTCGTTTACTTCATTTCATACTTGTCTCATATACACATACACATATACATATACATGAATTCCCTATTTTTATTGATTTCAAATCAATTCAACATTTGAATTTAACTATTTCAATTCACTCATTTATTATCAAATTAGCTTATTTGCTCATTTGACTCGTAGCTTGAATCAATCGTGTTCAAACATGTTACTATTTGCTTATAAACCAGTTAGCTTCCATTTTTTATTTCAAATTTTAATTCAAGTTTTCATATTCAATTCATAATTTTTATTCACAAATTCAATTTACTGAACTAAAGTTAAATTCAATCCAAAGCTCCATTAATTAATTTTATTCAACAATTAAAAATTTGGTTTTCGTTTCAAAAATCAATTTGTTTACTCCACTTGAGTTCATATTTATTTTGTAACTCAAGTTTGGATTTTTTTTCTAATGGAGAATTAAGTTTTATTCGCTTAAAAATCCTTTTATTTTATTAAATAAATCATTATGGTTTATAACGATTATTTCGCTATTTTTCTAGCAGTCCGATTTTAACATTACTCAAAATATATAAGAAGAAATCCAGATTTTTCTCTTCTATTAGAAAAATATTACTCAATAGGTCGTAAGCATTATTATTACAATGAATTCTCACTTATATTGAGTTCTATATGCTCAATTGAAGTTCAAAACATAAAACTACGTAATACCGCACCGCGGAGAGCTCGTTTTAATTAAATCTAAATTTATATGCTTAAACTTTGTTTATTAATAAATTATAACCATATCTAGTTTAAACCATTTTCCTTTTGCTATCCATTTGGTTATACTTCAAATATATTTCTAAATTTCCTTTACGATACTTTGAAAAATAATTAAAAATTTATTCAAATCATCATTTGAATTTCACTTAGGAAATATTTCACAATTTCCTAGAATATTATCGGAGTTCGATTTAACTTATTGTAACCATTTCTAAATGATTATACTCCCTTATAATCTGAACTAATTAGTCCAAATTATTTCCTTTCCGCTTTTTTTAACTGTTCAATATCTCTTCTTTAAATGCTTTCCAAAGCCATAAAGTTTATATATTATTTTTGCTTTTACAAAACTTCCTCATTTAATAATTTCATTTTAAAATTAGTTTATTATTATAAAACTTATATATATAAACATAAAATCTAATTTCAAAATGCTGGAAATGCTTATCTTCTTAAAATATTTAAATTTGAATTATAGTTTCTACTAAATAAAATTCAAATATCCTTTTCGAAATAAATTATTTTTATATAATTCGAGATAGTCTATTCCGATTATAAATCCCTTAGATTTATCTCAATTCAGTTTATATTACAAACGTTAGAATAAAATGCATCATTTCTCTTTGAAACGGTTTCTAACTTCCCTTTTAAAATTCACTCATGAATTTGCATTTCCAAATTATCCAGTGATAGTTTTTTCACCTCATTTATAAACATCGTTTATAAATTGTAAAGACCCAAGGATTTTCGACCCTGAAAATCAACGTAAAACATAATGTCAACTATTCAAGCATCGACACTACCAGATCATTTATAGATAGAAGTTAGAGGGTGAGAAATAGAAAGAAAGTTAGAATAGAAGAAGAAGATCACAATAGAACAGAATCAGAGTAAACACGAATCTCACAGCGGAACGAATAACATATATTATACAAAATAGGTTTTGAAATACAAAACTGTATTTGTACTTACATATGTCATCAGAGTACATCACACACATATCACAGCGGAAATAAACTCTGTATATCTAATATTAAAGCCTCCTACTATGAGCTCCTCCAAGTATATCTGAAAAATCCCAACTACTTGACTGCCCGTACAAATTTGGACACCCAATATTTTTTAGGGTAAAACGAAACAAAATAAACTTTGGGTCAGTTATGGGACTGGTGTGAGTAAACTCCTACCATTCCGGTTTAACTTCTCAAAATCCTTTTCAAAAAATGGATAATCGTAAGACCGATCCACACATAAACACGGATGATTTTTACCTTACGATAACCCAAAACACTCCTTTAAAATCATATTATTCTAATATTATACTAGTGTCTAATACAAGTAAATTGTAATCTAGCAGAACGCTTGCATCTCACACTCCACATATATAATATACAATCAAAACCGCAGGATCTTATTGGAGACTGCATACTAACTATGACAATGTTTGGAACTAACTTCTGATTAGTGTACTCTAGAGGGGATACACTGGAGTTCAACAAGAACATCTTGCAACTCAGTCACACATGACCGGCCATTCATTTCGCTCGAATGTTCCGAATATATTGTCATCTTACGGTTGGTATAACAACATAACCATTCCCGAGATATATAGAAGCGAAAAAAGAACAAAGATGAATATATCTAGATGGTGACAATATACCCTAATTCGTAGTGACCCACTTAGCCATGTTGCCCACCCAATTTCTGTCATTTCCCGGTAGATGTCATAACCTATCTTTTGGAACATCTGGCCACCATTCACTTTGAATGTCACGTCGTCAAATCCACCAAAATCACAAATTGATTTCCCCAAAAATATCACGGGTATAAAGCTAAGAGAAACAAATTCCTCCGCCACCAACGTAAATATTTTTGAAAAGATCAACTTACGCGATCTATTATACTCTGTCAGACATTTGTCCATACAACTTGTCCTAGAATTGGACAAACCGAATGCATTATTCTGTAAATCAATCTTAAGCAATTTCTACCTAGGATCGACAGAATAGCCCTTGCATAAACTCCATCTTCAATTTTCTTCATCATATTTGTTTCTCAACACTAATGTCAATACAAAGTGGTTTTCAAATAATAATCCCGGTCTCTCCGTATTGACAACGAAAAAATGTTCAAAAACTTTGATAGTTATTTATTTAACTATCAAAGGAAAACATCCATACAAACAACGATCATATTTCCAAATGGAAATTATATCGGTCAACCATCAATCAGCACTGAGTTCCTTTAATTAGATTTATCAATAATTTATTCATTTCCCAATCTCACTTTTTCCATATTTCTTAAACCCATTAAGTCCTTCATGATTCACGAAAAAATATTTTCATATATCCACAATTTCTTATCTTCTATATTTAGAAAATATACGCTATTTACATTGAAAAACGTTTTCATTTCTTATATTCACACATCACTATCCTTCCACATCCATTAGTCTGTAACCGTAAACTTGTAAGGGAACAACTCCATAATTAAGTATTAACTCCGAAAGCCGGAACCTATAACAGAATGACACTCTGAAAGCCGTTCAACATAACTAGTCCCCAGTCAGCTTCTAATTTTCTTAATCCCATTTCTGAATTTATTATTAAAACATCGCTTATGCAACTCTCGGATTTAGTTTACGAATCCACCTTCTTTAACAGAAATCATAGATTATAACGATAGCGTTATAATCTCTTCTTCTGAAATATTTAACTTTAAAATATAACTTTCATTTGAATAAATAAACAAATCTATACTATACTATTAAAGCTGAGTTGCTTTTAGATGGCTCACAAGCCACCTCCAATCTTTGAAAGGAATGCATTATAACATGACACATGTAATGTTGACTGAACCATCTTTTTTTCCTCTTTCCAAATCACGTTTCAGCATTCCTTTCTTTGCGACTTTGCCTTCGTTTTCACCTAGAGCCTCTTGCGTCCTCCGCTGTAAACCCTAGATCCGCCCAAAACCTTAAGCATTCCAACGATTTTCAGTAGCATTCCACCATGGTTGTTCATACACTAAACCACCGCAAGCATAAAATTTCTATTTCCTTTTCATTCCCGTTGGCACAGTAATCCTAAATATAATTTTGTGTGTTTATGGTTGCGTCATTCCAACACAATACCAAGTGGCGATCAACGTTGTACACTATTGGGCAATGTTGATCTGGTCTAGCCTGCCTTTTATTATGCCTACCAGGCAAATCCAAAACAATCTAAATCGCTTACCCCTAAATTAATCCGTATTTATGGAGCAATACTTGATTTTCCTGGTTATTTTTGAATCCTTATCTTTTATCCATTTCTTTTCATTGCTGAAATTCGTTTAATTTTATGCGTTAATCTTCTTCCGTCGATTGAACTAAAATTATGTTTTTCCACCATTTATTGCAATTATTTTCAATTTAACTCCGTCGTGGTTCGTGGTTGATTCCTTTGCCGGATTCTGACACATGCGAAGCATGCTTTGCATTTACTGATATATTTTTATAGCACTACATCTCATCAAACATGACCATTTTTAAATTGATGAATGTTATATTTTCTCTTAATTAAATTTCAGTATCACTCATTTACAGATGACATTGGATTCTAACTATCGATGGCTTTTGTGTATTATGTATAATTCAATTTTGTTCATACGTTTATCTATAACTTTTTTAATCACTTAATTTTACATCTTCCCTATTTGTTTCAGATTTCCATTCGTTCATATTTTCTGTTATTATGTTATTTGCCCAGACCCGAGGCCTAGCTATTTTCTTAAATAGAATAATTTATGTTTTCATCGTTTCTTCATTATGTTTAACATGTCACAACAGGAATTTATCATCATTGAATCATCTGTTATGTAAAAAAGAGCATCAATGCGATTGTGAAAGACATGTGGACGGTTAATTTCAATTCCTATTACACGATAATATATTTAAGGTAATATATTTTAAATACAAACTATATTTCTTATATAGTGTGCCGTACATGTACACACACAGCAAAAAACAAAGTATATATCCTTCATACCAAAAATTTGTTTACTGAAAAAAAAACAAGTCATTTAATCATATTTGTTATTGATTATGCTATGAAAATATTCTTGCATTTAAATAGAAAAATTATTCAACAATATGTACACAACTAAATGTAATATATTTTTTAACTTGCAACTACTATTATCCATAATTGAAATATAGTAAATGTTTTTTGTTGTCAAACTCCCCTAATTTGTCTTTGTATGATGACGTTGGCATTCATTTAGTTTAGGATCCTTTTTTTTTCTTCTTTTTGAGTGTTTATATCTACAAATTTTGCATAGTTAGGTTTAGGCTTTATGTATTAGATGCCACTTTTGTGTTTTCACTGTTTGTGCTTTTGTATCACAAAAACTTGATTAGTTATAGAAAACCTGATCATTCTTCTATTCACTGCCATCTATTAAAAAAAATTCATCGTTTCTTTATAAAAAGTTAATCAGTCTGATATGGACTGAACTAAAAACACAACCATCTAATCATATTTTTTATTACTTATGGTAGGGATATCTTTTTAGATTTGAAAAGGAATTGATCCTTAGTTCATATGATTCAAGGATCAAAATATTGAAGTAATCAACTATAGCTAATCTATGTTTGGATTTCATAGAAAGATAAAATTTATGTTTTCTATTGTTATAATATTTGGCAACTACATGTAGATAAAATATTCATTTATTCTGAAAATTTATAATTTTTGAAATGTATTATTTTCTTTACTCAATTTTTTATCTTTCTTAAAATTTGTACAATGAAATTTTTTCGCTTAAGACTTCTAATATGAGTTGTTTGCTTAAATATACCTGAATCAATGTCTATTTTATCACATGTATGATTTGTAATTTTTTTGTAATTACAAGAATACTACTTTAAATATTAAAAAATGCTATATTTATCATACTATAATATTTAGATGAATTTTTCTTACTACTTATAATGAAATATTTATGTATGCTTTTATTCAAAAATTAATAAGATGGTACATGTAAAAACCCAAAAATCAGGGCCAATTTAAGATTTTTATTTTGGCAAATTTAGTGAATTTAGAATATTTAAAATGATTATTTTAAATAATATCGACGAGAAATTTACTTTGAATGGAATTCGAACATATATATTTATTTGAATCGTCGATAGAATATAAATATTTATTTTAAATTATAAAAGGAATTGAAAATGGCGCGGTAGTTCGATAATTCGATTTCAAATTTCAAATGAATGTACCGGGTGCAAAATAAACCAAATTTTAGTGAAACCAAAAATAGTTGAATCTATTTGAGAATATCTTTCCAACGAATCTGAAAAAACGAAATTTCATAGCGGGAGTCAAAAGATACGTCCAATTGAAAATTCAGAATAGTCGCTATGGAATTCTGGCCCTTAAAAATAGAAACTTTGCAAACGACCTCGATTTTCGATGAAACCACTTTTGTTGGATCCGCGATGTCAAATTATTGTGAGGTTTCAAATTTCATAATTTTTCCAATCAGTATGTGAGCGTGGCAAAGGAAAACGCGTTTGACCAGTTTTAGTTGATTTTAATTGACTGGAAAATGGCCATTTTTCCAATGGTCTCAGAATTTGACGAAATTAGTTTTGTTAGGACCATATTGTCAATACGAAGCTAGAAAATATTTTTCGCGAATTTTTAGAGCCTGTATGTGGCCCTGGTAAATTGAAATGTGCGTTCAAATTCAATATATAGAGTTATATTTGGATTTAATGAAAACTGATTGAAACAGCCGAATCAGCCTGCGATACATATCCCATTGTGTTCGGAATGGGGGTAATTAGCTATGGACGACAGGCGGTGGGTCTCGTTTAGAGGTCAAAAATAAAAGTTGCTTTTTGAGAAATAAAAATAATAATAAAATAAAATAAAAAAAATATATATACCCCCTTCTTTCCCTTTACCCCCTCCACTTCCACACTCTCTCAATCGATTATAGAAATAAAAAAAGGAAAAAACGGGATCGCGTCGCCCCCTCCCACCCTGTCGGAGCCGCCGACGCGCTGCTACCCCCCCCCCACCTACGCGACGCAGTGCCACCCCCCCACCTGCGCGACACGCTGCTACCCCCCCCCCCCCCCACCTGCGCGACGCACTGCTACCCCCCTCGATCTGCCTCGTCCCCCTTCTCCTCCGCCTGCGCCTCCTCCTGTGGCCGCCAGTTCACCCCCTCATCCCCTTTTCGCTATAAGTCCTTATATTATATTATTTTAATTTATTTAAAATACTTAGCTTAGTTTAACCAAGTTAGGAATCTAATTTTTAAATGAAGGAAAAAATATACCCATCGTTTTGCATCACAAAGGGTTTGATTTTGATTGTATACTAATAAAAATATGATTTTTATATTTTAGAAAGAACAAAAATATGATTTTTATATAGGAAAGATAATAAAGATATTATTTTTATATAGGTAGAGTATTAAAAATAGAGTTTTTATATAATAAAGAAAATAAAATTATAATTTTTATAATATAGAAAGGTTAAAAATATAATTTTTATACTAGTGGCATATTAAAAATATGATTTTTATTCATGTAGAGTAGTAAAAATATATTCTTTATTAGGTGAAGAGCAATATAAAAATACAATTTTTATAACGAAGTGAAGATAAAAATTTGATTTTTATATATATGGGGTGAAGATAAAAATTCGATTTTTATATATGTAGCGTATGCGGACGATGAAAGTGACAAGAGGAGAACGATGAAGATTTCCTACATAAGAAGAGTCGTGGAGTTTGGATTAGCTAGTCGGTGAGAACTTCTCACTTTAAATCTCGTTTTCTAGTTATAAATATATACTAGGATGCAGACGGTGTTTAGTAGCACCCGACACCCGTCGTCCACAGACCATGGACGACTTGTATGCTTGTTTGTTTGATTTTGATGTGTAGTTGATTGTGTAATGTGATGTGAAATGAAATAAAATATTTATATAGTTAAAAATATTTTATAGTTGAAAATAGAATTTTTAACGTGTATATAAAATAAATATTTATAAACAAATCGGAGATTTGTTTATACACACTATTTTGATTGATATTGATTGGGACGATAAATTTTACACATCGCCCTACTGCACAAATAAAATCTATGTTTGATTGTTTGGAACCCCACACATGTATTGGGATGATATATGACATACAGTAATCCCAATAATTAGTTGTATGTCGATCGATTGATTGACATGCTGTTATAAGCGTTGAATATTTATATTTGATGCTTATATAGTGTAGAATGCACTTTGGATGATGGTTGATTATTTGTCATTGTTGATATATACATGGTTGTATGGAAACCCATAGAAATAAAATCTATGGTAATTGATTGGGCCTCATTCCAGTTTTGAATAGAAATATTTGAAAAAAAAATTGAAATAGAATATTTGAATATAGAAATATATGAAGCCGTGTTGATTAGATTGACGCCATTTTGACGTGAACGATATTTATATCGATTTTATTCATTTTTCAATGAATATTGGAAGTGATTTCGAAATTCAAATAAAATTGAAATGAATTGAAATTCGAATAAGATGGAATAGATTTGAAATTCGAATTAAATTGAAATGAAGTGAATTTCGAATAAAATTAAAATTGAATTGAAATCGATTTGAAATGAAATTAAAATGAATTTATATTAAAAAATTCGATTTTGATTTGAATTGGAAACGGAAGTTGAAATCGTCTTGAAAACGAATTCAAAACAATTTATATAATACGTTTTGAAAGGAAATCGATGAAATATATGTAATATATATATATTATATATAAATAATGACCTGAATAGAACACGCCGCGCCGCGGTAGTTCGCGAATTTCGACCATTGACTTCGAATGGATATTACGGGAGATCCGACCGTCGGATTCTCCTAAAATAGGAACCATTGGGTTCGTATCAAAAAGAGCTTTCTAATGAATCTTAGAGATTTATAATCTAACGGTTGGATTTGGAATTATGTCCAAATCAAATTCGAAAAAGGTCGCTGTAAGTGCAGTTCGATGGCCATTGATAGAAATCGACTGTACAGACCTTGATAAAATTATTAAAAATAGTAATAATTTGTGTAAAATCATAAGAAATGTTTTGTGAAGAATTGGGATGAAAAACTCCAAGTTTGAAAAGATAAAAATAGATTCTTATCGAAATGAACTAATTTTGAATTAGAATAATAATTTATTTATTTTGAAATAAATAAATTGAATTTGAGAAGGGTTTTAAAAGTAACCAGAATTTCCAATAAGTGAATTGGAATGGATTTGAATCGAAATTGTCTTTGGAATATTTCGATGTTGGATTTCGTGATGATACAGGTATTGTTATGGGAATTTGAAAGATATATTTATATCGTTATTTCCAATACGATATTTGTTAGTCGTAGAATTTAATATTGAATATAAGCCGATATATTTTCTATTCAAAGCCTTGTATTTAATATCAAATGTGATTTTGGGGTTCATCGTGAACAGTGTTTTAAATGACACTGATTCTTTAACCCAGTTAAAGATTAAAACAAAGTGGAGTTTTAATGAATCTTTAATTAGATTGAAAAATCGAGAATGGAGTATCACCAGTTTTGCTCTAGGCGATAGTTAAATCTTTAATTAAATTTGAATGTGAAATGGTAATTGAATTTACCGATAACACTATGATGTTAGATATGAAGTATGACCAGTTTTACTTCATGGGATGAATAGGTGGGGATTGGGAAATAAAATAAATGATTACTCCGGTGTGGTTCGCTAATCCCGACTAGTTTGAATTGATATTCAAAGAAGATTAGAGAATAAATTTTAAAGAATTTATCTTTGTTAAATTAGTGGGAACCTTTCCCAAAGTATAAGAATATTTGAATAAAAGAATATTCTGAACTGGAATGAGGCGTATGTTGTGTTTGTGTAACACTTGTTTATTATATACGCGAGTTATTCAGAAAGACCGGGTTTATCCCATTCTAAATAACTAATTCGACGTGGTGTCGAAGATGAAGACGGTGGATGAAGACCGGAGGTCTTCACGTCGTTTGTAAAATTACTGATGATCTTGATTGGGCCATACACCGAAGAGGAGGAATCAGTTAGTGATCGTCCAGACGTACTTGGAGATCGATGGATATGCGGGGTACTAGGTGCCTCCGGTTTCGTTCAAACCCAGAACGAACTTGTAAATGGACTGTGTGTCTGACATTGGATTTCATTCTGTGTGACTGATATCGGTTGCATAGAGTGGTCTGCCTGTATGGCATGCTAAGCTGCAAATGATCAAGGCTTCTGTTGAAAAGCAGAGTCTTGTGGTGGATGATCAAAGCACAGCCTGTGTGGCATAGCTTTGTGTAACGTTGATTCGCGAGCCTCACAACCCAGTTGTGAACCAAAAACGGGAGAGGACATACGGGAGGACATGCGTTTCTTTCTAGCTAGAAGTGGCGTCAGTGGTTTTACACGCCTTGACGAGTAAACTTATGTGGTTGCTGTTGCGAGGCGCCTCGGATATATCGGTCGATCGGGGACTGATGGAGTCACTTGTTGGCTCATTTACGCCCCAAATGGCGGGGAAACGTAGTGTTTAGGCATAATAATCCACATCGGTGGACCGGCCCTGACGATCCAAAGGGTTGATGCGTTCTGATCCTGAGACATGGGCTAGATTGTCTCGAATCGGTTGAGGACGATCCCTTGCCTCTGTTCACAGATGGGAAATCCAATTTCCAAATACGTGACTTTGCGGTTTTATTTGTAGAGCCTAGTATTGGCGACATGATATATGGTACCCATGCCGCCTATGATTGATACTTATGATTTGTAGTTGTTTTATACACTTTGCACTTATAATAGTATCAAATGATTTGTTTAAAACTTACTAAGCATGTTTGGCTATCATAAGAGAAAACCCTATCCCCCGGCTTGCGTTGCATTGTGTGATAGGACATGGGTCTTATAATAGCTTCATTTTTCCAAAAAGCATTGCGCTATTTTGTTATATGCACTGGTATTTTGGGGAGGAAACCCGTTCCGTGTTATACGACATGGTCCCTTGATATATCTAATTTAACGTAAAGTTTTAAATAACTGTTTTAGTTCTCACACCAGTCCCATGACTGACCTGGAGTTTATTGTTTTAACCTAAACTCTGGGTGCCCTAATTTTGACATGGGCAGCTAGCAGTTTAGATTTTGCAGATTTATATTCACGGGATCTTGATTTACAGCTGGAACGATACTCAAAAAGCTCTGTATTCGTGTATTACTTCTAGTTGTGTATTGTATTATTTTTCGCTGCGATGTATTTAAATGTAATTTAAATCTCTGATATTTTCTGTGTAATATTGATTCATACTCTGTATATTCTTGTATTCTGATGAATTGTTGTAATATATAATGAAATGTTCTTCTGTCTGCGTTCTAATTTGTCGTGTTTTCAAAACAATCAGGCGTTTCGAACGGTATGGGTTGGTTTAGCGACTGATTCGGATCGAGCGAAATTCTTGGTCGTAACATCTTGGTATCAGAGCTTTGGTTTACAAAGCTCAGAGAACAAGACACATTAGAACCATACGAAAGAATTCATCAGAGATTGGATTAGTAATATCCAATGGGAATGACTCGTTAGAGATGGGATCAGTAGTATCCTAGAACGAGTGTGAAGAGTGATGTTTTAAAAAAAACGAAAATATGTTTTGTTTTGAAATTTGAATCATTGTATACTTATTTGAATATTTGTATTGAATTTGGACAATCCAATATATAAAGATTTTGCATATACGCCTTGCAAACGTATATTCGAAGTTTTAATATACTGGGTAGATATAGAATCACACTCTAGTCGCCCGAAGAAAATACTGATGATTGAGATCTCAACATCAGTGTTTTTGTTCGAGTTTCGAAAGTGGGATTTCTATATATTTCCAATTGACTGGTGTGAGAACCAAAATTAGATAGGGCTTATTGTTGTGATTTGGAATCAAAAATCTGATTTTTTAGAATATGTATCAAAGTTATGAATTTGAAAAGCTAATCAGCTAATTGATTGCTGATTGTGTTGTTTGATTCATAAATTTGAACCATATAGCCAATTTGAACCAAGTAGTAAATTGTATTGAAATTTTTTAGCATTTGCATGCATGTACATGTACTTACATTGAACAGGTCATTGCAAGGAGGCTAGAGCAGAAGAATAAAATTGTTTGCCCGACAAATCGGTACATGTTTACCATAATTTACTGTTTTGTTTGGGTGATGATGATTTTAAGAGACGATTGGCTTTTTCTTTTTCTTTTGGATTGAAGAAGGCCATGGGAGGCTATATGAAATATCCCGAAGTCCCCGGTGCAGGGGAGGTTACGGCGAAATTTTTTGAAAATTTAGGGTGTTAGCGAAATTTTTGAAAAATTTGAAAAGTTTTTAGAAACTGAAAAGTTGAAAAACTTAAGCCGTAATGGGAATAGCGAAAGTTGAGTCGATTAGTTAAACAACTTTCGGCTTCGTTCCTTTTCGGGGACGAAAAGTTTTAAGTGGGGGAGATTGTAATAACCCGGAAATCAGGGGCAATTTAAAATTTTTATTTTGGCAAATTTAGTGAATTTAGAATATTTAAAATGATTATTTTAAATAATGTCGATGAGAAATTTACTTTGAATGGAATTCTAACGTATATATTTATTTGAATTGTCGATAGAATATAAATATTTATTTTAAATTATAAAAGGGATTGAAAATGGCGCGGTAGTTCGATAATTCGATTTCAAATTTCAAATGAATGTACCGGGTGCAAAATAAACCAGATTTTAGTGAAACCAAAAATAGTTGAATCTATTTGAGAATATCTTTCCAATGAATCCGAAAAATCGAAATTTCATAGCGGGAAACAAAAGATACGTCCAATTGAAAATTCAGAATAGTCGCTATGGAATTCTGGCCCTTAAAAATGGAAATTTTGCAAACGACCTCGGTTTTCGACGAAACAACTTTTGTTGGACCCGCGATGTCGAATTATTGCTAGGTTTCAAATTTCATAATTTTTCGAATCAGTATGTGAGCGTGGCAAAGGAAAACGCGTTTGACCAGTTTCGTTTGATTTTAATCGACTGGAAAGTGGCCATTTTTCCAACGGTCTCAGAATTTTACGAAATTAGTTTTGTTAGGACCATATCGTCAAGACGAAGCTAGAAAATATTTTTCGGGAATTTTTAGAGTTTGTATGTGGCCCCGGTAAATTGAAATGTGTGTTCAAATTCAATATATAGAGTTATATTTGGAATTTGACGAAAACTGATCGAAACAGCCGAATCAGCCTGCGATACATATCCCATTGTGTTCGGAATAGGGGTAATTAGCTATGGACGACAGGCGGTGGGTCTCGTTTAGAGGTCGAAAATAAAAATTGCTTTTTGAGAAATAAAAATAATAATTAAATAAAAAAAAAAATATATATACCCCCTTCTTTCCCTTTACCCCCTCCACTTCCACACTCTCTCAATCGATTACAGAAATAAAAAAAAGGAAAAAAAAGGGATCACGCGTTGCCCCCCCCCCCACCGGTCGGAGCCGCCGACGCGCTGCTACCCCCCCCCCCCCCCCCCCCCCCCACCTGCGCAACGCGCTGCAACCCCCCCTCCACCTGCGCGACGCGCTGCTACCCCCCTCCCACCTTCGGGACGCGCTGCTACCCCCCACCCCCCGATCTGCCTCGTCCCCCTTCTCCTCCGCCTGCGCCTCCTCCTGTGGCCGCCAGTTCACCCCCTCATCCCCTTTCCGCTGTAAGTCCTTATATTATTTTATTTTAATTTATTTAAAACACTTAACTTAGTTTAACCAAGTTAGGAATCTGACTTTTAAATGAAGGAAAATATATATCCATCGTTTTGCATCACAAAGGGTTTGATTTTGATTGTATACTAATAAAAATATGTTTTTTATATTTTAGAAAGAATAAAAATATGATTTTCATATAGGAAATATAATAAAGATATTATTTTTATATAGGTAGAGTATTAAAAATAGAGTTTTTATATAATAGAGAAAATAAAAATATAATTTTTATACTAGTAGCATATTAAAAATATGATTTTTATTCATGTAGAGTAGTAAAAATATAATCTTTATTAGGTGAAGAGCAATATAAAAATATAATTTTTATAATGAAGTGAAGATAAAAATTTGTTTTTTATATATATGGGGTGAAGATAAAAATTCGATTTTTATATATGTAGCGTATGCGGACGATGAAAGTGACAAGAGGAGAACGATGAAGATTTCCTACATAAGAAGAGTCGTGGAGTTTGGATTAGCTAGTCGGTGAGAACTTCTCACTTTAAATCTCGTTTTCTGGTTATAAATATATACTAGGTTGCAGACGGTGTTTAGTAGCACCCGACACCCGTCGTCCACAGACCATGGACGGCTTGTACGCTTGTTTGTTTGATTTTGATGTGTAGTTGACTGTATGATGTGATGTGAAATGATGAGACGTGAAATGAAATAAAATATTTATATAGTTAATAATATTTTTTAGTTGAAAATAGAATTTTTAATGTGTATTTAAAATAAATATTTATAAACAAATCGGAGATTTGTTTATACACACCGATTTGATTAATATTGATTGGGACGATAAATTTTACACATCGCCCAACTGCACAAATAAAATCTGTGTTTGATTGTTTGAAACCCCACACTGGTATTGGGATGATATATGACATACACTAATCCCAATAATTAGTTGTATGTCGATCGATTGATTGACAGGCTGTTATAAGCGTTGAATATTTATTTTTGATGCTTATACAGTGTAGAATGCACTTTGGATGATGGTTGATTATTTGTCATTGTTGATATATACATGGTTGTATGGAAACCCATAGAAATAAAATCTATGGTAATTGATTGGGCCTCATTCCAGTTTTGAATAGAAATATTTAAAAAAAAATTGAAATAGAATATTTGAATATAGAAATATATGAAGCCGTGTTGATTAGATTGACGCCATTTTGACGTGAATGATATTTATATCGATTTTATTCATTTTTCAATGAATATTGGAAGTGGTTTTGAAATTCAAATTAAATTGAAATGAATTGAAATTCGAATAAAATGGAATAGATTTCAAATTCGAATTAAATTGAAATGAAGTGAAATTCGAATTAAATTGAAATTGAATTGAAATCGATCTGAAATGAAATTAAAATGAATTTGTATTGAAAAATTCGATTTTGATTTGAATTGGAAAAGAAAGTTGAAAACGAATTTAAAACGATTTATATAATATGTTTTCAATGGAAATCGATGAAATATATGTAATACATATATTATATATAAATAATGGCCTGAATAGAATGCGCCACGCCGCGGCAGTTCGCGATTTTCGACCATTGACTTCGAATGGATATTACGGGAGATCCGACCGTCGGATTCTCCTAAAACCGGAACCATTGGGTTCGTATCGAAAAGAGCTTTCTAATGAATATTAGAGATTTGAAATCTAATGGTTGGATTTGGAATTATGTCCAAATCAAATTCGTAAAAGGTCGCTGTAAGTGCAGTTCGATGGCCATTGATGGAAATCGACTGTACGGGCCTTAATAAAATTATTAAAAATAGTAATAATTTATGTAAAATCATAAGAAATGATTTGTGAAGAATTGGGATGAAAAACTCCAAGTTTGAAAAGATAAAAATAGATTCTTATCGAAATGAACTAATTTTGAATTAGAATAATAATTTATTTATTTTTAAATAAATAAATTGAATTTGAAAAGGGTTTTAAAAGTAACTAGAATTTCCAATAAGTGAATTGGAATGGATTTGAATCGAAATTGTCTTCGTAATATTTCGATGTTGGATTTCGTGATGATACATGTATTGTTATGGGAATTTGAAAGATATATTTATATCGTTATTTCCAATACGATATTTGTTAGTCGCAAAATTTGATATTGAATATAAGACGATATATTTTCTATTCAGAGCCTTGTATTTAATATCAAATGAGATTTGGGGTTTATCGTAAATAGTGTTTTAAATGACACTGATTCTTTAACCCAGTTAAAGATTAAAACTAAGTGGAGTTTTATTGGATCTTTAATTAGATTGAAAAGATCGAGAATGGAGTATCACCAGTTTTGCTCCAGGCGATAGTTAAATCTTTAATTAAATTTGAACGTGAAATGGTAATTGAATTTACCGATAACACTGTGATGTTAGATATGAACTATGACCAGTTTTAATTCATGGGATGAATAGGTGGGGATTGGGAAATAAAATAAATGATTACTCCGGTGTGGTTCGCTAATCCCGACTAGTTTGAATTGATATTCAAAGAAGATTAGAGAATAAAATTTAAATAATTTATCTTTGATAAAATTAATAGGAACCTTTCCCAAAGTATAAGAACATTTGAATAAAAGAATATTCTGAATTGGAATGAGGCGTATGTTGTGTTTGTGTAACACTTGTTTATTATATACACGAGTTATTCCAAAAGACCGGGTTTAACCCATTCTAAATAACTAATTCGATGTGGTGTCGAAGATGAAGACGGTGGTTGAAGATCGGAGGTCTTCACATCGTTTGGATAATTACTGATGATCTTGATTGGGCCGTACACCCAAGAGGAGGGAATCAGTTAGTGATCATCCAGACGTACTTGGAGATCGATGGATATGCGGGGTACTAGGTGCCTCCGATTTCGTTTAGACTCAGAACGAACTTGTAAATGGACTGTGTGTCTGACATTGGATTTCATTCTGTGTGACTGATATCGGTTGCATAGAGTGGTCTGCCTGTATGGCATGCTAAGATGCAAATGATCAAGGCTTCTATTGAAAAGCAGAGTCTTGTGGTGGATGATCAAAGCACAGCTTGTGTGGCATAGATTTGTGTAACGTTGATTCATGAGCCTCACACCCCGGTTGTGAACCAGAAATGGGAGAGGACATCAGGGAGGACATGCATTTCTTTCTAGCTAGAAGTGGCGTCAGTGGTTTTACACGCCCTGACGAGTTTGACTTATGTGGTTGTTGCTGTTGCGAGGCGCCTCGGATATATCGGTCGATCCGGAACCGATGGAGTCATTTGTTGGCTCATTTACGCCCCAATGGGCGGGGAAACATAGTGTTCAGGCATAATAATCCACATCGGTGGACCAGCCCTGACGATCCAAAGGGTTGATGCGTTCTGATCCTGAGACATAGGCTAGATTGTCTCGAATCGGTTGAGGACGATCCCTTACCTCGGTTCACAGATGGGAAATCCAATTTCCAAATACGTGACTTTGCGGTTTTGTTTGTAGATCCTAGTATTGGCGACATGATATATGGTACCCATGCCGCCTATGATTGACACTTATGATTTGAAGTTGTTTTATACACTATGCACTTATAATAGTATCAAATGATTTGTTTAAAACGTACTAAGCATGTTTGGCTATCATAAGGGAAAACCCTATCCCCCGGCTTGCGTTGCATTGTGTGATAGGACCTGGGTCTTATAATAGCTTCATTTTTCCAAAAAGCATTGCACTGTTTTGTTATATGCACTGGTATTTTTAGGAGGAAACCCGTTTCGTGTTATACGGCGTGGTCCCTTGATATATCTGATTTAAAGTAAAGTTTTAAATAACTGTTTTAGTTCTCACACCAGTCCCATGACTGACCTGGAGTTTATTGTTTTAACCTAAACTCTGGGTGCCCTTATTTTGACACGGGCAGCTAGTAGTTTTGGTTTTGCAGATTTATATTCACAGGATCCTGATTTACAGCTGGAAAGATACTCGGAAAGCTCTGTATCCGTGTATTATTTCTAGTTGTGTATTGTATTATTTTCCGCTACGATGTATTTAAATGTAATTTAAATCTCTGATATTTTCTGTGTAATATTGATTCATACTCTGTATATTCTTGTATTCTGATGAATTGCTGTAATATACAATGAAATGTTCTTCTGTCTGCGTTCTAATTTGTCGTGTTCTCAAAACAATCAGGCGTTTCGAACAGTCTAGGTCGGTTTAGCGGTTGATTCAGATCGAGCGAAATTCTTGGTCGTAACAGTACATAGTAAGAAAGCTTTCATAAATGTATGATTATATATCTATACTATACTTTACTGAGTTCACAATAGCTATTCTGAGATATGCCATGTCATTCTAAAACTTAAAGGTCACGAAAAGCAAAAGTTTTGTACCGAAATAGTTTGCTTTGCTTTGGTATCCATTCGTCACTTTTTTCAAGAACTGTCAACTCGCCAGCAACATTTCCCTTATTCTACTATTTTTGTTCCCCATGCTCCTTTCCATTTCTCAAAATCGATAATCTAGATCATTTTTCTTGAACCTTAGATCATTGTAATTCCATGATTTTCAATTCGCCGCCATACACAAATCACACTTAATGGTGGCATTTTTCATATTCTCCAATTCTTACTCTCCATGCCCTTTTTTCTCTCTGCTGACCTACAGTGTTTTTCTTCAACCTTGAATCATTGTTATCCCATGATCTTCAAGTCGCCATCGTAGCCAAATCTCGGAAGAAGCAAGTTCATCTTCCTAACTCTAATTAAATTTGGATTATGTCGACCAAATTAATTCATAAAGGCGAACGACATTGCGCCCCAGCCAACTGTCGCGTTTTAGATTTTCCATTAGCTATTCTCCATCCAAACCTCGGTAGTTGCCCCTCTTTCCTCTCTGTCCATCGTCATGCTCCCATGGAAAGTGCTGGTATCATATAGTGGTAAAGATTTCATTGATACCTCAATTTATCTAGGTGCGTTCTTCCATATAATAATTAATTTTGAATTTTGATAACGATTTGTATGTATATTTTAGATTTCTATATATTTTCTTATCAATTCGGCCACTGCATCAATTTTCATTCTGAGGATTTAGAGACTTTATCATTTATTATTATTATATGATAATAATAAATGGATGGGTGATCTAAGCAATACTATTTTGTTTCTTTTGCATGTTATTAAGTTAGAAAACCCAAAATTTTATACTCTTAATTTAGGGAATCCAACGTTTATAGTTTGTTTCATACGAGATTATGTTTTATAAGTTTATATTTTAGATCCAATTTATACTTATTTTGTTAGTTTACTTTTATCCTTTTTTACCTGCAAATTAGTGCATGCTTAGATATGAAAAATTATGTACCAGTTTCTGAATCATGATGAATTAGAGCCATTACTTAAATCTCTACTTCCTCTACAAGAAAATATGGAAATACGAAAGACCACCTACAGATTATTTTATTTTTTAGCTTATTGTTTATGGGCACTACATAGTTTACTTCTCCTAAGTGGAATTGATTCCAATTTTTACTACAATGTTGAAGCTTCCACTTATCTTCTAATTGATATACGTTTTCTATTAATATATTTATTCTCACTACTGTTAACTATGCTGATTTCATTCCTGAAATTAGGGACAAACTCTTATTTTACTTATATGATAACAAAATGTGCTTGAAGTGATTTTTAAGTGGTGGAAAAAAGTTGGACCGAAGAGAAAGGAAGTTAGGCATAACAAGCTAACAATCCATGGATCAAGTAAGAATTAGGTATGTTCCGGTACTTTTCCATATAATGGTTGAAAATAAGTTTTCATTTATTTTATTCATTAAAAATATCATAATTTGAACTGCGTTTTGATGAATGTAGCAAAATGGTTCTACTTTTTACTACAATGGTGAAGCTTCCACCTATCTTCTAATTGATATGCATTCTCTGTTAATATATTTATTCTCGCTGTTTCAAGGTAATATAGAGTTAAAATGGAACAATGTTTCAATGACGATTTCAGAAAGTAACTCTATGTTTTTAACAAATGTGATGCTAAAAGTGCTCATAGGTATTTTAGTCACATTTTACTGATGTAATAACATTTAATCCTAGAGTAGGCAACAATTTAAGAAAGAATCTCTCAATTATATCGCGGCCCATAGAGCTTTTGGTAAGCTCAATTTCTTCTCCAATTTTTTCATCCACGACTTTTGTATTTGCTCTACTGATAACCCAATTAACAAATGATTGTTCTTTTTCAATTGAAAACCACACTATTTTGCTATCCATTTTTTAATATATATTTGATATCTTCAAGTGCTGGAATAAATTATCTTTGTTGTTGCCTAAAATAATTAGTTTAATTGTATAATTTTTTTTCCATAATCATAATTAACAATAACAAAGTGTAAGCTACTTTATTACACTGTTAATTTGTATAGAAAAATGTCTTTCCCTCCACGAGGTACTACTGCCGGTAAGCAGTGTAAACTGTTTGTTTATTTTCTGGCTTAATGTTCTTATTGTTGTTTTCAAATTTCTTTTTAGTAATTGTGCGTTTGTAAATTGGTTTCCAAAAAAATGATTGATCGTCTGTACAAATTCACTATTGCTTATTGAATAAATTTATGTTGGAAATGAAAATCATTTGTTCATCTGCGGTCAAAATTGCGCTTTTCTTCGTTATATCTCATTTGAATTGTAATTAAAACAAGTCTAACTTAAAATTTTATATGATTCAAATTTTGATTTGTCCATCAAAGTTGAAATAGAGTTTATGATTTTTACCTAATAAAGCCATCTTAATCATGAAGATTCGCTATGTTTCTTGTGATTTGCAAGGACATGCAAAAAATAATCCTCCCTATTTTCTGTCATTCAACACTTATATGCATGTATGAATACAATTTTTGAAAACAGGTATTTTCAAACACGACCATAGTGCCAGCATGTATGAATTAGGTAACACATGAGGTCATTATTATTATCTCAAACCAAATACAACACTTGCAAATGAAGTCAAATTTACATTTTAAGGAAGTTAAAAATATAATTTTGAGTATAATAGGTTATGGGCTAAACCCTCTGCGTCAACATTGAATAATAACGTTCTCCTAAAGTTATGGTCCCTTGACTCCCTTTATGTTGAAAGAATATTCAAAACATAAAGAAGATATAATCAGTGCAGTTAAAATCTTTCAAGCCAAAAGAAGAAAACTTTTATGCCTATAAAAGAAAACAAAATGCACAAATGTGCACATTCTTATAATGTACTCATCTGTTGATTATTCATGCATGCCCATGTAGCGAATTCTAATTATTTAACTGTCTTATAATAGATATATACTTAGACAATAATGGATGTTCTACTGTCATCGTGCGAGTGGTCGATAGCGATTCATCGATGAGGCTTCTTCAAAAAAAAGTCTTTGAGTATTATTATGCTCAATTAGTTGCTTGAATGCCAATACCATATGAAGAAGTATCCTGCACGACCTAGGTTTCCATTGGGCCCCATTTCAAATGGAACCTGTCCTGCTTCTGGTAATTTCTTTTACTTGAATTTTCAAAAATAAAGTATATAGAAGAATAGCTGAGAAGATTTTATTATTCAAGAAGATGTAATGATACAGATTACAAGATTGGATACAATAGTATGCAAATTTATAGCTAATAAATGTAATGGCTAGTAGAAAGATGTCTGAAATGAAAGATGCATGAATGTAACGACTAGTAGAAAGATGCCTTAAATGAAAGATGCATGAATGTAACGGCTAGTAGGAAGGTGCCTAAAATGAAAGATGCCTGTGAAACCGATTGAATGGATAAACTTGTTTTGCACTATTACGCCCCCTCAATTAGATCTGGGTTTTCCGCTCTCATTTCCATTTTCACCTCCATCTATTATCCTCAGCTCCTCTATTATTCTGATGAAGTTTTTAGTCGATAGAGCTTTGGTGAGGGCATCGACTCTTTGGTAATACGCTGGTACATGAGAAATTGTCAATCTTCCTGCTTGTGCTTTTTCTCTTACGGAGTGGAGGTCAATTTCGAGGTGCTTTGTCCTTGAATGTTGGATTGGGTTAATGACAGTGAAACTGTGCTCTTGTTATCGCACCAGATAACTGGTTTTCTCTTTAAGGGAAACCCTAGTTCTTCCATGAGTGAACCTATCCAAAGTACTGCTGTTGCGCTTTACAATGCTCTGTATTTGACCTCTGTGCTGGATCTGGAGGTAGTCTGTTGCTTCTTCGTGCACCATGAAATAATGTTGGATCCTACGTAAACGTAATATCCTAACACCGACTTTCTATCATCAATGTCATTTGCCCAGTCGGCATCGCTGAAGCACTGTAAGTTGCATTCTTTCTCTGATTTCGGAATTATTCCATGATGTCTCATGCCCTGTAAGTATCTTAGAATTCTTTTCAATGCTATCTAATGTTCTGTCAGTGGGTTTTGCATGTACTGATTTAATTTGTTCACACTATAATATATGCCGAGTCTTGTGATGGTTGCATATTGCAGTGCCCCTATTATACTTCTGTACTGCTTGACATTATCTATGGCCTCACCTTTATGTTTAGATAGCCATAGGTTACTGATTATCGGTTTTGGTAAATGTTTTGCATGATGCATATTTGCTCTTTGCAATATCTCTGAAATATAATTCTGTTGTGATAAGATTAGATCTTTGTTATTTCTTTTGATCACCTATATTCCAAGGAAATATTTATCTCACCCAGATCTTTGATAGAGAAACTTTTATCTTATAAGTGTACAATTCTACTTATTTCTTGATCGTTGTCTCCTGTTATAAGCATGTCGTTCACGTATACTAGTATGAAAATAGTTCCCAGTGTGTTCATCTTCATGTATAAGGAATTGTCAGACATTGCTTGCTTGAAACCCATGTTAGATAGGGTAGATTTTAGTTTCTCATACCACGCCCTCAAGGCTTGTTTTAAACCATAAATGGTCTTGTCTAATTTGCAAACTTTGTCTCTACTAGTATATCCTTCTGGTTGTTGCATATACACCTCTTCATTCAATTCTCCATTTAAAAGGGCATTGTTGACGTCTAGTTGCTTCACGTTTCAACCTAGGCTTAAAGCTATAGTTAGTATTATTCTGATGGTTGTGGGTTTAATTACTGGGGAGAATGTCTCGTTAAAGTCAAACCCGAACTGCTGCGCATAAAATTGGCCACCAGTCTGGCCTTGTATTTGTCAATGGTTCCATCTTCTTTCCTTTTTATTTTGTACATCCACCTGCATCCAATTATGTTCTTGTGTTTTGGCAGTGGCACGAGACTCCATGTTTTATTTCTCACGAGTGCTTTATATTCAATATTCATAGCTTCTTTCCACTTATTTGATTTTATTGCTTAGCCAAAATTTGCAGGCTCAGTCTCAACCATGGAAACACTGTATATTTTAGGTTTGAAAATGCCACTCTTTGATCTCGTGGTCATGTGGTGTCTAGCTTGTGTCTGTTGTGCCTCCTGTTATGCAGTTGAGCTTGCATTATTGTTTGTATTGTTGTCCCCTTCCATATTGCTGTTGTTCACGTCATGATAAGCTTGCATTTGTGCCTCCTGTTGTGCAGTTGAGCTTGCATTTGTGTTTGTATTGCTATTCCTTTCCATATTGTTGTTGTTCATGTCATGATAAGATTGATCAATATTTCCTTCAATATTTCTTGCATCTGTATCTTCCTCATGTTCATCTTGCATGTTTGTGCTATGTGATTTTTGGCAAGCATCGTCTATAAGTTGTTCAGTGTTAAAAGGTTTGAACTGCTCAGCTACAGTGGTGTATCCCATACTCCTGTCTTCGGTTTCTTGTTTTCCTGCAAAGGGAAAAATATTTTCATTAAATATAACATGTCTTGAAACATAAATTCTGCTATTTTGTCCAAACATTTATATCCTTTTTGATTTAGAGCATACCCAATAAACGTGCATGGACTTGATCTCATGCTTAGTTTGTGTCTATTATAGTCTCTCAAACATGGAAAACATAAGCAGCCATATGATTTTAAGAAGTTATAATCTGGCCTTATATTATATATCAATTCATGTGGTGTTTTATTATTTTACACTCTAGTGGGTAGCTTATTAATGAGAAAAACAGAACTATAAAATGCCTCATTCCAATATTTCATAGGTAAGGCACTTTGGGACATTAAAGTTAAACTTGTTTCTACAATGTGTCTATGTTTCATTTCCATTAAACCATTTTGTTCAGATGTGTGAGGGCAAGTTAACCTGTGTTTTATTCCTCTTTTGGAAAAATAATTAGCAAGTGGTTTGAATTCTGCCCCCTCCATCAGTTTGCATAATTTTGACAGTGTGATTAAGTTGTTTTTCAACATATGTTATGAATTGTATGACCGTATTGCATGTTTCAGATTTGTTTTTAAGCATGTATATCCACGTATATCTAGAATATGCATCAACAAAGGAAAGATAGTACTTGTGTCCCTGATATGAATTTAGTGGCGCTGGTCCCCACAAGTCAGCCGCTATAAGCTCCAGTGTCTTATCATAAATAGTTTCAGAATCACTGAATGGAAGTTTGCGGCTTTTGCCGAGTTGGCAGTGTGTGCATGTGAGCTTGACAAGTGTGTTATTATAAAAAGAGATATTATTGCTATTTAAAATTATTCTAACAGTTTCAAGAATTGGGTGACCCAATCTAACATGCCATGATTCAAGAGAATTACATTTACTAGTATTTCTGATGCATCTATTACTTTCATTATTATAAAAGTTCCTAGTAAAATTATCATTACTGCTAACATCTAGATTATTACACCAAAATCCTTTACTAGAATTGGCGGTCTTCAAGTTGATGAATTTGTATAGGCCATCATGTAGATTACCCTGTAGTAATATATCCTGGCTTAGTGAATATTTAACTAAACAGGAATTTGGGTGAAACTCAAAGTATACGTTATTGTCATTGACAAATTTTGATACGCTTAATAAATTTTTGTTGATAGTGGGTACTCTAAGAAAATTATTCAATTTGAATTATCTTTTACCAAGTATAGTACCCTTACCGATGTGAGTTATATAAGCAGTTTCACCATTTCCCATGTGTAGAGATTTCATACCTGAGTAGCTCTTGCTTCCTATGTTTAAATTTTGGAGATTATTGGTGATATGGAGGGTAGCACCTGAGTCTGGATACCACTTTTCAGGATTGGTGTAACGACCCGTATTTTTGATTGTTAAATATTTAGTATATTTTACTATTTGAATATATATAATTCGTTTATTTAATATATATGGACGTATAATTTATATATAGTTATAAATGGATTTTTATAAAAATGGAATGTCATTTAAATCCAAAACTTTAACTATTGAGTTTGATTCCATACCATTTGAAATTTAAGTAGTTTTTTTTAATATACAATGATATTTATTTCGTTAATTTTAGTCGTTGGACTTAATGCATATTGTAGCGAGATTTTATGAGGGTTAGGATAATAAACCAACCTTAAGCTAAGTGTGCACAGTTGATTCGGCAAAGGAAAATAATAAAAAACATGAATGTACTGCACTTGTCCAATAAATAAAGATGTCGAAATAAACATGAACATATAAAAAAAATATAATAAAAATAAACTGAAAGATATACTGCAACCACAAATAAAATTGGAAGTGACAATACACCGAACAAACACTCACATTCATACATGATTTGTACAAAAATAATAACATATTTGTATATATAACTGAGGGTACAAAAGGAAAGGATATATGCAAATCTTTCGGATACAAAACCAAAGGAACGTGATTGTTCAGCAAAATTTTCTCCTCCATGTGTTGATCCTGTCTTGTTCTTTTCTTGAAAACAGTAAGAAACAATTTCCAATTAATAAACAACTAAGAACAGACTATAAAGGGGAACATCAACTAAACAAATAAAGAAAGGGGTATGTATCTCTACTTGGATAAGTACGGAAATAGCTAAACCATTCATATGAACAGCCAAGAAAAGCATATGTAAATTGGCCGTACAATGCCAAATGGGATAGATAGAACATTGCATTGTAAATACAAATTTCAACCAGACCTGTTTCATCCAAGAAATAGTAAACCCAAATGGCTATAACAGCTAAGAAAATCAGCTGATGAAAAAGAAGGAAAGAAAAAAAAATCCAATGACAACTTATGAACAGCTAGAAAGAGAAAAGGAAGATCATGAACAGCAAAAAAATCTATACTGTCAGATAATGAAAATTTGAAATGTTGCCATAACTATATTGCCTCGCCAAAATAAGCTGCTACCAATTAGCAGACATATAATTATAGGTTGAAAGGAAAAAATATAGCTAATTAATCGCTGATTTGGTTGTTTCCATATAGAAAAAAAGAAAAAAGAAAAAAACATTTAAAACATAACTCTCTCCATTGAAACAGTGATGGAACTGCTAGAGAGTTAGAGTAGGGGCATCTAAGAAAAATGGGTTATGAACTACTCAAGAACTGATATGTATGTTCATCCATCAACCCTATAAGCTCAATGAACAACTCAGCCTAACCTGGTCTGTACAAGTCAATCACTGTTTTCATGTATTTAAAAATGGGAGAAAATCTAACATACAGTGATTGCCATACTTTTTCTATTAAAATAAATAGATAAAAAAAATCTGAACACAGATCCATGATACGATTTCAAATCTATGGATTTAATGCACAACTCATAGACTCGTTCTCACATAATCTATACAAGTCAATCACGGTTTCATACCAATATTACTAAATACAATATTTAATTCAACAAATCTCTGATAAAATCTATCACCCAACAATCACCAGTACAAGTTAATCTGAGAAGGGAAATGACCTAAAGATATGGTAGCCGAAGCTACCTAGAACAAGCTTGATAGACATTGATCCTATCTACAATCAACTATATTATAAATAGAGGTGTCAACCACGAGTATTTCATCAAATTCCACCACAAGACAGTAAATAAACATGGTGCCAACCACTTATGAAATTCCAACGAAAGTAAACAGCAAACAAAGAAATACAGTAAAGAAAAATCAAATAGAACACTTAGCTGCGTTAGTAGAAGTCCACGCCTTCGTTCAAGATGCTACTAATGGATCTCCGGACGTTGTGAGTGAGGCCGTGGACCAAGAGATGGAAATTTCTTCGATTTGAAGGCATAGAAGCTTCGGGTATGGTGGGGGTATGAACTGTAGTTGTTCTGAAGAGTTACGGAGGTTGAACAACGAAGTGGTGGTGATCTTGGGTGTTGTAGAAGTGGTTTGGGGGTGCGGCAGTTCGATTGGAAGAGGAGGAAGAGGAGGGTGAAGCTTGGAGGATGGGGGTCAGGCGAGGGTCAGTACGGTGGGGTTTCGGTGGGTCTAGGAGGAGACAGCGTGAGTTTTTGCAAGGGATTTGGGAATTTTGTTTTGTAAAGATGGTGTGTTTTGTGGAAGCGGCTGATAAATGAAGATTGGGGATCGGAGGAAGAGTTTTGAAGGGGAAAGCGGGTTGGGTTAGCAGGCCAAAGGAGATTTGTAAAAGCCCATTTTATTTAAATAGAATTTAAGTTAAACAAATTACTTTATTAATTGGTTTAAGTGATATCTCACACATATATTAACAGAATCAAACACGGTCAGTTCCGTTATGACCCCAAAGACGAGAGGATCTAGATGAAGCAGTGTCTGTCAGGACTGGAAGTACGGAAATTTTTAATTAAATTAAACGCTGCTTAATTTAATTAAAAACCAGCGTTTAACGACCAAAACAAATCAAGGTGAGTTAACCTCACTCAGTTCTTCCCGTTTATATTTCATATAAATTGGGTTCTACTTCTGTGTACTTTGATTGCTAGTAGTTGACCAATTGCTAGTTATATATATATATATATATTTCTTTTTGATTTAATCAATGGAATTAAACGGACATTTAATTCCAGTAAAACGCCAAACCTTTTCCTAATCCAATAAAGGAAATTTCCCTTGATTGGTCACGTTTATTAAATAAACGTGTTTAAATTGTTTGAATTGGCTGCATTGCTTGTGAATTGGCTGATGTTAAATGTTCGTTATTATCAGTTAAATGATACTGAATGATCTGGTTTGTGATAACCGTTTTGAATACAGGGAAGAACAGGTTGGAGGGATCCAACCAGTTTCCTCAAATATATTATTTATTTTCATATTATCATATGAACTGTCATGTTTGGGTGATTTATTTGAGTATTGATCATTGATTTGAAAGTCAACCTGTGTTGTGTTTAACCAATGGGTGATATTGGTTGGATAGTTTTCGGCAGGTGCCCTAGTAACGAATCGTTTTATCAAGAGTTTATTTACCATCAGGTAAATAAATGGAAAGAAAGTTATCAAATGGGTTTTTATAAATAAGAGATGGACTTTGAAATCTATTTTTATAGATTATTTGAATGAAGGTTTATTTAAGTAAATTAATAATTTAGTAACTAAAAACCAAGTGCATAAGGCGAGTTCTCACATTAATGAGTTCATAAACCATGAGCAGAAATTAACCAAATGGTTAAAGATTTGATTAACTATTTCAAATAACAATTAATGTCGATTATTTAATTTAATTTAATTAGATTGTTTAAAGTAGGTTAAAGGAAAGAACTAATGGAATTTGTCAAGGTATTAACCTTGTTTTTTTGAGTTGAATAATTCAACTGCTTAAATCAAGATATATTATTAAATAAATTATTTAATCATGAATTATTTTGGAAATGTCAAATATTATTTTAATTGTTTGAAAGGAAGATTAACTACTAAGGTTGAAGTAAATCAATTGATTTTTGAAATGTTGGAATTGGTTATTATTGAATAAAAACCAAAGTGATAAATCTTGGCATTTAGTTCTGTAAATGAAGTTATAAAGTCATTAAGTCTTATGTAGCTAAATGAAATTGAAATCGAATTTATATTTAATATAAATTCTTGTTAAGAATTCTATTGGTCAGATTTTATGAAATCTAAACTGGGCATTTATAAGGACAAGTTATAAATGGAATAATGATATAGGAGTCGAGACAAGTGCAAAATGAGATTGTAAATCTTAAGAAAGTTAAAGGAAATCTGAAAGCCTAAAGATGAAGAAATGGAAATGTTTTAAAACATGATTGTGGAAATGGTGAAAGAGTTTTCAAAAGAAAATGAATGGGGTTAAAACCATGTTAAATCGAATGGTAAGTATAAGTATTGAGATATCTATTAGGGTGAGATTTCGTTGATAAACTTCTAGCTATCCTGAAGATAAGAATGTCGTCGACTCAAGTTCTGAGAGGTAAATAAAATACCCCAACTTGAACGACTTCATAATTATCCAAGGATGATATTTGTTTAGAAACGAGAGTAGTGAGAGAGTCAAGTTAATTTTTCCATGAAAAATATTATGGGCTATAAATTGTAGAATTATAAGTTAAATGATTTCCCAATATTAGATAATAACGTGGTTAATGTTGAAAGTATAAAAATGAAGGCTGAATATGATCTAAAAAATTTCCTAAATAATGGAATGATTTTGTTTAAAGAATAACATTATGTTAAATAAGAAGCGAGGAAACTATATTTATAGTATCGAAAGATTTAAGAGTTTTAAATTTATATTTGTTTTAATTTATAGGCCAAGCGATGCTGAATATTGAACCGGTGAACTCACTGGATTGTCATGATTGAAACACTATTTATTTTGATAGTTAAATCACCGACTATCAAATCTGTCCAATGCGATTGTTGGTACGGAAAGACCGTGGATTTTCATAAGCGGAAGAACTACTAAAGATCTCTGGTTTAGCGGCCAGAGATAAACTGTGGTTCTGTCATGATTGGAATTTACGGGTTGCAAGGACTTCTCGCTACTGATCCATGGGGTGATTCCTATATGAGATATAGTAGGAGAGTGCCTTCGGTTCATCCTGTTCCTGGATGACTTGTATGGACGAATGTCTGACAGAGTATTTCCAAAAGGAACGCGGACGTTGATTTCTTCAAATGTTGCGTAGTTGGTTAGCTTCCAACTAGAGTATTTTTGTCGACGTCAATTAGAAATATCTAATGGATTTGACGATGTGGCATTCAAAGTGAATGGCGATCACAAGTTTCAGAGTAAATTCTAGACTCAAGCCTCACAACCGGTAAATGACAAAAATCGGGCAGGCAGCATGGCTATGTGGGTCGCTCCCATTAGGGTGTATAATCACCTATTTAGAGAAAATCCATTTCATTCTTTAATTTGTTTCGATGCTGTCCCTTTTCGGGAAGACGGTGGGCAGCTCCTAACCGTTGGTGATATACATTCGATACACTCAAGCGAAATGAGTGGTCGGTCTAGTGAGGACCGGGTTGCAAGACGTTCTTGTTGAACCCAGTGTATTCGCCTCTAGAGATACACGATCGGTAGGTGGTCCCATACCTTGTCATAGTAGGAATCCAATCTCCAATAAGCGCCCGTGGTTTTGATTGTATACTGTATGTGGAGCATGAGATGCAAGCGTTCCAGTAGATTGTTATTTACTTGTATTCAGACATTATTATAATATCAGACAAGACATTGATTTCAAAACTGTTTGGGTTATCGTAAGGTAAAAACCGTTCGTATTTATGTGTGGATTTGGTCTTACGATTACTCTTTTCCTTTGAAAGATTTTGAACCTTAAAATCATGATTGGATGATTTACCCTTAATACTGTGCGAGTTTATCTCAGTCTGGTTCACCAGACTGGCCCGGTGTTTTGTAATTGCTCGGGTTAGCCCGGGGTGTACAGGTTCAGGTTATCGAATGCTGTGAAGAGACGAGATGAAGGTGTTCAGACGTATGATATTATATCGCTACTATTCCTCTGTGTGTTGTATATGGGAACAGGTTATTATAACTGTCCTGTTGTGTGAGGTACTCTAATGTTGTAAGTACTTTTAAAGCTCTCAATAAAGATTTATTTTTGTATTATATTTTGTTCCGCTGCGATGTGAGACTCTGTGTTGTGTTGTTTCTTCTTCTTCTATTCTAATATCTCTTTCTTTCTTATCTCATCCTCTAACTTCTTTCTAATAACGTTTCGGTGTTTTCGGCGTTTGGAAAGTCGGCATGAGGTACGGGAAATGTATTTATGTCGATTTTCGAGGCCGAAAATCCCTGTTCGTTACAGTGGTATCAGAGCTATTGGTTGACTAGTAACCTTGGCTCTGTGGTGTAACTCAATAGAGATGGGGTTAGTAACGCCCTAGATTGAGATTGAGTGTATATATATGAGAGCGTATTTGTAAATTCTGTATAAAAATGTTTTATATATTGTGTGATTTGACCAGTTCGACTTGGAATTAGCAACTGACATAATAATATTTTATAAAAATGGTCAGATGAATTAATTTTGGCCATATTAGATTTTTGTTTAAAAAAAATTATGATTGATTTAGAGTTGGTCGATTTATTTGAATCAAAGTCGAATTAGACTATGAATTTGAAATGGTCAAATATAACTTTAAATTTTTATATATGAAATTAGAAGGAGAAAATGGATAACGTTGAAATAGAAATCAAAATTTGAGTTTGAAATGGCAACGTAAAGTAAATAGTTAATCCAATATGAGTTTGGAACTTAACATGGTTAAGAGTTGGATACTGTAATTAAAATTTGGAGTTGAGAAATAAAAATTGTTTGCTCTAGTTAATGGGATGGTGCATTGTTGATTTGTTGTTTGTAAGATGGATTGAATAATTTCGTCAAGTGATTTAATAAATAAGAGATGAAAAAGAAAAAAAATTGAAAGCGAAGATAATTGTAACAACCTGTAAAGTCCGCAATATCAGAGTTGACTACATACACCATACATCCAACCCAAATATCACGAAAATACGAATCATTTTTTTAGAAGAAAACGGTAGAAGAAGAACAGAAACAACAACACAGAATCTCACATCGCAGCGGAACAAAATATAACATATCATATCTTTGAAATACAAAATGTCAACTGTATAACATATACTTATCAGAGTACAACACTTACAACACAGCGGAACAAAACTCTATATAACTAACGCTGAAGCCTCCTACTCCAAGCTCCTTTAGATAGATCTGTAAAATCCTGAACTACTTGACTGCCCGTACAAATTTAGGCACCCAAGAGTTTAGGTAGAACAAAACAAAATAAACTCCAGGTCAGTCATGGGATTGGTATGAGTAAACAGTTTAAACAGTTTCAGAAAACTAAATGATACCTCATAAGACCACGCCGTATAACACGGAACGGGTTTTTCCCTTATGAGAATCCAAACACTTGATTTAACTTTCAGAATCCTTTTGAAAGGAATGATAATCTTTATATTGAAACTCTTTTGATATTATAATAATGTCTAAATCAAGTAGATAACAATCTAGTGGAACGTTTGCATCTCACGTTCCACATATATAATATACAATCATAAACCGCGGGCACTTACTGGATATTTGATTTCTAACTATGACAAGGTATGGAACCACCTTCCACTGGTATATCTCTAGAGGAGAATACACCAAGTTCAACAAGAACATCTTGCAGCTCAGCCACAAATGACCGACCACTCATTTCGCTTGAGTGTATCGAATGTATACCACTAACGGTTGGGATCAGCAACCGTATGGGACAGCATCAACAATAGATTTTTAGAAGTAAATGAAACTCTAGATCAGGTGATTATACACCCTAATAGGTGCGACCTACATAGCCATGTTGCCTGCCCGATTTCTGTCATTTACCGGTTGTTGAGGCTTGAAGTTACGCTTTATCATCACATCAGATTCACTTCGAATGCCACATTGTCAGATCCATCGAAAATCACTAATTGACGTCTACAACAGTACATTACGTGTTAGCTAAAGAAGTTTCCTTCTCCGCTTCCACTCTTGGTACGGTTGAAGAAATCAATGTACGTGACCTTTCTGGAAATACTCTGTCAGACATTCATCTATACAAGTCATCCAGGAACAGGATGAACCGAAGGCACTATTCAGTACATCCATTTTAGGCACTATTATCTAAGACTTCATACAATAGCCCTTGCACTTTACTCCATCTTCAATTATCTTTGGCATATATGATTCGCAACGCTTATGCCAATATAGAGTGGTTTTTTGGATAATAATCCGACCGGTCTCTCCATATTGACAACGATGGTCAAAAACTTCAATAGTCTGTTATTTAACTATCGAATAAAAACAAGTGTTTCGATAGTTGATGATTTAACTATCGAAGAAAACAAGTGTTCATCCAATTATCAAACAATCACTGAGCCCTTAATTAATATTCCGTTAATTAAATCACTTCTCTATTTCTTTATAAATATTTGTTAACCAAATATTTTCAATAACCATATTGGCCTTTTACGTTATTTGGAAAACATTTCCGAATATCTCCTTCCTTTATTTTCTAAACTTTAGAAAATATATGCTATTTATAATTGGAAAATATTCCAATTACTTATTTCATTTCCGATCTTGTTTATTTCTATACTTAGGAAATATTCTTTATTATATTTCCAAGCTTACACTTATTTAGGTTAAAACAGATGTTGTGTAAAACATCGTTACGACAACCCAAATACTATATTCAACTAACTATTATCCAACATTGATTTTCAAGCATGAAATCTTACTATTTATTTGTTAATAATGAAATCAATCAAGTTGGGGTATAACTACCTCTCAGACCTTGACTGAATAACATTTATAACGTCAAAACATATATGACTACTTACTCGAATAATCAATACCATACACTACTTATTCACTTTTAAACAGTATACGCTTTCTCTTTCTATTCTTACGAGATTTTATTCCTAGTCTTCCTTTTTGATTTTACTATTCTATTTTTAAGTTCGTCTCCTTATCGACTTCTATATATATCGATACGTTGATTTCTAACTATCAAATTATCTTAAAAATATTCTAACTCCTTAAATTCCCGGAAAAATTCGCCATAACCTCCTTTGTACCGGGAGCATCGGGATATTTCAAATAGCCTCTCATGGCCCTCACCAATCCAAAAGAAAAAGAAAAAAAACCAAGCGGCTTGCCGATACGGCGCATAAAATCTCATATATGAATTAAATACGTACCTTCTTGTCGAGCACTCTATCTATTTCACTTCTATACTTTATTCCAAACATGTCTCATGTATATCCATACATTTCTAATTCATTTCAACTTAATCCAATCGTTTTAACTTAGTTCGTTAATTGATTTGCAAATTACTGGTTTGCCTATTTGACCTTCATATTTGAGTATAACATGTTCAAATATATTTTAACTTACTTATAAACCAAATCTAATTCTATTTTTAAGCCCGTTTCCTTATCGACTTCTATATTCAAATTCCAATTCAATTCTATTTGAATTCTCTTTCAAATTCCATATTCAATTCTATTTGAATTCTCTTTATTCTCTTTATTCAAATTCTATATTCAAATTCAATATTCAAATCTATTTGAATTTTCTTTATTTAAATTTCATTTCAATTCTATTTGAATCTTCTATATTCAAATTTCCAATTCAATTCTATGCATTATTTATAAACAACGTTTATAACTTCACTTAAAATCCCTCATCATATATTTATAAACAAAGTTTATAAATTCAATTCAAATCCCACATTATATATTTATAAACAAAGTTTATAAATTCAATTCAAATCCCACATTATATATTTATAAACAAAGTTTATAAATTCAATTCAAATCCCACATTTTATTTATGAACAGAGTTTATAAATTCAATTCAAATCCCACATTTTATTTTATAAACATAGTTTATAAATTCAATACTCGTTTTATATATATTCAAAACACGTTAATATTTTCTATAGTTCATTAAAAATTCAAATTCTATTTATAAAAATAGAATTCCCTTTTTAAATCTCATTTATCCTTTTTCGATATTTTTATAAATCAATATTCAAGCCCCAGTGATATTTAAATACCCCAAACAGTCAGTTATCAAATCATGGGATTTTTAACACATCATATATGACAGTATATATGAACAAACAGATAATAATATTTTTGAGGAATCCTGTTGGATTCCTCCAACCTATTTTCCTGCATCCACAGACGTTAGCACATAAATAATACCCATTCTGCTTCGCGGCAGAATATCGCGGTATAGAAGGTCATCCACTAATATATATTTGTGGGGCGCATAGGGAAATCATCCGCTAATGGTACTGCGGGCATACGCTAATGAGACTGCGGGAATCCAACCAATCACCCAATATATATATATATATATATATATATATATATATATATAATAGCAAGCCTATATAACTAATATATATTTTAAACATGCCATAGTAATATTTTTATGCATACAAACAATCAACAATTTATTTAAATGCTAAAATAAAATAACAGGTGAGATTTACTCACTAGGGTTTTATTTGCGGAATATCCAATTAAATCCCGTATTGTTGCAGCCACAAAATTTTCTCGAGTTGATTATGTTTTGTACCTTGTTGCCTGAATAAATACGAAGTCAACACAATCGATCACTGATCCATTTTTACTTCATACAACCCTAAAACTGCTTCTCCTCACATGTTGAAATCCGACACTAAGCTTCATCACAATGCCCACTTCTCTCTTGCAACCATACCCGTAATCAAAATAAATGGAAACCCTAACAACATCATAATGTTATCTTGGTTTGATTATATACTTTAAAACCAAATAAGTAACACTTATATTATAATTTTGTAATTAACTCAAGTAAATTTGAATGTCACTAGTTTAATAAATAAAATAACTAATTACCTAAAAAAAATCCATTTTTAAAAAGGGTCTTGGCTTTACAGCAAAACTCCAACTCGAATTCCACAGCTTGACAAAACCGAAGCTTGCTATTCCCTTGCTCTTCATAGTATCACAACCTGTAGCTTTTGAGTTACAGTACAATGTCCCTCCTTCCAACATAGTTCGGATCTCCTAACTGTGATGCAAATCCATACTTTTTCTCACCAAAAGTCCATCGACACCCTCAAACTCCCTGCCTCAAGTACATAACGTTGGATCCCACAAATCCTATAACTCAATTTCAGTCCAACCGAACTCAAAAGAATGACTGTATCACCCTACAGTACATCAACCATCTTCCCCAGGTTCGTATAAATGAACCCATCAACCGATACCAAACTTGAAGGAATAAATTTTCGTCATCTTACCCTACCTATCTCAACCACGAACATCACACTGAGTTTGATCAACTTCCAACCACCAATACCTACTACGGCCTTGTTTTCCGTTAAAAAGAATTCGAAGCCCCAAATTCGTACTGTCGAATACACTACTGACCTTCCTCGAGTGCTCGCACTCCCTGCCTGTATCGCGATAACCAAGTTCGAACCCTAACTGCGTTTAATCATCACATCGAATTACCCCTCCCAAAATCGATCGCAAACCTAGCTCGCACCTCCACCAATCAGTCTCCTTTATATTCGAATTCTATTTTTGTTTCACTGAGGCTGTAGAGGAATACAAATTAGTTTTGGTTTCGTTATAAGAAGACGCTCGCGATTTGATTTGAATTGGGGAGGACCGATAAAATAGCTGATTCGAAAGGATGGGGGGATTTATGGTTTGCGTTGATGAAGAAGTCGCGGCCTTATCCTTTGGCCTCTGAGGTTTTGAATTGAACAACAATGCCCTCGATTTTGTGGAGATGAAGTGGAGGATGTGTTCTAATTCTGTCCTTTCGAATTTCTATGGGCGAGATAAATCCTCTTTAGTTAAATTTAAATGAAAAGAAAACTAGGATAACAATTGATTTTAATTTGTAATTAAATTTTAATTCAATCAACTTCGTATTCCGACAACTTGATGTATTCGATATTAAATTGAAACTGATTATTAAATATTTACTTAATATAAAATCCCATTTATATTATCCACCCAATATTTAAATCTGTAATAAATATTTAAAATTAACCCATAAGAATCCGGGTCATTACAATCTTCCCCACTTAAAATAATTTCGTCCTCGAAATTGCAAAGGTAGAAAAATTGCTACAAACCCATTTATCTTTTCAAAATTTATTTATGTTGATACTCAACATTTCAAACTTCCTTACGTAACTCTCTTTCGAATAAATCCCTATTCGATAACTCCTCCCTTCGAATAACTATATTCGATAATCTCTCTTTCGAATAACTAGATTCGAAAACCTTTCTTCGAATAAACTATATTCGATTTACTCTATTCAATTTACTCTTATCAATTAACTCGATTTGATTTAACTCTTTTCACTTAACTCCTTCCGAATAAGCTATAGTCGATAACTACTTTAACTCTATTCGAATAAACTATATTCGGTTAACTCCTTTAATTCTATTCGAATAACTAATATTTGATAACTCCTTTTAACTTTATTCGAATAACTACTATTCGATTAACTCCTTTTAACTTTATTCGAATAACTAATATTCGATTAACTCCTTTAATTCTATTCGAATAACTAATATTTGATTTAAATCCATTCGCTTGACTCTAGATCGCGGTGATCACAATGGTTACGCCCGATTCCCTCAGGAAACATCCGACCGCCCTAGGCTATCTGCAACCCTGTGAATTACGCTGGCAGTTGTACGAAATGGCAACTTATCCTGAGTAACTATGTTTGACTAACTCTATTTCAATAACTATATTCGATCAACTTTAATTGAATAACTAACATTCAATTAAATCCTAATTCGATTAACTATGTTCAATTAACTCTATCTGGTTAACTCCAAATTTGAATAACAAATATTCGATAAATTCTAATTGAATAACAAATATTCAATGAACTCTATGTATTAACCCTAACTGATTAACTCTAACTGGTTAATTCTTACTCTAATCGATTTATTCTAACTCTAATCGATTATTTCTAACTCTAATCGACTTCTCCTATTCGAATAACTCCTATTGGATAACGTTTATTCATTTATAAAGATTTACTTTTAGAAACGGTTCTTCACTTTATAAATGTTCTCTTTAATAACGTTACTTCACTTATAAAAGTGTTGTGTACCCCTTCTATTTAAAACTATCGGTGTTAAAAACCAATATCTCTTCTCTATATAAGTTCAGACTTATATATTCCATTTATCGAATGATAAATATTTAATTTATAAACTGTTATTTATAAATTAATCTTTTCTATTTATCTGTTAAAAACAGATTTCCATTTTTTATTCATCCTCTAAATATTCCTTTGATTAAATTCTATTTAATTAACAAATAAATATCTCATTTATAATATTCTATTTATTTTTTATAAACAAATATTTCCATTTAATCTATTTGTAAATGTTTTACACATATTTCCTTTTAAATTCTATTTGTAAATGTTTTTACAAATATTTCTCCTTTTATTTGTTTGCACATAACTTCCTTTGTATTTGTTTTACAAATATATTTCCTTTATATTTGTTTTAAAAAAATATTTTCTTTTATATTTTTTTTACAAATATATTTCTTTTTAACTCTTTTGGTTTTTCCTTTATTCACACCCAATTCATATTTCATTCACATTGATTTTACTCAATTTATTCATTTTGATCCATTTAACTTACTTAAGTTAAATTTAATTTCAATCATTCAAATTCCCAAGGTTTTATTTCAAAACTCCTTTGATGTAATATAAATATATACATATATTTATATCCATCTCAAATTCAAAACCTTTGAATTTTCAAACAACTTGTTTTCTTTTCAAACAAATTTCCATCAAAAACTTTTCTAAGGTAGCAATCCATCACTTAGAAACTCGAAAATGAACACTGATGATGTTGCGATCATCATCAGAATTATTTTCCAGCCATTGAAATGAGTTCAGTGCTATATTTCTTTTAAACTCCATTTAGAAAAATATTTTCCAAACTCCCAGGATTTTAAATTCTAAATTCTTGTTTGAATTCAATTCTAGTTCATCTTATTTGTATATTTAATTCATATACAAATTCTATTAGGTTATATATACCAATTTCAATATTATAATATTATCGGATTATAATATTAACAACCAACTCATCCACATATGATGATAATTTCAGAAAATTATTCCTTCTATATCAAAATAGAATTTTGGGTAAAATTATTTCAATTACCCACTTAAAACAGTATCATGTTCAATCTTCTGTTCAAGTATTTACAAACTCTTATCGACGTCGTGGTGTCCCACGATTCGACCAGAATTCATAAACTACTAGCCAGACTAGCCAACACAATATAAAACAATTGTTTTAATCAATTAACAAATACGCACTCTCGTATATATACACTCAACTCATTCTAGGATACTACTGATCCTATCTCTACTGAGCACATGCCACACAAGCCTAGGTATTCTCTCAACCTAAGCTCTGATACCACAGTAACAACCCGCAAAGTCCGCAATATCAGAGTTGACTACATACACCATACATCCAACCCAAATATCACGAAAATACGAATCATTTTTTTTAGAAGAAAAAGGTAGAAGAAGAACAGAAACAACAACACAGAATCTCACATCGCAGCGGAACAAAATATAATATATCATATCTTTGAAATACAAAATCTCAACTATATAACATATACTTATCAGAGTACAACACTTACAACACAGCGGAACAAAACTCTATATAACTAACGCTGAAGCCTCCTGCTCCAAGCTCCTTTAGATAGATCTGTAAAATCCTGAACTACTTGACTGCCCGTACAAATTTAGGCACCCAAGAGTTTAGGTAGAACAAAACAAAATAAACTCTAGGTCAGTCATGGGACTGGTATGAGTAAACAGTTTAAACAGTTTCAGAAAACTAAATGATACCTCATAAGACCACGCCGTATAACACGGAACGGGTTTTTCCCTTATGAGAATCCAAACACTTGATTTAACTTTCAGAATCCTTTTGAAAGGAATGATAATCTTTATATCAAAACTCTTTTGATATTATAATAATGTCTAAATCAAGTAGATAACAATCTAGTGGAACGTTTGCATCTCATGTTCCACATATATAATATACAATCATAAACCGCGGGCACTTATCGGATATTTGATTTCCAACTATGACAAGGTATGGAACCACCTGCCGCTGGTATATCTATAGAGGCAATACACCGAGTTCAACAAGAATATCTTGCAACTCAGCCACACATGACCGACCACTCATTTCGCTTGAGTGTATCGAATGTATATCACCAACGGTTGGGATTAGCAACCCTTTCCCGAATGGGACAGCATAAACAATATATTTTTAGAAGTAAATGAAACTCTAGATCAGGTGATTATACACCCTAATAGGTGCAACCTACATAGCTATGCTGCCTGCCCGATTTCTATCATTTACCAGTTGATGAGGCTTGAGGTTACGCTTTATCATCACATCAGATTCACTTCGAATGCCACATTGTTAGATCCATCGAAAATCACTAATTGACGTCTACAACAGTACATTACGTGTTAGCTAAAGAAGTTTCCTTCTCCGCTTCCACTCTTGGTACGGTTAAAGAAATCAATGTACGTGATCTTTCTGGAAATACTCTGTCAGACATTCATCCATACAAGTCATCCAGGAACAGGATTGTAACGACCCGTATTCTTCACATCATAGGATCGTATAATATTTATTTCATTCACATACGAAGTCATATGGTCATGTAACTTTGAGAGACGACTATTGGGGTCATTTCCCATGTTCATGATTTTTCCCAATTTTTAAATGACCATTTTACCCCTAGTTAGTACTGTTTTGGCCATAACTTTTGACTAGAAAGGAATTTTGACCTAAAACCACTTCCATTGGCTCCGAATGACGGTTTACAATTCCGTAGAGTGGTCACATTAGCCAAACGGACTCACCGTTTGTGAGATATGGCTGAAACAAGTTTCAGATGGTGAAAAACAGCTTAATTGGGCTTAACCGGGTAATTAGCAGCTAGGCCAAGAGGGGAATTTCGGGTTTAGAGGCATAGAAGGATGATTAGGGCTAGGAAATCACTTTCATTTCAGTTTTGAGCCGCCACAAACCTTCTTGAGACCTTAGTAATGGCTTCCATCCTCTAAAACCACTCCAATACACATTTTTAGTGAAGATTAAGCCTAAACTACATCAAAACAAGGCCAAATAGCAACAGAGCAAGATTGAAGCTGCTGCTATACATAGGAATTCGACCCAAACAGAGAGTATTTCAGATTTGGTGTTTTATTTTGTGGCAAAGGTGAGTGATTTGCATAGTTTTTGCACTAATTACGGTAATTAAGGGTAATTAGTGAAGATTAGCGAATTTATACACTAATAAATTCTGGAAAAATGTTTAGAAATTTGAAAATAATATTTTATGCCTCTGTTAGAAAATTTGGACGATTTGATTAAGTTTTACTAAGTATGTGCTTAAACATGATTAAGTGGGATTATGGGAAAATGTGAGGTTTTAGCCACTTTTGATCCAATTTGATTCATTTGAATTGTTGTTTTGCTGTTTGTGGTTGCTATTACATGTTGCTATGACTCTATGGTGTGTTTTATGATTGATTAGAAGTGTTAGATTTGTCAAAAACGCCGTCGAATGGCGTAAAATACTTGCTGGAAGAGTTGCAGAAAAGTGCGGGTTCTGGACCGGATCGGATCGGATATGGAGGCTCGGATCGGATGAGTTGAACTGGGCAAGAGATCTGATCAGATCAGAACTTGACACTTGAGACAATTGGCAAAAAGGAAGGCCACGCTAATTGAACTGGGATCGGATCGGATAAAGGAGGAGAGATCGGATCGACTTAAGGACGAAGGGCTCGGATCGGATCGACTGAAGGATGAAGGGCTCGGACTGAAGTAAGGTGAAGGAATCAGATCGGAGCAAATGAAGGAACGAGGGAGCGGATCGGAGCGGAAGCACGAACTGGAAGGGAGATGGCACCCGACCCGACCCGGAGGAGGACACCCGACCCGAAGTGGAATACCCGACCCGAACCGATGCGACGCTGTGGACCCGAACCGAACCGCTACAGGAGAAGACTACGAACCGACCCGAAGTAGAGGACCCGACCCGAACCGATGGCTAGAGGGAGAACCCGACCCGACACAGTATTGACCAATAACCCGAGATGCAAAGGTAGTCCAATATGGGAAGTTAGAGCTCAGGATCCAGTTAGGAACCGATGAGTTCACTTCATGATTGGGCTTTACTGCGGGACGTGTGCAAAGGGGCAGCCGATGTTTATGACTTGGATCACTATGTATGGGAAGTACGTGAACGGATTCAGGGCTGAAAGGGCCTAGGTACGACTAAAGGGCTATAAACCAATGAAGTGGGGTCATTTGTAAAGATTTGGTCATGACTCCATGTGGTAAGCTTGGTAGTAGCAGTAGTTGTACAAGTCGAACTCCGTCACTACTTCAATGGGTCTAGTGATTGACAGTGGTGGACATCGTATGCTTTACGCACTGAGTGAGAGATGTGAGGATGGTTGCTATGGTTGATTTGTTTTCTATCATTATGACATGCACACCCCACTCCCGTATTCTTACACTATTTATTATGGCACCTTAGAGTATTGTACGGTATGTGGTGCTAACTCTTTGGTTGCAGGTTCAGGTATGGTTTAGTATACCTGTTATTGTTCTGTTTAGATGCTTATCGCTCATACCAGGCTTTATGTCTGACCCAGAGTTTTATGTCTCTTCTTATTACTCTGGGTGCTCACACGAGCAGACTAGAGACAGGTTAGCTGGTGATGCACGGGTAGATGATCCGGAGACGAGCAGGAGGCTTCCACGTAACATATACATAGTATTCTCCCCGTGTTGTTGAAGATCACTTGTAGTGACTCGAAAATCCGGTCCAATTTGAGCTGAATAAATAACACAAGTCCAACCCCAAATTGCACTTGAAATTCAAGAAACTAATAGAAAGAAGATAGAGGGTGAGGATAGATAAGGTAGAACTAGTAGAATAGAAGAAGAAGAAGAAGGACATCATCGTCAGAGTAAACACGAATCTCACAGTGGAACGAATAAAATATAACATAACTTTTGAAAAACAAATAGTTATATATACAATAGCACTTATCAGAGTACAGCACTTACAACAACAGTGGAAATAATAATAGCTATAGAATCTTGATGCCCCCTACTCCAAGCTCTCCAAGTGTATCTGTAAAATCCCGACTACTTGACTGCCCGTACAAAATTAGGCACCCAAGAGTTTAGGGAAACAAAAAAATAAACTCCAGGTCAGTCATGGGACTGGTATGAGCAAAACAGTTTAAAACAGTTTGAACAAGTAAATGATATCTCATAAGACCGCGCCGCATAACGGAACGGGTTTTTCCCTTATGAGAATCCAACAACTTTGTAAACAATATCATTCTGATATTATAATAATGTCTAAATACAATTAGATAACAATCTAGCAGAAACGCTTTCATCTCACGTTCTACAAATATAGTATACAATCAAAACCGCACGAACGTATTGGGTAATGGATTTCCAACTATGACAAGGTATGAAACCACCTTCCGATCAGTGTACTCAAGGAATGATACACTGGAGTTCAACAAGAATATCTTGCAACTCATCCACACATGACCGACCACTCATTTCGCTTGAGTATATCGAATGTACATCACCAACGGTTGGGATCAGCAACCGTTTCCCGTATATATATGGGACAACATTGATAGATTAAAAGAAGCAAATGAATATTCCCTAGATAGGTGATTATACACCCTACTTCGGTGCGACCGACTTAGCCATGCTGCCTGCCCGATTTCTGTCATTTACCGGATGTGAGGCTAGAAGCTACGCTTACTTTCCATTCATTTATAACACGGTCACTTTGAATGCCACATTATCAGATCCGTAAATCATTAGTTGGTTTATACAAATATCCTGGATGTTATGCTAAGGGATAAATCCGTTGCAACCATATATATTTATACAGACCAACCCATTCGATCATTGGAAATACTTTGTCAGACATTCGTCCATTTACGTTCATTCTGGGACTGAACGAAACCGAAGGCACTATTCAGTACATCCATCTTAGTCCATTGTTATCTAAGATTTATACAACAGCCCTTGCACTTTACTCCGTCTTCAATATATTCAGCATATATGATTCGCAACGCTTATGCCAACACAGAGTGGTTCTTTGGATAATAATCCAACCGGTCTCTCCATATTAACAACGTTAAAATGGTCAAAACATTGATAGTCTATGATTTAACTATCAAAGAAAAACTCGTGTGCAAACAACGATATTATTTCCAGACGGAAATTATATCAACCAATCATCATTTAACATTTATCTCTTTAGTTCATTAATTTACTTATCTCCTGTTTCCCTATATTCTAAATATCTTATTTTCTAATTTTAGAAAATATACTTTATTAACAATGGAAAACATTTCCATTTCCTTGTTTTCTATAATAGAAAACATTTCTGATGTCTTATTTGGAAAACATTTCCAAAGTTCCTTTATTGGATTTAAACTGATGTTTAAATAAACATCGCTATGCCAACTCAAACCATTTACTGAATTCACTTGACCATCATTCGCTATCAAACCTTACCATTCCTTAGTTAAGAAGGAAGTCAATCAAGTTGGGGTATAATTACCTCTCAGACCTTAACTGAACAACGTTATTACTTCGAAATAGTAACAGTTTATCTTTTAAACCTTTAACAACTTCTTTACGTAACTCTCGGATTCAATTTACGAATCCACTTCTTTATTGAAACATTGATTATAACGATAACGTTATAATCCCTACCTTCGCAATATCTAACTTCAATTATAACCTTTATTCTTTAATTCGACTAATTAAACCTAGCCCTAATTTATTAGTGTATACTCCTGATTTAAAAACCGAAAAGTAAATATTACTTTCCCGAATTCGATATAATTGAATTTGACGTATAATTCTCTTTTGAGAAATCTCTATTTGATTAACTCTTCTTCGAATAACCTATATTCGATTATCTCTCTTCGAATAACGTATATTCGAAATCTCTCTTTTTCGAATAAACTATATTCGATCTCTTTCTTTCGAATACACTATATTCGATAATCTCCTTTCGATTAAACTAATCGATAGCTCCTTTCCTTTAACTCTATTCGAATAAACTATATTCGACTAACTCTATTTAACTCCATTCGCTTAACTCTATTTAACTCCATTCGCTTAACTCTATTTAACTCCATTCGAATAACTAATATTCGATAACTCTATTTAACTCCATTCGCTTAACTCTATTTAACTCCATTCGAATAACTAATATTCGATAACTCTATTTAACTCCATTCGCTTAACTCTAGATCGCAGCGATCACAATGGTTACGCCTGTTCCCTCAAAAAACATCCGACCGCCTTAGTCTATTTGCAGCCCTGCGAATTACGCTAGCAGTCGTACTAAATGGCATCTCATTTGGATTAACTCTAGTTGTTCAGTTCTGACTGTTTAACTCTAACTGGTTAACTCTAACCGATTAACTCTACTGTTTAACTCTAACTGGTTAACCCTAACTGATTAACTCTATCGGTTAACAATATTCAACTAACTCGACTCGACTAACCCCTTTCGAATACCATATTTGATTAACAAACTTTCGAATACCATATTCGATTAACTAACTACGAATACCATATTCGATTAACTAACTTCGAATACCATATTCGATTAACTAACTTCGAATACCATATTCGATTAACTAACTTCGAATACCATATTCGATTAACTAACTTCGAATACCATATTCGATTAACTAACTTCGAATACCATATTCGATTAACTAACTTCGAATACCATATTCGATTTCTCCTTTTTGAAAACGTTTATCCATTTAAAAAGATTCCCTTTTTACAACGTTTATTCATTTATAAAGATTCACTTTTTATTAACGGTTCTTCACTTTATAAATGTTCCTTTAAATAATGTTTTCCTTTTTATAACGGTTTCCTTTTTGTAACATCTTATTCCGTTATAAACCAATTTCCTTTTTACTAACTCTATTTATTTTCTAAATATTCCCTTTTCAATTCTATTTGTAAATGGTTTACAAATATTTCTTTTTTCTATTTTATTCTATTTGCAAATGGTTTGCAAATATTTCCTTTTCAAATTTTATTCTTAAAAATATTCTAACTCCTTAAATTCTCGGAAAAATTCGCCATAACCTCCTTTGTATCGGAAGCATCGGGAAAATCCCCAAACCCGCCACACAGGCCTTTCCATTAAAAAAGAAAATAGTTTGAAATTATTTCCTTTTTGAATATCTCCTATTTATAAATATTCCAAATTTATAAATATTCCTTATTTATAAATATTCCATTTATAAATATCTCTTATTTATAAATATTCCACTTTATAAATATTCTGTTTCCAATATCACTTTGAAAATCTACTTAACAACATCCCGTATGTTATGGTATTCAATCATATCAAATCACGATGATAAATATCATCCAAACACATATAATCGACAACAGATTTTATATCACCTCATATAACACAATATACGAAACAAAATAGTATTAGAAATATTGAGGAACCCAGTTGGGTCCCTCCAACCTGTTTCCCTGCATCACAGATGTTACACAATAAAATCAACATCACTTTCAGTTCAGTACGGATTATTCTGATAACAACATTAATATATAAATATTTAACGGTTTATATATATATATAATTTCAACTAACTGACTAGCAGTTCAATCAATCAACCAACACACAGCAATCAACAGATGATTAACAGTTCTAAGAATACATTATAAAAATATAACTGTTCAGAGTTGGTGAGTTTTACTCACTTTGGCAGTTCATCGTTAAAGAACGATAAACTGTTTGTTTGATTTGAATCAAACAATTTATTTCGCCGTAAATTATAACAAGCTCCATTCCACTCCCAGTCAGTCTCATTGCGTTGCTCCCGTCCATACGATCCTGTCGGATCTTGTTTCGTCAGATTCCGATAATATAGGAGCAAGTTATTCAAGTTCAAAGTTTCATACATATTTTCAAATAAAACAAAAGGACTTAAATTAATTTTAAATTGGGCTTTACCCGTATCCTACGGCCCATCCCATTTCAACCCGTCAGCCCCTTTTTCCTTCTTCCCCTTTTCATACGCGAGCTCCAGCTTCAAAGAAAAACATGGCCGCTCCTTCCTATTTCAATTGCTTCCTCCACAGCTCATTTAAAATCGAACAAAAATACCCAAACGGATCCTTCTTCAAAACCGCACCCCTCCATACCATAAAGATCGAACTCGGTTTCCCCTTTTCAACGCGTCGAACTGGTTATTCGGTAGCAAAATCAAAGCAGCATCGACCCTTTTCAATTCAAAAAAAATCCCAAAACTTCCAACAAGCTGCTAAATCACCTCAAGAATCCAAGTCCAACGTTTATTTCATCAAACCGTGCTTCAAACTCTAGGGACGAGGAACCCTAGTTTTTCGCTGTTGATTTTCGAGTTTCACGAACTTGCATCGCAGTGTATAATTTCCACACCGAATCGAAGCTCCTTCATTGATGAATCCATGTATACCTATCATATAATTTATAGGATTTTATACTAATTCTTTTGGATTTTTGAACATGATTTTTCTTCACGTTTGAACGTGTTTTTGTGGCGGCCGCAGAAGTGTTGACTTCTAGTAGAAGAGAATTAGGTTTAGTGAGGGTGTGAGTTGGTATTTATAAGGGAAAGGGGTAGATATTTTTGTGTTAGATATTTTATTTTTATCCTTATTTAAAATGCATCTACCTTCTAAAAATTTGTGTGATCACACATAATACCCAAAAATCACGAAACTGGACATGCAGCTACAGTTTGACATTACGGTCCCAACGAAACTGGTTTCGTCGAATTTCGACTCCATATGCTCACACAGCGTATTTTTAACTGTTAGAATATCGACAGTTTTTCACTCTAAAAATCCGTACAACCACACAGTGACCCTAAAAATCATGAAACTAGAAATCTAACAACTATTTGACATTGCAGATCCAACAAAATTAGTTTCGTCGAATTCCGACTTCGTTTGCAAAAGTGGCTATTTTTAATGCTTTGAAAAATATATTTAAATATTTAAATATATTTAAATAAATTAAATTAAATATTATCGTATATATCCACATAGAATATACCACAGCTCCTAAATATTTATATATGGATTTATAGCTCGATATTCCAAATCCATATTATATCGATATTCAATTTATATTGAAATTCCTTTTATAAATCGTTTATAAATTATAAAGGAATTCCATAGCGACTTTTCTAAAATTTGATTTGGACATACATCAAAATCTACACGACGAAATCCCGATTTTTCTCTTCCATTAGAAAACTATTATCAAATCGGTCCTGACGGTTCTTGTTTCACAGAAATCCGACTTAAAACGGATCCTGTATATTCAGTTGAAGTTCAAATCGCCAAATAGCGAACTGCAGAGTCATTTCGAGCTCGATTATAATTATATTATAATTCTACGTTCAAACCGTCGTTTATATAATATATTCGTTATTATAATTCAACTCTAAACAAAAATATATATTTTAAATTGTCCACTTCACACAATATTGTGAATTTTGTTATTCCCGATTATTCCGGAAATATATTATCCTATTATTTATATTAATTAAATATAAATATTATTTAATTCCAGTTATTGATATCATTAAATCGATATTAAATAATTAAATTAGTTAATTATTCAACGGTCAGAAATGCGGGACATTACAATCTTTCCCCCTTAAAATAATTTCGTCCTCGAAATTGCTAAGGTAGGGGATGACCCTATCTACTGGGTAAAAATTTATCTGTTTACCTCTTATCTCCGGTTTCAACTGAACCAATTAATATCGACTAAAATATTAATTTATTCCGACTAACTAAATTTTCAAAAATTCAAAAAAAATTCTAACGCCTTAAATTTTTGAAAAATTTCGCCAGCACCTCCTTTGTACTGGTCAATATCTCAAACTCGAACTCGCCTCTCTGGACCTTCTTTAACCCAAAAGAAAATCAAAACGCCAAACGGCTTGCCAATTCGGCTCATAAATCTCATATCCATATATAATATAAACTGGTACCTTTTTGTCGGGCATATCAACTCTATCACTTCCATAGGCTATCAACTCAGCATATACCAGTGTTATCTCAATCAAATTCCAATCAGTTCATATCCTCAAATCCAAATCGAATTTCATTCGAACCCCAATATCAAATTCCAAATTATTAACTCATCAACCCAATTCCATAACAGATTATTCTCTAATCCAATTCAATTCTATTTAACTCAGTTCAAGTTAAATTTCCATTTATTTTTACCATCATTTTATTTAACTTCATTAGTTAAATTTATATTCCAGAATTTAAATTCCTGGGTTTCTTTCAAATCAACTTGAAATCATAATACCAATTCAAAACATTTGAATTTCTAACCAACTTGTTTTTCTTAAAACAATTCAAAAACAAAATATTTGGTAGTAATCCGTCACTTACAACTCGAAAATGAACACTGATGATGTCGCGATTCATCATCAGAATCTATTTTCCAGCTATCGAAGTGAGTTCAATACTATACCACTTTTAGTTTGAAAAACGTTTTCAAAATCTCCCAGGAACTTAAAATTTCCTTATTTTAATTCCAATTCTGATTTAAATTCAGATTTACTTCATCTTATTTCATATACTTCTCCTTATATGAATTCTGATTAGTTATTTATAACTATTTCACTTTTTATAATCTTATTCGATTATAATAACAACCAACACAACAAATATACTATATCAAATATATTCGGGTAAAATTATTCCATTTACCCTCTTTCAAAATAAACCATGTCGGTTCATCGTATTCGAGTGTTTAGTAACCCCTATCGATACAGTGGATCAAAATGATCGACCAGAATTCATAAGCCACTCAATCAATGAATCTCCACAATATAAAAATCATTTTATATTAAATAACAAATACGTCCACTCGTATATATACACTCAACTCAATTTAGGATATTACTAATCCCATCTCTACTGAGTTATGCCACAGAGCCAAGGTAATAACTAAACCAATGCTCTGATACCAACTGTAGTGACCCGAAAATCCGGTCCAATTTGAGCTGACTAAATAACACAAGTCCAACCCCAAATTGCACTTGAAATTCAAGAAACTAATAGAAAGAAGATAGAGGGTGAGGATAGATAAGGTAGAACTAGTAGAATAGAAGAAGAAGAAGGACATCATCCTCAGAGTAAACACGAATCTCACAGCGGAACGAATAAAATATAACATAAATTTTGAAATACAAACAATTATATATACAATAGCACTTATCAGAGTACAACACTTACAACAACAGCAGAAATAATAATAGCTATAGAATCCTGAAGCCTCCTGCTCCAAGCTCTCCAAGTGTATCTGTAAAATCCCGACTACTTGACTGCCCGTACAAAATTAGGCACCCAAGAGTTTAGGGAAACAAACAAATAAACTACGGGTCAGCCATCGGACTGGTATGAGTAAAACAGTTTAAAACAGTTTGAACAAGTAAACGATATCTCATAAGACCACGCCGCATAACGGAACGGGTTTTTCCCTTATGAGAATCCAACAACTTTGTAAACAATATCATTCTGATATTATAATAATGTCTAAATACAATTAGATAACAATCTAGCAGAAACGCTTTCATCTCACGTTCTACAAATATAGTATACAATCAAAACCGCATGCACGTATTGGGTATTGGATTTCCAACTATGACAAGGTATGGAACCACCTTCCGATCAGTGTACTCTTGGAATGATACACTGGAGTTCAACAAGAACATCTTGCAACTCAGCCACACATGACCAACCACTCATTTCACTTGAGTATATCGAATGTACATCACCAACGGTTGGGATCAGCAACCGTTTCCCATATATATATGGGACAGCATTGATAGATTAAAAGAAGCAAATGAATATTCTCTAGATAGGTGATTATACACCCTACTTCGTTGCGACCGACTTAGCCATGCTGCCTGCCCGATTTCTGTCATTTACCGGATGTGAGGCTAGAAGCTACGCTTACTTTCCATTCATTTATAACACGATCACTTCGAATGCCACATTATCAGATCCGTAAATCATTAGTTGGTTTATACAAATATCCTGGATGTTATGCTAAGGGATAAATCCGTTGCAACCATATATATTTATACAGACCAACCCATTCGATCATTGGAAATACTTTATCAGACATTCGTCCATTTACGTTCATTCTGGGACTGAACGAAACCGAAGGCACTATTCAGTACATCCATCTTAGTCCATTGTTATCTAAGATTTATACAACAGCCCTTGCACTTTACTCCGTCTTCAATATATTCAGCATATATGATTCGCAACGCTTATGCCAACACAGAGTGGTTCTTTGGATAATAATCCAACCGGTCTCTCCATATTAACAATGTTAAAATGGTCAAAACATTGATAGTCTGTGATTTAACTATCAAAGAAAAACTCGTGTGCAAACAACGATATTATTTCCAGACGGAAATTATATCAACCAATCATCATTTAACATTTATCTCTTTAGTTCATTAATTTACTTATCTCCTATTTCCCTATATTCTAAATTTCTTATTTTCTAATTTTAGAAAATATACTTTATTAACAATGGAAAACATTTCCATTTCCTTGTTTTCTATATTAGAAAACATTTCCGATTTCTTATTTGGAAAACATTTCCAAAGTTCCTTTATTGGATTTAAACTGATGTTTAAATAAACATCGCTATGCCAACTCAAACCATTTACTGAATTCACTTAACCATCATTCACTATCAAACCTTACCATTCCTTAGTTAAGAAGGAAGTCAATCAAGTTGGGGTATAATTACCTCTCAGACCTTAACTGAACAACGTTATAACTTCGAAATAGTAACAGTTTATCTTTTAAACCTTTAACAACTTCTTTACGTAACTCTCGGATTCAATTTACGAATCCACTTCTTTATTGAAACATTGATTATAACGATAACGTTATAATCCCTACCTTCGCAATATCTTACTTCAATTATAACCTTTATTCTTTAATTCGACTAATTAAACCTAGCCCTAATTTATTAGTGTATACTCCTGATTTAAAAACCGAAAAGTAAATATTACTTTCCCGAATTCGATATAATTGAATTCGACGTATAATTCTCTTTTGAAAAATCTCTATTTGATTAACTCTTCTTCGAATAACCTATATTCGATTATCTCTCTTCGAATAATATATTCGAAATCTCTCTTTTTCGAATAAACTATATTCGATCTCTTTCTTTCGAATACACTATATTCGATAATCTCCTTTCGATTAAACTAATCGATAGCTCCTTTCCTTTAACTCTATTCGAATAAACTATATTCGACTAACTCTATTTAACTCCATTCGCTTAACTCTATTTAACTCCATTCGCTTAACTCTATTTAACTCCATTCGAATAACTAATATTCGATAACTCTATTTAACTCCATTCGCTTAACTCTATTTAACTCCATTCGAATAACTAATATTCGATAAATCTATTTAACTCCATTCGCTTAACTCTAGATCGCAGCGATCACAATGGTTATGCCTGATTCCCTCAGGAAACATCTGACCGCCTTAGGCTATTTGCAGCCCTGCGAATTACGCTAGCAGTCGTACTAAATGGCATCTCATTTGGATTAACTCTAGATGTTCAGTTCTGACTGTTTAACTCTAACTGGTTAACTCTAACCGATTAACACTACTGTTTAACTCTAATTGGTTAACCCTAACTGATTAACTCTATCGGTTAACTCTATTCAACTAACTCGACTCGACTAACCCCTTTCGAATAACATATTCGATTAACTAACTTTCGAATACCATATTCGATTAACTAACTTCGAATACCATATTCGATTAACTAACTTCGAATACCATATTCGATTAACTAACTTCGAATACCATATTCCATTAACTAACTTCGAATACCATATTCGATTAACTAACTTCGAATACCATATTCGATTAACTAACTTCGAATACCATATTCGATTAACTAACTTCAAATACCATATTCGATTTCTCCTTTTTGGAAACATTTATCCATTTAAAAAGATTCCCTTTTTACAACGTTTATTCATTTATAAAGATTCACTTTTTAGTAACGGTTCTTCACTTTACAAATGTTCCTTTAAATAACGTTTTCCTTTTTATAATGGTTTCCTTTTTGTAACATCTTATTCCGTTATAAACCAAATTCCTTTTTACTAACTCTATTTATTTTCTAAATATTCCCTTTTCAATTCTATTTGTAAATGGTTTACAAATAGTTCTTTTTTCTATTTTATTCTATTTGCAAATGGTTTGCAAATATTTCCTTTTCAAATTTTATTCTTAAAAATATTCTAACTCCTTAAATTCTCGGAAAAATTCGCCATAACCTCCTTTGTATCGGAAGCATCGGGAAAATCCCCAAACCCGCCACACAGGCCTTTCCATTCAAAAAGAAAGTGGTTTGAAATTATTTCCTTTTTGAATATCTCCTATTTATAAATATTCCAAATTTATAAATATTCCTTATTTATAAATATTCCATTTATAAATATCTCTTATTTATAAATATTCCACTTTATAAATATTCTGTTTCCAATATCACTTTGAAAATCTACTTATCAACATCCCGTATGTTATGGTATTCAATCATATCAAATCACGATGATAAATATCGTCCAAACACATATAATCGACAACAGATTTTATATCACCTCATATAACACAATATATGAAACAAAACAGTATTAGAAATATTGAGGAACCCAGTTGGGTCCCTCCAACCTGTTTCCCTGCATCACAGATGTTACACAATAAAATCAACATCACTTTCAGTTCAGTACGGATTATTCTGATAACAACATCAATATATAAATATTTAACGGTTTATATATATATATATATATATATATATATATATAATTTCAACTAACTGACTAGCAGTTCAATCAATCAACCAACACACAGCAATCAACAGATGATTAACAGTTCTAAGAATACATTATGAAAATATAACTGTTCAGAGTTGGTGAGTTTTACTCACTTTGGCAGTTCATCGTTAAAGAACGATAAACTATTTGTTTGATTTGAATCAAACAATTTATTTCGCCGTAAATTATAACGAGCTCCATTCCACTCCCAGTCAGTCTCATTGTGTTGCTCCCGTCCATATGATCCTGTCGGATCTTGTTTCGTCAGATTCCGATAATATAGGAGCAAGTTATTCAAGTTCAAAGTTTCATACATATTTTCAAATAAAACAAAAGGACTTAAATTAATTTTAAATTGGGCTTTACCCATATCCTACGGCCCATCCCATTTCAACCCGTCAGCCCCTTTTTCCTTCTTCCCCTTTTCATACGCGAGCTCCAGCTTCAAAGAAAAACATGGCCGCTCCTTCCTATTTCAATTGCTTCCTCCACAACTCATTTAAAATCGAACAAAAATACCCAAACAGATCCTCCTTCAAAACCGCACCCCTCCATACCATAAAGATCGAACACGGTTTCCCCTTTTCAACGCATCGAACTGGTTATTCGGTAGCAAAATCAAAGCAGCATCGACCCTTTTCAATTCAAAAAAAATCCCAAAACTTCCAACAAGCTGCTAAATCACCTCAAGAATCCAAGTCCAACGTTTATTTCATCAAACCGTGCTTCAAACTCTAGGGACGAGGAACCCTAGTTTTTCGCTGTTGATTTTCGAGTTTCACAAACTTGCATCGCAGTGTATAATTTCCACACCGAATCGAAGCTCCTTCATTGATGAATCCATGTATACATATCATATAATTTATAGGATTTTATAATAATTCTTTTGGATTTTTGAACATGATTTTTCTTCACGTTTGAACATGTTTTGTGGCGGCCGCAGAAGTGTTGACTTCTGGTAGAAGAGAATTAGGTTTAGTGAGGGTGTGAGTTGGTATTTATAAGGGAAAGGGGTAGATATTTTTGTGTTAAATATTTTATTTTTATCCTTATTTAAAATGCATCTACCTTCTAAAAATTTGTGTGATCACACATAATACCCAAAAATAATGAAACTGGACATGCAGCTACAATTTGACATTACGGTCCTAACGAAACTGGTTTCGTCGAATTCCGACTCCGTATGCTCACACAGCGTATTTTTATCTATTAGAATATCGACAGTTTTCACTCTAAAAATCCGTACGACCACACAGTGACTGTAAAAATCACGAAACTGGAAATCTAACAACTATTTGACATTGCGGATCCAAAAAAAATAGTTTCGTCGAATTCCGACTTCGTTTGCAAAAGTGGCTATTTTTAATGCTTTGAAAAATCTATTTAAATATATAATTATATTTAAATAAATTAAATTAAATATTATCGTATATATCCACATAGAATATACCCCAGCTTCTAAATATTTATATATGGATTTATAGCTCGATATTCCAAATCCATATTATATCGATATTCAATTTATATTGAAATTCCTTTTATAAATCGTTTACAAATTATAAAGGAATTCCATAGCGACTTTTCTAAAATTTGATTTGGACATACATCAAAATATACACGACGAAATCCCGATTTTTCTCTTCCATTAGAAAACTATTATCAAATCGGTCCTGACGGTTCTTGTTTCACAGAAAACCGACTTAAAACGGATCCTGTATACTCAGTTGAAGTTCAAATCGCCAAATAGCGAGCTGCAACGCCTTTTCGAGCTCGATTATAATTATATTATAATTCTACGTTCAAACTGTCGTTTATATAATATATTCGTTATTATAATTCAACTCTAAACAAAAATATATATTTTAAATTGTCCACTTCACACAATATTGTGAATTTTGTTATTCCCGATTATTCCGGAAATATATTATCCTATTATTTATATTAATTAAATATAAATATTATTTAATTCCAGTTATTGATATCATTAAATCGAGATTAAATAATTAAATTAGTTAATTATTCAACGGTCAGAAATGCGGGTCATTACATCACTGCTTGGGCATTAGTGGTGTATCTCCTACTTTAGCTTTCTTTTGTTTAGAGACAGTAAATTTGAAAAGTTGTAATAAGCTGTATTTGGATTTCTGCTGCTCTGATGTTGATGTTGATTTTAGTTATCATCTTATGCACTGTCTCACCTGTTTTATGTCAAGTATGTTATTATTATTATATTTTACTCCATGCGCTGTGAGACATTCTACGGGTTCTTGATTAGTTCGTTCCCTTCTTTCCTTTCTCCTGACAACCGTCCCATGCTAGTCGGGCATGTGTACAGCGCACTTTCGGAGGAAATGCAGGCTGGTGCGGGGCAGGCCGTCACACTTGGTATCAGAGCTCTAGGTTGCGTAGTTAACCTAGGGAAGTTATCAGGGAGAGATAAAATACGTATACCAGAGAGCGTATTTGTGATTATTTTGGTTTTCAGAAGCCATATATATACTATTAGTAGTATAAGAATGAAGTCGTGCTGCACTAGCACCACTATGGGGCCGTTAATTGTTTCCTTTTTCAGATTGACGATGATCCGATATGTTAGAGGTACCAGTAGAGGGGCCAATAATGGGAATGCTGCTGACATGAGGGCGATGTTTACTGACCTTATGAGAGAGATGCTTAGGGATGTGCAGAGGGCAGCTCCCAATGGTGGAAATGGTGGTGGTCCAATATTGCAGGTGCTGAGAGTCGACTTCGCCAAGCTGAATAAGGATTATACTAGCCTTGGTGGGAAGACGTTCCACGGAACGGAGTCGGCTACGGATGTTCAGGATTGGTTGGATAGTTAGGAACGTATCTTCGAGGATTTGGGCATCGAGGATGCGATGAAGAGAAAGCTAGCATCCCGTCAGCTGTAAGGGCGGGCAATGAATTGGTGGAACGCCATAAAGGCAGCTACTCCCGAAGATCAGATTACTTGGGAGCAGTTTAAGGCTCGCTTTAGCGAGAAGTTTATTCCAGCTGCTCAGAAGTCAGTGTTGTTTAAGAAATTCTTGGAGCTCAAACAGAATGGCAGAGTTGTCTCAGAGTATATTGCTGAATTCGATACTCTGTCGAAATATGGGTTATCTCTTATTGATACTGCCGAGAAGAAGAATGAGAAATTCATAATTGGTTTGGATCAGTACTTGGGGGAAAGGCTTATTAACCACATCGATGAGACGTTTGAATTGATTATTGGGAAAGCATTGAGATCAGAAAGTCTCTACCCTAAGCCGAAGGCTGAGGTTGCATCCGCAGATGAGCCAAAGCCACAAGCAAGTGGTGGAGGCAAGGGTGGTTCCCAGAATAAGAGAAAGCAGAATCAGACTAAGGATGGTCAGAAGAAAAAAAATAAGCAAGATGTGGAGTGCTTCAGCTGTGGTAAGAAGGGCCATTATGCTAGTAATTGTCGGGCCAAGCCAGCGGATAGGAAGTGCTTCAACTGTGGCCAAATGGGACATCACAAGGACAAGTGTCCGCAACCCCCCAAAGAAAAGCAAATGGTGAAAGCATATTCCCTTAATGCTATTCCTTCTTCGTCGAATGCCCCAACTGTGGCGGAGAAGGGAAAGAATGTCGTCATTCAAGGTATGCTTTCTGTTTATGATGTTCCTGTTAGAGTTTTGTTTGATACCGGAGCTTCCAGTTCTTTCACATCTAGTAACCTGGTAGATAAGTTGGGATTGGAGCCCGAGATTGTCGATAGACCTTTAGTAGTAACGAACCCGATTGGTGGTTCGACTAGCCTTAGCATGATTTGTCGCAATGTGGTCTTATCGAGTTATGGATGCATGTTTGTTTGTGATTGCTTTGTTTTGGGCTTTACTGGGTTTGGCATTATTTTGGGAGTAGATTGGCTTCGAAGATACGGGGTGGTGGTAGACTGTGAGGGCTTTTTGGTGACAGCTAGAGCGGATGATGGGCGGAGGATAGTGTTTGGTGGTCTACCCAGTAAGGGGGTATTGGCTAGTTTTCTAAACTCCCTCGATATTCCGCATAGTGAGTTGTCAGGTTTGCCCGTGGTAGGCCAGTATCCGGATGTTTTCGAAGAAGTGACCAGGCTCCCACCACATCGAGAGATTGAGTTCCGTATTGATTTGGTAAAAGATGCCAGACATATAGTGATGCCACTTTGTCGTATGGAACCAAGGGAGCAGCGAGAGCTCGAGGTGCAAGTCAGCGATCTTTTGAAGAAGGGATTTATCAGAAGGAGTGTTTCTGAATGGGGAGCACCAGTTGTGTTTGCTACCAAGGCGGATGGTTCCCTTCGTTTGCGTGTAGACTACCGCGAGTTGAATAAAGTGATGAGGAAGAACAAGTATCCTCTACCGCGGATAGATGATTTGTTCGATCAGTTGAGCGGCGCGAGAGTATTTTCTCAGTTGGATCTCGCGACAGGTTTCCATCAGCTTAGAGTGGAAGCTGAGAGTATAGCTAAAACGGCATTTCGGACGCCGTCTGGATTTTATGAGTGGTTGGTCATGCCATTCGGGCTGACCAATGCCCCAACATATTTTGTGGATCTTATGAATAGGGTATTCAGAGATCAGTTGAATAAGTTTGTCCTTGTGTTCGTTGATGATATTTTGGTCTACTCGAGGACAGAGGAAGAACACAAGGAACATTTAAGAATTGTGATGGAGGTGTTGAGAAAACACCAATTGAAAGCAAAGTTTTCTAAGTGTCACTACTGGAAGAGGGTAGTGAGGTTCTTGGGCCATGTTGTATCAGAGAATGGTATTGCCGTGGACCCAGCGAAGGTGGCTACGGTACAGGATTGGCCTACGCCCAAGAATGCAACAGATGTAAGAAGTTTCTTGGGGTTAGCTGGATATTATCGTAAGTTTATCCAAGGTTTCTCCAAGATAGCAGCACCATTGACCCAGTTGACCAAGAAGAATCAAGCTTTTGTCTGGGATGAAAGGTGCGAGAATGCATTCAAGAGTCTAAAGGACAAGTTGACAAGCGCACCAGTGTTAGTCATTCCTAAGGGGAATGAAGAGATGACGGTATACACGGATGCATGTGGTACCGGACTGGGTGCTGTATTGATGCAAGGCGGTAGGGTTGTAGCTTATGCAAGTCGGCAATTGAAATCGCACGAGAGAAGATACCCTACCCATGATTTGGAATTGACAGCGATCGTGTTCGCGTTGAAGATGTGGAGACACTATCTCTTGGGAGAAAGATTTGAGTTGTTCACAGATCATAGGTCGTTGAAGTATCTCTTCTCCCAGAAGGATTTAAATCTCCGGCAACAAAGGTGGTTAGAATTCTTGGCTTTCTATGATTTTGACATCGCATATACACCGGGAAAGGGCAATGCGGTGGCTGATGCATTGAGTAGGAGACATGCCAGCTTAGGGGCTATGTTTCTAAAATGGAAGCAACTGGAGTACATCGCTGGGTATGATTTCAGACCAAAGTGTGAATTGAATCCAGGAATGTTAGCAAGTTTGACGGTCAAACCCACTTTGATTGAGCGGATCGGCTCTAGTCAAAGGGACGATCCTAACCTATTGGAAATCATCTCCAAGTTAGAGATGGGTATCGATGAGGAGATGAACAAGTATGGGCTTGATCGAGAAGGATGGCTTAGAAAGAATGGAAAGCTTGTTGTACCCAATGTCAATGGATTGAGAGATGAAGTGCTTAGAGAATGTCATCACTCAAAACTGACTATACACCCCGGTGGTAACAAGATGTATCGAGACATGAAGCAGACCTACTACTGGGAAGGGATGAAAAGAGACATTGGGAAGTTTATATCCAAGTGCATGAATTGCCAGCTAGTTAAAGACGAGCAAAAGAAGCCTAATGGGTTGTTACAACCATTAGAAATTCCCGAATGGAAATGGGAGCAAGTCTCGACGGATTTCATCGATGGTTTACCAAGGACTAGATCGGGACATGATAGCATTTGGGTAATTGTGGACCGATTGACTAAAAGTGCAAGATTCATACCAGTCAAATCGACCAGAACGACAGCCAAGTTGGCAGAATTGTAAATGAAGTGGGTAGTGAGATTTCAAAGAGTACCTAAAAGCATTGTGAGTGACCGAGACCCGTTGTTCACTAGTGGGTTTTGGAAGAGCTTACAAGAGGCTCTAGGGTCAGAGTTACATCTCAGTACCGCATATCATCCTCAGACCGATGGTCAGACGGAGAGGGTGAATCGTATTTTGGAAGACCTCTTGAGAGCTTATATATTGGATTTTGGTGGATCATGGGATGACCATTTGCATCTAGTAGAGTTTGCATACAACAATAGCTACCAATCCAGTATCGGTATGGCTCCGTTTGAAGCTTTGTACGAAAGACCGTGCAACTCACCATCATGTTGAATGGAGACTGGCGAGAAGTTTATGCTTGGACCAGATGTGGTGAGGGAAACTTCAGATAAGATCAAGATCATTCAACAGCGAATGAAGGCTGCCCAAGATAGGCAGAAGAGTTATGCTGATAAGAGGAGAAGAGACTTAAAGTTCTCCGTTGGTGACTTAGTGTTTGTCAAGATTTCTCCATTAAAGAGCGTAATACGATTTGGCAGGAGAGGCAAGTTGGCACCAAGACTTGTTGGCCCATTCCCTGTTCTTGAACTAGTCGGGAATTTGGCATACAGAATTGACTTACCAGAAAAGATGGCGGGAGTTCACAATGTATTTCATGTTTCCCAACTAAGGAAGTTCGTCCACGACTCAGATATGACTATTTCACCTGATCAGTTAGAGGACTTCGAAGTAGAACCCGAGGCGGTTGGGAACCGCAAGTCGGCCCGTATTATCGAGCACGACATGAAGCAACTTCGAAGGAAGGCGGTGAAGCTAGTCAAGGTTCATTGGAGCGAGGACGAGAATGATTGTACTTGGGAGACAGAGGAGAACATTAGGAAGACATATCCAGAACTCTTTGCCTGGTAAGATTTTGACTTCGATTTAGTTTTCCGCATGCTAGGATAGGCTTGTTTGCTTGATTTGCATGTTTGATTGTTGTATGTGGTTGTTAGGCATGCGGGATCTTTTGTATGTTTTGGGTTAAGGAATTTCGGGGATGAAATTTCTTAAGGGGGGGGGGGGAGTGTAACGACCCGTATTCTACGCATCATAGGATCGTAGAATATTTATTTCTTTCACATACGAAGTCGTATGGTCATGTAACTTTGGGAGACGACTATTGGGGTCATTTCCCATGTTCATGATTTTTCCCAATTATTAAATGACCATTTTACCCCTAGTTGGTACTGTTTTGGCCATAACTTTTGACTGGAAAGGAATTTTGACCTAAAACCACTTCCATTGTGTAACGTCCCGCATTTTCATCGGTTTGTATTTGAATATTTAAATCAGTTTAAATATTGAAATCATAATATAAGTGGATTTATATATTAATTAAACGAAGTTGAACGTATGAAAATATATATTAAATATAAACGAGCTCATAACGACGCTGCAGTTCGTAATTTAACGTTTTGAACTTCAACTGATTGTACATGACTCATTTTAAATTGAATTTCTGCGAAACAAGAAACGTTGGGATCTGTTGAACTGTATCTTTCTAATGGAAGTGAAAAACCAAGATTTCGTGTTACAGATTGTGAGTTACGTCCAAATCAAATTTTCAAATAGTCGCTATAGAATCATTTATCGACCGTAATAGTTTATTCGATATAACTAGATACAGGTTGCGAATTTGGACAAGGTTCTTTTGGGACGTAGTGATAATGTAATTTTTAGAATTTTACTGTAATTTTTAATTAATTTAATACGCAACTTTTTATTTGGAGTATTTTGCACTCTATATCAATATTTTGGGTTTTCAAAATATGAGTTAACCTACCGATATTATTATATTTTTGGGACCGAGGAACCTCGCTGAACACAACAATATTTTTATTTTTGTCCATAGCAGTTCGAGATTTACGAGTTAGGAACCATGAGATATTTGTAATTATTTTATTGTATAACATCTAACAGAAACTATACTTATCTAATCAAATTAATTAAAGGTGACGCACGCCACCCTAACGATTTAACCTGCGTAGGCTGAAGCTAAATATTTCCATCGAATTATCCCATCATGCAGACCCATTTCCTTCGTACATACCTATGCCTTCGTTTCCGCTTGCCTAGTTTGGAATTAAACACACTGCCGTTACCTACTATTGAAATATACACTCCTACCTGTACTGAATGAAAAAGACATTTCCTTCTTTTCCCTTAGAAATACATGGTCTCGTCACCATTCTTTGGTATTGAAAGGCAATAGTATTTTTTTTTTCGAACCATTACCTACCCTGGATAAACCATAATAGACGTACTAAGCTTAAAAATAGCAGACCTTTTTTTACCACCCTACGATGTACGAGACTTGCTTTGAGTTATGAGACCAGGTCATCACGCGAACCAAGAAGCATGGCTATACACTCCCTACACTATAGCACTAGTACTACACCCAAGTTTTCATTGAATGAAGCCTCCCCTACCTGCCACAGCAACATCACCTAAATAGTTATGCCATCATGTTTCACTGTAGAGTCTATTGGATACAGCACCCATATTTCTTCACCTTCACCGCAAGGTAAACGCTTGCCATACGATGGAAAAGAAATCATACTGCATACCTAAGAACTAACCTATGCTAATATATATGTGCCTTCCTTAACCTTCAAGCATCGTACACCATCCCTTCCTATCACGTACCAATTGCTCCCAGGCTCCAGACTACCTATGTTAATCTATACCATTGCACATGCCCAGCTGTGCAAACCGCACATGTCTAACTGTAAAAAGAATGCTCTTGCCTACCTCTTGATGTCTGCCGATCTAACTTAGCTAGGTTACTATACACTCCTTGACAATCAAGTAACCCCAACTATAAATTAGAAGCTAATGTTCATTTCAGAAGAAAAAGAATAAACTGCAAGAAACCTCTATATTCAAAACTCGTATACTTCACTCTTCCAACTGCTCTTGGTCTTGAGTGGTTCGATCCTTTTTGTCGCTGTGATTTTCATACAGCGGATGAGGGAGTAAGAATGACGCAGACTTGTGATCGGCTGCGAGAGTACTTGGAAATGCACAATGAAAAGAGAGAGATGATGAGTTGTTTGTCTGGAGTGGCTTCGATGGAGTAGGAGCGTACGGAGGGAGTGTGGGGTGTTGTCAGCATGTTATTTCATGAGTGGAAAATGGTTGTTGATATAAAGGAGATTCGGATAGATGGAGTGAGTGGTTGGATGGTGAGGCGGAGAGAAGATCAAGTATGGAAGGTGGGCGGATTTTGTGTTTCATGAAGCATGCGTTGGGTATAAACTGAGAAGGAACCATATTTGAACTGTTTTGGAGGGTTGCATGCGTGTAATTGGAAGGAGAGTGTGTGCTGATCACTTGAGTGCATGATGAGGTGGGGTGTAAAGGAATGGTATGGTGAAGCTGTACAAGGGGTTACGTTTTGAAAAGTATGGACATGAAGGAGGCGCATGCAGTAGTATGTATGTGTGGTGATCTTTATTTGGATGGAGCGTGACCAGCTGACACAAGCGGTCGGACCCGGGCTGATGAGTTGGAAAATATGGTGGAGCGAAATGATTTGTTTAAGCAAGGATGCAAGAGGGCTTTGTTAAATGGTGGCAGTGTGGTTGATAATCACAGTGATGAGCCGATGGTGCTTTACTGTAGAAGACGTGGGATTTCAAATGCTGGAATGCCTCGGACCATTGAGTTTACGGTTGAATAGTAAGAAATGATAACACTTTCAAGTGCGGCGTGGGTTGTTAGATGAGTATTTCACGTAAGAGAAGGAGTTGATGGGTTCTCATTTTGGTTTCTAAACTAATTAAAGGCGGGTGATTTTGAAGTGAAGTTGCAAGTTTGGGTGTTGGCAAGAGTTCAAGGAAATCCTAGTCAGAAGCTAAATAGGCAGTGCGAAAGAATAAAACTCTTTAGCGAGCTGATCCTAAGTGTCGGTGTGGATCATTGTTAGACGCGAAGCGTATGGGAAAAGAGTAGGCATATGCAAAAACGCTACGTGATGAAGCTATTATGGAGCATATGTGCGCTCGTTGAATTTATAACAAAATAAAATGTTGGATTCAGATCTATCAAGTGACGCAAATCGTTATTTAACGGTTAACGCGCCAAGGTGAGTAAATTCACTAACTCTGTTTTATTTTAAAATAATGGTTGAATGCTGTGTGATGGTTGATTAGGTAAATTACAGTTAAATTGGTTGAAATAAACATATATCGTTGCATATGTACACATCATTGGTTGGATACTGATTTGACTAACATTTGTGGATGCGGAAATCGGTTGGAGGAATCCAATCGGATTCCTCAATATTTATATGTACTGTTTGTTTTATATAGATGCACTGTTTGAACCCAAATGACTTTTGAAACCTTGCGTTGATATTAGCATTGAATGGAAATTCAAACGTTATTTTGGTTTAATCAATAGATGATATCGATTAAGAAAGTGGCAATAACCAACCATAAATGTATCATTTGTTTTAACCGCTATTGTTTTACCAAAATCCCACCGTGTGCGAAGCACGTGTTTCACCATACTTACTAAATGATTTGGTAAGTGGATTCTTATATTGATAAGATTAACAAGTAAGTAGGCGGGGATTAACTTGATGATTAATAACAAGAATTTATTGTTTTAACAACGATTAAATGAGATATTTACAAATAGATTATGGATGATTTCATATTAAGTAAGATTAGTTAGAATCGATTATTGTTTATTTAATAGCAAATGAGATTATTTAGAAATAAATTATTATTTTTATAGTGATCGATACAAGTGAGATTATTTGGATTAATAAATGTTATTTATTCAAAATAAAAAGATTTGTTAGAATTGATTAGTGGTTTAATCATGGCTAAATATTTACCAAGCAAACTGTTTTGATCAATAATTGGTTATTTAATTAAATTAGATTGGGCTGATTAATCTAATATACTAAATTAATGAATAGTTGTTTTAGTTTAAATAAGATTTTAAAGTATAAAGGATTTGTCTAAAGAAGACAAAGCGAAGAGGAATGTTTAATAAGGGATTTGTCTAAGAAAGACGAAGCGGGGAGAAATGTTTAAAAATGGATTTGTATAAGTTAATGTAATTAACCGAGTTTTCAAAATAAGGATATGGCGTCATAAAAACATATTTAAAATATAGCAAGAAGCACGTTTACGGATTTTAAAGTATAAGGGGGTGGAGTTACGAATTTATATCTATTCTAAGGTAAGAATGTTGTTGATCAAGGTCTGAGAGGTAATTAAAATACCCCAACTTGAACGACTTCACTATTATCGAAGGATGGTATTTGTTTGTAACGAAAAGAGATGTCAAAATTTTTGTAACGAAAAGAGATGTCAAGATTTTTGTAACGGAAAGAGACATCAAGATTTTTGTAACGGAAAGAGATGTCAAGATTTTTGTAACGGAAAGAGGCGTCGAGATTAATTATAAAGTGGAATATAGTAGCGTATTGCAAGTCTGTAAACTATAGCGATAAAATAACGCTGTTGGCTAGGCTTAAGCGTGACTATTATGTCGAGATTAGTTATAAAGGAGAATATTACAGCGTTTGACAAGTTTTTGAACTATAACAATAAAGTAGCGTTGTTGACCAAGCTTAAGCGTGATTATTAGATATAGCACTATTTCGTAGAGAGGTTTGAAACTCACTTAGCCAAGTTATAAGGAAATATTTATGTCTTTCCGAAGAAGTGATATAGTTGGATTTGGCTTTGTCGAATTGTATGTATATAATCGATAACGATATTTATTGTTAAAACCAAGTTAGTTTGATTTAATGGGATCAGTTTCTATGAGAGATAACATTTTCGATTTAAAGTGAATTATGTTTAAAAAGTAATCATTGTAGAATTAAATGGTTATATTAGGAATTGGAAATATTTTCCAACATAAATAATGCATATATAGGAAATAAGAAGTGTGAAAAAGCGAGAAATGTTTTCGAACGTTAATGACATATGGTTTCAAGAATATGGAAAAATAAGGGTTTATAATATTTGTAAATGTTTTCCAGAGCGTGAAGGGCTTAACGAGCTTTGAGAAAATATCTAGGAAGATATAGGAAACGGGAAAATATTAGAAAGGGGCAGCGATGTGTGATGTTTGAATGGATGTTGTTTTTACTTCGATAGTTAAATAACCGACTATCGAAGTGTTTTGACCATCGTTGTCAATACGGAGAGACCGGTTGGATATATTATATAAAACCACTCCGTATAGGCATAAGCGCTGCGAATTTGATTATGCTGAAGACAATTGAAGATGGAGTGAAATACAAGGGTCGTCCTGTTCTAGAATGGTGCTTTCTGTTTGTCCAGACCCAGGACAACTTGTATGGACGAATGTCTGACAGAGTATCCCTAACAGTCACACAAGACGATCTTTTCAAGATATTACGTCTGGTGGCAGAGAAATTCGTTTCTCTTAGCTTTTATACCCGTAATATTTTTGGGAAGATCAACTAGTGATTTGACGGGTTTGACGATGTGGCATTCATTCAAAGTGTATGATGGCCAGATGTTCTGAAAGGTAGACGTAGCCTCTAGCCTCACAACCGGGAAATGACAAAAATCGGGCAGACAGCATGGCTATGTGGGTCGCTCCCATTAGGGTGTATAATCACGTATCTAGAGAAATTCCTTTTGTTTCTTAATCTATCGATTCTGACCATTCGGGAACGGTGGTTTGAGTCCAACCGTTGGTGATATACATTCGATACACTCAAGCGAAATGAGTGGTCGGTCATGTGTGGGCCGGGTTGCAAGACGTTCTTGTTGAACCCAGGTGTATTCGCCTCTAGAGATACATCATCGGAAGGTGGTCTCATACCTTGTCATAGTTGGAATCCAATCTCCAATAAGTGCCCTGCGGTTTTCGATTTTATACTATGTATGTAGAGCGTGAGATGCAAGCGTTCTACTATTTGGTTATTTATTTGATTAGACATTATTATAATATCACTGGGTTTTTGATATCAAAATGTTTGGGTTATAGTAAGGTAAAAACCGCCCGTTTTTATGTGTGGGCTGGTCAAACTATTATCCTTTTCTTTCAAAAGATTTTTGAAGTTAAATCATATGGTTGGAGTTTACTCACACCAGTCCCATGACTGACCCAGAGTTTATTTTGTTTGTTTTCCCTAAACTCTTGGGTGCCCAAATTTGTACGGGCAGTCAATTGTTTCAGGATTTTTCAGATTCGCTTGGAAGAGCTCAAAGCAGGAGGCTTCACCTTTATTTATTTAGAGATTATTTCCGCTGTGATGTATATGAGTTATACTCTGATAATGGTATGTATATAGTTTTGTATTTCAAAGTTATGTTATATAATATATTTTATTCTTTCCGTTGTGAGATTCGTGTTTACTCTGATTCTGTTCAGTATGTTCTCCTTCTTCTTCTTCTATTCTATTAGTTCTATCTTTTCTATCTCATCATCTAATTTCTTTCTATTAATGATCCGGTATTTTCGATGTTTGATTAATTAACATGGTGTTTATGTGTCGATTTTCGGGTCGAAAATCTCGTGGTCGTTACACATTGGCTCCGGATGATGGTTTACAATTCCGTAGAGTGGTCACATTAGCCAAACGGACTCACCGTTTGGGAGATATGGCTGAAACAAATTTCAGATGGTGAAAAACAGCTTAATTGGGCTTAACCGGGTAATTAGCAGCTAGGCCCAGAGGGGAATTTCGGGTTTAGAGGCATAAGAGGGCTGATTAGGGTTAGGAAATAACTTTCATTTCAGTTTTGAGCCGCCAAAAACCTTCTTGAGACCTTAGAAATGGCTTCCATCCTCTAAAACCACTCCAAAACACATTTTTAGTGAAGATTAAGCCTAAACTACATCAAAACAAGGCCAAATAGCAACAGAGCAAGATTGGAGCTGCTGCTATACATAGGAATTTGACCCAAACAGAGAGTATTTCAGATTTGGTGTTTTATTTTGTGGCAAAGGTGAGTGATTTGCATAGTTTTTGCACTAATTATGGTAATTAAGGGTAATTAATGAAGATTAGCGAATTTATACACAAATAATTCTGGAAAAATGTTTAGAAATTTGAAAATAATATTTTATGCCTCTGTTAGAAAATTTGGACGATTTGATTAAGTTTTACTAAGTATGTGCTTAAACATGATTAAGTGGGATTATGGGAAAATGTGAGGTTTTAGCCACTTTTGATCCAATTTGATTCATTTGAATTGTTGTTTTGCTGTTTGTGGTTGCTATTACATATTGCTATGACTCTATGGTGTGGTTTATGATTGATTAGAAGTGTTAGATTTGTCAAAAACGCCGTCGAATAGCGTAAAATACTTGCTGGAAGAGTTGCAGAAAAGTGCGGGTTCTGGACCGGATCGTATCGGATATGGAGGCTCGGATCGGATGAGTTGAACTGGGCAAGAGATCTGATCGGATCAGAACTTGACACTTGAGACAATTGGCAAAAAGGAAGGCCACGCTAATTGAACTGGGATCGGATCGGATAAAGGAGGAGAGATCGGATCGACTTAAGGACGAAGGGCTCGGATCGGATCGACTGAAGGATGAAGGGCTCGGACTGAAGTAAGGTAAAGGAATCGGATTGGAGAAAATGAAGGAACGAGGGAGCGGATCGGAGCGGAAGCACGAACTGGAAGGGAGATGGCACCCGACCCGACCCGGAGGAGGACACCCGATCCGACCCGAAGTGGAATACCCGACCCGAACCGATGCGACGCTGTGGACCCGAACCGAACCGATACAGGAGAAGACTACGAACCGACCCGAAGTAGAAGACCCGACCCGAACCGATGGCTAGAGGGAGAACCCGACCCGACCCAGTATTGACCAATAACCCGAGATGCAAAGGTAGTCCAATATGGGAAGTTAGAGCTCAGGATCCAGTTGGGAACCGATGAGTTCACTTCATGATTGGGCTTTGCTGCGGGACGTGTGCAAATGGGCAGTCGATGTTTATGACTTTGGATCACTATGTATGGGAAGTACGTGAACGGATTCAAGGCTGAAAGGGCCTAGGTATGACTATAGGGCTATAAACCAATGAAGTGGGGTCATTTGTAAAGATTTGGTCATGACTCCATGTGGTAAGCTTGGTAGTAGCAGTAGTTGTACAAGTCGAACTCCGTCACTACTTCAATGGGTCTAGTGATTGACAGTGGTGGACATCGTATGCTTTACGCACTGAGTGAGAGATGTGAGGATGGTTGCTATGGTTGATTTGTTTGCTATCATTATGACATGCACACCCCACCCCCGTATTCTTACACTATTTATTATGGCACCTTATAGTATTGTACAGTATGTGGTACTAACTCTTTGGTTGCAGGTTCAGGTATGGTTTAGTATACCTGTTATTGTTCTGTTTAGATGCTTATCGCTCATACTAGGCTTTATGTCTGACCCAGAGTTTTATGTCTCTTCTTATTCTCTAGGTGCTCACACGAGCAGACTAGAGACAGGTTAGCTGGTAATGCACGGGTAGATGATTCGGAGACGAGCAGGAGGCTTCCACGTAATATATACATAGTATTCTCCCTGTGTTGTTGAAGATCACTGCTTGGCCATTAGTGGTGTATCTCCTACTTTAGCTTTCTTTTGTTTAGAGACAGTAAATTTGGAAAGTTGTAATAAGCTGTATTTGGATTTCCGCTGCTCCGATGTTGATGTTGATTTTAGTTATCAGCTTATGCACTGTCTCACCTGTTTTATGTCAAGTATGTTATTATTATTATATTTTACTCCATGCGCTGTGAGACATTCTACTGGTTCTTGATTAGTTCGTTCCCTTCTTTCCTTTCTCCTGATGACCGTCCCGTGCTAGTCGGGCATGTGTACATCGCACTTTCGGAGGAAATGCAGGCTGGTGCGGGGCGGGCCGTCACAAGGATGAACCGAAGGCACTATTCATTAAATCCATCTTAGGCACTGTTATCTAAGACTTCATACAATAGCCCTTGCACTTTACTCCATCTTCAATTATCTTTGGCATATATGATTCGCAATGCTTATGCCAATACAGAGTGGTTCTTTGGATAATAATCCAACTGGTCTCTCCATATTGACAACGATGGTCAAAAACTTCGATAGTCTGTGATTTAACTATCGAATAAAAACAAGTGTTTCGATAGTCGATGATTTAACTATCGAAGAAAACAAGTGTTCATCCAATTATCAAACAATCACTGAGCCCTTAATTAATATTCCATTAATTAAATCACTTCTCTATTTCTTTATCAATATTTGTTAACCAAATATTTTGAATAACCATATTGGCCTTTTACGTTATTTGGAAAACATTTCCGAATATCGCCTTCCTTTGTTTTCTAAACTTTAGAAAATATATGCTATTTATAATTGGAAAATATTCCAATTACTTATCTCTTTTCCGATCTTGTTTATTTCTATACTTAGGAAATATTCTTTATTATATTTCCAAGCTTACACTTATTTGGGTTAAAACGGATGTTGTGTAAAACATCGTTACGACCACCCAAATACTATATTCAACTAACTCTTATCAAACATTGATTTTCGAGCCTGAAATCTTACTATTTATTTGTTAATAATGAAATCAATCAAGTTGGGGTATAACTACCTCTCAGACCTTGACTGAATAACAATTATAACATCAAAACAGATATGACTACTTACTCGAATAGTCAATACTTGTAATAACCCGGAAATGCGAGCCAATTTAAAAATTTTATTTTGGCAATTTTAATTAATTTTAAATATTTAAAATGAATTATTTTAAATAATATCGACGAGAAATTTATTTCTAATATAATAGAATGTATATATTTATATAGATCGTCGTTAGAATATAAATATTTATTTATAATTATAAAAGGAATTGAAAATGGCGTGGTAGTTCGATAATTCGATTTCAAAATTGAAATGAATGCACCAGGTGCAAAATAAACCGGATTTTAGTGAAACCAAAAATATTTGAAATAATTGATAATATCTTTCCAACGAATCCGAAAAATTGAAATTTCATAGCAGGAATCAAAAGATATGTCCAGTTGAAATTTCAGAATAATCGTTATGGAGTTTCGGCCCTTAAAAATAGCCATTTTGCAAACGACCTCGGATTTCGATGAAACCACTTTTGTTGGATCTGTGATGTCAAATTATTGCGAGATTCCAATTTTCGTAATTTTCCGATTCAATACGTGAGTATGGCAAAGGAAAACGCGTTTGACCAGTTTTAGTTGATTTTAATCCACTGAAAATTGACCATTTTTCAAACGGTCTCAGAATCTGACGAAATTCGTTTTGTTAGGACCGTATCGTCAATACGAAACTAGAAAATATTTTTTGGGAATTTTTAGAGTTAGTATTTGGCCCCAGTAAATTGAAATGCGCGTTCAAATTCAATATATAGAGTTATATTTTGATTTTGACAAAAACTGATCGAAACGGTCGAATCATCTTACGGTACATATCCCATTGTGTTCAGAATGGGGGTAATTAGCTTGTAATGACAATCGGTGGGTTCGATTTCGAGTTCGAATTAAGAAGTTGCTTTTTGGGTTGATTAAATATTAAATAAATATAAAAAAATCCTTTCTCCCTCTTTAACCCCCTCCCCTTTTGCCGTTGACTTCAAACATAAAATCAAAAAGAAAAAAAACCTAAAGCTAAAACTGTCGATCTGCCCTCAGCCCCTGCCGTTCCCCGCCGCTCGTCGGAGACCCGGCGCCACCACGACGTCCAACCCCCTCCTCATCCATTCCCTCTCGCTCCTGCTTCCCCCCTCTCTCGAGCGACGCACGCGAGCATCTGACCGTCCCCCTACCTCGACCGATGCGCCCAAGCCCAGACCCCCAATCGACGTCAGCCCCCTCCTTCCCCCAAACCGAATGCAATGCCCTATGACCCGAATACTCCGTCGCCACCACCTGAAGAGGAGCTGCCGACACCCCTCCGACCCTAGACCCCGACGCAGCGCCCCCCGCTTCCTCCAGCAATTGAAGATACCCCCCCTCCCTTCCAAAAATCGAATGCAAGTAAGTTTTCAGTTTGGTTTATATAAAATTCCGATTTTTGTTTATATAAAACTCTGATTTTTATGGTGATGAAGTTTAGATTTTTTTAGCGATGAAGCTTAAATTTTTATATGAGAAAATATTGAATTTTTATATTAAAAGGGTTGGATTTTTGATTTGAAAAGGATTAGATCTTTGAAAATATAAAGGCGATATTTTTATAAAGAAGAAAGGCCGGATTTTATATATAACAAAGATCATATTTTTATATAGTGAAATATCATATTTTTATATAGTGAAAGACCATATTTTTATATAGTGAAAGACCATATGTTTATATAATGGGAAGGTTAAAAATATAATTTTTAAATAATAGAAAGGTTAAAAATATAATTTTTGTATAATAGAAAGGTTAAAAATATAATTTTTATATGTGTAGTAAAGTAAAAATATAATTTTTAGTGAAGATAAAAATTCGATTTTTATATACATGAAAGAATATACATGAAAGATATGATCTTTATTGTGAAGTGAACAAATAAAATACGATTTTTAATGCGATAAAAATTCCAATTTTCTATTATGTATAGAAGTAAAAATATGATTTTTACTTCGATAAAAATAGGATTTTTATATGTGAAGATAATTAAAAATGTGATTTTTAATGTGAACAACATATAACAGATCTCGTTGGAAGAACGATGAAGATATCCTACATTTGAAGTGTCATGGAGTTGGGATAGCTTTGGTGAGAACTTCTCACTTTAAATTTCTGTAACGACCTGGAAAATCTGAACCAATTTAAAAATTTTAAATTAGCTATTTTAGTGGATTTTAAATATTTAAAATAAATATTTTAAATAATAATGATGAAAAGTAAGTTTGAATCGAAGTTAAAAATAAATAGAATTACTTTGAATTATAAACAAGGCCTGAAATGGCGCGGTAGTTTCAAAATTTGAATTCAAACTTTGACTGACTGTACCAGGTGCAAAACAAAACGAATTCGAGTGAAACCAAAAATATTTAAACCTGTTAGTGAATATCTTTCTAACGAATCTGAAAAATTAAAGTTCCATAGCGGGAAGCAAAAGTTACGGCTAAATGAATTTTCAGAAAGGTCGCTATGGAATTTACATAGCCCGTGAAAATGACCATTTTTTAAATGACCTCGAAATTCGACGAAACCACTTTTGTTGGATCCAGGATGTCAAATTATTGCTAGGTTTCAAATTTCATAATTTTTGAAGCTAGTATGTGAGCGTGGCAAAGAAAAATGTGTTTTGGTCGATTTCTATTAAATTGGATCGACCAGAAATGAGCCATTTTTCAAACAGCTTCAGAATTCGATGAAACTAGTTTTGTTGGGACCGTATCGTCAAAACATAGCTAGATTTATTTTTCTGGAATTTTTCGAATCAGTATGTGGCCCCGGCAAATTGAAATGTACGTTCAAATTAAATATTGAATGTTTTATATTTTAATTTGAAGTAAAACTGACTAAAACAGTCGAATGGGCCTACAAAACATATCCCATTGTGTTCGGAATGGGGGTAAAACGCTGGGGACGACATTCGTTGTGTTTGAGTTGGTGTTCATAAGAGATAAGAGGGTATTTTCGGATTTTTAAAATATATAAATAAATAAAAATATCTCATTGGCCACATCATTTTCTCTCTCCCCAACTCTATCCAAAACCGACGTCGGAAAGCCTTTCTTCCTTCTCTCCTCGATTTCTTCTAATCCGCTGAATAAAAACCCATGCCCCTTTGGAGAATTTTGTAGTGCTCGAGAAGATCTTCAAATCCATATATAGTTTGGATTTTTTCGTTGTGTGGTTTGGAAGAATCGACGCCCGGAAGTTGCGGGTTTCAAACCGCCGCTGCACCCACATCAGGCCGTCGAACTAGGTCGCACCCCCCCTGCACATGTGCACCTGTCCTCCCCCTTCGACGCTGCGAAGGCCGATCGACGAATAGCTACGCGAATTTCGAGATAAATGCAAACCTAGTTTTGAACAGTTTGCTGAAGGTAACGGCTGTTTTTAAATAAACTATATTATAGCAGTTTAAAGCGCTATGGTTTTTGATTTCACTGTAAAAATCATATCCTTTTTGTTTCTTGATGAAATTCAGTGAAACAAGAGACAGTGGACTCGTGTGGACGTCTTCTACATTCTAGAAGAGACCGCATATTTTTCTGAGCCTTCTGCTTTTTTTGGTGGAGTGGAACCCAATATGAGATTTCTAATTTATAAATGATATGGAAAACGACGATGTATAAATTATATAGTCGATGTATGGGTTATGTAAGCGTTGTACACCTCTTGTATAAGCGTTGTATAAGTTGTACATTCGATATATAAGTTATATATGCGTTGTAAAAATTATATATGTGTTGAAATAGAAGTGAAATGCTTATATATAAATAAATATATATATACACACACGCCCCTCGTCCACAAACCATGGACGATATTTACTGGTTGTGATTGGTATGAAAATTGGTTGATTACGAATGGTTGATTAGAATTGTTTATGGTTGAAATTGATTGATTGTGGTTGAAAAATACCCGTTTGTGGTTGAGAATTATTTAGTTGAAACCACATAGGATTAGTTTGTGGAAATGAAAAAAAATATACATGCCGCCTGCGTGCGAACTAGATGCATGATTCCCCATTGTCAAAAGCTGTGAGGCTTTAAGGGAGAGCAAGGAGCCATACTAGGGACGGTCCCGGTTTTAACTACCCTGCCGTTATGCTGCCAAAATTTTGAATAATATTCATGTGTTAGAATTATTTTCCTGTGTTGAAACTATATTCGTGTGTTGAATAGAAAGCCTTCATGTGTTGAATCGAAATTTATTCGTTGAATAGAATTTCATATGTTGAATGGTATTCGTGTTTTAAATAAATTGTTTTAACAATAAAAATCACATTTTTACTCTATATATACAAACTATAGAAAACGTTCATGTGTTGAGTCGATATTCATTCGTTGAATAGAAATTCATGTGGCTAATGGTATTCGTGTTTTAAATAAATGTTTTAACAATAAAAATCACATTTTTACTCTATATATACAAACTATAGAAAACCTTCATGTGTTGAATCGATATTCATTCGTTGAATAGAAATTCATGTGTTGAATGGTATTTGTGTTTTAAATAAATTGTTTTAACAATGAAAATCACATTTTTACTCTATATATACAAACTATAGAAAACCTTCATGTGTTGAATCGATATTCATTCATTGAATAGAAATTCATGTGTTGAATGGTATTCGTGTTTTGAATAAATTGTTTTAAGAATAAAAATCACATTTTACTATACATATACAAACTATAGAAAACCTTCATGTGTTGAATAGAAATTCATTCGTTGAATCATATTCATGTGTTGAATGGTATTTGTGTTTCAAATAAATTGTTTTAACAATAAAAATCACATTTTTACTCGATATATACAAACTATAGAAAACCTTCATGTGTTGAATGGAAATTCATTCATTGAATTGAAATTCATGTGTTGAATAGTATTCGTATTTTGAAAGAAATTGATTTATAATAAAAATCCTATTTTTATCATCTATATGAACTATATAATATAATCATGTCTTGAAATGAATTGTTTTACATTAAAAATCACATTTTTAATATATACATGAATTGTTAAAAATAGTGAAATGTTGAAATAGAAGGCAGTTGGATAAAAATATCATTTTTATCAAAAGTATGAAAAGCATATCATTTTGAAATCGAAGAATCGATTATATTTATATATATATATATAAATATAATTAAAATATATCGAATAACGAAGCTGTAGTTCGTGTTTTGAAACCGTGATTTCAAACGATTAGTGCGGGGGATCCGACCATCGGATTTTCCCGAAACCGAAACCGTTGGGTTCGCTTTGGAAATATCTTCCCAAAGATACCCACTTTGTGAAAATCCAACGATTGGATTGTCTGGAATGTTTAATTAAAATCTGAAGAAAAACAGCGCTAGAATCAATTATATATATATATATATATAATTATATTAAATCGAATAACGACGCTGCAGTTCGTATTTTGAAATCGAAATTTCAAACGATTATACCGGGAGATCCGACCGTTCGATTTTCCCGAAACTGGAACCATTGGATTCGTTCTGAAAAGATCTTTCTAATGATATAAATTTTGAGAAGATCCAATGGTTAGAATTTCAGATATGTGTAAATCAAATCTGAAGAAAAACAACGCCACGGCCGCGTTATGGCACGAAGCGTAGTTTGAATAAATTGGCTATTTTAAAATAAATAAAAATAGAGATAAATCATTATAAAATATTATAAACTATATGGATGTGAAGTTTATAAACTAACTGAAGGTTGGCTAAGTCGAATGGTTTCCTGGATTTTTATCTGATGTTGGTTTCGGCCTTCGGGGTTAATATTTGGGAAATCGTTCTCTTACTGATTTACGGTTAGTGACTAATGAATTGAAATGATGCATATGTAGTGTTTGTGTAGCACTTGTTTATTATATACGCGAGTTGCTCAGAAAGACCGGGTTTATCCCATTTTGAATAACTAAATCGACGATAAGAAATCGAAGATGAAGACGGTCGTCGAAGACCGGAGATCTTCACCTCGTTTGGATGGTAACTGATGTCCTGATTGGGAGGCATCCCGAAATATGGATAATGAGTGGTGATCGTCCAGACGTACGTGGAGATCGATGGGTTTGCGAGGTATATAGTGCCTCCGGTTTCGTTCAGACCCAGAACGGACTTGCAAATGGACGGTGTGTCTGACATTGGAATTTATTCTGTGTGATTGATAGCCATCAGTTGCATGGTGTGAATTGCTTGTGTGGCATGCTAAGATGCAGTGATCAAGACTTCTGTTGAATAGCAAAGTCTTGTGGTGATGATCAAAGCACCGCCTGTGTGGCATAGCTTTGTGTATAACGTGAATTCGCGAGCCTCACACCCCGGTATGAACCAGAAACGGGAGAGGACCTCAGGGAGGACATGCGTTTCTTTCTAGCTAGAAGTGGCGTCAGTGGTTTTACACGCCCTGACGAGATTGACTTATGTGGTAGTTACTGTTGCGAGGCGCCTCGGTTAGGTCGGACGATCCGGGTCCGATGGAGTCATTCGTTGGCTCATTTACGCCCCAAAGGGCGGGGAAACGCTGTGTTCAGGAATTTTAATCCACATCGGTGGACCGGCCCTGTCGCTCCAAGGGCCCACTTGAGTCTGGGTCCTGAGGCTCGGGCTAGAGAGTCTCGAATTCGGTAAGGACTATCTTTTGCCTTGGTTCATGAAGGAAATCCAATTTCCAAATACGTGACTGTGCGGTTTTGATTGTATACCTATATATGGCGACATAGTGGTATGGGGCATTAATGCCGTTTATGATTGATACTTATGATTAGAAATTGCTTTTGAAACATATAAACACTAGTAATAATATCAAATGCTTTTGTTTTATTCATATCAAGCATATTTTGGCCATTATAAGGTAAAAACTCTATCCTCCGGTTTGCGTTGCATTGTGTGATGGGAACTGAGTCTTATAATGGCTTCATTTTTGTAAAAAGCATTGCGATGTTTAAAAGAATTATTTGTTTTAAAGCACTGGCAATCCGATAGAGTAAACCCATTCCACGAAAGTGGCATGGTCCTGTGATTAGCCATATTATAAACCTGTTAAGTAGATTTCTCATACCAGTCCCATGACTGACACGTAGTTTGTTTCACCTTTCAAAATCGGGTGCCCCTTTTTCTACATGGGCATCCTTGTATTCAGGTTTAGCAGGCTCTTTATGGATAGCTGGAGCTGAAGACGGATTCTATCCTTTATCTCTTTTTATGCTGTTCAGCTCCTGTTGTACATATTATGTTTGTTTCCGCTGTAGACATTTATGTATAACTGAACTGTATTTGTACTAAGTATGATCCTGTATACTGTGTAACTCTAATGATTACGTTTATTCAGTGTATTATTTGTACATTATCTGGTGTATTTATTTATTTTTGTTCTACTGTTCTCTGCTTATGTGTTATATTCCAAAGATTACCCTTACCACCGTCAGTACGGGGTTTGGGGTCGTCACAGCGTGGTATCAGAGCTTTGGTTAAGCTTAATGCTGGAATATAACATATTAACGAACTCGTTAGAAATAGAACCGGTAGTGTTCTAGGGCGGATAACTCATTACAGATAAGGTTAGTAATATCCTAGTATGAGTATAGCAGAATCAGAATAACTCGTTAGAGAAGGGGTCAGAAGTGCACCAGAATGAGTCGAGAGCTATATGTTTATAAATAACGTATTTGTGATTATGTATATAGTCTGGTTTTAGAAATATGATTTTTGAATATATAAAAGATATATATTTGAAAAATAAAAGAGTATAGGAATTGATTAGTATATTTTTGAAAAGTTAAAAACAAATTGATTGTTGTTTGTGTTGTGTGATAGTAGATTTGATTAATTAAATTATTAGAAAGATAGTTAATTTAATCAATAAGAGAATGAATGGTAGAATTTATTCGATTATACCACACATTGAACTGATTTAAAAATAGATAGAAATATTTACATGTGCATCATATATGTTTGAACAGGTAAATGGATAACTGTTGAGTAAAGAAATTATTTGCGTGACCGACAAATAGGTAAACCTTAATGAGTTGGATGCGAAATATTATATATCAACTCCTGTGAATGCCATTGAATGCGGAATGCTGGTTGTTCTGTGTGTAATAATAAACATCGCCATAGGATAGTAACAATTAATTTTGAACTACACTACATGGCATACTTTTTGAGGATAGGCATACTTCATCATATACCACATAAGCATTTGGAGCTTGTGTGACGAGGTGGAAGATTTACCATACGAGCGAGAGGCTTGTATGGCGATGACTATATTTTACAGGTTGAACTGATGACTGATATGACCATATAAAATTGTAACGATAAATTGCCAGCATAATAAAACCCCACACGGGTCTGGAGTTGACAATAATCACGTCTCTCTAGTCATTAGATACGGCACATGGATTATTTATTTCCCACACGGGACGAGGTGCCGAGAATTTATTCTCTGGAGCAATTAAAATACACACTCCCTCAGGCTTTGACAAGGTGACGAGAATTTATTCTCTGGAGTTATTATCTATACACGTTCCCTTGTAAACACCAGAATATATCACTATAAATATGTGTATTCTTTATAGGATTTATTGGGTACCTAATACGACCCAATAAATTTCCAAACCCCTCCCCGTACAAAGGAGGTTATGGCGAAATTTTTCGAAAATTCCGGGTGTTAGCCAAATTTTTTGAAGAATTTGAAAATTATCAGAAACTGAAAAGTTGGAGAATGGAAGCCAGATTGAACGTAGAGTTGATTAATCAAACCACTTTCGACTTTGTTCCTTTTTGGGGATGAAAATTTTTAAGTGGGGGAGATTGTAACGACCCGGAAAATCTGAACCAATTTAAAATTTTTAAATTGGCTATTTTAGTGGATTTTAAATATTTAAAATAAATATTTTAAATAATAATGATGAAAAGTAAGTTTGAATCGAAGTTGAAAATAAATAGAATTACTTTGAATTATAAACAAGGCCTAAAATGGCGCGGTAGTTTCAAAATTTTGAATTCAAACTTTGACTGACTGTACCAGGTGCAAAACAAAACGAATTTGAGTGAAACCAAAAATATTTAAATCTGTTAGTGAATATCTTTCTAACGAATCTGAAAAATCGAAGTTTCATAGCGGGAAGCAAATGTTATGGCTAAACGAATTTTCAGAAAGGTCGCTATGGAATTTACATAGCCCGTGAAAATGGCCATTTTGTAAATGACCTCGGAATTCGATGAAACCAATTTTGTTGGATCCGGGATTTCAAATTATTGCTAGGTTTCAAATTTCATAATTTTTGAAGCTAGTATGTGAGCGTGGCAAAGAAAAATGTGTTTTGGTCGATTTCTATTAAATTGGATCGACCAGAAATGGGCCATTTTTAAACAGTCTCAGAATTCGACGAAACTAGTTTTGTTGGGACCATATCGTCAAAACATAGCTAGATTTATTTTTCTGGAATTTTTCGAATCAGTATGTGGCCCCGGCAAATTGAAATGTACGTTCAAATTAAATATTGAATGTTTTATATTTTTATTTGAAGTAAAACTGACTGAAACAGTCGAATGGGCCTATGAAACATATCCCATTGTGTTCGGAATGGGGGTAAAACGCTAAGGACGACAGTCGTTGAGTTTGAATTGGTGTTCATAAGAGATAAGAGGGTATTTTCGGATTTTTAAAATATATAAATAAATAAAAATATCTCATTGGCCACATCATTTTCTCTCTCCCCTGCTCTATCCAAAACCGACGACGGAAAGCTTTACTTTCCTTCTCTCCTCGATTTCTTCTAATCCGCTCAATAAAAACCCATGCCCCTTTAGAGAATTTTGTAGTGCTCGAGAAGATCTTCAAATCCATATATAGTTTGGATTTTTTCGTTGTGTGGTTTGGAAGAATCGACGCCTGGAAGTTGCGGGTTTCAAACCACCACCACACCCACATCAGGCCGTCGAACTGGGCCGCACCCCCCTGCGCACGTGCGCCTCTCCTCCCCCTTCGACGCTGCGAAGGCCGATCGACGAATAGCTACGCGGATTTCGAGATAAATGCAAACCTAGTTTTGAACAGTTTGCTGAAGGTAACGGCTGTTTTTAATTAAACTATATTATAGCAGTTTAAAGCGCTACGGTTTTTGATTTCACTGTAAAAATCATATCTTTTTCGTTTCTTGATGAAATTCAGTGAAACAAGAGACAATGGACTCGTGTGGATGTCTTCTACATTCTAGAAGAGACCGCATATTTTTCTGAGCCTTCTGCTATTTTTGGTGGAGTGGAACCCAATATGAGATTTCTAATTTATAAACGATATGGAAAACGATGATGTATAAATTATATAGTCGATGTATGGGTTATATAAGCGTTGTACACCTCTTGTATAAGCGTTGTATAAGTTGTACGTTCGATATATAGTTATATATGCGTTGTAAAAATTATATATGTGTTGAAATAGAAGTGAAATGCTTATATATATATATACGCCCCTCGTCCACAAATCATGGACGATATTTATTGATTGTGATTAGTATTAAAATTGGTTGATTACGAATGGTTGATTAGAATTGTTTGTGGTTGAAATTGATTGATTGTGGTTGAAAAATACCCGTTTGTGGTTGAGAAATATTTGGTTGAAACCACATAGGATTAGTTTGTGGAAATGAAAAAAAATATACATGCCGCATGCGTGCGAACTAGATGCATGATTCCCCATTGTCAAAAGCTGCGAGGCTTTAAGGTAGAGCGAGGAGCCGTACTAGGGACGGTCTCGGTTTTAACCACCCTGCCGTTATGCTGCCGAAATTTTGAATAATATTCATGTGTTAGAATTATTTTCCTGTGTTGAAACTATATTCGTGTGTTGAATAGAAAGCCTTCATGTGTTGAATCAAAATTCATTCGTTGAATAGAAATTCATGTGTTGAATGGTATTCGTGTTTTAAATAAATTGTTTTAACAATAAAAATCACATTTTTACTCTATATATACAAACTATAGAAAACGTTCATGTGTTGAATCGATATTCGTTCGTTGAATAGAAATTCATTTGTTGAATGGTATTCGTGTTTTAAATAAATTGTTTTAACAATAAAAATCACATTTTTACTCTATAAATACAAACTATAGAAAACCTTCATGTGTTGAATCGATATTCATTCGTTGAATAGAAATTCATGTGTTGAATGGTATTCGTGTTTTAAATAAATTGTTTTAACAATAAAAATCACATTTTTACTCTATATATACAAACTATAGAAAACCTTCATGTGTTGAATCGATATTCATTCGTTGAATAGAAATTCATGTGTTGAATGGTATTCGTGTTTTGAATAAATTGTTTTAACAATAAAAATCACATTTTACTATATATATACAAACTATAGAAAACCCTCATGTGTTGAACAGAAATTCATTCGTTGAATAATATTCATGTGTTGAATGGTATTCGTGTTTTAAATAAATTGTTTTAACAATAAAAATCACTTTTTAACTCGATATATACAAACTATAGAAAACCTTCATGTGTTGAATGGAAATTCATTCGTTGAATTTAAATTCATGTGTTGAATGGTATTTGTATTTTGAAAGAAATTGTTTTATAATAAAAATCCTATATTAATCATCTGTATGAACTATATAAAATAATCATGTCTTGAAATGAATTGTTTTACATTAAAAATCACATTTTTAATATATACATGAATTGTTAAAAATAGTGAAGTGTTGAAATAGAAGGCAGTTGGATAAAAATATCATTTTTATCAAAAGTATGAAAAGCATATAGTTTTGAAATCGAAGAATCGATTATATATATATATAAATCTATTTAAAATATATCGAATAACGAAGCTGCAGTTGATGTTTTGAAACCATGATTTCAAACGATTAGTGCGGGAGATCCGACCATCGGATTTTCCCGAAACCGAAACCGTTGGGTTCGCTTTGGAAATATCTTCCCAACGATACCCACTTTGTGAAAATCCAACGGTTGGATTGTCTGGAATGTTTAATTCAAATCTGAAGAAAAACAGCACCAGAATCGATTATATTTTTATATATATATATATACATAACTATATTAAATCGAATAACGACGCTGCAGTTCGTATTTTGATATCGAAATTTCAAACGATTATACCGGGAGATCCGACCGTCGGATTTTCCCGAGACTGGAACCGTTGGATTCGTTTTGAAAAGATCTTTCTAATGATATAAATTTTGAGAAGATCCAACGGTTAGAATTTCATATATGTGTAAATCAAATATGAAGAAAAACAGCGCCACGGCCGCGTTATGGCCCGAAGCGTCGTTTGAATAAATTGGCTATTTTAAAATAAATAAAAATAGAGATAAATTGTTATAAAATATTATAAACGATATGGATGTGAAGTTTAGAAACTAACTTAAGGTTAGCTAAGTCGAATGGTTTCCTGGATTTTGATCTGATGTTGGTTTTGGCCTTCGGGGTTAATATTTGGGAAATCCTTCTCTTACTGATTTACGGTTAGTGACTAATGAATTGAAATAATGCGTATGTAGTGTTTGTGTAGCACTTGTTTATTATATACGCGAGTTGCTCAGAAAGACCGGGTTTATCCCATTTTGAATAACTAAATCGACGATAAGAAATCGAAGATGAAGACGGTGGTCGAAGATCGGAGATCTTCACCTCGTTTGGATGGTAACTGATGTCCTGATTGGGAGGCATCCCGAAATATGGATAATGAGTGGTGATCATCCAGACGTACGTGGAGATTGATGGGTTTGCGAGGTATATAGTGCCTCCGGTTTCGTTCAGACCCAGAACAGACTTGCAAATGGACGGTGTGTCTGACATTGGAATTTATTCTGTATGATTGATAGCCATCAGTTGCATGGTGTGAATTACTTGTGTGGCATGCTAAGATGGAGTGATCAAGACTTCTGTTGAAAAGCAAAGTCTTGTGGTGATGATCAAAGCACCGCCTGTGTGGCGTGGCTTTGTGTATAACGTGAATTCACGAGCCTCACACCCCGGTATGAACCAAAACGGGAGAGGACCTCAGGGAGGACATGCGTTTCTTTCTAGCTAGAAGTGGCGTCAGTGGGTTTACATGCCCTGACGAGTTTGACCTATGTGGTAGTTACTGTTGTGAGGCGCCACGGTTAGATCGGACGATCCGGGTCCGATGGAGTCATTCGTTGGCTCATTTACGCCCCAAAGGGCGGAGAAACGCAGTGTTCAGGAATTTTAATCCACATCGGTGGACCGACCCTGTCGCTCCACGGGCCCACCTGAGTCTGGGTCCTCAGGCTCGGGATAGAGAGTCTCGAATTCGGTAAGGACTATCTTTTGCCTTGGTTCATGAAGGAAATCCAATTTCCAAATACGTGACTGTGCGGTTTTGATTGTACACTTATATATGGAGACATAGTGGTATGGGGCATTAATGTCGTCTATGATTGATACTTATGATTAGAAATTGCTTTTGAAACATATAAACACTAGTAATAATATCAAATGCTTTTGTTTTATTCGTATCAAGCATATTTTGGCCATTATAAGGTAAAAATTCTATCCTCCGGTTTGCGTTGCATTGTGTGATGGGAACTGAGTCTTATAATGGCTTCATTTTTATAAAAAGCATTGCGATGTTTAAAAGAATTATTTGTTTTAAAGCACTTGCAATCCGATAGTGTAAACCCGTTCCACAAAAGTGGCGTGGTCCTGTGATTAGCCATATTATAAATGTGTTAAGTAGATTTCTCATACCAGTCCCATGACTGACTCGTATTTTGTTTCACCTTTCAAACTCGGTTGCCCCGTTTTCTACACGGGCAGCCTTGTATTCAGGTTTAGCAGGCTCTTTCTGGATAGCTGGAGCTGAAGATAGATTCTATCATTTATCTCTTTTTATGCTGTTCAGCTTCTGTTGTACATATTATGTTTGTTTCCGTTGTAGACATTTATGTATAGTTGAACTGTATTTGTACTAAGTATGATCCTGTATACTGTGTAACTCTGATGATTACGTTTATTCAGTGTATTATTTGTACATTATCTAGTGTATTTATTTATTTATGTTCTGCTGTTGTCTGTTTATGTGTTATATTCCAAAGATTACCCTTGCCACCGTCAGTACGGGGTTTGGGGTCGTCACAATTTCCTTTTCTAGTTAAAAATGTATACTAGGATGCAGACGGTGCTTAGCAGCACCAGATACCCGTCGTCCACAGACCATGGACGGCTTGTTTGTTTAGTTAATTGTTTGGTTATTGATTTATTTGTTTGGTTGATAAATTTGATTGAATTGATTGTGTGATGGGAAATTGTAATGACCCGCATTCTGACCGTAGAATAATTAACTAATTTAATTATTTAATATCGATTTAACGATATCAATAACTGGAATTAAATAATATTTATATTTAATTAATATAAATAATAGGATAATATACTTCCAAAATAGTCGGAAATAGTAGAATTCACAATACGATGTGAACTGGATCTTATATAAGCTATAATTCAGTTTGAAGTTGAATTATAATAACGAATATATTGAATCGATGACAGTTGAACGTATAGTTTATAATATATTTATAAACGAGCTCGAAATGGCGCTGCAGTTCGCTATTTGGCGATTTGAACTTCAACTGAATGTACAAGATTCGTTTTAAGTCGGATTTCTGTGAAACAAGAACCGTCGGGACCGATTTGATAATAGTTTTCCAATGGAAGAGAAAATTCAGGATTTCGTCGTGTAGATTTTGATTTATGGCCAAATCAAATTTCAGAAAAGTCGCTATGGAATTCCTTTATAATTTATAACGATTTATAAAAGGAATTTCAATATAAATTGAATATCGATATAATATGGATTTGAAATATCGAGCTATAAATCCATACAGGAATACTCTGGAGCTGTGGTATATTCTTTGTGGATATATACGATAATATTAAATTATTAATATTAAATTTAATTATATTTAAATATATTTATATATTTAAATGGGCTATTTAGGGCTTTAAAAATAGCCAGTTTTGCAAACGACCTCGGAATTCGACGAAACTTATTTTGTTGGATCCGCAATGTCAAATAGATGTTAGATTTCCAGTTTTGTGATTTTTAGAGGCACTATGTGGCCGTACAGATTTTTAGAGTGAGAAACAGTCAGTTTTTCGACAGTTAAAAATACACTGTGTGAGCATACGAAGTCGGAATTCGACGAAACCAGTTTCGTTGGGACCGTAATGACGAACTCTAGCTACATGCCAATTTTCATGATTTTTAGGCGTCGTATGTGTTCGTAGTGATTTTTAGAAGACTATAACGAATATAAAATAATAAAATAAAATATCTAAAATTATCTAGGAAAATATCTAGATATTTGTGGACACTATAAATAACCCACAAACCCTTCTAAACCTAGAATTTTATTTCCCGTAGTCAACAACTTCTCAGCCTCCACAAACACGAAATAACACAAGAAAAACAATAGCTTGGGAAAATCATCTTTATTCGTATAAAATCTTATAAATCCAAATAGATAGATGGTCAGATTACTACTGAGTCTCTCTGCGTTTTGATATTGCGTTTGAGGGGTTCGAACATCAAATTCGTTTCACCGGTTATACACAGTGGAGCTAGGGTTTTGAACTGCTTGCGGCATGGGAGGAGTTGGATCGATCAGAGGAGTACGCGGCGTCCGTGGAATCAAGGCGCACTCAACGAGGCCGGTGCGATCAACTCCGGTGGTCGGAGGAAGTAGGGTCTGCCGGTCGAAGACATTTGGTTCAGCCGGGGTTTTTCTGGAAGTAGGAAACCGATAAATCAATTGGAGGAGGAGCGTGACCCTCCGGCGAAGCCGACAGTGATGGCCCGTCAGATTCCGGTCATCGTGGTTTGGCGCAGGGGACGGGAGTGGTAACGAGTTCGATCTGAAATCGGTGGATCTGTTTTACTGGGAGTCGGGTTTTGAGTTAAAGAAGAGGGTCATGTGCACAGGAGCGGGTGGGTTTAAAGTGTGATGGGCCGGGAAACTAATGAGGGGTAAGGCCCATATGAGAGAATTTAATTAGTTTGTTTTTAATTTAAATAATCGTACTAACTTGTATAGTTGATATCTTGACCATACGTTATCGGAATTCAACGAAACAAGATCCGTTGGGATCGTATGGACGGACACTATCCAATGGAACCGATGGAGAGTGAATCGAAGCTCGTTACAATTTATGGCGAAATAAATTGTTTGATTCAAATCAAAACAAACAGTTTATCGTTCTTTAACGATGAACTGCAAATGTGAGTAAAACTCACCAACTCTGAACGGTTTATATTTTCATGTTGTATTTTTAGAACTGTTAAAATTGTCTGATTGTTGTGTGTTGGTTGATTGATTGAACTGCTAGTCAGTTAGTAGAAATATTATATATATATATATATATATAAACTGTTAAATATTTAAATGTCGATTCTGTTTATCAGAATATTTAACAGTGAAGTGAAATCGATGTTATTCTGTTGTCTAACATCTGTGATGCAGGGAAACAGGTTGGAGGAATCCGACTGGATTCCTCAAGAGTTATTTTATTGTTTTTCATATATTGTTATATGATGGGATATAAAATCTGTGGGCGATTATACGTACTTGGACGATATTGAACATCGTGATTTGATATGATTGAATACCATAACATATGGGATGTTGATAAGTAGATTTTCAAAGTGATATTGAAAACAGAATATTTATAAATTGGAATATTTATAAATAAGAGATATTTATAAAATTGAATATTTATATATAAGGAATATTTATAAATTGGAATATTTATAAATAAGAGATATTTATAAAATTGGAATATTTATAAATAAGAGATATTTGTAAATGGAATATTTATAAATAAGAAATATTTATAAATTGGAATATTTATAAATAGGAGATATTTAGAAAGGAAATAATTTCAAACAATTTTCTTTTTGAATGGAAAGGCCTGTGTGGCGAGTTTGGGGATTTTCCCGATGCTCCCGATACAAAGGAGGTTATGGCGAATTTTCCCGGGAATTTAAGGAGTTAGAATATTTTTAAGAATAAATTTGAAAAGGAAATATTTGCAAGCCATTTGCAAATAGAATAAAATAGAAAAAAAAAGAAATATTTGTAAACCATTTACAAATAGAATTGAAAAGGGAATATTTAGAAAATAAGTAGAGTTAATAAAAAGGAAATTGGTTTATAACGGAATAAGATGTTATAAAAAGAAAACTGTTATAAAAAGGAAAACGTTATTAAAATTTATAAAGTGAAGAACCGTTACTAAAAAGTGAATCTTTATAAATGAATAAACGTTGTTAAAAGGGGATCTTTTTAAATGGATAAACGTTATCAAAAAGGAGAAATCGAATATGGTATTCGAAGTTAGTTAATCGAATATGGTATTCGAAGTTAGTTAATCGAATATGGTATTCAAATTTAGTAAATCGAATATGGTATTCAAAGTTAGTTAATCGAATATGGTATTCGAAGTTAGTAAATCGAATATGGTATTCGAAAGTTAGTTAATCGAATATGGTATTCGAAGTTAGTAAATCGAATATGGTATTCGAAGTTAGTTAATCGAATATGGTATTCGAAGTTAGTAAATCGAATACGGTATTCGAAGTTAGTTAATCGAATACGGTATTCGAAGGGGGTTAGTCGAGTCGAGTTAGTCAAATAGAGTTAATCGATTTGAGTTAACCAGTTAGAGTTAATCAGTTAGAAATAATCGGTTAGAGTAATCAGTTAGAGTTAACCAATTAGAATAAATCAGTTAGAGTTAAACCAATAGAGTTAATCAGTTAGAGTTAATCCAAATAATATGCCATTTAGCACGACTGCTAGCGTAATTCGCAGGGCTGCAAATAGCCTAAGGCGGTCGGATGTTTCCTGAGGGAATCAGGTGTAACCATTGTGATCGCTGCGATCTAGAGTCAAGCGAATGGAGTTGAATAGAGTTATCGAATATTAGTTATTCGAAGGGAGTTGAATAGAGTTATTCGAATGGAGTTAAATGGAGTTAATCGAATAGTAGTTATTCGAATGGAGTTAAATAGAGTTATCGAATATTAGTTATTCGAAGGGAGTTGAATAGAGTTATTCAAATGGAGTTAAATAGAGTTGAATAGTAGTTATTCGAATGGAGTTAAATAGAGTTAATCGAATAGTAGTTATTCGAATGGAGTTAAATAGAGTTATCGAATATTAGTTATTCGAAGGGAGTTGAATAGAGTTAATCGAATAGAGTTGAATAGAGTTAATCGAATAGCAGTTATTCGAATGGAGTTAAATAGAGTTAGTCGAATATAGTTTATTCGAATAGGGATAAAGGAAAGGAGTTATCGATTAGTTAAATCGAAAGGAGATTATCGAATATACTGTATTCGATAGAAATAGATCGAATATAGTTTATTCGAAAGAGAAAGATTTCGAATATAAGTTATTCGAAGAGAGATAATCGAATATAGGTTATTTGAAGAAGAGTTGATCAAATAGAGATTACTCGATAGAGAATTATACGTCGAATTCAATTATATCGAATTCGGGAAAGTAATATTTACTTTCCGGTTTTCAAATCAAGAGTATACACTAATAAGTAGGGTTAGGTTTAATTATTCGAATTAAAAAATAAAGGTTATAATTAAAGTTAGATATTTCGAAAGTAAGGATTATAACGTTATCGTTATAATCAATGTTTTCAATAAAGAAGTGGATTCGTAAATTGAATCCGAGAGTTATGTGAAGAAGTTGTTAAAGGTTTGATAGTGAATGATAAGGTCTGAGAGGTAATTATACCCCAACTTGATTGACTTCCTTCTTAACTAATAAATGGTAAGGTTTGATAGTGAATGATGGTTAAGTGAATTCAGTAAATGGTTTGAGTTGGCATAGCGATGTTTTATTTAAACATCAGTTTAAATCCAATGAAGGAACTTTGGAAATGTTTTCCAAATAAGAAATCAGAAATGTTTTCTAATATAGGAAACAGGAAATGGAAATGTTTTCCATTGTTAATAAAGTATATTTTCTAAAATTAGAAAATAAGAAATTTAGAATATAGGGAAACAGGAGATAAGTAAATTAATGAACTAAAGAGATAAATGTTAAATGATGATTGGTTGATATAATTTCCGTCTGGAAATAATATCGTTGTTTGCACACGAGTTTTTCTTTGATAGTTAAATCACAGACTATCAATGTTTTGACCATTTTAACGTTGTTAATATGGAGAGACCGGTTGGATTATTATCCAAAGAACCACTATGTATTGGCATAAGCGTTGCGAATCATATATGCTGAATATATTGAAGACGGAGTAAAGTGCAAGGGCTGTTGTATAAATCTTAGATAACAATGGACTAAGATGGATGTACTAAATAGTGCCTTCGGTTTCGTTCAGTCCCAGAACGAACGTAAATGGACGAATGTCTGACAAAGTATTTCCAATGATCGAATGGGTTGGTCTGTTTAAATATATATGGTTGCAACGGATTTATCCCTTAGCATAACATCCACGATATTTGTATAAACCAGCTAAATGATTTACGGATCTGATAATGTGGCATTCAAAGTGGTCGTGTTATAAATGAATGGAAAGTAAGTGTGGCTTCTAGCCTCTCATCCGGTAAATGATAGAAATCGGGCAGGCAGCATGGCTAAGTCGGTCGCACCGAAGTAGGGTGTATAATCACCTATCTAGAGAATATTCATTTGCTTCTTTTAATCTATCAATGCTGTCCCATATATATACGGGAAACGTTGTTGATCCCAACCGTTGGTGATGTACATTCGATACACTCAAGCGAAATGAGTGGTCGGTCATGTGTGGCTGAGTTGCAAGATGTTCTTGTTGAACTCCAGTTTATCGTTCCTAGAGTACACTGATCGGAATGTGGTTCCATACCTTGTCATAGTTGGAAATCCATTACCCAATATGTGCTTGCGATTTTGATTGTATACTATATATGTAGAACGTGAGATGAAAGCGTTTCTGCTAGTTGATATCTATTTGTACATAGACATTATTATAATATCAAAAGGTTTTTGATATAAAGGTATTTTGGATTCTCATAAGGGAAAAACCCGTTTCGTTATGCGGCGTGGTCTTATGAGATATCGTTTACTTGTTCAAACTGTTTTAAACTGTTTTACTCATACCAGTCCCATGACTGACCCGGAGTTTATTTGTTTGTTTCCCTAAACTCTTGGGTGCCTAATTTTGTATGGGCAGTCAAGTAGTCGGGATTTTTCAGATACACTTGGAGAGCTTGGAGCAGGAGGCTTCAGGAATCTATAGCTATTATTATTTCCGCTATTGTTGTAAGTGTTGTACTCTGATAAGTGCTATTGTATATATAACTGTTTGTATTTCAAAAGTTATGTTATATTTTATTCGTTCCGCTGTGAGATTCGTGTTTACTCTGATGATGATGTTCTTCTTCTTCTTCTATTCTAATAGTTCTACCTTATCTTTCCTCACCCTATATCTTCTTTCTATTAGTTTCTTGAATTTCCAGTGCAATTTGTGGTTGGACTTGTGTTATTTAGTCAGCTCAAATTGGACCGGATTTTCGGGTCACTACAGAAATGAAATAAAATATTTATATAGTTCAAAATATTTTATCGTTAAAATATAATTTTTAACGTGAATGTGAATAAATAAATATTCATTTACAAACCGGACGGTTTGTTTATGTACACCTATTTGAAGGACATTGATTGGGACGCTAAATTTTACACATCGCCCAACTGCACAAATAATATTCGGTGTTTGTGGATTGAAACCCCACACGGGTGTTGGGATGATATTTGGCATACACTAATCCCAATTACTTAGTTGTATGTCGATCGATTGGTCGACAGACTGTGTGAGCGTTAATTATTTATATTTGATGCTTATGCAGTTGTGTGGTGCACTTTGGATGATGGTTGATTATTTATCCTTGCTATTATATACATGTGTTGTATGGAATCCATATAATTAACATTATATGGTAATTGATTGGGCCTCATTCCAATTGGGAAAATAAAAAATATTAGAAAATATAGATTCATGTGTTGACATTACTCATTCGTTGAGATTAGTCAGGTGTTGAACGAAATATTTTAACAATAAAATTTACATCTTTATCATATTTAAGATTAGAAACTACTTTACGGTTGGAATCTGATTAAAAATCAAACGATATATACCATAATTTTATAAAATATATTACATAACAAAAATAGTCATGTGTTGACAGTATCATGTGTTGAGATTAGTCATGTGTTGAAAGAAATATAGATTTATGTGTTGAATAGAATAAATATTCATTTGTTGAATAGAATAACGAATTTATTGAAATATATTAAGCCGTGTTGATTAGAGTGGCGCTATTTTGACGTAAACGATATTTATATCGATTATATTCGTTTTTATAATGAATATAGAAAAGGTAGTGATTTCAAAATATAACGTTTTGAAATTATTATCATTTATATAGTAATGATATAAAATATTCAATTTTGATTTAAAATTGAATATAGAGTTGAAATAGTCTTGAAAAAGAATTTAAAACGATTTATAAAATACGTTTTAAAAGGAAATCGACGAAATATATAGTATATATATATATGTATATATTATATATATATATATATAATGGCTTGAATAGAACGCGTCGCGGTAGTTCGTGAATTTCAACCATTGACTTCGAATTGACGTTGCGGGAGATCCGACCGTCGGATTCTCCTAAAACCGGAACCTTTGGGTTCGTATCGAAAAGAGCTTTCCAATGAATATGTAACGACCCAGATTTTTGAACAGTTTATTTTAAATATTTAGTATGGTTTTAAATATTGAATTCATAATATAAATGGTATTTTATTGGGTTATCGATTAAATAATCGAAATACGATTTATTTTGATAATTATCGAAATACGAGAAGTTTGAAATAATTCAATTCGAAGATAAAACTGAATCGAAACAATTCAGATGATCAATATATATACTATTTAAATATGAACAATGATAATAGAAATTCATTGTTGAAGAATTTATTTGTTTTGAATTTAAAATGATTTAATATGGCTATTTTAAATATACGTTCAAATTAAATTGTATAATCTAGTTCGTTGAATTCAGAATAGTGAATAGCGTTATGATCTTATAACATCAGTCGTTAAGTTAGAATAGCGGTTCGGGACTGCAAGATAGGGACTGCTAGATATTTTAATTAATTAAAATAAAATTTAAATAAAATTTCATATCAACGTTTCATCAGCCACCCTATTTCTACCAAGCCGACCTCTTCTTTTAATTACACAGATTAGCTTCCCTCGAGCTAACAGAAATGTCCCCAACCTTCAATGCAAAGCAAACATGATGTTAATGGCTTAGTACGAATGTTCCCCATCGCGACTATAAAACTGGCATCACTCGGCCATTCTTAAAAAAAAAAAAAAAAAAAAAAAAAAAAAAAAAAAAAAAAACCGGAAATCAAAACAAAACCCTGGCCAGTTCTTCAAATAAAAATCGAGACAGTCATTAAATCCACGAAATCGAAATCCCCTATTTTGAGTCCTCAATGTCGTTCGACTTCCGTTCTTCGTGAGAGCAAGGGTGATTTGGGGTATCGAATTCGACGACAGCAATTAAGGTTGATGGTATGGGCGATTTAGGATCAGCGAAGGGGAGGTCAGGGGTTGAATCGGCTTCTTGGCAGAGTTTGGCATCTTGCGACTCATTTCTGGGCAGTGCGCAAGTGAGTGGAAGGGTGCGACAATATCATTGTAACTTCACGAAGCTCGAAGTCGATTTGGAACCTAGGTTTTTAAATCGCGATGTGTAGTGACACGATGGACTTTACGGTGGCGGGCTACTTCGACTGGTGAAGAGATCGATGAAATTCAGATTCTCGAATTGGGTAAATGGATACAAGATTGATCATAGGGGCATCACAATTTCTTGGGAGTGAACTCGTGTTTGTATTCACATGATCGAGTTTCAGATGTTCCTGCGAAGGTGAAGGGGTAATGGAATCGATCAATGAGGTTGCAGTGTTAACGGTAAAGTTGAACTCGTTCTTTTGTTTCATGAGGTGAAGGAGTTAAGTAGTCTCTAGGCAACAACCATAGTGTTGAGTTCAAGTACTGAAATTTTAGAGTAAAGGAGATGAAGAATCGGACCATGATGAGGATTGTTTCAAGCAGACTGTTGGGACTAACATGAAGGGGAAAGCATGGTGAGAAGTTTGGCTTGGGTTTTCAAATCCTCGGGCTCGTTCGAAGTCAGGAATTTTTAGACTGGATTACGAGGTAATCAAACAAATTAATATAATAATTAAAATAGTAAATGTTGTTAATTCTGTATAAACTAGTAACAAGTATATCATTTTCATACGAAATCAGATTGAAGCGAAACAAATTATGATGAACTTGTATTATCGTCAACTACACATTGGAATCTGGATTGGAGTAGATTACGATAAAATCCCGGTGAGTAAATCTCACTCACCTTTAGAATTATTTTTATTTCATTAAAAATAATTGTTTGTTGCTTGTGTGAATGCTTTCTGGTTGTTATACATATATTAGTTATTTAGGCTATATATATATATTGGGTTGATTGATTGGTTGGATTCCCACAGTCTCATTAGCAGATGCCCGCGGTACCATAGCGGATGATTACCCTATACGCCCCACGCTATGATTAGTGGATGACCTTCTATACCGCGATATTCTGCCACGAAGCAAAATGGGTATTATTTATGTGCTAACATCTGTGGATGCAGGAAAACAGGTTGGAGGAATCCAACTGGATTCCTCAAAAATATATTATCTGTTTGTTTATTTGTTTGCATATATATTTTTATATATGATGTGTTAGAAAAATAAATAATTCGTTGCTTTGTGTGTTTAAATATCACTGGGCTTAAGTAATGATATTTAAAAATATTGTGGAAGGATATTTGAGATTTAAAAAGGAAAATTTCTATTTTTAAATAGAATTTGAATTTTAAATGGAAATAAAAATATAAACTTGTTTTTGAAAAATAAAACAAGTAGTTTCTTTATAAACGAAGTTTATAAATAGTTCTTTTATAACGAAGTTATAAATGAAGTGAAAAGAATTATCATTTGATAATTCAGAAATAGAAATACAAGTGTGAAATTGGAATTTGAAATGAAATTTCAAAATAGGATGTGAAATGAAATTTTTAAATATATAACTCAAATGAAATTTGAGTATAACATTTGAATAGTAGAATTAGAAAAGGAGTTTAAATATTTGAATTTTTAATAAAAGAAAAACGAGATTGAATATTAGAAATTCAAATAGAAGTTCAAATAGAATTTGAATATGAGAAATTAGAATGAAATTAGAATATTTGAATTCAAAGGAATTAAAATAAAATTTGAATTCAAAGGAATTCAAATAAAGAAAATTCAAATAGAGATTTTGATATAAAATTTGAATAAAGAAATTCAAATAGAGATTTGAATGTAGAGTTTCAAAATAGAATTTGAAGTAAACTTTGAAAATAGGATTTTCGAAGTAGAATTGAAAATAGAATTTCAAAATAGGATTTCAAAGTAGAATAGGAAATCCAAATGGTTTGAAATGGAATTTGAATTCAAGGGAATTCAAATGGATTTGAGTGAAGAAATTCAAATGGGATTTAAATAATGGGTTTTAAATAAAGAGGATTCAAATATTAGAATTCAAATAGTATTAGAATGGAGTTTTGGATATTTGAATTTAAAATAGAAATTCAAAATGGAGTTTGATTATTTAAATTCAAGTATGAATTTCAAATATAACAATTCAAAAGGGAATTGATTATAGAAATTAATCTGGTATTTGAATTCAAGGAGATTAAAATGTGGTATTTGAAATCAAGGAAATAAAATATGGTATGTGAATTCAAGAGAATATTAGAATTCAAATGGTGTTAAAAATGAATTTGAATATTAGAATTCAAATGGAAATGGAAAATGAAATTTGAATATAAGAGATTCAAATTGAATTCAAATAGGATTTAATCTATGGGATTTGAATATGAAATTCAAATGGGTTTTAAACTATGGAATTTTGAATATAGAATTTAAAAACGAGTTTGAATATTTGAATTTCAATAGAATTCAAATATAGAAATTGGAATATAGAAGTTCAAATGGAATTTAAATATAGAGTTTGAATAAGAGAATTCAAACATAGAATTTGAATATAGGGAATTCAAATAGAAATTCAAGTATTGAATTTGAATATCAAATAGAAAAGGAATTGGAATTTGAATATAGAATTCAAATAAAAGTGAGATTGGAATTTGAATCAAGAAATTCAAATAGAGTTAAAAGGGAGTTGAATTCATTTTAAAGAAGTTTAAAGGTTTATATATATATATATATAATTAAAACGAGCTCGCCGCAGCGCTGCAGTTCGTAAAATAGCGATTCGAACTTCAATCGAGTATACAGGACTCAATTGGAGTCGGATCTCTTTGAAACAAGAAACGTCAGGACCGGTTTGATAATAGTTTTCTAATGAAAGAGAAAAATATGAGTTTCGTCGTATAGATTTTGAGTTATGTCAAAATCAAATTTTCAGAAAAACAGCGCCAGAACTATTTAAAAACCATAACGGTTTATTTCATTTTATAAAAGGATTTTAAGCGAATAAAATCCGAATTTCTATTTAGAAAATTTCAGATTTGAGTTATAAAATATAGGTGAACTCAGGTGGAGTAATGAATTGATTTTTGAAACAGAAATCAGATTTTTGATTGTTGAATAGAATTAACTAATTCGAATAGTAATTAGTAAATGAGATGTTGAATTGATATTGGGCCTTAAATAAGTGAATTCGATTTGAAAATTTATATTTGAAATAGAAAAGAGAACTAGAATTGAAATTGGAATTCAATTTGGTTATGAACGAGTTAAATATTTTGTTTGAACATGTTATGTTCAACAAAGAAGTGAAATAGGCAAAATGAATAATTAAAGAATAAATGGGCGAAACTGAATTCAATGATTAGATGGTATTGAATTGAATTGAAAACAGGTGAACATGTGTAAGCAGGTTTGATATGGAGTATATGAAGATTTTTATTCATGTGCTCGACAAAAAGGTACATGTTTAAATTCATATATGGGTTTTATGCGCCGTATCGGCAGGCCGCTTGGCTTTTTCCTTTTTCTTTTGATTGAGGAAGATACCAGGAAGCTATTTGAAATTCCCCGATGCTCCCGATGCAGGGGAGGTTATGGCGAAATTTTCCGGGAATTTAAGGAGTTAGAATATTTTTTTAAGATATTTTGATAGTTAGAAATCATTGTATCGTCGTATAGAATTCGATAGGTAAGTGAATATAAAAATCGAATATTGTAAACAAAAAGGGAAATCTATAAATTAGAAATAGAAAGCGAACTTTATACATGTTTTAAAAATGAACAACTGGATTGTATAGTGTGTTTATTCGAGGTAAGTGGTTTCGCCGTTTTGAAGTTGAGGATGTTTTCAGTTAAGGTCTGAGAGGTAAATTTACCCCAACTTGATTGATTTCATTTTTAATGGATAAATAGCAAGATCCAGTCTCGAAGAGAAGTGTTTGGAAAAGAGTTAGTTGAATAAAATATTTTGGGTTGTTGTAACGATGTTTTACACAACATTCGTTTTAAACCCAAGTGATGGAATTTTGGAAATATAACAAGTAAATATTTCCTGAGTATAATTAAAATAGTCGAGATAGAGATAAGTGATTGGGATTGTTTCCAATTGCAAATAGAGATATTTTCTAAATATGTAGAAAATAAAAGAAGTTGATATTGGGAAATACTTTCCAAATAGCGTAAAGGGCCAATATGGTTATTGAAAATATTTGGGTAACAAATATTGATAAGGAAATGGAGAAGAGATTTAATTAATGAAATTTTAATTAAAGAACCCAGTGATTTGTTTGATATGTTGGATGAACACTTGTTTTTATTCGATAGTTAAATCACAGACTATCGAAGTTTTTGACCATCGTTGTCAATATGGAGAGACCGGTTGGATTATTATCCGAAGAACCACTCCGTATCGGCATAAGCGTTGCGAACCAAGTATACTGAATATATTGAAGACGGAGTAAAGTGCAAGGGCTTTTCTATTAAATAGAAATAGTGCCTTCGGTTTCGTTCAGTCCCAGAATGAACGTAAATGGACGAATGTCTGACAAAGTATTTCCAATAATCTAATGGGTTGGTCTGTATAAATATATATGGTTGCAACGGATTTATTCCCTTAGCATAACATCCAGAATATTTGTGTAAATCAATTAGTGATTAACGGATATGACAATGTGGCATTCAAAGTGATGGTGCTATCAAAGAATGACAAGTGAGCGTAGCCTCAGGCCTCAACAACCAGGAAAGGACAAAAATCGGGCAGGCAGCATGGCTATGTGGGTCACTCCCATTAGGGTGTATAATCACCTATCTAGAGAAATTCCTTTTGTTCTTATTCTATCGATTCTGCCCATTCGGGAACGGTGGTTTGAGCCCAACCGTTGGTGATATATATTCGATACACTCAAGCGAAATGAGTGGTCGGTCATGTGTGGGCCGGGTTGCAAGACGTTCTTGTTGAACCCAGGTGTATTCGATTCTAGAGATACATCATCGGAAGGTGGTTCCATACCTTGTCATGTTGGAAATCCAATCTCCAATAAGCGCCATGCGGGTTTTGATTTTAATAAATATTTATGTGGAGCGTGAGATGCAAGCGTTCTGCTATTTGGTTATTTATTTGATGTAGACATTATTATAATATCGTTGGATTTTCGTATCAAAGTGTTTTGGGTTATAGTAAGGTAAAAACCGTCCATGTTTATGTGTGGACTGGTCTTACTATTATCTTTTCTTTCGAAAGGGTTTTGAAAGTTAAACAAGTGGTTGAAGTTTACTCACACCAGTCCCATGACTGACCCAGAGTTTATTTTGTTTTGTTTTCCCTAAACTCTTGGGTGCCCAAATTTGTACGGGCAGTCAAGTAGTCGGGATTTCACAGATTCATTTGAAGGAGCTGGAAGCAGGAGGCTTCACCAGTCAGCTATAGGCTATCATATACTCCGCTGTGGACCTTGTTTGTATCTGGAAACAGATGTTTATAACTGTTCCAGAAATGACTGTTGTGCTCTGATGATGGTATGTATATAAAGTTACTGATTTGTATTTCAAAAGTATGTTATAAAATATATTTTATTCGATCCGCTGTGAGTTTGTGATCTTCGTTTTCTTCTATTCTAATATTTCTTTCTATTCCTCATCCTCTAACTTCTTTCTAATAATGATTCGTATTTCTGTGCAATTTGGGTTGGACGTGTGGTGTTATTAGCCAATTCAGATAGCACGGATTTGCGGGCCTTTACAGAATATTAGAAATTTGAAATCTAACAGTTGGATTTGGAATTATGTCCAAATCAAATTTGGAAAAGGTCGTTGTAAGTGCAGTTCGATGGCCGTTGATGGAAATCGACTGTATGGGCCTTGATAAAATTATTAAAAATATCAATAATTTGTGTAAAATCATAATATGTGAATTGGAAAGAACTGGGATGAAAAATTGCACATTTGAAAAGATAAAAATAGATTTTTATCGAAATGAACTAGTTTTGAACAAGAATTAAAATCAATTTATTTTTGAAATAAATAAATTGAATTTGAATTGGTTTTGAAAATAACCAGAATTTCCAATATATATAAAGTGGAAGTGGATTTGAATCGAAATTGTCTTTGGAATATTTCGATATTGGATTCCATGATTATACAGATATTGTTATGGGAATTTAAAAGATATATTTATATCGTTATTTCCAATACGATATTTGTTGGTTTCAGAATTTGATATTGAATATAAGCCGGTATATTTTCTATTCAGAGCCTTGTATTTAATATCAAAAGTGATTTTGGGTTTATCATGAATCGTGTTTTAGGTGACATTGGTTCTTTAACCCAGTTAAAGACAGGATATTGATTTGGGGGAAAGATTAAAACTAAGTGGAGTTTTAATGAATCTGTAGTTAAATTGAAATGTGAATTGATAATTTAAATTATCAAATTTGGAAAGTAATCGAGAACGGAGTATCACCAGTTTTTCTCCAATGCGATAATTGAATCCTTAATTAGATTTGAACGTGAAATGGTAATTAATTTTACCGATAACACCGTGGTGTTAGATATGGAGTATTACCAGTTTTGCTCCATGGGATGAATAGGTTGGGATTGGGAAATAAAATAAATAATTACTTCGGTGTGGTTCTCTAATCCCGACTAGTTTGGAAAACCTTGATATGGTTTGAAATGATCTCCAAAGGAAGATTAAAGAATAAATTTAGAAGAATTTATCTTTGATAAAATTAATGGGAACCTTTCCTTAGGTATGTGAAAATTTGAATAAAAGAATATTCTGGATTGGAATGAGGCGTATGTTGTGTTTGTGTAACATTTGTTTATTATATACGTGGGTTATTCGGAAAGACCGGGTTTATAACCATTCTGAATAACCGATTCGACGATAAGTCGAAGATGAAGACGGTGGTTGAAGACCGGAAGTCTTCACATCGTTTGGGTGATTACTGATGATCTTGATTGGGCTGTACACCCAAGAGGAGGGAAACAGTTGGAAATCTTCCAGACGTACTTGGAGATCAATGGATATGCGGGGAAAGTGCCTCCGGTTTCGTTCAGACCCAGAACGAACTTATAAATGGATTGTGTGTCTGACATTGGTTTTTATTCTGTGTTGATTGATCTCTATTAAATATACATCTGTTTGGCAGCGGAGAATTTATTCTCTTGCTTAACGCCCTTCTCTGAGACGTACGAGCTCAGAGGTTGTATATCGATGGATATCAGTCGCATGGCATGAATTGCCTGTGTGGCACGCCTAAGTGGCAAACGATCAAGGCTTATGTTGAAAAGCAAAGTCTGGTGGTTGATGATCAAAGCACAGCCTATGTGGCATAGCTTTGTGTATAGCGTGAATTCGCGAGCCTCACACCTCGGTATGAGTCAAAAACGGGATAGTGACTGCAGGGAGAGCACGACGTTTCTTTCTAGCTAGTGGTGGTGTCAGTGCTTAAACTGGCTGACATTTATATACTTTTCACCTGTGTGGTTGTTGGAATGCGAGGCGCCTCGGATATAGGTCTGTTAGGACCGGGAAACGTGTGCTCAAGAATTGCCAATCCTAGAGAGGACCAGCCCTGAAGATCCAAGGATCATAGTGGGGTCCTGAGACATTTGCTAGAGTGTCTCGAATTGGAAAGGAGCTTGCCCCTTGCCTTGACTCATGACGGAAATCCAATTTCCAATACGTGAATTGCAGTTTTATTTGTAGAGCCTAGTATGGCGACATGATATATGGTACCCATGTCGTCTATGATTGATATTTATGATTGAAATTGTTTTGAAACTATACACCTATAATAGTATCAAGTGATTTGTTTTAAACGTACCAAGCATGTTTGGCTATTATAAGGGAAAACCCTATCCTCTGGCTTGTGTTGCATTGTGTGATGGGACCTGGGTCTTATAATAGCTTCATTTTTCCAAAGAGTATTGCGCTGTTTTGTTATATGCACTAGTATTCTTGGGAGGAAACCCGTTCCGTGTTATACGGCGTGGTCCCTTAAATTACTCTCTTTTAAAGTAAAGTTTTAAATAACTGTTTTAGTTCTCACACCAGTCACATGACTGACTTGGAGTTTATTGTTTTGACCTAAACTCTGGGTGACCCTATTTTCGACATGGGCAGCTAGTAGTTTTTGTTTTGCAGATTTATATTCAGGATCCTGATTTACAGCTGGAACAATGCTCGGAAAGCTCTGTATCCGTGTATTACTTTCAGTTGTGTTTTGTATTATTTTTCCGCTGCTATGTAATTTATTGTAATCTCTGATATTTGTCGAATGTAATATTTTTTTCATACTTTGTATATTCTTGTATCTGATGGAATTGTTGTTATAACAATGAAATGTTCTTCTGTTTGCGTTCTGATGTGTGTTGTTCTCAAGGCAATTCGGGCTTTCCTTACCAGGGAAGTTCGGGTTGCTACAATACCATACACTACTTATTCACTTTTAAACACGTATACGCTTTCTCTTTCTATTCTTACGAGATTTTATTCCTAGTCTTCCTTTTTGATTTTACTATTCTATTTTTAAGTTCGTTTCCTTATCGACTTCTATATATATCGATACGTTGATTTCTAACTCCTTAAATTCCCGGAAAAATTCTCCATAACCTCCTTTGTACCGGGAGCATCGTGATATTTCAAATAGCCTCCCATGGCACTCACCAATCCAAAAGAAAAAGAAAAAAAACCAAGTGGCTTGCCGATACGGCGCATAAAATCTCATATATGAATTAAATACGCACCTTCTTGTCGAGCACTCTATCTATTTCACTTCTATACTTTATTCCAAACATGTCTCATGTATATCCATACATTTCTAATTTATTTCAACTTAATCCAATCGTTTTAACTTAGTTCGTTAATTGATTTGCAAATTACTGGTTTGCCTATTTCACCTTCATATTTGAGTATAACAGGTTCAAATATATTTTAACTTACTTATAAACAAAATCCAATTATATTTTTAAGCTCGTTTCCTTATCGACTTCTATATTCAAATTCCAATTCAATTCTATTTGAATTCTCTTTCAAATTCTATATTCAATTCTATTTGAATTCTCTTTATTCAAATTCTATATTCAAATCCTATATTCAAATCTATTTGAATTTTCTTTATTTAAATTTCATTTCAATTCTATTTGAATCTTCTATATTCAAATTTCCAATTCAATTCTATGCATTATTTATAAACAACGTTTATAACTTCACTTAAAATCCCACATTATATATTTATAAATAAAGTTTATAAATTCAATTCAAATCCCACATTATTTATTTATAAACAAAGTTTATAAATTCAATTCAAATCCCACATTTTAATTTATAAACAGAGTTTATAAATTCAATTCAAATCCCACATTTTAATTTATAAATAGAGTTTATAAATTCAATTCAAATCCCACATTTTAATTTACAAACAGAGTTTATAAATTCAATACTCGTTTTATATATATTCAAAACAAGTTAATATTTTCTATAGTTCATTAAAAATTCAAATTCTATTCATAAAAATAGAATTTCCTTTTTAAATCTCAATTATCCTTTTTCGATATTTTTATAAATCAATATTCAAGTCCCAATGATATTTAAATACCGCAAACAGTCAGTTATCAAATCACGGGATTTCTAACACATCATATATGACAGTATATATGAACAAGCAGATAATAATATTTTTGAGGAATCCTGTTGGATTCCGCCAACCTGTTTTCCTGCATCCATAGACGTTAGCACATAAATAATACCCATTCTGCTTCGCGGCAGAATATCGCGGTATAGAAGGTCATCCACTAATATATATTTGTGGGGCGCATAGGGAAATCATCCGCTAATGGTACTGAGGGTATCCGCTAATGAGACTGCGGGAATCCAACCAATCAACCAATATATATATATAATAGCAAGCCTATATAACTAATATATATTTTAAACATGCCATAGTAATATTTTTATGCATACAAACAATCAACAATTTATTAAAATGCTAAAATAAATTAACAGGTGAGATTTACTCACTAGGGTTTTATTTGCGGAATATCCAATTAAATCCCGTATTGTTGCAGCCACAACATTTTCTCGAGTTGATTATGTTTTGTACCTTGTTGCCTGAATAACTATGAAGTCAACACAATCGATCACTGATCCATTTTTACTTCATAAAGCCCTAAAACTGCTCCTCCTCACAAGTTGAAATCCGACACTAAGCTTCATCACAATGCCCACTTCTCTTTTGCAACCATACTCGTAATCAAAATAAATGGAAACCCAAACAACATCATAACGTTATCTTGGTTTGATTATATACTTTAAAACCAAATAAGTAACACTTATATTATAATTTTGTAATTAACTCAAGTAAATTTGAATGTCACTAGTTTAATAAATAAACTAAATAATTACCTAAAAAAATCCATGTTTAAAAAGGGTCTTGGCTTTACAGCAAAACTCCAACTTGAATTCCACAGCTTGACAAAACTGAAGCTTGCTATTCCCTTGCTCTTCATAGTATCACAACCTGTAGCTTTTGAGTTACAGTACAATGTCCCTCCTTCCAACAAAGTTCGGATCTCCTAACTGTGATGCAAATCCATACTTTTTCTCACCAAAAGTCCATCGACACCCTCAAACTCCCTGCCTCAAGTACATAACGTTGGATCCCACAAATCCTATAGCTCAATTTCAGTCCATCCGAACTCAAAAGAATGACTGTATCACCTTACAGTACATCAACCATCTTCCCCAGGTTCGTATAAATGAACCCATCCACCGATGCCAAACTTGAAGGAATAAATTTTCATCATCTTACCCTACCTATCTCAACCACGAACACCACACTGAGTTTGATCAACTTCCAACCACCAATACCTACTACGCCCTTGTTTTCCATCAAAAAGAATTCGAAGCCCCAAATTCGTACTGTCGAATACGCTACTGACCTTCCTCGAATGCTCGCACTCCCTGCCTGTATCGCGATAACCAAGTTCGAACCCTAACTGCGTTTAATCTTCACGTCGAATTACCCCTCCCAAAATCTATCGCAACCCTAGCTCGCACCTCCACCAATCAGTCTTCTTTATATTCAAATTCTATTTTTGTTTCACTGAGGCTTTAGAGGAATACGAATTTGTTTTGATTTCGTTATAAGAAGACGCTCACGATTTGATTTGAATTGGGGAGGACGGATAGAATAGCTGATTCGAATGGAAGGGGGGATTTATGGTTTGCGTTGATGAAGAAGTCACGACCTTATCCTTTGGCCTCTGAGGTTTTGAATTGAACAGCAATGCCCTTGATTTTGTGGAGATGAAGTGGAGGATGTGTTCTAATTCCCTCCTTTCGATTTTCTATGGACGAGATAAATCCTCTTTAGTTAAATTTAAATGAAAAGAAAACTAGGATAACAATTGATTTTAATTTGTAATTAAATTTTAATTCAGTCAACTTCGTATTCCGACAACTTGATGTATTCGATATTAAATCGAAATTGATTATTAAATTAATAACTTAATATAAAATCCCATTTATATTATCCACCCAATATTTAAATCCGTAATAAATATTTAAAATTAACCAATAAGAATCCGGGTCATTACAATAATAATCCTATATAATAATTTTGAATAAAATCAAATTTGAAATAAAACTGGAAGGATTTACCCTGTAATGGTTATTGTATATCGAGCTAAGTGCGGATTGAAAATGAAAAGGGGGCTGCTAGTAGCTTTGGAGTTTGAGTTTGGTGACCTGACAAAAAGATAAACCTTGATATTGTTGGTTAATAATTGACTTTATACCCCTGAACCGGATAGCCAGTTTGTTTCGTTCTCTTTTGAGATGTGTGAGGCCCGGAGTGGCAGATGTAGTTGGTTTGGTCGAGCAACGCTGTAGAGATACTGACGAATTTTTCAAACTGATAATTTAGATGATAATTCCATGATAATTCCATAATAATTATTTTGAGAATAATTAGGATTGGAACATTCCTCTTGCTTAGCAATTTCGAGGACGAAATTATTTTAAGGGGGAAGGAATGTAACGACCCGTATTTTTGATTATTAAATATTTAGTATATTTTACAATTTGAATATATATATAATTCGTTTATTTAATGTATATGGACGTATAATTTATATATAGTTATAAACAGATTTTTATAAAAATGGAATGTCATTTAAATCCAAAACTTTAACTGTTGAGTTTGATTCCATACCGTTTGAAATTTAAGTAGTTTTTTTTAAATATACAATGATATTTATTTCGTTAATTTTAGTCGTTGGACTTAATGCATATTGTAGCAAGATTTTATGAGGGTTAGGATAATAAACCAACCTTAAGCAAAGTGTGCACAATTGATTCGGCAAAGGAAAAGAATAAAAAACATGAATGTACCGCACTTGTCCAATAAATAAAGATGTTGAAATAAACATGAACATATATAAAAAAAACTGAAAGATATACTACAACCACAAATAAATCTGGAAGTGACAATACACTGAACAAATACTCACATTCATACATGATTTGTACAAAAATAATAAAATATTTGTATATATAATTGAGGGTACAAAAGGAAAGGATATATGCAAATATTTCGGATACAAAACCAAAGGAACGTGACTGTTCAGCAAAATTTTCTCCTCCATGTGTTGATCCTGTCTTGTTCTTTTCCTGAAAACAGTAAAAAACAATTTCCAATTAATAAACAACTAAGAACAGACTATAAAGGGGAACATCAACTAAACAAATAAAGAAAGGGGTATGTATCTCTACTTGGATAAGTACAAAAATAGCTAAACCATTCATATGAACAACCAAGAAAAGCATATATAAATTGGTCGTACAATGCCAAATGGGATAGACAGAACATTGCATTGTAAATACAAATTTCAACCAGACCTATTTCATCCAAGAAACAGTAAACCCAAATGGCTATAACAGCTAAGAAAATCAGCTGATGAAAAAGAAGGAAAGAAAAAAATATAATCCAATGACAACTTATGAACAACTAGAAAGAGAAAAGGAAGATCATGAACAGCAAAAAAAATTTATATTGTCAGATAATGAAAATTTGAAATGTTTATAAACCATAACTATATTGCCTCGCCAAAATAAGCTGCTACCAATTAGCAGACATATATTTATATGTTGAAAGGGAAAAATATAGCTAATTAATCGCTGATTTGGTTGTTGCCATACAGAAAAAAAAAGAAAAAACATTTAAAACATAACTCTCTCCATTGAAACAGTGATGGAGCAGCTAGAGAGTTAGAGTAGGGGCATCTAAGAAAAATGGGGTATGAACAACTCAAGAAATGATATATATGTTCATGTATCAACCCTATAAGCTCAATGAACAACTCAGCCTAACCTGATCTGTACAAGTCAATCACTGTTTTCACGTATTTAAAAATGGGAGAAAATCTAACATACAGTGATTGCCATACTTTTTCTACTAAAATAAATAGATAAAAAATCTGAACATAGATCCATGATACGATTTCAAATCTATGTATTTAATGCACAACTCATAGACTCGATCTCACATAATCTATACAAGTCAATCACGGTTTCAGACCAATATTACTAAATACAATATTTAATTCAACAAATCTCTGATAAAATCTATCACCCAACCATCACCAGTACAGGTTAATCTGAGAAGGGGAATGACCTAAAGATATGGTAGTCGAAGCTACCTAGGACAAGCTTGATAGACATTGATCCTATCTACAATAACCTATACTATAAATAGAGGTGTCAACCACGAGTATTTCATCAAATTCCACCACAAGACAATAAATAAACGTGGTGCGAACCACTTATGAAATTCCAATGAAAGTAAATAGCAAACAAAGAAATACAGCAAAGAAAAATCAAATAGAATACTTAGCTGTGTTAGTAGAAGTCCACGCCTTCGGTCAAGATGCTACTAATGGATCTCCGGACGTTGTGAGTGAGGCCGTGGACCAAGAGATGAAAATTTCTTCGATTTGAAAGCATAGAAGCTTCGGGTATGGTGTGGGTATGAACTGTAGTGGTTCTGAAGAGGTACGGAGGTTGAACAGCGAAGTGGTGGTGATTTTGGGTGTTGTAGAAGTGGTTTAGGGGTGCGACAGTTCGATTAGAAGAGGAGGGTGAAGATTGGAGGATGGGGGTCAGGTGAGGGTCAATACGGTGGGGTTTCGGTGGCTCTAGGAGGAGACAGAGTGAGTTTTTGTAAGGGATTTCGGAATTTTGTTTTGTGATGACAGTGTATTTTGTAGAGGCGGCTGATAAATGAGGATTGGGGATTGGATTAAGGGTTTTGAAGGGGAAAGCGGGTTGGGTTAGCAGGCCAAAGGAGATTGGTAAAAGCCCATTTTATTTAAATAGAATTTAAGTTAAATAAATTACTTTATTAATTGGTTTAATTGATGTCTCTCACATATATTAACAGAATCAAACATGGTCAGTTCCGTTAGGACCCCAGAGACGAGAGGATCGAGATGGAGCAGTGTATGTCAGGACTGGAAGTACGGAAATTTTTAATTAAATTAAAAGCTGTTTAATTTTATTAAAAACCAGCATTTAACGACCAAAACAAATCAAGGTGAGTTAACCTCACTCAGTTCTTCCCGTTTATATTTCATATAAATTGGGTTCTACTTCTGTGTATTTTGATTGCTAGTAGTTGACCAATTGTTAGTGTTATATATATATATATATATATATATATAGATATATAAAATTCTTTTTGATTTAATCAATGTAATTAAACGGACATTTAATTCCAGTAAAACGCTAAACCTTGTTCTAATCCAATAAAGGAAATTTCCCTTGATTGGTCACGTTTATAAAATAAATGTGTTTAAATTGGCTGCATTGCTTGTGAATTGGATGATGTTAAATGTTCATTAGTATCAGTTAAATGATACTGAATGATCTGGTTTGTGATAACCGTTTTGAATACAGGGAAGAACAGGTTGGACGGATCCAACCGGGTTCCTCAAATATATTATTTATTTTCATATTATCATATGAACTATCATGTTTGGGTGATTTATTTGAGTATTGATCATTGATTTGAAAGTCAACCTGTGTTGTGTTTAACCAATGGGTGATATTGGTTGGATAGTTTTAAGCAGGTAGCCTAGTAATGAATCGTTTTATCAAGAGTTTATTTACCGTCAGGTAAATGAATGGAAAGAAAGTTATCAAATGGGTTTTTATAAATAAGAGATGGACTTTGAAATCTATTTTTATAGATTATTTGAATGAAGGTTTATTTAAGTAATTAATAATCTAGTAACTAAAAACCAAGTACATAAGGCGAGTTCTCACATTAATGAGTTTATAAACCATGAGCAGAAATTAACCAAATGGTTAAAGATTTGATTAACTGTTTCAAATAACAATTAATGTCGATTATTTAATTTAATTCAATTAGACTGTTTAAAGTAGGTTAAAGGAAAGAACTAATGGAATTGGTCAAGGTATTAACCTTGTTTTTTTGAGTTGAATAATCCAACTGCTTAAATCAAGATATATTATTAAATAAATTATTTAATCATGAATTATTTTGGAAAGGTCAAATATTATTTTAATTGTCTGAAAGGAAGATTAACTATTAAGGTTGAAGTAAATCAATTGGTTTTTGAAATGTTGGAATTGGTTATTATTGAATAAAAACCAAAGTGATAAATCTTGACATTTAGTTCTATAAATGAAGTTATAAAGTCGTAAAGTCGTATGTAGCTAAATGTAATTGAAATCGAATTTATATTTAATATAAATTCCTATTAAGAATTCTATTAGTTGGATTTTATGAAATCTAAACTGGGCATTTATAAGGACAAGTTATAAATGGAATAATGATATAGGAGTCGAGACAAGTGCAAAATGAGATTGTAAATCTTAAGAATGTCAAAGGAAATCTGAAAGCCTAAAGACGAAGAAATGGAAATGTTTTAAAACATGATTGTGGAAATGGTGAAAGAGTTTTCAAACGAAAATGAATGGGGTTAAAACCATGTTAAATCGAATGGTAATTATAAGTATTGAGATATCTATTGGGGTGAGATTTCGTTGATAAACTTCTAGCTATCCTGAAGATAAGAATGTCGTCGACTCAAGGTCTGAGAGGTAAATAAAGTACCCCAACTTGAACGACTTCATAATTATCCAAGGATGATATTAGTTTAGAAACGAGAGTAGTGAGAGAGTCAAGTTAATTTTTCCGTGAAAGATATTATGGAATATAAATTGTAGAATTATAAGTTAAATGATTTCCCAATGTTAGATAATAACGTGGTTAATGTTGAAAGTAAAAATAGAAGACTGAATATGATCTAAAAAAATTCCTAAATAATGGAATGAGTTTGTTTAAAGAATAATATTATGTTAAATAAGAAGCGAGGAAACTATATTTATAGTATTGAAAGATTTAAGAATTTTAAATTTATAGTTGTTTTAATTTAAAGGCCAAGAGATGCTGAATATTGAACAAGTGAACTCACTGGATTGTCATGATTGAAACACTGTTTATTTTGATAGTTAAATCACCGACTATCAAATCTGTCCAATGCGATTGTTGGTACGGAAAGACCGGGATCGAATATATATTCGAAAACCATTCCGACCAACAAATACGTGAAGATATCAGAAGACGCTCGAGATGGAGCATTGAAGACCGTGGATTTTCATAAGCGGAAGAACTACTAAAGATCTCTGGTTTAGCGGCCAGAGATAAACTGTGGTTCTGTCGTGATTGGAATTTATGGGTTGCAAGGACTTCTCGCTACTGATCCATGGGGTGATTCCTGTATGAGATGTAGTAGGAGAGTGCCTTCGGTTCATCCTGTTCCTAGATGACTTGTATGGACGAATGTCTGACAGAGTATTTCCAAAAGGATCACGTACGTTGATTTCTTCAATTGTGCCATAGTTGGTTAGCTCCCAACTAGAGTATTTTTTTGGACGTCAATTAGCGATATCTAATGGATTTGACGATGTGGCATTCAAAGTGAATGGCGATCAGATGTTTCAAAGTAAATTCTGGCCTCAAGCCTCACAACCGGTAAATGACAAAAATCGGGCAGGCAGCAGGGCTATGTGGGTCGCTCCCATTAGGGTGTATAATCACCTATCTAGAGAAAATCCATTTAATTCTTTAATCTGTTTCGATGCTGTCCCTTTTCGGGAAGACGGTGGGTAGCTCCTAACCGTTGGTGATATACATTCGATACACTCAAGCGAAATGAGTGGTCAGTCATGTGAGAGTCGGGTTGCAAGACGTTCTTGTTGAACCCAGTGTATTCGCCTCTAGAGATACACAATCGGCAGGTGGTCCCATACCTTGTCATAGTAGGAATCCAATTTCCAATAAGCGCCCGCGGTTTTGATTATATACTGTATATGGAGTGTGAGATGCAAGCGTTCCACTAGATTGTTATTTACTTGTATTTAGACATTATTATAATATCAGACAAGATATTGATTTCAAAACTGTTTGGGTTATCGTAAGGTAAAAACCGTCCGTGTTTATGTGTGGATTTGGTCTTACGATTACCCTTTTCCTTTGAAAGATTTTGAACCTTAAAATCTTGATTGGATGATTTACCCTTAATACTGTGCGAGTTTATCTCACTCTGGTTCACCAGACTGACCCAGTGTTTTGTAAATGCTCGGGTTAGCCCGGGGTGTACAGGTTCAGGTTATCGAATGCTATGAAGTGATGAGCTGAAGGTTTTCAGACGTATGATATTATATCGCTACTATTCCGCTGTGTGTTGTATATGGGAACAGGTTATTATAACTGTCCCGTTGTGTGAGGTACTCTGATGTTGTAAGTATTTATAAAGCTCTCAATAAAGATTTATTTCTGTATTATATTTTGTTCTGCTGCGATGTGAGACTCTGTGTTGTGTTGTTTCTTCTTCTTCTTCTTCTATTCTAATATCTCTTTCTTTCTTATCTCACCCTCTAACTTCTTTCTAATAACGTTCCGGTGTTTTCGGGGTTTGGAAAGTCGGCATGAGGTACGGGAAATGTATTTATGTCGATTTTCGGGGCTGAAAATCCCTGTTCGTTACAATTGGTATCATCAGTCTTGTCTGCATCATCATTCCTTGCACTTTGACTTCTGTTCAGCTCATTGTTGTTCATGTTTAATCCTCCCATGGTTGCTGTGTTGGCTTGAGCATTTTTCTATGAAGAATTGCCTTCAGAGTTGTACCTAAAATAGCATTTGTTTGCCATGTGTCCAAATTTCTGGCATATCTGACATTTAATACGATTGTTATTGTTCCATCTTCCGCGTCCACGACCTCTTTGGGGTTGATGTCCTCCTCTTGGTGGCTGACTCCTATGCTAGTATTGATTTTCCTGTTTATTCATGTTGCCATAGTTGTTACCTTGTGTCTGTTTTGCTTTAGCAGTGACGTAATTAGCTGAAAACTCTCCCTGTGTTATTTTCCTTTTTTCAATTCTGCCTTCATGGGCGAGGAGTGCATCAAACAAATTGTAAGTCTGGTTAATTTTGTTATGTTGCTATAACAGTTATCAGAGACTCGTATTCATCGTCCAGTCCTCGCGTAATAAATAGGATTTTCTCATTATCATTGATTTTATGACCTACAGCATTCAGTTTGTCGCATATGTTTTTTATTTTACCCAAGTATTCTTTCATACTTTGGCCTTCTTTTATAATGTTTTGTAATTCCCTCCTGTACTGCATAAATCTAGCTGCGGATTGAGAAATAAAATTTGTTCAACTATTTTCCATATTTCATAAGATGTAATACATCCAACTATTTGTGATAATAAATTCAAACTTACTGACGATAGGAGCCATGAGGAGAGGAGGCTATCTTGTTTTTGAAACTTTGTGTAGTCTGGGTTAGGTACAATTTCTCCTTCCGGATTGGTTATCATCACTAGTGGGACTGTTATTGTCCCACTAATGTACTGCAGTAAATCATACCCTCTTAAAGCGATCTCTACTTGATATTTCCATAGAATATAACTGTCTTTGTCTAGAGATGTGGTGATAATTTGGCTTTTTGGTTTAATCAGGTCATGGTGGTTTGGTGGGGCGTTGTACCCCATACTTCCTGAAACAGTAGAGGTTGCTTCATTGTTGTTAGCCACAAAAGATCAGAGATCGTGCGAGACAGACTGAAAATTTTGCAGTTGAGCTCGGCAAGATCTCAAATCAGCAGCCAGTTAAGGCTTGGCGAAGATGGTTTGGGCTCTAGTGATGAGGATCCAATCTGAGGAGAGAATAAAACAAAATCAACTTTCTGCTTGATGATTAAGCCTTTCGGCAATTAGGCTCTGATACCATATAGAAGAATAGTTGAGAAGATTTTATTATTCAAGAAGATGTAATGATAAAGATTACAAGATTGGATATAATAGAATGCAAATTTATAGCTAATAAATGTAACAGCTAATAGAAATATGCCTAAAATGAAAGATGCATGAATGTAACGGCTAGTAGAAAGATGCCTGAAATGAAAGATGCATAAATGTAACGGCTAGTAGGAAGATGCCTGAAATGGAAGATGCGTGTGAAACCGATTGAATGGATAAACTTGTTTTGCACTATTAAAGTATCCTCAGAAATTGCAGTAACTTTTTTTTGCCTACTTTCACAAATAGAGCTACAAATTGTATTTTTTAAGGAATTATGAGTAAGTATTTGGATGAATGCTCATTGTTTATTCGTTTAGAGAATCGTAGTCCATTTTGGTGCAACAATATTGATTTTTTTCATAAAAATAATTATATTTTTTTCACAAAAATAATTATTATATTTTGTGCTGCTCTCTTTGTGAATGGTGTAGTTAGTGTTTTAGAAAAATTGTTTGCTACCATCACATTGTGGTTAAAAATTATGCTCCATTTTGGTGCATCTATGTCAATTTTTCCTTTTCATTTTAGTTTTTCTAGATATGCAATTTCATGAAAATATAACTTGCTTTTTCTATTATATACAAAGGTTACAAGGAAAAGTTTGCATACTGCAGTTAACATGATCTAGAAAATATATGTCCTTACTGTCTCAAAACAACTTATGATCTATTATACTTTACATTTTTCCTAATAATATTGATATTAGTGTTTTTTATATTATAAGGATATATGGCTGCATCCAGGAAAATTGCTCTTTTTTCTTTTCTTATGAAAAAAGAAAGTTTGTGTAAAGTAAAACTTTCCACCGTAATTCAACAAAAAAAAATCGACTATTATATTGTGGCATAATTATTTATTCGGTTTCTACCTGACTGCATTTAGTGCAGTCAATAACTTATTGATGGAGTTATGGCACAACATCAAATGCCAGCTCTAGCGCAAGCTCATACGGATGCAATAGGAATGCCAAATGCTTGTGTTGTGCATTAGCAAACTCTGCCTAATCCTCCTGCCTATTGGAATAAAATTGTCGCTTCAAGGTATTAGTTTAAGGTCTGTTATTTTTCATATCCATTTTGGTATGCTTTTTTGCTAATTGATTTCTATATTGTTTGTTTTTTGACATTCTGTATTTATTAACTCATAAAAATATATTAGTGGTCAACTTAATGAAATTAAGTGATTAATTTTTTTATATGCCAGGCATATTGCCCGACCTGACCCTGCTCATCGACTTCTATACAAAAATTAGGTTTGTTCATTATCGCTTTATCCACACATACCATCAATTCCAAGTCAGGTGTTGCATACATATCCAAGAGTATGATTTTTTTTAAAATAGATTATCTTTTATTATGTTGTAGTTATCGTTCATTTATTTGTTTCTGTTGTGTTTAGTTTCTAGGTTCCGTCATTTAAGATGGAGTCAATTGTTTATATATGGTATTATAACATTTGTGCACTCTATGATTAATATGATACTATGACATTTAAACACTCAATATTGTATGAAAAATATATGGAGAGAAATTGCAATAATATTCAAAGTTGAAATATTATGTATAGTCGTGCAAGTACTCACTATCTATATGTGTATACTAATTATTTTTCCTTTAGGGAGGAGAAGGTCAAAAAACAAAATTGACAACAGGTGGCAATGATAAAATAAGAATCTGATGTCAGTTCACTAGAGAGGGACGAGGTATGATTATTTTGTCATATGACAATATGTATCCTTGTTCCTTACTAGAACTTTTTGGACAAGATTCTAACTTTCACTGATTTTGTGATCATATTATAAATGAAAGTTATATATTTTTATTTATTTATCTTTGATCTTTTGATGTCTATGTTAGTTCTTTTGTTTAAGTTCATTGTTACAGAAATATTACTAATATTATATAAATTTTAAGGATAATGTTAATTAATATTATGTCTATGATCGTTTGTTCAGTCTTCACACATCTATTTATAGTGCTTAATAAAGAATGCTCAATTGCAAAAAGGGAAAATATCAAAATAAATAGAGAATTAAACTACATCTGAACCTGAACGTATTGAATCATGGTTATTTGCTAATAGCATTGTACACAATTATTCCAATTATTTTTAACCAAATATGTATAGAACCAACAAGTTTGGGTTAAACTATTATCCATACGTGTTTACTGAATATAACAAAGTTACTAAGAATGTACATACTCATAAACACTCAAACTTTCTCCTATTACTTTGGGAATAATTTAGATATTTAAGCATAGCAATGCCTATTTCATTTATATTAATTTTTGTCATAGCCATAATTACCAAAAAATGTCGAATGAATGTATTGAATCACTACCGACTGTACTGATAAAATTTAACCACGTGACCACAGGTACTTTAATTTTTTCTAATCGAGATCTTTTAGTATATAATTTTGTCTTAGTGGCATCCGAAATAGAGCAACACCCCTTCTTTCCCTTTGATTTCCATTAAACAATCTAAGGGAGAGAGAGAACACTACATTGTTGCAGATGCCATTGAACCCCCTCATATATATATATATATATATAGTGTGTATGTGCGTGCGTGTGTATGCGCGTGAAAGCGCATGCGTTCCCTCTTTCCATAAATTGATCCATGTCTCTATCTGTAACTCCCTTACAACTCTTTCGTAATGTTTGTTGAAATAAAATAGCGACTGTGAAAACTTTATATTACACACATATACACAAGATATATACAATGACACACACGTTATATAGACATGTGTGTGTGCACACATGCACATGAATGGTGCGCGCTTCGGCACATATACATACACGCCATGCTCAAAAGTGTACTGCTTCATGAATGTTATGATTAAGATTTATGCATTTAGGCTCGAAACAACTATGTTTTTGCTCAATAGTGTACTGATTCATGAATGTTGTGATTAAGCTTTATGCTTTTAGTCTCAAAACAACCATGGTTTTTTCTAGGAACCATCCAAATGGTCAAATATGGAAGATAAATATTACAAACTAGCTATATATATTTAACTCCGGTGTAGTATGGTTTTTGTAAGCTTACATCAATTTTCAAATCGATATTCTTTCAGATTACAAATAAGAATTTAAATATTCCTTATTTTAAATTCGTATGATGTCGATTTTACAAGTTTGTATCATATTTTTATTACATATGGTTATTATTGTATTGTTGATCTCGAAATATTAAGGTGGATACTTAAGCATTCAGGGTTGCAGACAAAATATGAGCCTAGATTCTCCTGTTTTCGTTATTGTATTTAATATGTTCTTAGTTCATTTGATTAATTGGTACAAGTACCTGGGTGTAGTAAGGGTTCGGACTTCATTATTTCATACATTATTTCTAAATTAAAAATGTTCTGTAGTTGTTGCATGTCATAGTTTGTCTAATCCTTATTTAGGTATCTTCTAATTTGCTCTGCTATAAGGGAATAAACTCATCCAAAGTTACAGGCCGTCATAGGTCACTATTTCTTAAAGTTTCCATTTTCCTAGTGAAATATTATGGAGTGAAAAAGGGAAAATGCTCCTTAGAATGCTGATAAAATATTTTTGCCTTCATGTTTTTTTTATTGCAATTTAATTCACTGAAGTTGCATTTAGATGGTTAGACTAATGATATTTTTGTGATTGATATATGATGTTTAGTTAAAGGAATAAGATAATTTGAAATGTTTATTTCTAAATGATACAATCTAACTGCGATAAATTTCTTTAGTAGTACAAGATATTTGGCTCAAAAATTAACCATGGACACTGATGGTTTGATCTCCTGTAAGTAGCAGGCCATTAGGCAGCAAAAAATTTAGTACATTTTGTGCTGTTAATAAGTGGACGGACAAATTTTGTAGTTTTATAAGATGTAGTGAGCTGCCCTCCAGGCAATATTTGGTTAGATGTTCCTTAGCTTTGTATAAGTTGGGGTGATGCATGTTTAGAAGTTTTCCAATTTGTTGATGATGCGATACATAACTCATCTCTTATTTATTACGCAACAACATGGAGATGTTGAAAATTCATTAAACCCATTGATCTTAATTTTTATGTAAATGACACTTCAAGCATTGCATCCTAATCCCAAAAGAGTCGAAGCGAGCTACTTCTTTAAACAAGTGGGTTTATATCAACCATTTTTCACTTTTATAGTTGATTTTGCTTATAACTGATTATGGTAAGCCCAAAGTATAAACATATATTTTTACTCTTTAGACAGCTTTTGGTTTACCACTCTATTGCTTAATGCTGCTAAGAGCTTTCGATCCTATCATTTTCTTCAATTGAAACAAATTGTCGTGTGTATTTATCTCCGCACTGTGTATTATACAATATTACAATTCTGTAAATTTATGCCATAACAAAATACAAGAGATTTTATGCTGCTACTTATTACAATATACTCTTTTTTGCTGCTAAGACTCATGTGCGATGATATCAAAAGGAGATTGCCATTTCCTTTTACTGGGTGTAGCAACATCAATTTCTTCTAATTTTTTCTCAAATTACTGTTGATAGATGAACATGTACTTAGCTGAAATGCTACTGCAATAGTCCTTAATTTTTGTTCAGAATTTATTAATGCTATATCCATTTTTGTAACTAATCCAATATTTAGATTTACAGCTGAAAGAAGACTTATTATGTACATATAGTTGTACTGCATTTCTTTCCAATATCTTAAAATTTTAGTTGAACGTTCTCTTAGGTTATTATGCATGTTCACTTACCTTATTTGCTTTCTATTCCTTAGGTCATTGGCTTTCCAGTTTTTCAGCCTCATACGTAACTATGGTTTATTTATCATACCCGTGTGCGAAGCACGGGTTCACACTTGTTAATTTTTATTACTAAATTTACTTGCATCATGCTAAAGTAAAAGACCTAATCATCTATGATTGATTTTCAACCATGTAAGTGTGACCACAGTATGATTTTTAATTTGTTAATAATCAAACCTTCATATTAAGTGGCATTATTTTTGTTGATTATATATACAGTGAAGGGTATCTTTTATGGTTTACGGTAGCAAATTGTAGGTTTGATCTCTTAAATGTTATACTATCTTTTATGGTTTACAGTAGCAAATTGTAGGTTTGATCTCTTAAATGTTAAACTGAAAAGATTTAATTTTTTATACAGGAAATAATAACAAGGGCAATCGGCCTTAATAATTTAACCACAAGGGCACGCGCTTAAAATTTTATCCAAAAGGACATAACCCTAAAAATTTCCGTCACTCATTCCTCTCTTTTGATTTCATACAACGAAATTAGCAAATCAAAATTAACAAAATCATCTCAACTGGAAATCGAAAGAAAACAAATCCGCGGCGTCTCCTGCAGTCGAACGTCGAAAATCAATCGAAATAGCAAAATTCGAAACGAAATTGATCTCAAAAATCAACCTTGACTGATTTTTTTGTTGCTATAATCATTATAATTAAATGTTCATTTCTGCCTATTAGGTTTTTTTATTTCACAAGGTGATTCATGGTTTTTTATGTTCTTCAATTTTAATGATCGGCTATTCAGCAGTTGGGTATCAGTTTTATATTTTTTTAGGTATCATTTTTGTTTATTTAACACTGTTTTATATTTGTTTGTTGGGTTTTTAATGTTGTATTTATTTTGTAGTTGTATTGTTGCATTATCTATGTATTACAGTCGAACTTATTTCATTATAATCAACCACACTGCGATGTAACATTTTTTGCATTAGCTTCAGTTTTAAAATAGTTCAGCAATTTTTAGGTATTAGTTTTCTATTTTTTAGGTATCAGTTTTCTTGTATTAATAGTGTGTTATGCTATTTTGTTTATAGTTTTGGTGCTATTTTACTTTTGTTCCTGTACTGCTGCATCAGTTTTGCTACTCAAATGAATTTATTTCATTTTAAACAATCAAATTGTGATTCAATCATTTTTTGTATTACTTTTGTCATTAAATATATAGCGGTTTTTAGGTATTAGTTTTATATTTTTTTAAGGTATCAGTTTTATGGCTTAGTGTATGAGAGCTATGGCAAGTAAGTAGATTTGTGTTGTTTGCTTTCGTAATTGACTTATTTGATACACAACATTAATTCTAACTGATACTCACTGATAAAAAAACACCTAACTACTCAATTCAAATCTCACAAAAATAATATTTATTCCCAATAATACCTACTGATTAAAAATATAATAGCAATCAAGTCAAGTCAATTCAATTATCACAAAAATGAGATTATTCTCAGTAATACACATTGATACCTACTTGTGTCATATGATACCTACAATAATACATAACTGATTTAATTGGATACATTGTTTTCCTACACAATCTAAGTACATAAAACACTGTTCCCCATTGTAACGTCCCGTATTTTTACCTGTTTTATAGTAAATATTTAAATTAGTTTTAAATGTTGAATTAGGAATTATAAGTGGATTTTTATATTGAATTTATCAATATAAGATTTAATTTCGAAAATATTGAATTATAGTGATATAAAAACAAAATATAACTGAACACGAAGTTAAAATGAAATCAAAATGATTCTAGCAATTTATTTGAACTCTATACTGAATTAGAACAATGATAATTCATTTTTGATGAATTTAATTTTAAATCGATAGTTTAAATTATTATTTCCCATATCTGATCAATGTAAATTACAAAATCTGTTCCGATTGAATTCAGAATAACGTTGTAATCTGGAAACGCCGGTCGGTACGCTTAAATAGGAGTTCGGAACCACGAGATATTTTTCAAATTAAAAATATATAAATTCAAATCAACTTTAAATCAAAAACCTACATTTCATACTTCAGCCAACCTAAAAACTGAAATCACGTAGACTACTTCTTCTCGAGCTAAAATATTTGTTTTCATTTCCAATATCAGCGAAACAACAATTTAATGGTGATGTACTTGATGTCTCCCTTCGCACCTCTATATAAACAGTCGATAGCCTTCGTTTTTTCTTATTCCAACCAGAAAAATCAATTAAAAACTCCTGTCTGTTCCTAAATTTTGAAGCCGTGCCATCCAATTACTTTTCGTCATCCTTAGTCGAAATCAAATTAAACCCGAAATCGTGAAGCTTTATAATCTCGTGAACTCAGCTCTATTTTACGCTTGACTCAATTCGATCGTGAATTCTAAAGCGCAAATTTTGGGATAGCAAGCTAGGGCGCGATGGAGTACCTATTGCTCGACTTTGCTCCAGCGTGGATATTGTGGAGTTGTCGTTGGGTGTAACGGGGGTAGCCGTTGAGCCGATGTGGGATGTCAGACTGTGAATCGAAGTGCGTGAAGTAGTGGAAGGGCATAGAGCTTTGATCCATTGTTTGAGGTGGGATTGTGAAGGTGCGATGACCTTTTTGGGTGAGGATTTGGGAAGTCCGATGATCTGGGGTTTGAGGGGGGTGCGACAGTAGTGGATTTCGAGCTTCTAACAATAGTGCGATGGGGTTTAGCTGCGATAACCAGATGGCGACAGTTGAAGAGGAGAAGTCGATCAGTGAATTTCGAAGCTGAAGGGTTTTCTGGCAGTCCGACAACGGTGAAGAAGGAGTACAGTTTGGGAATGGAGATTGTATGCGAACTGTTCGATGAATTGTCTGAGTATGAATGAGGCAAATTTTGGGTTGTTTTCGGTAGAAGTGATCGTTGGTTGTGGAGTCGTTTCATGTTGGCTTCGTAGTTGTCCGGGAAATAAGGTTCAAGATAAATGATTTGAATAGATTCGAAACCGAGAAGATGCAATATTTTACTGGAAATTCAGTAAAGGAAAAATGAGGTGAGTAAATCTCACTCACCGTTTTATATTTAAATTTATTTTTATCGTAAAAATATTTTTGTTGGTTGCTTGGGTGCATGATTGAATTGTTGGATTTCCCGCAACACTATTAGCGGATGCCCGCAGTATCATTAGCGGATGACACTACGCCCACGTACATAAGTGGATCTCTTTTTTATACCGCGATATCCTGCCTTGAAGCAGGATTGGTATTGTTTTTGTTGATTAACATCTGTGGATGCAGGTAAAACAGGTTGGAGGGATCCAACTGGATTCCTCAAATTTATTTACTGTTGTTTACATATTTATATATGTATGTGATGTGTGAATTGAATGGATGACTTGTGTGTTAGATATTAGAATATCACTGGCCCTAGATATTCTATTTAAAAATGTCATGAAAGTGATTTTTTTTAGATTCGAATGGAAATTTTATTTTGTTAAAATAAAATTTGAATTTCGAGTAAGCTAAGGAAATAGTAACTTGTTTTAATAATAAAAACAAGTATAGAATGTATAATGAATGTTATAAATGGAAAGAAAAATTATCGAGGATAATATTAGATTTTTTTAAATTCAAGTTTGAATTTAAGAAGGAAATTTATTTTCCAGAATGGGAATTTGATTTCAAATAAGATTTGAAATAAAGACTTGTTTTAAATAATTTAAAACAAGAAATGGAATATATAAACGATGTTTATAAACGAATAGAAATTTTATTATCATTGGATAATCTATGAATGTAAATTCAAGTTTGACTTTTAAAAAGGAAAATTTATTTTCCAAAGTAGGTTCTCAAATGGAATTTAAAGAGAAACTTGTTCTAATATTTAAACCAAGAATTGAAATGTATAAACAATGTTTTAAAATAAATGTGAAAATCATCATTTGATAATTTATAAATTAAATTCAAGTGTGAATTTAAAAGGGTAAATAAAACCGTCTTGAAAGGAAATAATGGAATCTATTTACGATGTTTGAAAGGTAATCGAATTGAAATAAATCCATTTGGATTTATGGATAGAACTCGAGTAGATCGAATTCATAGAAATAAATTTATTCCAAAAAGGATATTGGAAATGTATTAGAATTTTAATATGGAAACAGACTTTATACTTATATACATAAGTTATGGTAATAAAATATTTCAAATACGGAATCAAGTTTTAAATGGAAAGAAAACATTATCATTGGATAATATTAAACTTAAATTCCAAATAAGAGATTTAAAGAAGGAAATTTATCTTTCGAAGTGGAAATTTGAATTTCAAATAGAATATGAAATACAAACTTGTTTTAAGTATTTAAAACAAGAAGTAAAATTTATAAACGATGTTTATAAATAGAAGGGGATAATCATCATGGGATGATTTGGGTATTTAAGTTCAAATCTGAATTTAAAAAGAGATTTATAATTTGAAATCATTTCAAAAGGAAATGATGAAGTTTATTCCGGTATTCGAAATGTAGACTGAATTTAAATAAATCCACATGGATTTATGATTTTAACTCGACTATGTCGAAGACCTAGAATAAAATTATATTTCAAAAGATATTGGAATTGTATTAAAAGTGAATGTAAGTTTTAATATGAAAATAGATTATGTAAATATAGGTGATAGTAATTAAGTATTTTCAAATCCACTTGAGATTCAAAGGGGAAATCAAATACTCCAAAATAGAAGCCGAGTTTCAATAGATTATTGAAATGGAAGTTGAATTAAATAAAGAAGTGAATTTATATATAAGGTTTATATATGTGACGAAGTAATTGTCGTCGAGTAATTTGGAAATAAATTTCCAAATGAAAGAAATGGGATCGAATGTGAGATTTAAATCAAGTTTTGATATTACAAGCTTTTAGTCGTCTCAAGATAAGAACGTCGTCGATCAAGGTCTGAGAGGTAATTAAAATACCCCAACTTGAACGACTTCACTATTGTCAAGAGATGATATTTGTTTGTAATGGTAAAAGGATATCGAAATGAGTTTATCTTGAAGTTTGTTTAATCTTCGAAATTTGAAGTTGGATAGAGACGTTGGGTTTATATACCAATTTATTTCCAAATAATAGAAATCTAATATAATGTGATTTGAGTTTGAATAAATTCATAACCGAGTTATGAATATGGAATAGAATAATCGACGAATATGGATAATTCGAATTTGTGAAGTTAGATTTGGAAAATAGACTTAATTTATTTTTAAATATTAAAAAATGGAGTTGGAATTTAATTATAAACGAAGTTTTTAAACGTTTATATTTAATTTAATTAAAACGAACTCGCCACGGCGCGGTAGTTCGTAAATTGGCGATTCGAACTTCAATTGAGTATATAGAACTCAATATAAGTCGAAATTTGATGAGCAAGAAATGCCCGGACCGATTGAATGGTAATTTTCTAATGGAAGAGAAAAATCTTGATTTTATCATATAGATTTTGAGTTAGGTCAAAATCAAATTTTCAGAAAAACAGCGCCATAATCGTTTTTAAACCATAAAGGTTTATTTAATAAATTTAAAGGATTTTAAGTGAATAAAATCCGATTCTTTTAGGAAAAATCCGAGTTTGAGTTATCAAATAAATACGAACTCAAATCGAGTAAATGAACTGATTTTTGAAACAAAAATCAGATTTAAATTATCGAATAAAGTTAGTGAGTTTCAAAAGAAATTAGTTAATTTGATTTTTGATCGAACCTAACTTTTGTTTTAAGTAAACTGAATTGTAAATTGGATCAAAGTATGAAAACGGAATTAGAATTGGGAAGTGAGAAAAGAGTTGAGTTTGATATGTCTATAAGCGAATACAAATATATTTGAACGTGATACATTCAAAAATTAAAAGTATATGAAACCAAAAAGCTAATTAGAAAATTTAATTAGCGAATGGTAGCGTATTTTGGTAAAAAGGGTCGAATTGTTTGAAACGAATTGGGAATGGGCATATGTATGTTAAACAGGTTTGCGATGGAGAATATGAAGAGAGTATGAAGAATATATTTAAGTGCCCGACAAAAAGGTACATGTTTCAATTTCCATATGAGGTTTTATGCGCCGAATCGGCAAGCCACTTGGCTTTTTGATTTTCTTTTTAAATGGAAAGGGCCTAGAGAGGCGAGTTGAGGTTGGAAATATTTGCCGGTACAAAGGAGGTTACGGCGAATTTTTCCGGAAATTTAAGGAGTTAGAATATTTTTAAGAAATTTTGATAATAGATATCGATATAACGATATATATCGAAATCCGATAAGGAAATGAATCTAATAGTGAAATATTAGAAAAGGGCCAGTGAGTGTGAAATTGTTTGATGGCTGTTTGATGGATGTTTATTTTTCCTTTGATAGTTAAAACATCGGCTATCAAAGATTTTTACCATCGTTGTCAATACGGAGAGACCGGTTGGATTTAATATCCGAGAACCACTCCGTATAGGCATAAGCGCTGCGAATTAGATTATGCTGAAAATAATCAAAGACGGAGTAAAATTCAAAAGAACTGTGTTGTTGTCCAGTCCCAGGACAACTTGTATGGACGAATGTCTGACAGAGTATTCCTAACGATCACATAAGACGATCTTTTCAAGGCATTACGTCTGGTGGCGGAGAAATTCGTTTCTCTCAGCTTTTATACCCGTAATTTTTTTGGAAAGATCAACTAGTGATTTGATGGGTTTGACGATGTGGCATTCAAAGTGTATGGTGGCCAGATGTTCTAAAAGATAGACGTAGCCTCAAGCTTCACAACCAGGAAATGACAAAAATCGGGCAGGCAACATGGCTATGTGGGTCGCACCCATTAGGGTGTATAATCACCTATCTAGAGAAATTCCTTTTGTTTCTTAATCTATCGATTCTGCCCATTCGGGAAACGGTGGTTTGAGCCCAACCGTTGGTGATATACATTCGATACACTCAAGCGAAATGAGTGGTCGGTCATGTGTGGGCCGGGTTGCAAGACGTTCTTGTTGAACCCAGTGTATTCGCCTCTAGAGATACATCATCGGAAGGTGGTCCCATACCTTGTCATAGTTGGAATCCAAACTCCAATAAGCGCCTTATGGGTTTTGATTTTTATACTATATATGTAGAGCGTGAGATGCAAGCGTTCTACTATTTGGTTATTTATTTGATTAGACATTATTATAATATCACTGGATTTTGATATCAAAATTTTTGGGTTATAGTAAGGTAAAAACCGTCCGTGTTTATGTGTGGGCTGGTCTTACTATTATCCTTTTCTTTCAAATGATTTTTGAAGTTAAATCATATGGTTGGAGTTTACTCACACCAGTCCCATGACTGATCCAGAGTTTATTTTGTTTTGTTTTTCCTAAACTCTTGGGTGCCCAAATTTTGTATGGGCAGTCAAGTGTTTCAGGCTTTTACAGATATACTTAGAGGAGCTAGAAGCAGGAGGTTTCACCGTTAGTTATCTAGAGTTATTTCCGCTATATCAAATATTGTATTGTGCTCTTATGATGGTATGTATGTATGATACAAATTTTGTATTCAAGATTATGTTATATAATATATTTTATTCGTTCCGCTGTGAGATTATGTTCAGCTGTGTTCTTCTTCTTCTTCTTCTATTCTATTAGTTCTATCTTTTCTATCTCACCCTCTAACTTCTTTCTCTAAATGATCTGGTGTTTTCGATATCTGAACAGTCGACGCTGGGTTTTGTGTTGATTTTCGGAGTCGAAAATCCCGTGGTCGTTACAGTGGTATCAGAGCTTAGGTTGAGCGGACACCTAGGCTTTGGTGGGGTTTACTCATTAGAGATAGGGTCAGTAGTACCCTAGAATGAGTTGAGTGTATATACGAGAGAGCGTATTTGTAAATTGATATAAAAATTGTTTTATATTGTGTTGGCTTGTCTGTTGTGTGGTTTATGAATTCTGGTCGAATCGTGGGACGCCACGACATCGATAAGAGTTTATAAACACTTGAATAGAGGAATTGACACAATATTGTCTCAAAGTGGGTAAATAAAATAATATTACCCAAAAGGATATTTTGATATAAAAGATAAATAATTTTCTAGAATTATTTATATATGGATGAGTTGATTGCTATTGTTGTCATCAGATGTGATTATAAGAATTGAAATGGTTATGGATAACCAAATAAAATTTGTGAATACAAATGAGATGAAATAAAATTGGATTGAAACCAGAATTGGAATTTAAATCCCGGAAGGTTGGAAAATATTTTTTCAAAGTATATTAGAATAATATAGCATTATTTTGGGAAGGATTTTGGATGAAAATCGATTTGAATGGATTTTGAAAGTGATAAAGCACTGAACTCACTTCAGTGGCTGGAAAATAATTCTAATGATGACTGCAGCACCATCAGTGTTCAATTTCGAGTTTCTAAGTGATGGGTTGTTACCTTAGAAAAGTTTTTGATGGAAATTGTTTGAAGGAAAACAAGTTGATTTGAAAATTCAAATGTTTGAATTTGAATGGAAATAAATATATGTACAAATTTAAGTGATTTCAGAAGGATTTGAAATGGAAACCCTGGGGACTTGAATTCTAGAATATAACTTAAGCAAATTGAATAAATCGAAATAATGGAAGCCGGTTAAATGAATCGAAGTAAATAAATTGATTTGAATCAATTTGAACGAAGTCAATTGCATAAAATATGAAAAGCTGAGTTATAGTAAAGTGGGCTTTTGAAAAGTTAACGGGTCTGTGACATTTCTTCTGCCTTTGTAATTTCGGGGACGAAATTCTTTTAAGGGGGAAGGAATGTAACGTCCCGTATTTTTACCTGTTTTATAGTAAATATTTAAATTAGTTTTAAATGTTGAATTAGGAATTATAAGTGGATTTTTATATTGAATTTATCAATATAAGATTTAATTTCGAAAATATTGAATTATAGTGATATAAAAACAAAATATAACTGAACACGAAGTTAAAATGAAATCAAAATGATTCTAGCAATTTATTTGAACTCTATACTAAATTAGAACAATGATAATTCATTTTTGATGAATTTAATTTTAAATCGATAGTTTAAATTATTATTTCCCATATCTGATCAATGTAAATTGCAAAATTTGTTCTGATTGAATTCAGAATAACGTTGTAATCTGGAAACGCCGGTCGGTACGCTTAAATAGGAGTTCGGAACCACGAGATATTTTTCAAATTAAAAATATATAAATTCAAATCAACTTTAAATCAAAAACCTACATTTCATACTTCAGCCGACCTAAAAACTGAAATCACGCAGACTACTTCTTCTCGAGCTAAAATATTTGTTTCCCATTTCCAATATCAGCGAAACAACAATTTAATGGTGATGTACTTGATGTCTCCCTTCGCACCTCTATATAAACAGTCGATAGTCTTCGTTTTTCCTTATTCCTCTAACCAGAAAAATCAATTAAAAACTCCTGTCTGTTCCTAAATTTTGAAGCCGTGCCATCCAATTACTTTTCACCATCCTTAGTCGAAATCAAATTAAACCCGAAATCGTGAAGCTTTATAATCTCGTGAACTCAGCTCTATTTTACGCTAGACTCAATTCGATCGTGAATTCTAAAGCGCAAATTTTGGGATAGCAAGCTAGGGCGCGATGGAGAACCTATTGCTCGACTTTGCTCCAGCGTGGATATTGTGGAGTTGTCGTTGGGTGTAACGGGGGTAGCCGCTGAGCCGATGTGGGATGTCAGACTGTGAATCGAAGTGCGTGAAGTAGTGGAAGGGCATAGAGCTTTGATCCATTGTTTGAGGTGGGATTGTGAAGGTGCGATGACCTTTTTGGGTGAGGATTTGGGAAGTCCGATGATGATCTGGGGTTTGAGGGGGGTGTGACAGTAGTGGATTTCTAGCTTCTAACAATAGTGCGATGGGGTTTAGCTGCGATAACCGGATGGCGACAGTTGAAGAGGAGAAGTCGATCAGTGAATTTCGAAGCTGAAGGGTTTTCTGGCAGTCCGACAACGGTGAAGAAGGAGTACAGTTTGGGAATGGAGATTGTATGTGAACTGTTCGATGAATTGTCTGAGTATGAATGAGGCAAATTTTGGGTTGTTTTCGGTAGAAGTGATCGTTGGTTGTGGAGTCGGTTCATGTTGGCTTCGTAGTTGTCCGGGAAATAAGGTTCAAGATAAATGATTTGAATAGATTCGAAACCGAGAAGATGCAACATTTTACCGGAAATTCAGTAAAGGAAAAATGAGGTGAGTAAATCTCACTCACCGTTTTATATTTAAATTTATTTTTATCGTAAAAATATTTTTGTTGGTTGCTTGGGTGCATGATTGAATTGTTGGATTTTTGTGGTTATTGGATTTCCCGCAACACTATTAGCGGATGCCCGCAGTATCATTAGCGGATGACACTACGCCCACGTACATAAGTGGATCCCCTTTTTATACCGCGATATCCTGCCTTGAAGCAGGATTGGTATTGTTTTTGTTGACTAACATCTGTGGATGCAGGTAAAACAGGTTGGAGGGATCCAACTGGATTCCTCAGATTTATTTACTGTTGTTTACATATTTATATATGTATGTGATGTGTGAATTGAATGGATGACTTGTGTGTTAGATATTAGAATATCACTGGCCCTAGATATTCTATTTAAAAATGTCATGAAAGTGATTTTTTTTTAGATTCGAAAGGAAATTTTATTTTGTTAAAATAAAATTTGAATTTCGAGTAAGCTAAGGAAATAGTAACTTGTTTTAATAATAAAAACAAGTATTGAATGTATAATGAATGTTATAAATGGAAAGAAAAATTATCGAGGATAATATTAGATTTTTTTTAAATTCAAGTTTGAATTTAAAAAGGAAATTTATTTTCCAGAATGGGAATTTGATTTCAAATAAGATTTGAAATAAAGACTTGTTTTAAATAATTTAAAACAAGAAATGGAATATATAAACGATGTTTATAAATGAATAGAAATTTTATTATCATTGGATAATCTATGAATGTAAATTCAAGTTTGACTTTTAAAAAGGAAAATTTATTTTCCAAAGTAGGTTCTCAAATGGAATTTAAAGAGAAACTTGTTCTAATATTTAAACCAAGAATTGAAATGTATAAACAATGTTTTAAAATAAATGTGAAAATCATCATTTGATAATTTATAAATTAAATTCAAGTGTGAATTTAAAAGGGTAAATAAAACCGTCTTGAAAGGAAATAATGGAATCTATTTACGATGTTTGAAAGGTAATCGAATTGAAATAAATCCATTAGGATTTATGGATAGAACTCGAGTAGATCGAATTCATAGAAATAAATTTATTCCAAAAAGGATATTGGAAATGTATTAGAATTTTAATATGGAAACTGACTTTATACTTATATACATAAGTTATGGTAATAAAATATTTCAAATACGGAATCAAGTTTTAAATGGAAAGAAAACATTATCATTGGATAATATTAAACTTAAATTCCAAATAAGAGATTTAAAGAAGGAAATTTATCTTTCGAAGTGGAAATTTGAATTTCAAATAGAATATGAAATACAAACTTGTTTTAAGTATTTAAAACAAGAAGTAAAATTTATAAACGATGTTTATAAATAGAAGGGGATAATCATCATGGGATGATTTGGGCATTTAAGTTCAAATCTGAATTTAAAAAGAGATTTATAATTTGAAATCATTTCAAAAGGAAATGATGAAGTTTATTCCGGTATTCAAAATGTAGACTGAATTTAAATAAATCCACATGGATTTATGATTTTAACTCGACTATGTCGAAGACATAGAATAAAATTATATTTCAAAAGATATTGGAATTGTATTAAAAGTGAATGTAAGTTTTAATATGAAAATAGATTATGTAAATATAGGTGATAGTAATTAAGTATTTTCAAATCCACTTGAGATTCAAAGGGGAAATCAAATACTCCAAAATAGAAGTCGAGTTTCAATAGATTATTGAAATGGAAGTTGAATCAAATAAAGAAGTGAATTTATATATAAGGTTTATATATGTGACGAAGTAATTGTCGTCGAGTAATTTGGAAATAAATTTCCAAATGAAAGAAATGGGATCAAATGTGAGATTTAAATCAAGTTTTGATATTACAAGCTTTTAGTCGTCTCAAGATAAGAACGTCGTCGATCAAGGTCTGAGAGGTAATTAAAATACCCCAACTTGAACGACTTTACTATTGTCAAGAGATGATATTTGTTTGTAATGGTAAAAGGATATCGAAATGAGTTTATCTTGAAGTTTGTTTAATCTTCGAAATTTGAAGTTGGATAGAGACGTTGGGTTTATATACCAATTTATTTCCAAATAATAGAAATCTAATATAATGTGATTTGAGTTTGAATAAATTCATAACCGAGTTATGAATATGGAATAGAATAATCGACGAATATGGATAATTCGAATTTGTGAAGTTAGATTTGGAAAATAGACTTAATTTATTTTTAAATATTAAAAAATGGAGTTGGAATTTAATTATAAACGAAGTTTTTAAACGTTTATATTTAATTTAATTAAAACGAACTCGCCACGGCGCGGTAGTTCGTAAATTGGCGATTCGAACTTCAATTGAGTATATAGTACTCAATATAAGTCGAAATTTGATGAGCAAGAAATGCCCGGACCGATTGAATGGTAATTTTCTAATGGAAGAGAAAAATCTTGATTTTATCATATAGATTTTGAGTTAGGTCAAAATCAAATTTTCAGAAAAACAGCGCCATAATCGTTTTTAAACCATAAAGGTTTATTTAATAAATTTAAAGGATTTTAAGTGAATAAAATCCGATTCTTTTAGGAAAAATCCGAGTTTGAGTTATCAAATAAATACGAACTCAAATCGAGTAAATGAACTGATTTTTGAAACAAAAATCAGATTTAAATTATCGAATAAAGTTAGCGAGTTTCAAAAGAAATTAGTTAATTTGATTTTTGATCGAACCTAACTTTTGTTTTAAGTAAACTGAATTGTAAATTGGATCAAAGTATGAAAACAGAATTAGAATTGGGAAGTGAGAAAAGAGTTGAGTTTGATATGTCTATAAGCGAATACAAATATATTTGAACGTGATACGTTCAAAAATTAAAAGTATATGAAACCATAAAGCTAATTAGAAAATTTAATTAGCGAATGGTAGCGTATTTTGGTAAAAAGGGTCAAATTGTTTGAAACGAATTGGGAATGGGCATATGTATGTTAAACAGGTTTGGGATGGAGAATATGAAGAGAGTATGAAGAATATATTTAAGTGCCCGACAAAAAGGTACATGTTTCAATTTCCATATAAGGTTTTATGCGCCGAATCGGCAAGCCACTTGGCTTTTTGATTTTCTTTTTAAATGGAAAGGGCCTAGAGAGGCGAGTTAAGGTTTGAAATATTTGCCGGTACAAAGGAGGTTATGGCGATTTTTTCCGGAAATTTAAGGAGTTAGAATATTTTTAAGAAATTTTGATAATAGATATCGATATAACGATATATATCGAAATCCGATAAGGAAATGAATCTAATAGTGAAATATTAGAAAAGGGCCAGTGAGTGTGAAATTTTTTGATGGCTGTTTGATGGATGTTTATTTTTCCTTTGATAGTTAAAACACCGGCTATCAAAGATTTTTACCATCGTTGTCAATACGGAGAGACCGGTTGGATTTAATATCCGAGAACCACTCCGTATAGGCATAAGCGCTGCGAATTAGATTATGCTGAAAATAATCAAAGACTGAGTGAAATTCAAAAGAGCGGTGTTGTTGTCCAGTCCCAGGACAACTTGTATGGACGAATGTCTGACAGAGTATTCCTAACGATCACATAAGACGATCTTTTCAAGGCATTACGTCTGGTGGCGGAGAAATTCGTTTCTCTCGGCTTTTATACCTGTAATATTTTTGGAAAGATCAACTAGTGATTTGATGGGTTTGACGATGTGGCATTCAAAGTGTATGGTGGCCAGATGTTCTAAAAGATAGACGTAGCCTCAAGCTTCACAACCAGGAAATGACAAAAATCGGGCAGGCAGCATGGCTATGTGGGTCACACCCATTAGGGTGTATAATCACCTATCTAGAGAAATTCCTTTTGTTTCTTAATCTATCAATTCTGCCCATTCGGGAAACGGTGGTTTGAGCCCAACCGTTGGTGATATACATTCGATACACTCAAGCGAAATGAGTGGTCGGTCATGTGTGGGCCAGGTTGCAAGACGTTCTTGTTGAACCCAGTGTATTCGCCTCTAGAGATACATCATCGGAAGGTGGTCCCATACCTTGTCATAGTTGGAATCCAAACTCCAATAAGCGCCTTGCGGGTTTTGATTTTTATACTATATATGTAGAGCGTGAGATGCAAGCGTTCTACTATTTGGTTATTTATTTGATTAGACATTATTATAATATCACTGGATTTTGATATCAAAATGTTTGGGTTATAGTAAGGTAAAAACCGTCCGTGTTTATGTGTGGGCTGGTCATACTATTATCCTTTTCTTTCAAATGATTTTTGAAGTTAAATCATATGGTTGGAGTTTACTCACACCAGTCCCATGACTGATCCAGAGTTTATTTTGTTTTGTTTTTCCTAAACTCTTGGGTGCCCAAATTTTGTATGGGCAGTCAAGTGTTTCAGGCTTTTACAGATATACTTAGAGGAGCTGGAAGCAGGAGGCTTCACCGTTAGTTATCTAGAGTTATTTCCGCTGTATCAAATATTGTATTGTGCTCTGATGATGGTATGTATGTATGATACAAATTTTGTATTCAAGATTATGTTATATAATATATTTTATTCGTTCCGCTGTGAGATTATGTTCAGCTGTCTTCTTCTTCTATTCTATTAGTTCTATCTTTTCTATCTCACCCTCTAACTTCTTTCTCTAAATGATCTGGTGTTTTCGATATCTGAACAGTCGACGCTGGGTTTTGTGTTGATTTTCGGAGTCGAAAATCCCGTGGTCGTTACACCCATTCCAAGCATGCATCATGCATTTACTTTTACTTGTACTCAATCCAATCTTTTATTCAAGTAAATTCCAGCAGCACGCAGTATCTGCAAGTATTTCATACACAATCAAAACTTATACCAACATAATACTGTAAATTCAACTAGAAAATATAAAACTGATACCTAAGAAAATATAAACTGACACCTAGAAACTGCTATGATGTAAATTCAACTAGAAAATATAAAACTGATACCTAAAAAAATATAAACTGATACCTAGAAATTGCTATGATGTAAATCAACTAGAAAATATAAAACTGATACCTAAAAACTACTATGATGTAAATTCAACTAGAAAATATAAAACTGATACATAAAAAAATATAAAACTGATACCTAAAAACTGCTATGATTTAAATTCAACTAGAAAATATAAAGCTGATACCTAGACAAATATAGAACTGATGCCTAAAACCTGCTATGATATTTTAAAGAAAACCTAATACAAAAAATGTTTACATCCCACTTTGATCGATTAAAATGACATAATTTCGATTGAGTTGCATATCTAATGCAACAGTACAAGTACAAAACTGATATAGCACTAAATTATAAAGACAAAAGCATAACACTGTTAATTCAGGAAAACTGATACTTTAAAAAATAGTAAACTGATACCTAAAAATTGCTGCTAAATTCACAATCACAAATAGTATTTTCCATCGCTCAACTCTATCATTCATCTCTCTCGTTCGATTTTCTACGATGAATTCATGAAATCAAAAGTCATGAAATCATCTTTACTGCCTACCGAATCAAAATCCACGGCACCTTCATATATCGACGAAGCCGATTGAAATGATAAAATTAGGAAAATCGAATAAATTGAGGAGCTCGAACGATTCTAAAGATGATTGAACGAGAGAGATGTTTGAAGATCAAATCATGGAGAAGAAAACCGCGTTGGAGAAAAATTGAACAAGAAAAAAAATCACGCGAGATAGGAGCGACGAAGAAGAAATAGAGCACGAGATTTAGGGAATTAAAGTATAATTAGTGTATTGTCCTTCTGGTTAAATTTTTAATGGGTTGTCCTTATGAATAAAAAAGCCCTTAATTTTGTCCTTGTCGTTAATTGTTCCTTTTTTATAACTCCCAGTACTTTCAAGTTTTGCACTGCTTATTTTTAAGGTTAATTTCTTTTGAAATTTATTCAGTGCTCTATTTGGGCCATAATTTCAAAAAATTATAAGAGTTATCATTTGATTTATTGGTTATATTTCATATTTTTATTAGCTACAGTATACTTTATGTAGTATTTGTATAACTATAAATGATGATTTCTGTAACTATTTTTGCATGCATTAGGTAAACTACTGGGCTTATAAACTAGAGTGGACAAAGAAAGCTTACAGAACTTATTTCCACGTTGTATTCAAGGTATGGAAGTTTTTGATTGTTACCCTTTTTTTAATGAATATGACATGTTTAGTAGTTGATGCTTAAGTAAACCAGCTTGAAATTGTGCTATTTGTAAATAAATATGTATCTTTTTACCAAATTGAGTTGATTAAACAATTGCCTAATTCTAAATAATACTTACCTATGATATATGTACTATTTTGTTAAAAACTAAATATCCATCTATCTTTATTCTTTCTTTCCCGTTATTCTTTCTATTTACTCTATATGGTTGTTATTTAAAAAAGTGAATATGTGTGTTATTTTTATACTCCCTTATTAATTTATAGTTCAAATGTTGATCTCTGTTTTAATCTACCAAAAAAATTGAAGTTATCTAATTAGACAGTAGTTTATAATTATACATTAATATCCGCCTTTATCCCATATTCTCTCTACATTTCACTACCTTCATTAAAACCTGAACTCTATATGATTAGCACTAATAACAACGGTGAATTGATTTGTTTTATTCCAACTCTCTCCTTGGCCAACTTATTCACCATATATCTATATGACATACCCTCTTCATCTATCTCTTTCAACCTTTATACTGATTTTTTAACATCTGAGCTGATTTTTACCATTGAGCCAATTTCAGATTGGTTTTGTACTGGTTTTTGTTTCATTTGAGATAATTTCCATCATTGAACCTATTTCACATTTGTTCTTTTGAATTATATTATACACTCAAAGCAATTCTTCATATTTAAGAATGTAAATAACAATATCCATATATATATATTTCTAAATTTCCGTTCAGTTTTCATACCATTTAAACAATTGAACAATGACCAGTATTTTGTGTCATCCAATTTGTGTTAAAATTTTCAGTCGGATTCTTTTCTTCCCAATTCCACTTCTGTTTGTTCTTCGTCTGTTCCTTACTACTGCTACTTCCAATCGATTTCTTCCCAATTCCACTTCTCTTTCTTCTTTGTTTGCTCCTTACCACCGCTACTTCCAATCGAATAATTCCCAAATTCACTCCTTATTTTCGACTGTTGCTTTGCTTCCTCCTGTCTCTGCAGGTCCTGTTGTTCCTTTTATCACCTTCTGCAAGGTTTGATGTATGTTTCCATATTTTCCACATCCTATAGTAATGTAAAGTAGTTAAATTAGCTATGTCCTCGCAATCCCTACTAGTTGGAAACTTGGTCCACACTTCTATGGCAACTCAGGTACTTTAATATTTTTTACATTTTGCTATTTGAATCTTAGAATAAAACCTATAGCCCATGGGGAGCAGACCATCCATGTTGTTATAAAATGACTGATTCAAATGATGTTCTTATTTTACAAAGCCACTAGATCATAAGCATGCACCATGGTTTCTATGTAAATTTACTTCACCATAGTTTTTTGAACTATCAGGTATTGTTACATTAATGAAAAGTAGATTTTGTTTTTCACGTTAAATGTTAAATAATCTATGACATGGTCTTCATTATAAATAGACTTGTTCATTTATACAACAAACCTTTGTGTAATCAAATTTTTAGAGCATAGCATTTGATTGGAAAAACTGGATTTGATTAACATTTTACTTTATGAAAACCTGATTACAAGTTTTCAACTAATTGCATATGCTATTTATTTTATTCTAAATTATAGCCAGTAATTCTAAAATAGGGTAAGTGCCAAATAGTTACTTACTTTTTGTATAATGCAATTACAGTCTATAGAGATGCATGCAATCCTTTCATATTGTTGGCGAGCAAACTTCATGTGGTCCATTCATATCATGTTTGTTTTCGCAGTCATCGCAGCAGTAAAAGACGATGTTCATAACGGATGTGGTCGATATGGAGACACCGCCTTGGACCTATCATATACAAGAGTATTCACATAAGGTACTTGAGCTTCTCACATTTTGTACCAATCTATTGAACATGGTGACTTAGCAAAGTACTCTTCGATTCATAGAAAACATTTCTTTCTTACATATTGTCAACTATTAAACATGTCCACCTTCACCAACTTTTATTTTTTACCATTTCGTTGTTGATGTGTACGTCTCGAGTTATGGAATTTCTTTTACATTCATGCAGTATATTATTATTTTGTGCTTAGCCGTAGTAAGTTAGTATTTGGTTTGGATTAGTGTATGATTATGTTTAATAATCAAATTTCCATTGTATTGACCTTAATAGCTCATAGGCCTAGATTACTGATCTAAAGACCATCTTATGATACACTTATGTAGTACATGTACACTAACTGCTGAACTCCTTTCCATGACTATCATAAACATGGCATACTCATCTAATTTTAATTAGTTACTTTTATGATCAGACAGCTGAACTCTTCCTAAATGTAAAAATATGTTTACAATTTTAATATCCTTATTTTGGTCCTCTTATCCATTTTGTGACACGCACACCTAATACGTATACACTTGTTACTGAACTCCTCCCCATGAGTATCATAAACAGGGAATATTCATCTAATTTTAGTTACTTACTTTTAGTTAGACAGCTGAGGTTTTATTATCAAATGTTTCTTCCTTTATGGTTGGTTTAACCATCTTTTTTTGATTGATAAGCATGTGCTAGTTTTATCCTAATTTATGTGAACGTATTTTGTATCCTTCAATATAGATTTCCAATTATCCATATGTAGCACATATCCAGAATTTTTCTTATACATATCATGCTTTTTAATCATGCATGATATATTACTATTTCTGAAACAATATCTTTTTTTTATAAAAATATGTTGATTGAGTTTAATTCTTTTCTCCTAAATTTGTGGATAAAAATACTGTCATGATGTTTTTCCTCTCATTTGTAGGCAAGGGAACAGGAAGAGGTGAAGGGAGGGAGGGAGGAAACGATATAGGACATTGCATTCAAAAACACTCCACAGTTGGTGATGTCCAATACAAGTAGTAGTTTATCATCTTCTATTAATTAATTCCAGTTTTAAGTGCGTAACTTGAACACAGAACTGCATTTCTTTTCTTTTTTCGGTAGTAGATGAATGGATGGTGCAAAAATTTGTGTTCATCATGAAAACTAATTGCTCTTCCTACAAGCGAAGGGGACAACTCGGACAATTGCATTTTAGGTAAACATGAGCTTTTTGTTTGTCGATAAAACTTACTTCCATTAACTAACATTTTAATGTGTATGTTACTCAAAATTTTATTGAATTAAGAATTTTTATCTTGGTTGACGTTCATGACAAATTAATTGTAGTTCAGCGAAATCCTTCACGTTCTCATTCAACAACCATGCTGAATCATTCCATACCCATCTTCCTTGCGTTTGTTTAATTATCAGCAGTAAATGAAATAATAGAACAATGCTTTTTCTTTGTTAGTATACTGCCATATATGAATTGATATTATGGTTAGATATTCTATTATAGATTTGATGTAAATAAGTAAATGGTAATTCATTGTTTTTTATAATTTTTTTTTTTTTAAAGTTAAGTGGTAATTTTATTAATCAACAAAATATTTACAATTTTAAACTCTCAAGCATATACAAACATATGCAAGGCTTACAAAATGAATAATCTCAAAACATAACTAATCACTGTAGCAAATTACATGACCCACAAATCAAAAGACTATTGTGGTAAGAGCAAATAATAGAAACTTGCTGCATAGCTTATTGAAGCTTGATGTATCCGATTAGTCGACCTCAAAATATTTTCCAATTTATAGAGTGATCCATGATAAGTTTTCTAGCCTCAGGTCTACATGCTGAAAATCAGCATAACATGAAATCTGAAAAAAAATTGAAGTCGCATGCAACCATAAGAGATCCCAAAAACCAGAATATCACTTAACATCAATGAATTGCCACTGCAACTACATCAATTAAAAGAAGTACATCCTTATCACATCATGTAAGAGAAGGGTCATACAGCGGATTTTTCCTCGTATGCCTTCTGGTAGATTTCAACTTACTACTGAGAGGCATCACATCCTCAGGGCCGTAATCATTACCTTCATCTAGATCATCATCTTCCTAAAAATTTCCTTTCGGTTTATTGTTCTTAGAATAAAATGATGGAATGGAGGTAGTGGGCATCGCAGTAGAAAACAGGGCTTTGTTAACAATGGGAAATGTCAAACCTGTGCCTATCACATTAGGAGGAGGTAGTTGAAAGTTTGAAGTAGGTTTCAAGTTTCCATATGGTGAAGATTTTGAGGGCGTAGAAGCTAAAGGTGCTGATGTGCAGGATATTGTGGCAACAAGAGAGGATTTAGAAGAGATTGGATTTATTACAGTTGTACGCATCAGACCACATGATGCAGAAGTATTGCACATGCCTGAATTTCCTTTTGGTGATTTTTCAACATTAATAGAATTTTCATCAAAGATATTACCTAACAGATCCTCCTACTCTTGAAATTGATTGATTTGCTCTATATTTTGAGCTGCAGCCTCCTGAATAGTATTGATTACCGCTACAAAGCCAGTAACAGCTTCAGCATTACCTCCTATATTATGATCAACCAGTAGACTATTAACTTACACATTAGTGTTAGTATTAATATCATCATTAACCACCTCAGTATTACCATTTTCATCATTCTCTTTTGCTAAAGCATCAAAAGGATTTGCATTAACATTAGTCACGTCCGCGTCAACATTAACATTAGCCTTATCATTAGCAACCCCCTTCTTTCTCCAATACTTTTTAGCTTTTGTATTAACTAATGTCCAGTTAATTTCATTAGTATTTGTTGTGAACTTCCTATTATTATTTCTAGTTTTGATCATGAAAATTATCATGAAAATTATTTCCAAGATCCTCAACATGGTCTCCATCCACATCTGCCTTTGCATTAAATTCACATTTATTAGTTGTGTGGCCAAAAACCTTACAAGTGGTACAAATATTGGGTCTCCAATCATAGGATAACCTAACTAATGGGCAATCCTTACCTAAACCATCAACCACTATTCTATTTGGTAGTTCAAACTCAGAAGAGATCTCAATTAAAGCCTTTGCGTATCTAAATCTCTACAACTTTTCAGCGTTATTATCAAAACATATCAATCTCCCCACATGACAAGCAAGCCATTTTATACCCAATAACTTCCAAAGAATAGTTGGGATTTGATAAAAATGGACCCATATAGGAACTTTTTTAATCTGCGCTTGTGTATTTCCTATAGATGGATCCCGTCTAGTTATAATAAACATTCGACCTCTTATAAAATAGGATTAGATTTTAGAATTCTTTCTCGATCTGATTCATTTGTAAACTTGAAATAGAAACGAACTCCATCTGATTTAATACTATCTCACCATCTAATTTCCAAAACCGGTTTAAGTAATTTACTACTGAAGGATACGATGCCGTGCCATCCAAGAAAAAGCCAACCAAGAAATTGCTCCAATAATCCATACCTTCCACCCCTATCCGTTTTTGGAATCTTCTTCGGAATACCATCTCTAGGTATGTCAAAGCGTTGAGGTTGAAATACTCCAGCATTTCGAGGGAGAGAACTAAAAATGGAAGCATAGTCCAATTTAGTGAAGGCAGGATACAAAGCGTTTGACGAGGATTGATTAGCGTTCGCCAAATTTACATTGGAACAGCTAGCCAGAGGAGAGGAAACATTAGAAGGAGTGGATATAAAGGAAGAAGTTCTTTTATCTGGAAGGTGAGATTCTTGATTTGTATCAGATCTTGGATCTGGGAAGCTCGATATTTGATTTGCATCGGATCTTGGATCTGGGAGGTTCAACCCTTGATTTGCATCGGATCTTGGATCTAGGAGGCTCAATCCTTGATTTGCAATGGATTCTAGGAGGTTTGATCCTTGGTTTTCTTTGGAGGGTTTGGTCGATGAGGGATTCACCACGGCAGGGAGTGGATCAGGGGGTATAGGTGGAGAATTACAAAGGGAAGAGGAGGGAAGGTTGTGTCGAAGGAAAAGGTGGAAGAAGAGGAACGAGAATGTTTCGTGGTCGCCATTATGAGAGGTAAAAATTATAAAGTTAGTATTACATGATGAAGTTGAATTCCAAAACCGGTTTAAGAAATTTACCACTGACGAATACGATGTCGGGCCATAATGTTTTTCTTTTCTGCTGAATTCGTGGATAAAAATATACTCATAATGTTTGTTCCTTTCATTTGCATATGATGGCATAGCAGGAGGAAAAGGGAGTGAGGAAGGAAACAATATATGACACAACATTCAGAAAGTCTCCAGAGTTGGTGTCCTTCCTATAAGTGAAGGGGACAACATCGTGTTGGATTGAGGAGAAGGAGGATACTTAATTTCCTTACTTTCTTGCTTACAACAAAATGACCACCATTATATATATAGTGGACTAAAAACCCTTACACATAGTAATAGACATCATTTCACTAATAGACGTATAACTAAACGAAGATACATGACACATAAACAAAAGTCATAACTCTTGACTCAAAAGACATAACAAATTACAAACCGACATTAATTGGGTTTACTTTCCAACATCCCGCCTTAAACCCAATTATGTAATCATTTTTAAACTCTTTTTTTTAAACTTCAAAGTTTCTTAGAACATCTCAGCTTTGGCTGATTTATATCTCACATGTTTTTGCAAAAATAAGAATATTATCCAAACTTTCTTAATTGTGTTCTTCCCCTTTGTCTCACTTCGAGCACTCACGTGCGGTATTCCATTTGCATCAACTTCAAAGCATACATTAATAATTAGCATCCCACTAGGTGCTGGAGGAATTCCAAACAGCTCAAATTTTCCCAATAAATTGTTATTCTTTGCCCTTTCAAATTCTTCCTGGCACTTGTTCAGAAGCAGCCGTTTAAAAGTGATTTTTTCTTCATTCTCCATATAGTCGGGCATCTCACTAGATAGATGAAAACAGAAATTTGCGTACATTTCATATAAAGTCAGCTCCATCAAAGCTTTATCGAATATCTATGATATAACACCAGCAAGAGTCATTGCACTGTCAATATTGACATCTTTCACATGCTGAAAAAACCTATCGAACTTCTGAGGTGTCAGCCTATTTAGTATTCCCTTCAACTGCCTTGGTTTTGCCTGCTCCTCATCTGTTACCTTGCCCACTTCATACTTCCTCTTTTCTTTGTGCATAACTTTTAAGTGGGTATGTGATGCTGGTGTCGTTGGACCTCTTGCATGGAAATTAGATATCCACCTGTCAGCATTATAGTTGTACCTTACTTGTCCTGGCACCATTGGCGTCATAGGAGCAGAAAGAATAGGCTATTCATATTGGTTCACTGACTGCCCACATGGCTTTCTTAAAACCCCATGATTTTCATTTGCATTGCTCGGAAATCTAGGCCGAGCATATTTTGCAAGTTGAAATTCCCGGATTGCTTCCATTTATCTTCATCTCGTCCCATATCATCATGTTTTAAGTCGACTGAGATGTTCATTTCCTCAGTCACAATTTTATCATCCTTCTTACCAGAAACCTCCTTCAATAAAACCCATGAATCTTTTGTGGATTTTTCTCCAATAATATGGTTGAAAACTTTTTCATCGACATTCTCACTCATAGCAGCACGTGCACAACGATCTTTCCATCTCAACTTTGTGAATGTCTCACTTTCTTTCTCTGTCATATTTTTAATGTCTTTTGTCCATTCGTAGCCACTTCCAACGATCTTCCATAGCCCTTTGGGAATCAATTATTCTTTCTTTTTATTACCCCAATCTTCAAAATTTTCTTTTGTGAGAACAAACGATGAGAAGAATAGAAAAGCCATAGTTTCAACCTGGCGCTTTGATACCAATTTGATGGATTGAAGAGAAGGAGGATACTTAATTTCTTACTTTCTTGCTTACAACAAAATGACCACCATTATATATAGTGGACTAAACACCCTTACACATACTAATAGACACCATTTCACTAATAGATGCATAGCTAAACGAAGAGACATGATACTTAAACAAAAGACATAAATCGTGGCTCAAAAAACACAACAAATTACGAACCGACATTAACTGGGTTTACTTTCCAACACATCGGATGATTATATTTTAGGTAAACATGAGTTTTTGATTATTCTAGCCTGCTGAGATAGATAGCTCACATTAGTGAATAGGAACAAGCCATGGAGCATATTTCTTTTATTTAACATTTTCATTGGTGCAATTAATCGTAATGGATTGCAATTTTTTTAGCTGTCCATTTCATTTTGGTCGATGATCACTAGAATGAATAACTTATATAACCCAGGCGACTAAATCAATTTACTTTGCCACAGCAAACTCATAGACATGAGTATAACAAAATATATATGCATAGCCTAGAGCAAAGATTAAATACTAAATATCCATGCATAGATAACATTAAACACAAACTCTAAAACCCAATCAACATATGCTTTTTTAATTTTCAGTCCATGTTGTACTTTGATTAAACACATTTGAATGGAACTGTACCATGTGCGACTCTCCACCACTTAGCGAAACTGCCCTTGCAATTGCCATAACCCCATCTGCTCTCTCTAAGTGGTTACCGCGTTCAGCTTGCTCTTCGTTTTCACAGTAGTTAATCCACCTGCTGACAACTATTAGTACCGATAAACTAACCGTCAACGCCATTAACCAGCTAAACTACTTTCCTTATTGTAGCTTTTGTACAAGCAGGGGAAATAGACAAGGTATTGGCTTCACATTTATGGCTATATTTACCACAAAGTGAATATGCTTTTTTTATCGTTTATCTTATACTGTGTAAAATTCCTATTATTTTTTGACACAGTCACACGTATTAATATACCTAGATGGACTACAACATAATAGTATTTGTGAAGTAGTCGATGTATAAGTACGCAGTGATGGTTTTGATGTTTTGTTCTCTTTACAACATTTTTAATTCAGCTTGATATGGCACATTATGATCTGTTAAAAATAAGGTAGAGAGTACGTACTTGAAGCGAACCAAACTCGCCCGTAAGGGAAATGCCGGATTGAGTTGAGAACTCGACAAAACAAAACACAAACAGAAAAACATTTCATTTCTTATTACAATAATTACATCAGACTACAAGAATATAACAGAGTATGAGCAAATAATATACATCAGAAAAATATCAGAGATTAAAATACATTACATAACAGCGGAAAAATAATACATAACACAACTGTAAGAAATACACGGATATAGAGCTTCCGAATATAGCTCCAGCTGTAAACCAGGATCCTGTAAAATAGAAATCTGCGAAACCAAAACTACTTGCTACCCGTGTGGAAAATAGGTGCACCCAGAGTTTAGGTTAAAACAATAAACTCCATGTCAGTCATGTGGCTGATGTGAGAACTAAAAGAGTTATTTAAAACTTTACTTTAGAAATAAAGTAAATCAAGGGACCACGCCGTATAACACGGAACAGGTTTCTTCCTAAGAATACCAGTGCATAAAACAAACAACGCTATGCTTTTTGGATAAATGAAGCTATTATAAGACTCAAGTCCCATCATATAATGCAACGCAATCCGGAGGATAGAGTTTTACCTTACAATAGCCAAACATCCTTGGTACGTTTAAAACAAATCATTACGATACTATTATAAGTGTATAGTGTATAAAACAACTTCAAATATAAATGTATCAATCATAGACGGCACAGTACCCATCCTACTATATCGCCATACTAGGTTTTACAATCAAAACCGAAATGTCACGTATTGGAAATTGAATTTCCATCATGAGTCGAGGCAAGGGATGTACTCCTCGCCAGCTTTGAGACCCTCTAGAAAATGCCTCAGGGTTACACACTCTGGGGAACCCTTGGATCCTCTAAGGATGGTCCTCTCTTACGTTTGAGGATTAGTTATTCCTCAACACACGTTTCCCGGTCCAATAGGACCTATCCATTGGCTCCGTAGTAACCAATATATCTGAGGCGCCTCGCTATTTATCATCCACATAGGTAATAATATGATAAATGTCTGGGTTCCATACCAAGACACCACCCATAGCTAGAAGGAAATGTCAAGCACTCCTTGGGTCTCTTATCCCGTTTTTGGATCGTACTGAGGTGTGAGGCTAGAGAATTAATGCTATACACAAAGCTATGCTATTTATAGCCATGCTTTGATCATCAACCACAAGACTCCGCTTTTCAACAAAATCCTTGATCATTTGCATCTCAGCATGCCACACAGGCAATTCATGCTATGCAACTGATATCTATCGATATATAACCTCTTAACTCGTACGTCTCAGAAACGGGTGTTAAGCAAGAGAATAAATTCTCCGCCACCAAACAAATATATATTTAATAGAGATCAATCAACACAGAATAAAATCCAATGTCAGACGACACACATCCATTTACAAGTTCGTTTTGAGTCTGAACGAAACCGGAGGCACCTTATTTCTCATCTCATATGTCCAATACAGGAGAGAGGTCCTCGCATATCACGTCGATCACCAACTACGTCTGGACGATCACCACTTATTACCTCGTCTTGGGTGTACAGCACAATCATGACATCAGTAATCATCCAAACAATGTGAAGACCTCTGGTCTTCAGCCACCGTCTTCATCGTCGAATCAGTTATTTAGAATGGGTATAAACCCAGCCTTTCCGAATAACCCGCGTGTATTATAATCAAGTGATATATAAACACACAACATACGTCTCGTTCCAATCCCAACCTAGTCGGGATTAGCGCACCTTACCGAAGTAATCATTTATTTTATTATCCCAATCTCAACCTATTCATCCCATGGAACTAAAATGGTAATACTCCATATCTAACACCACGACGTTATTGGTAAAATTAATTACCATTTGTAACACCCCGAATTTTAGTTAATACTAAAATTCACTAATTATAGGATAAATAATCTCAGATGTGGGAATTGGGGGTAACGGGCTACATCATTTCGTTCGTCTCGGAAAAATACGCGAAATAGAGTCCGAGTTTTCGAGAATCGGAGTCCGTATGGCCCGGTTATGGCCCAAAGAAGTTTTCAGAAAATTCAAAGATAAAAACAGATTTAAAAATTCAAATTCAGAATTTGAAATAGAAGCAGCGGGTCAGGCGGGAGAAATTCCCGCCCTAGCCATGTCGACAGCGCTGTCGACAGGGCTGTCGACAGGGGTGTCGACTGCCCTGTCGACTTGCCTGTCGACAGGGGTGCGACGCCCAGTGAAACTGGGTGCACCAGTTTGGGTTCTTGGGCTGGCCTAGAGGGCTGGTTCTAGAGATTTCCTAAATCTAACGGTCCTAATCTAACCTAGGGTTAATCTAAGGGCCTAAAACACTACCTAATCCTATAAATAAGACCCCATCCCTACCCTAATTCATTCATAATTAGGTTTTGTAACTAAACTATGGCAAAATGAAATTTGAGCATGGCCTCCACAAATCAATGAAGAGAGTTGCAAGCTAATCAACATCTTCTTCAATTAAAGCCACTAATTCCACTTCATAAGTTTGCTAATCTTGGTTTTGGTGAGTTTCTATGACTTTAATAATCAATTGTTAAATTGATTATGGTAGGATGTGATAAGACATGGCTATGTTTGTGGATAAATATGTTTATGCAAGTTTGTATGATATGTGATTTGCAAGTTTTATGTTATATGCAAGGTTAATGCCATGTTTTATGATGCAAAACACTATGTTCAACATTTATGCATATGTAACATGTTATGCAAACTATATGTAAGAGTATATGCAAGTTATATGTAACATGATATGCAAGTTATGCATGTGATTTTATGCATGCTAAATATTTGGTGTTATGCATGCTAAGTATTTGATTTTATGCATGTTAAGTATTTGATTGTGTGCATGCTAAGTGTGTGGGTTTATGCAAGTTAAGTGGTGTGTTTATGCATAATAAGTAATTGATTCTATGCATGCTAAGTATGTGGTTTTATGCATGCTAAGTGTTTGGTATTATGCATAAATCATGACATGTAAGTTTACCCTTTTAAAAGTGATGCATACATATGCAAGATGATACCCTTATATGCTATGCATGTTTATCTTCCTTTAAGATGCAAGTTCATATGCAAGTTATGTGCATGGTGTTATGCAAGTTATGTGTATGAGATTATGCAAGTTATGTGCATGATGTTATGCAAGTTATGTATATGCTTAAATGCAAGTTTAAGGTGATATGCAAGTTAAGAATGCTTATGCAAGTATGTGAATGCTTATGCAAGTATGTGAATGATTATGCAAGTATGTGAATGCTTATGCAAGTATGTGAATGCTTATGCAATTATATGAATGCTTATGCAAGTTATGTGTATGCTTAAATGCATCGTTAACATGTTATGCAAGTTATGAGAATGCTTATATGCAAGTTCAACATGTTATGCAAGATATGTGTATGATAATATGCAAGTTTGGGTTAAATGTAGTTGGGTTAATATATGCTCATAAATGCAAGTTGACATCTTCTTAACCCATGACAAAGTTATATGCTAAACCCATGATATTTATGACGGATCTTTCCCTTTATTATGTCGTGAAATGAGAACGATTTACGTGGGGAACGATGGGGTAATAAATATGTTAATGAAAGTATGATTGGGTATGATAAGCATACCATAAAAATAAATTAACATAAGTGGGAATTTACCTATTGAGTTAGGTCTACCCCCATGGGAATTTACCTATTGAGTTAGGTCTACCCATGTTATGAAAAATGTGTAATTAATTAGGGATAATTAATTGTGGGGGTGATTAATTAGGCGTAATTAATCAACTAAGACACGAGGTTGGACCCTTTTGTAGCGGAAGTCTGCCCGGAACCGACCGGCCATCCAACGGCTACAAATGATTGGCCCAATGTGAGAGGTCTTAGTCACAAACTAAATACGTGATTAACCTAAAGACACGAGGTTAGACTCGGTTATGACGTAAGGCTGCCCGGACCCAACCGGCTTAACCAACGGTCATAAAAGATAGTCTAATGTGAGAGGTCTTTAGGAGGATCACGGTCTTAATTAATTAAGAAACACTTAACCAAATTAGCATGTAGTGGGACATGAGGGTTAAGTGGGTGCCTTGGGTGGCATGTAGTAACTAGTGGGGGTGCCTCGGGTGGCATGAGGAAACTAGTGGGTTGCCTTGGGTGGCAATAGAAAATACGATTAGAATACTTAACCAAAGTGGAACATGTAATTAAAACATGGGTGAAGGGTTAAGTAAGTGCTTTGGGTGGCATGTGGAAATCTAGTGGGTGCCCTTAGTGGGCAATTGAAATATGATTGATGACTTAACCAAATCTTAACATGTAAGGGGGCATGATTATAAAAAAGGGGTTAAGTGGGATGCACTAGATAAAAATAGCAAGCTTAAGTAGTAGCTTGTGGGGGCCTATTTCAACCAATATCCCAAACGTATCTTTGTGGGCCCGACTCTGGTCGGGTGACGGGACACGCATATTGGACTTGACTATAAGCGGCCAAAACGGGTTAGCGGTGGCAACGCAGGATCAACGGGTTTCATATGCGTGTGTGGACCCGGGCTGGTTGGTAAGTCGTTGTTGCATCGTGTAGATATAAAGCCGTGCACAGTGATATTATCTGGTAGCCACTTTGGGGAATGATACACCCCCTTTTGTGGGACCAGCACGGGTATCTACGGTAGGGAGCCGATCGCTTGGGGGTAGTGGGTACACCTAGTAAAGATAGGGGCAGACGGCACCTATGTAGGGGTACACGAAACTACTGGGTAAGATTACTAAGTACACCTAGTGGAGATAGGGGCAGACGGCACCTATGTAGTGGGCTAGGAGTACACGAAACTACTTGGGAAATTTTCTAAGTCCTTGGGAGGGATCAACCTTTAAGAAGGAATTACTCTTGGTGGGTAGAACTGGTGTGGTGCAGTGTAGGAATTACCCTTGGGTGAGTAGATCTGGGGTGGTGTAAGCTAGTAATTATCCTTGGGTGGATAAATACGCCGTTTCGGTTATCGTAGTACATCCTGTGTTTTGTGGGCTACTTATTGTAGTCATTATCCCCAGAGGTACCGTACCTTATTTATGTCATACCCTAATTACTTTAATGGTTGTATTGTTAGGGTTATAGGACTCACTCAGACTTATGTCTGACCCCGTTGTTTTTATCTTTTTCCCAACCCTCAGGTTTTCAGAGTGGGCCTAGCACTAGTGGGCTTGGATCAGACCGCTATTTCTATCTTTTGGGCTTGGACCGTAGAAGTAAAGCTCGGTTTATCTTTTCTATTATGGCTATTGTCTATGTAGTGGGATTATGTACTTCTATTTTATCAAGATGGATATTATGTACAAATAGTTGTTATGGTTTTGTGATGTAACCAAACATGTTTTACTTTCCGCTGCAATGAAATAATGTTTAAAATTTTTCAAGTATTACTTATATCTGTCTTGTGGTAATTTTTCTGTTCTATACTCACTAAAAATACTCCACCAAAACTAAGGCATTCCCTTAGCGAGTGACCTTAGCGGGTGTGGGGTGTTACACGTGGTATCAGAGCCTAAGGTTACCGGAACAGATAAAATTTTTAGAAAAACTATTTTCTAAGAATATTTTTGGAAAGGTGTATTTTCAAAAACATGTCTTTTAAGAGAAAAGTTTTTGAAAGAAAAGCATAATCCCCAATAGCCATATCTATATCTTTCGAATTCTCCATTTTGAATCTCTCCCTTTCTCTCGTTTTGAGTTTCCCCTCCACGTATAGATGATCTTTCTAAGATAGATAAGGCTGGAAAACCACTTCAAGGGACTTAGACGTTAGTCGGATTAGAAGTTGGTTCAAGAAGGAGGAGGACTGGTAGGTATCTATTGGATAGACGATGGGAGGAAGGCTCAAATAGTTGTTTGGTTAATGAAAGATGAAACCTCATTGGTGGGAGGTTACGAGTGGAGAATAGGGAAGAAGAAGGCAAGTGGTTATCTTTTTGAGAGGAATAGGACACCTTATTAGGATTGTCCAAAGAAGTAAGGGCAAGGTATGGAATCTTCTGGAGGGTAGTTGTATTCCCTCACGACTAGGGTACCAGATGGGGATAAGACCGTCTAGATTGGAGGTTGGATTTCTTTATTATCCGATTCGAACTTTATTTAATTCTGACGCATCGAGTTCGTTTATCTCATCATTGTTAGTTGAGTCACTGCACTTAGACACCAGTTTGGTAGATGATCCCTTAGTTATTTCAAACCCAATTGGGCTCCATGATGTGTTCGGGTTTGAAAGTTTCTATACTTAGCGTTGAGTTTAGATGTGATGCTTGTTGGGCTCCACGGGCTATGGGCTAGTTTTGGGCATGGACTGGTTATCCAGTAGAGGTGCCGTTCTTGGTTTTGAAGGGAGAGTTGTTAGGCTTATGAACCGCTTGGGTAACACTCTCGAGATCTCTTGTAATCCCATAGAATCTGTTATGCTAAGTTATCTAGAATCGCTTGACGCTTCGGTCGAGAGTTTGCAATCTGTTAGAGTGGTCCGGTAATATCCGGATGTGTTTGAGGAGGTGAAGGGCTTACCTCCGAAGCGGGAGATTTACTTCCGAATATATTTGGTGGATAATGCTAAACCGGTATCTTTACCAGTGCGCCACATGGCTCCTCGTGAGAGGAGGGAACTCCATAAGCAAGTAGGGGAGTTACTTGAGAAGGGGTTCATAAGACGGAGCATATCGGAGTGGGGTGCTCCAGTAGTATTTGTCATGAAGGCGGATGGGTCCCTCAGACTTTGTGTAGGCTAAAGAGAACTAAATAAACTCACAAAGAAGAATAGACACCCATTGCCAAGGATTGATGATCTCTTTGATCAGTTGGTTGGCGCCTTAGTGTTTTAGTAGCGGACTCAGCCACGGAAGTTCATCAGTTGAGAGTGGCTGAGGATAGCATAGAAAAGACTACCTTTAGGACTCTGGATGTTTTTTTTATGAGTGGCTGGTGATGCCATTTGGTTTGACATACGCCCCGCGTATTTTGTTAATTTGATGAGAAGGGTGTTCAAGGAGTACCTAATTAAGTTGTGATGGTCTTTATGGATGACATTTTGTCTTTTCTAGGAGCGAAATAAGTTTTCGTATGTGCTCAATAGGCTGAGCAGAGCCAGTATGGGATAAACGACGGTTTTGGAGCGAGACTGGCGAGAACATCCAGAATTGGACAAGGGCTTAATTATTTAGCCATTTTTACTAGTATCATCTCACGTGGGTCGTCTGAATTCGAAGGAGGTATCCCTTGGGTGTTTGTCTGATATTGGTTTAGGCCTTTGGGGCTTGCATTTGGGGGATGCCGAATTCGATTAGGGTGGTCTGCGTGGGAGACAGTTGTGATGATTTTGGATGATATCCTGGTGGAGAAGAGCATGCCCTACATCTTAGGGAAGTGTTGGAGACTCTTCGAGCGCATAGTCTTAGGACAGCAAAAGTGGATGGGATCCTTAGCATCCTATGAGTAAGGGTAACATGGTAGCGGACGCCTTAAGTAGAAAAGGGTCGTCCTCGAGTTTGTGGTTCGTTGAACGACGGGCTTAGAGTTTATTTCTATGTTTGACTTTAGGCCTTCCGTTGACTTTGTACCCGATTTGCTAGCTTCCTTGGAAGTTAGGCCTACTCTTTTGGGGCGGATTGGGGAAGCCCAGAGGGACGACCCACAGTTGGTTGAGTTGATAGAGAAGCTCATAAGGGGGGAGTCGTCCAGCCATTTGAGTAGGTACACCCTAGACGATAGGGGGTGCTTGCGTAGAGACGGTAGACTTTGCGTACCGCAAGACGAGGGTTTGAGGAAGGCTATTCTTGATGACGCACACCGTTCTAGGATGACCATTCATCCCGGTGGGGATAAGATGTACCAAGACATGAAGAGGGTTTTCTTCTGGGCCGGTATGAAGAAAGACGTGGCCGAGTATGTCGCTCGATGTTTGGTGTGCCAGCAAGTGAAAGCAGAGCAAAAGAAACCAGGTGGGTTGCTTCACCCATTGGAAGTTCCGCAATGGAAGTGGGATAACATCTCGATGGATTTTATTGATGGGTTACCTAGACCAAGAAAGGGTAATACGGGAATTTGGGTGGTGGTAGACAGACTTACTAAGAGCGCCCATTTCATACCTGTGAAGAGCAAGAGGACTGCTCCAGGGCTAGCTTCAGTATATCTTCGAGAGATAGTTCGATTACATGGGGTACCCTCTAGCATAGTAAGTGATCGAGATCCTATCTTCACTAGCGAGTTCTGGAGAAGTTTGCAAGAAGCAGTGGGGACTCAATTGTGTCTAAGCACCGCATATCATCCTCAGACAGACGGCCAGACTGAGAGGGTGAATCGTGTTCTAGAAGACCTTTTGAGGCTTTGTATCTTAGATTTTGGAGGTACATGGGAAGAGCATCTTCCATTGGTGGAGTTCGCATATAATAACAGCTTTCAGTCCAGTATTGGTATGGCTCCTTTCGAAGCTCTCTATGGAAGGCCTTGTCGATCACCTACATGTTGGTGGGAATCTACGGATAAGATCTTGCTTGGGCCTGATATGGTTAGGGAGACTTCAGAGAAGATCGATTTGATTCGAAGAAGGATGAAAGCAGCGCAAGATAGGCAAAAATCTTATGCGGACAAGAGAAGGACGGATCTTGAGTTTGGGGTTGGGGATATGGTTTTTGGTTAAGGTATCTCCGTTACGGAATGTGGTTCACTTTGGATCTGTTGGAAAGTGAGTACCAAGGTTTGTTGGGCCGTTTCCTATTAAGGAAAGGATTGGACAGATGACATATAGAGTGGAGTTGGCCGACAGGCTTAGTGGTGTACATGATATATTCCATGTGTTACATGAGACCGCAGAGGCGGTAGAGCCGAGCCTGCTTAGAGAAGTGGAAGTAGAGCGTGATGCGACGATTCGACGAGCTCCTACTTGCGTCCTTGGGTCAGAGATTTGGAAGTTGAGAAACAGAGAGGTTCAACTAATCAAAGTACGAAGGGGAGATGAAGAGAGCGACGCTACCTGGGAGACGGAAGCGAAGATGCGTTCGAGGTACCCTTTTCTTTCGGAGGGTATGTCCTTTTGCTTCTCCTTCATCGCATATCTTGTGCTTATCTTATCTTTAGTATGTCCTCGTTAGTACCTTTGACCTTTAGATAGGGTAAACCTATGGTTGAAACATGTGTTTGAGACATGTTATGTATGATGGATGCAAGTGGATGCAAGTGTTTGCTAGTGGTTGCTCGTGGATGCATATATACACACTCTAGGCACTAGATCGGCTCAATCACTTCATATTGCATATTGCATAAAATTTTGTGTAGGAAGCTATATTATGGATGAATAATGATTGTGTTATCATATGGATGATGCATTTTGGTGAATGATTGTGCACTCATGTAGATATTGTATGTGTCAATAGGGTTCTCTCGCATACATAATGGATGCATGGCACTATCATGGTTTGCATATGTTCATACGTTAGATAGGGAACATATACACACACTTTTTTGCATATGCTCATACATCATTAGAAATTGTTTTAAGGACAATGGATGCCCGTAGTTGATGGTTTGAGTAGATGGTTGTTTGGATGGTAGGATATGCATTCTCCTTAGCTTAGAGATTTCGGGGACGAAATCCTTTAAGGAGGGGAGAATGTAACACCCCGAATTTTAGTTAATACTAAAATTCACTAATTATAGGATAAATAATCTCAGATGTGGGAATTGGGGGAAACGGGCTGCGTCATTTCGTTCGTCTCGGAAAAATACGCGAAATAGAGTCCGAGTTTTCGAGAATCAGAGTCTGTATGGCCCGGTTATGGCCCAAAGAAGTTTTCAGAAAATTCAAAGATAAAAACAGATTTAAAAATTCAAATTCAGAATTTGAAATAGAAGCAGCGGGTCAGGCGGGAGAAATTCCCGCCCTAGCCATGTCGACAGCGCTGTCGACAGGGGTGTCGACTGCCCTGTCGACTTGCCTGTCGACAGGGGTGCGACGCCCAGTGAAACTGGGTGCACCAGTTTGGGTTCTTGGGCTGGCCTAGAGGGCTGGTTCTAGAGATTTCCTAAATCTAACGGTCCTAATCTAACCTAGGGTTAATCTAAGGGCCTAAAACACTACCTAATCCTATAAATAAAACCCCAACCCTACCCTAATTCATTCATAATTAGGTTTTGTAACTAAACTATGGCAAAATGAAATTTGAGCATGGCCTCCACAAATCAATGAAGAGAGTTGCAAGCTAATCAACATCTTCTTCAATTAAAGCCACTAATTCCACTTCATAAGTTTGCTAATCTTGGTTTTGGTGAGTTTCTATGACTTTAATAATCAATTGTTAAATTGATTATGGTAGGATGTGATAAGACATGGCTATGTTTGTGGATAAATATGTTTATGCAAGTTTGTATGATATGTGATTTGCAAGTTTTATGTTATATGCAAGGTTAATGCCATGTTTTATGATGCAAAACACTATGTTCAACATTTATGCATATGTAACATGTTATGCAAACTATATGTAAGAGTATATGCAAGTTATATGTAACATGATATGCAAGTTATGCATGTGATTTTATGCATGCTAAATATTTGGTGTTATGCATGCTAAGTATTTGATTTTATGCATGTTAAGTATTTGATTGTGTGCATGCTAAGTGTGTGGGTTTATGCAAGTTAAGTGGTGTGTTTATGCATAATAAGTAATTGATTCTATGCATGCTAAGTATGTGGTTTTATGCATGCTAAGTGTTTGGTATTATGCATAAATCATGACATGTAAGTTTACCCTTTTAAAAGTGATGCATACATATGCAAGATGATACCCTTATATGCTATGCATGTTTATCTTCCTTTAAGATGCAAGTTCATATGCAAGTTATGTGCATGGTGTTATGCAAGTTATGTGTATGAGATTATGCAAGTTATGTGCATGATGTTATGCAAGTTATGTATATGCTTAAATGCAAGTTTAAGGTGATATGCAAGTTAAGAATGCTTATGCAAGTATGTGAATGCTTATGCAAGTATGTGAATGATTATGCAAGTATGTGAATGCTTATGCAAGTATGTGAATGCTTATGCAATTATATGAATGCTTATGCAAGTTATGTGTATGCTTAAATGCATCGTTAACATGTTATGCAAGTTATGAGAATGCTTATATGCAAGTTCAACATGTTATGCAAGATATGTGTATGATAATATGCAAGTTTGGGTTAAATGTAGTTGGGTTAATATATGCTCATAAATGCAAGTTGACATCTTCTTAACCCATGACAAAGTTATATGCTAAACCCATGATATTTGTGACGGATCTTTCCCTTTATTATGTCGTGAAATGAGAACGATTTACGTGGGGAACGATGGGGTAATAATTATGTTAATGAAAGTATGATTGGGTATGATAAGCATACCATAAAAATAAATTAACATAAGTGGGAATTTACCTATTGAGTTAGGTCTACCCCATGGGAATTTACCTATTGAGTTAGGTCTACCCATGTTATGAAAAATGTGTAATTAATTAGGGATAATTAATTGTGGGGGTGATTAATTAGGCGTAATTAATCAACTAAGACACGAGGTTGGACCCTTTTGTAGCGGAAGTCTGCCCGGAACCGACCGGCCATCCAGCGGCTACAAATGATTGGCCCAATGTGAGAGGTCTTAGTCACAAACTAAATATGTGATTAACCTAAAGACACGAGGTTAGACTCGGTTATGACGTAAGACTGCCCGGACCCAACCGGCTTAACCAGCGGTCATAAAAGATAGTCTAATGTGAGAGGTCTTTAGGAGGATCACGGTCTTAATTTATTAAGAAACACTTAACCAAATTAGCATGTAGTGGGACATGAGGGTTAAGTGGGTGCCTTGGGTGGCATGTAGTAACTAGTGGGGGTGCCTCGGGTGGCATGAGGAAACTAGTGGTTTGCCTTGGGTGGCAATAGAAAATACGATTAGATTACTTAACCAAAGTGGAACATGTAATTAAAACATGGGTGAAGGGTTAAGTAAGTGCTTTGGGTGGCATGTGGAAATCTAGTGGGTGCCCTTAGTGGGCAATTGAAATATGATTGATGACTTAACCAAATCTTAACATGTAAGGGGGCATGATTATAAAAAAGGGGTTAAGTGGGATGCACTAGATAAAAATAGCAAGCTTAAGTAGTAGCTTGTGGGGGCCCATTTCAACCAATATCCCAAACGTATCTTTGTGGGCCCGACTCTGGTCGGGTGACGGGACACGCATATTGGACTTGACTATAAGCGGCCAAAACGGGTTAGCGGTGGCAACGCAGGATCAACGGGTTTCATATGCGTGTGTGGACCCGGGCTGGTTGGTAAGTCGTTGTTGCATCGTGTAGATATAAAGCCGTGCACAGTGATATTATCTGGTAGCCACTTTGGGGAATGATACACCCCCTTTTGTGGGACCAGCACGGGTATCTACGGTAGGGAGCCGATCGCTTGGGGGTAGTGGGTACACCTAGTAAAGATAGGGGTAGACGGCACCTATGTAGGGGTACACGAAACTACTGGGTAAGATTACTAAGTACACCTAGTGGAGATAGGGGCAGACGGCACCTATGTAGTGGGCTAGGAGTACACGAAACTACTTGGGAAATTTTCTAAGTCCTTGGGAGGGATCAACCTTTAAGAAGGAATTACTCTTGGTGGGTAGAACTGGTGTGGTGCAGTGTAGGAATTACCCTTGGGTGAGTAGATCTGGGGTGGTGTAAGCTAGTAATTATCCTTGGGTGGATAAATACGTCGTTTCGGTTATCGTAGTACATCCTGTGTTTTGTGGGCTACTTATTGTAGTCATTATCCCCAGAGGTACCGTACCTTATTTATGTCATACCCTAATTACTTTAATGGTTGTATTGTTAGGGTTATAGGACTCACTCAGACTTATGTCTGACCCCGTTGTTTTTATCTTTTTCCCAACCCTCAGGTTTTCAGAGTGGGCCTAGCACTAGTGGGCTTGGATCAGACCGCTATTTCTATCTTTTGGGCTTGGACCGTAGAAGTAAAGCTCGGTTTATCTTTTCTATTATGGCTATTGTCTATGTAGTGGGATTATGTACTTCTATTTTATCAAGATGGATATTATGTACAAATAGTTGTTATGGTTTTGTGATGTAACCAAACATGTTTTACTTTCCGTTGCAATGAAATAATGTTTTAAAATTTTCAAGTATTACTTATATCTGTCTTTTGGTAATTTTTCTGTTCTATACTCACTAAAAATACTCCACCAAAACTAAGGCATTCCCTTAGCGAGTGACCTTAGCGGGTGTGGGGTGTTACACCATTCCACATTCAAATCTAGTTAAAGATTTGACTATCGCTGGGAGCAAAACTGATGATACTCCATTTTCGACCATCTCCCAAATTTGATAATTTAAATTATCTCATTCACATTTCAATCTAATTAGAGATTCATTAAAACTCCACTTAGTTTTAATCTTCCCAAAAATCAATATTAATGATTATTTAACTTTGGGAAATCAAACATTCCACATCGACATTCTACACCGTACTATTGATTTCTGCCTATATATAATCTCTAAGCTCAGATGTCTTAGAGAAGGGTATCAAGAAAGAGAATAAATTCTCCGCCACCAAACTGATATATATTCAGCAGAGATCGACCATACAGTTCGAAATACAATGATAGACATGTAATCCTGGCCTTAACTGGGTAAAAGAACCAATGTCATATAAAACACAGTTCATGATAAACCCAAAATCACATTCCATTAAATATGGAATCTTCACGGAAAAACAGATCAATATATAATCGATATCAATTTTCGTATCCGACTAATAATATGAATGGAATAATGACAAAGCCTTTTAAACTCCATATATATTAACAGTCTTCCTCCATGGAACCTCACTTCAATTATTACCAAATTGAATTCCATTCAATTCCCAATTTATTTTGTTAAATTGGAAAACTTTACTTTGGAAAATTCCATTAAATCTTAGAATAAAGATTTATAAATTCCAAACCTTAACTTCACTATTAATCGGGTTAAAGAACAAGTGTTATTTAAAACACCGTTCACGATAAACCCAAAAATCCAATTCTTAATTCAATTCCAATTAAATATTAATAAATTGTTAAATTTCTCTAAATCTTAGTTAAAAGATTTATTCTTTTCTCAACTGGGTTTAAGAACAGTGTTATGAAGACACCATTCACGACAAACCCAAAATCCAATTTGATATTAAATACAAGGCTCTGAATAGAAATTATATCGGCTTATATTCAATATCAAATTCTGAAACTAACAAATATCGTATTGGAAATAACGATATAAAATATATCTTCCAAAATTCCATAACAATATTTGTATAATCAAGGAAACCAATATCGAAATATTCCGAAGATTATTTTCATTCCAAATCCATTCCAATCTGTTTGTTGGAAATTTCCGATCATATTAAACCATTTACAAATCCAATTTATTTTATTTAAAAATTATTGGATTTCAATCTAGTTGATAACTAGTTCATTTTGATAATAATATATTTTTATCTTTACAAACGTGGTTTTCATCCCAATTCTTTCTAAATCATTTATTATGATTTTACACAAATTATTAATAATTTTAATAATTTTATCAAGGCCCTTTCAGTCGATTTCCATAAACGGTCATCGAACTACACTTATAACGACCTTTTCCAAATTTGATTTGGACATAATTCCATATCCAACAGTTAGATTTCAAATCTCATTATTCGTTGGAAAGCTCTTTTCGATACGAATCTAACGGTTCCGATTTTAGGAGAATCCGATGGTCGGATCTCCCGTAATGCCAATTCGAAGTCAATGGTCGAAATTTGTAACACCCCACGTCCATTAATATCACTCTCAAAGGGAATGCATTAACTTCCATGGAGCATTATTAGTATATAGAATAGAATATAACAAGACAGATACATATATTGGTACTTGAAAATTTTAAAACAACTTTTATTGCAGCGGAGAAATAGTTTGATTACAACAACTTCATAAACCAACAGTAAAACCAAGCACACTTAATATCCATCTTGACAAATTGTTTTCTGAGTACAGAAAGTAAAAAGCATAACCCCAACACAAGTAGCCATAAAAGAGATGAGCTGAACTTTACTTTCAGCAATCCAAGCACTTCGAAAAGAGAGAGAAAGAGATACAAGATCAAGCTCCACTAGTACTAGTCCTACCCTGAGAACCTGAGGGGGGAGGAAAACAGGCGAAAACAAGGGGGTCAGACATAAAATCTGGCGAGTACAATAACTTTGACAATATAATTATTAAAGTAATTAGGATAAGGCATAAACTGGTAAAACAAGGTATGATCATGAAACAAGTGGGCATGACAAAGCAAACAAGAGGAATATTCTGGCATTAATCCTGTTCCTAATCACTATAGGATAACTACTATACTGCACCATTACTAGTCACCCTAAAAGTTGATCTTGCCTACAGAACTTAATAGTGATAATGGTAGTTTCGTGTAGCCCTATTTCCCTTTATAGGTGTCGCCTGCCCCTATCTCCACTAGTTGTACCCACTACCCGCATGTGATCGGCTCCCTAACTAGTAGATACCCGTGTTGGCCCCACAGTGGGGTGCATCACTCCCCAAAGTGGCAACCCGATACAATTAAAGATGCACGGCTTATATCTATACGATGCAACAACGTCTTACCTACCAGCCCGGGCCCACGCACGCACATGACCCCGTTGGACTTACGTTGCCACCGCTAACTCATTTTGACCTCTTACAATCAAACCCGGTAAGCATGTCTCATCCTCGATCTAACTCGAGCTCACAAAGATACTTAATGGGTTACTGGTTTGAAAAGGGTCCCCATGTTTGACTCAAGCTTTCCACCTATGCTTGGTCCCCACTAGAACTTCCCACTTAACCCCTTCTTATTCATGTCTTCTTACATGTTTTCAACTTGGTTAAGTGTTTCTAATCGTATTTCACATGCCACTCAGGCTACCCACTTAACCCCCATGTCCCACCACATGTTTATCTGGTTAAGTGTTACTTAATTCATTAGAACCGTAACCTTATAAAGACCTCCCACATTAGACTACCGTTTGCGGTTGCTGGATTTGCCAGGCGGGTCTGGGCAGTCTTATACCGCGAACAAGCCTAACCTCGTGTCTTTACAATTGTTATGCATTTAATTTGTGCCTTTGACCTCTCACATTAGACTACCGTTTGTGGTTGCTTGATTTGACGGGCGGGTGCGGGCAGTCTTATACCACAAACGTGTCTAACCTCATGCCTTATGCGGTTAATTATTACACATAATTATTTAACCCCAAATTGGATTAATATCCCTATTCAAATTTGTCAATAAATTCCAAATTAATTTATGTCCGTAATTGTCACCTAAATTATGTCCATAATTTCAGGTATATAAATTTATACCAACTAATGTCTCAAATTAATTATATGCCTTTAAGGCCATTTTATGCCAATTCACAATTATGTATATTTAATATTTTCCCATTGTCCCCACGCTATTCGTACGTTTTAATATGACATATGTTAGACTCGCAAATAGTCTAACTTATAAAAAGAAAAGCAACAACACAACTTGCATAACACATAAAATAGATCTAAGAATCATGACATAAGTTTGCATAGCCAATAACTAGCATAGGCAATGGATATACATAAATTTGCATAAACTATCATGGATCTAAATATAGATCTAAACATATAATCATGAACTTCCATATATGTATATGGTTTTCCTATAACTTGCATATGAATTTCATTCAAACTAGCATATGATTCACATACAAAACTAGCATAGGCAATGGGAATGTAGAACATAAATTTTCATAACTATGTACCGCCATGGATCTAAATATAGGTCTAAACACAAAGATGTGAATTTGTATATGGATCTAAACATGTAAATTAATGTCACATGTTTGCATATAAACTAGCATATGTATCTACATGATTCACATATGAACTTGTGTATAACACACCTACAGACTTGCACAAGATTCATAAACTAGCATATGATTTAAAATCCCAAACTTGCATAAGATTCATATACATATGATTTAACATCCCAAACTTGCATAAGATGAATCAATTTAAACATGTACAATTCAACATATGAAATAGATACACAATAACAAAACTATCAACGATAACATCACATGATTCAAAGTCATATTCTCATAATCCCAATTATAACTTATCACAATTCAATTAATTAAATATTTTGTGAAAGAAATTATATTCAGAAACAAAAGAACAGTCTTATTTTACTAGGTTCTGTATTCTGAAACTGCATTACTCGCCTTTGATGTAGACTAATTGTAATCCTAATTTAGATTAGATTTGATTTTGATTCTTGATTCTATCTTGTTTTTGAGTTGAAAGAGAACGACGGCTACTCTAGGTTCTCCATTGACGGAATAACGGCTTTTGGTATGAATTAGTGTGATTTTAGGTTGAGAGTTAGGTTGCTTATATAGAATTTTAATTAATTTAGAGCCATCAGATTAACCTAGAAGCAATCAAGGCCATCCAGTCAAGATAGAATAACACCTCAGCCCTAACGACTCAGCAGTGAGTCAAAATATTGTCATCTTGATCTTCCCGAAGAGGGGGAGGGGGGCAGGTCGACCCCCTGGTCGGCCTGTATTGGGAGGTCGCCCCCTTGGTTAACCTAGCCTTGGGCGGGAATTTTCCCGCCCAGCCCGCTTCCCTGTTTGAATTTTGAATTTCAAATTTTCTGAACCTGAGCTGTTTTTAATTTATTTAAATTATGAAACTTCGGAAGGCCATAACTTCTTCATACGAAGTCCGATTCACACAAACTCCGATCTATCTCAAGAAGAATTCCGAGATGAACGCAATGGTGTAAGCCGTTTCCCTTAATTCTCACATCTGAGATTAAGTATTCTTAAATTTTGATATTTAAAATCACGGGGTGTTACATTCTCCCCTCCTTAAAGGATTTCGCTCCCGAAATCTCCAAGTAAGGAGAATGTATATGTAATAACCCGGAAATTTGAGCCAATTTAAAAATTTTATTCTAGCAATTTTAGTGAATTTTGAATATTTAAAATGAATTAATTTAAATACTGACGACGAGAAATTTATTTTAAATAGAATTAGAACGTATATATTTATTTGAATCGTCATTAGAATATAAATATTTTATTTAAATTATAAAAGGAATCGAAAATGGCGCGGTAGTTTGAAAATTCGATTTCAAAGTTCAAATGAATGTACAGGATTCAAAATAAACCGGATTTTAGTGAAACCAAAAATATTGGAATCTAATTGAGAATATCTTTCCAATGAATCCAAAAATTCGAAATTTTATAGCGGGAATCAAAAGTTATGCCCAGTTGAAAATTCAGAATAGTCGTTATGGAATTTCGGCCCTTAAAAATAGCCATTTTGCAAATGACCTCGGATTTCGACGAAACCACTTTTGTTGGATCCGTGATGTCTAGTTATTGCTAGGTTTCAAATTTCATAATTTTTAGAATCAATATGTGACCGTGGCAAAGGAAAACGCGTTTGACCAGTTTTAGTTGATTTTAATCGACTGGAAAATGGCCATTGTTCAAACGGTCTCAGAATTCGATGAAATTAGTTTTGTTAGGACAGTATCGTCAATACGAAGCTAGAAAATATTTTTTGGGAATTTTTAGAGTCCGTATGTGGCCTCAGTAATCTGAAATGTACGTTTAAAATAGAATATATAGATTTAAATTTTGATTTAAACGGTAACTGATCGTAACAATCGAATTGGGTTACGAAAGATATCCCATTGCGCTCGGAATGGGGGTAATTAGCTAGGGCGACAGTCGTTGGGTTCGATTTGGAGTTCTAATGCAAAGTCACATTTTTTGGAATTTAAATAATAAATAAATATAATATTATTTCCTATAAAAGCCCTTCAAAACCCTAGCCGCCGTCTTCATAATCCAACGGGCGAAATGTTCAGAAATTCGAGAGCAATTTTCTCCAAATCCGCGCCTTGATTTCAACCAGTTCCAAAACCAAAATGATAGAGCGTCCCCACCTCTTTCAATCCATACATGGTTCATGAGTCATCATCGAGTGTGGAGCGTGAAATCGGGGCTCAAAGTAGCCAACTTCGAGGGCTCTGATCGTCAGGGGGGATCAGATCTCATCCGGTTGCTGGCGTTGGGGAGGTCATGTGGCGGCGCACCCCGTGGCGGGAGCTAATCAAGCTCCAGCGGCGTCTAGAGGTGACAGGCGGCGGTTTCTCCATTCGAGTGTTGGGTTCCAGTTAGAATGAGAGGAAGAAGGGGTTAAGACCCTAATTATGTAATTAATGTTAGGTAATTATTTTTATTTAATTAATTTATGTAATAAAATGTAAATGACCATATCTTTCTCATACGAGGTCGGAATCACACGAGACTGGACCCGTTGCGATCGTGGGACGAAAGCTTCACAACAAAACTGACCGTGTCCAATTTAGAGCCAATCAGAATTTAGGCAAATTCAAACCCAAACTGTATAGAAATTCAGAAATAAACTGATGAAGTGGATCCCAAAGGTGAGAATTCTCTCACTTTAAATTTTCTTGTATAGTTATTTATATTATAACTGCATATATGAACTGCTCCCCGTCGTCCACAGACCATGGACGACTTGTTTGATTGTATTCTGTGTGAAAGTTGATCGTGATGTGAAAATATTATATACAGTGAAAGTGAAAATATTATATATAGTGAAAGTGAAAATATTTTATATAGTGAAAAGTGAAAATATCGTATATATTGAAAGTGAAAATATCGTATATATTGAAAAGTGAAAATATTATATATATGAAAGGTGGAAATAATATATATATATATATATATATATGAAATGAAAATGATATATATATACACGAAATGTGGAAATGATTTGATTGTTAAAAATATAATTTTTAACATATATACATACACTGTATAAAAGTGTCATGTATATGAAATATTCGATTTTGATATAAAATAGAAAATGAATTCGAATTGAATTGAATAGAAAATGAATTTGAATTGAATTGAATAGAAAATGAATTCGAATTGAATTGAATTGAATAGAAAATGAATTCGAATTGAATTGAAAATGAATTCGAATTGAATTGAATAGAAAATGAATTCGAATTGAACTGAATAGAAAATGAATTCAAATTGAATTGAATAGAAAATGAATTCGAATTGAAATGAATTTGAAATTTGAATTGAATTGAAATGAATTTAAAACGAATGTATAAGGAAAAATTCAATTTTGATTTGAATTTGAAATGGAAGTTGAAATTGTTTTGTAAACGAATTTAAAAAGATTTATAAAATTCGTTTTAAATAGAAATCGACGAAATATATATTATATATATAATATAATGGCCTGAATAGAACGCGTCGCGCTGCGGCAGTTCGCGAATTTCGACCATTGACTTCGAATGGATATTACGGAAGATCCGACCATCAAATTCTTCTAAAACCAGAACCGTTGGGTTTGTATCGAAAATAGCTTTACAATGAATATTAGAAATTTGAAATCTAACGGTTGGATTTGGAATTACGTCCAAATCAAATTTTGAAAAGGTCGCTGTAAGTGCAGTTCGATGACCGTTTATGGAAATCGACTGTACGGACCTTGATAAAATTATTAAAAATATCGATAATTTATGTAAAATCATAATAAATGATTTGGTAAGAATTGGGATGAAAAATCCCATATTTGAAAAGATAAAAATAGATTTTTATCGAAACGAACTAGTTATTAACTAGAAAAATAATCCAATGGTTATAAATAAATAAATTGGATTTGGATGAATGAATGGTGATTAAATTCACCAAAACACGTGATGGGATTAAACTAAATTTACTTAGTTGTGGATATTGATTGTGGCTGATTGATTGTTTGGATGGTGCTCGACCAGTTTATGAGCAGAATGTGCTTTTACATTTAGCATTGGGTTGGGTAGAAATACTGGTATGCTAACACCTTGTGAAACACTTCACGATTTGACGATAAGGTGTTTAGCGATGTTGTGTTCATTTCAAATTTAATGAATTATTGTGAAATGATATATTTTTCTTAAGTGAAAAGAAACGTATTCCCGATTTTAGACAGGGAATGTTTTTATAAAAAATATTTTATAAAACAAAAAGGATTTCGAGGCCCAAAACCCAATGATTTCTAAAATGATTTAGAAATGTATTATATGTTACATTGTGGTTCATCGCATATTCGATTAGTTGCTATTGATGATGTATCTGTTTGGTGGCGGAGAATTTATTCTCTTGCTTAACACCCTTCTTTGAGACTTACGAGCTCAAAGGTTATGTGATTAATAGTGACTGATCATATGTGTGAATTACTGATGTGAAGTGCTATATTTTGAAAGTACTTGTGATTATTGTATTGTGAAATGATTTTCCCTACTTCGGGATATGAAATGATTTAGTGTGTGGCTAACGATTCGGGTAACCCTGAGACTAAAAGTATGGGTGAGAGGTCGGTGTAGCCTACTCCTGTGTGGGGTAGGTGCATCGTCGGTGTAGCCTTCTCCTATGTGGGGGTAGGTGCACATTTATATATCGAGTTGCGAGGTGCGTACCCTTTGCCTTGTCGATGGAGAGCACGATATTTGGTTGCATACTTGTTTGTATGCATTGTTATGTTTTGGAATTCATATATCCAAACGATTTGATTTGAGATCCCGAAGTGAAATCTACTTTGATGTAGAAAGTTAGATATGTATTTCAAATGATTTGAAATAAGAAATTGGGAATAAAATCCAAAGGAATAATTTCTGTAATTGAATTGGATTTGGAAAATTTAAGTGTGGTGATTAACCTAAGTGGGTAGATTCGGATATTGCATGTTGATTGATGCATAGTAGATCCATATATCTATATTGATTGTTCCTTATACACTGGCATTCATGGGGGTAAACCCGTTCCGCGTTAGTGGCGTGGTCCCATGATATGCCATATGATTTATATAAGGTTATAACTGTTTAGAGTTTCTCACATTAGTCTCATGACTGACTTGTAGTTTGCTTTTCCCTTGCTAACTCAGGTGCCCCTATTTTCCACATGGGCAATCGAGTAGTTTTATTTTGCAGATATATTGAGCATGATTCTGGATTGAAGCTTTAAGCTATGTCCAGAGTATTGATAGTCTTCCGCTGTGTTATTTTATATTTCCGCTGTGTATTGTATTACATTTATTGTAAAATTAATCTTCCGCTGTATTACATTTCGATATACTCTGATATATTCTGTACTCTAATGTAACATTATTATGATGTTTATAGAAGTCTTCTATTATTTGTTCCGATGTGTTGTATACCCAGAGTTAGAGTATGTGGGATTCTAATGGTCTTGGTCGGTTTAGCGATCGATTCAGACCGGGCGAAATCCGTGTTGTTACAGTATATCCTAACATCCAATCATCCATCTACTCAACCATCAAACACAGGCATCCGCTGTCCTTACAAGATTTCTAATGCAGTATGAACATATGCAAAAAGTATGTGTATATGATCCTTATCTAATGCAAAATCAGGCGGTGACACGACCCGAACTTCCCAGTGTAGGAAAGCACGGATTGCGTTGAGGACAAGACAAATCAGAACGCAGACGGAAGAACATTTCATTGCTATTACAACAATTCCATCAGAATACAAGAATATACAGAGTATAAATGAATAAATTACATTCGATGAATATCAGAGATTACATTAAATTACATAGCAGTGGAAAATAATACAAAGCACAACTGAAGGTGATATACGGATACAGAGCTTTCCGGATATCATTCCAGCTGTAAACCAGGATCCTATGAATATAAATCTGCAAAACCAAAACTACTAGCTGCCCGTGCGGAAAATAGGCGCACCCAGAGTTTAGGTTAAAACAATAAACTCCAGGTCAGTCATGTGACTGGTGTGAGAACTAAAACAGTTATTTAAAACTTTACTTTAAAAGAGAGTAATTCAAGGGACCACGCCGTATAACACGGAACGGGTTACCTCCCAAGAATACCAGTGCATAGAATAAACAGCGCAATGCTTTTTCGAAAAATGAAGCTGTTATAAGACCCAGGTCCCATCACACAATGCAACGCAAGCAGGAGGATAGGATTTTACCTTATAACAGCCAAACATGCTTAGTACGTTTAAAAGCAAATCATCTGATACTATAATAAGTGTATAGTGTCAAAACAATTTCAATCATAAATATCAATCATAGACGGCATAGCATCCCATGCTACTATGTCGCCATACTAGGCTCTAAAATAAAACCGAAACATCTCGTATTGGAAATTGGATTTCCGTCATGAGTCGAGGCAAGGGGCAAGCTCCTCTCCGCGTTCGAGACACTCTAGCAAATGTCTCAGGGCTACGCACTCTGGGCAACCCTGGATCCTCCAAGGCCGGTCCTCACTTACGTTAGACGATTGGCAATTCCTGAACACACGTTTCCCGGCCCTATAGGACCTATAATCGAGGCGCCTCGCATCCAAACCACAAAGGTGAAAAGTATATAAATGTCAGGGCTGGTAGGTCACTAACACCACCCATAGCTAGAAAGAAACGTCGTGCACTCCTTGGGTCCTCATCCCGTTTTTGACTCATACCGAGGTGTGAGGCTCGCGAATTCACGTTATACACAAAGCTGCCACATAGGCGTGCTTTGAGCATCAACCACAAGACTTTGCTTTTCAACAGAAGCCTTGATCATTGCATCTTAGCGTGCCACACAGGCAATTCATGCCGTGCGACTGATGTCCATCGATATACAACCTCTGAGCTCGTACGTCTCAGAGAAGGGCGTTAAGCAAAAGAATAAATTCTCCGCCGCCAAACAGATGTATATTTAATAGAAATCAATCAACACAGAATAAAACCCAATGTCAGACACACAATCCATTTACAAGTCCGTTCTGGGTCTGAACGAAACCGGAGGCACTTTCCTCGCATATCCATCCATCTCCAAGTACGTCTGGACGACCACCAACTATTTCCATCCTCTTGGGTGTACTGCCCAATCAGGATCGTCAATAATTATCCAAACGATGTGAAGACTTCCGGTCTTCAACCACCGACTTCATCTTCGACATATCGTCGAATCGGTTATTCAGAATGGGTATAAACCCGGACTTTCCGAACAACCCGCGTATATTAAAAACAAATGTTACACAAACACAACATACGCCTCATTCCAATTCCGAATATTCTGTTATTTAAATATTCACATCTTTTGGGAAAGGTTCCCATTAATTTTATCCAAGATAAATTCTTTAAAATTTATCCTTTAATCTTCCTTTGGATGTCATTTCAAACAAGATTATGATTTTCTAAACTAGTCGAGATTAGCGAACCACACCGAAGTAATTATTTATTTTATTTCCCAATCCCAACCTATTCATCCCATGAAGCAAAACTGGTGATACTCCATATCTAACACCGTGGTGTTATCTGTAAAATAAATTACCATTTCACGTTCAAATCTAATTAAAGATTTAACTATCGCTTTGCAGCAAAACTGGTGATACTCCATTCTCGCTTATTTCCTAAATTTGATAATTTAGATTATCCATTCACATTTCAATTTAATTGCAGATTCATTAAAACTCCTTTTACTGGGTTAAAGAACTAGGTGTTATTTAAAACACAGTTCATGACAAACCCAAATCACATTCTATTTATTATCGGGTTAAAGAACTAGTGTTATTTAAAACACCGTTCACGATAAACCCATTTCAAATCCAATCAAATATATTAGAAATTCCGATTATTTAAAACCCCTTTTTAAATCTAATTTATTTATTTAAAAATAAAAACCCGGGTTTTAAATTGAGTTCAAACTAGTTCATTTCGATAAAAATCTATTTTTATCTTTTCAAATATGGAGTTTTTCAACCCAATTTTTCTCAAATCATTTCTTATGATTTTACACAAATTATTGATATTTTTAATAATTTTATCAAGGCCCGTACAGTCGATTTCCAACAATGGCCATCGAACTGCACTTACAGCGACCTTTTTCAAATTTGATTTGGACGTATCTCCAAATCCAACCGTTAGATTTCAAATTTCTAATATTCGTTAGGAAGCTCTTTTCGATACGAACCCAACGGTTCCGGTTTTAGGAGAATCCGACGGTCGGATCTCCCGTAATGTCCGTTTGAAATAAATGGTCAAAATTCACGAACTGCCGCGGCGCGGCGCGTTCTATTCAGGCCATTATATTATATATATATAATATATATATATATAATATATTTCGTCGATTTCTATTTAAACGAATTATATAAATAGTTTTAAATTTGTTTCAAAAACAATTTCAACTTCCATCTCAATTCAAATCAAAATTGAATCTTTCTTTATAAATTCGTTTTAAAATTCATTTCTATTCAATTCAAATTTCAATTCAATTTGAATTCAATTCAAAGTGGTTTTCTATTCGATTCAATTCAAATTGGTTTTCTATTCGATTCGATTCAAATTGGTTTTCTATTCGATTCAATTCAAATTGGTTTTCTATTCGATTCAAATTCGTTATATATTCAATTGAAATCAGATTCGTTTTCTATTCAAATCAAATTCGAATTCGTTTTCTATTCAATTCATTTCGAAATCGTTATATATTCAATGTATTTCGAAATCGTTTTATATTCAATTCATTTCGAAATCGTTTTCAATTCAATTCATTTCGAAATCGTTTTCAATATTCATTTTCAAAGTCGTTTTCAATATTCATTTTCAAAGTCGTTTTCTATTCGATTCAATTCAAATTGGTTTTCTAATCGATTCAATTCAAATTAGTTTTCTATTCAATTCAATTCGAAATCGCTTTCAATTCAATACATTTCGAAATCGTTTTCAATTCAATTCATTTCGAAATCGTTTTCAATTCAATTCATTTCGAAATCGTTTTCAATTCAATTCATTTCGAAATCGTTTTCAATTCAATTCATTTCGAAATCGTTTTCAATTCAATACATTTCAAAATCGTTTTCAATTCAATACATTTCGAAATCGTTTTCTATTCGATTCAATTCAAATTGGTTTTCTAATCGATTCAATTCAAATTAGTTTTCTATTCAATTCATTTCGAAATCGTTTTATATTCAATTCATTTCGAAATCGTTTTATATTCAATTGAAATTAAATTCGAACTTTATTTCAAAATATGCGATTTCGAAATCACTTTTCGATATTCATTTTAAATGAGTAAAATCGATATAAATATCGTTCACGTCTAAATGGCGTCAATCTAATCAACACGGCTTCATATATTTCTATTTTTCAAATGTTCTGTTTCAAATATTTCTTTTACAAATATTTCTATTTCAAATATTTCGTTTTCAAATATTTCGTTCAACACATGACTAATCACAACGGATGAGTACGGTCAACACATGAACCTTTATATTATATTGACAAAGATTTAAGTTTTTATTATAAAAATATTCGTTCAACACATGACTAATCTCAACGGATGAGTACAGTCAACACATGAACATTTATTTTATATTGATAAAGATGTAAATTTTTATTATAAAAATATTCGTTCAACACATGACTAATCTCAACGGATGAGTACAGTCAACACATGAACATTTATTTTATATTGATAAAGATGTAAATTTTATTATAAAAATATTTCGTTCAACACATGACTAATCTCAACGGATGAGTACAGTCAACACATGAACCTTTATTTTATAATATTCTTTATTTTCTAAATTGGAATGAGGCCCAATCAATCACCATATAATGTTAATTATATAGATTTTCATACATCACACGTATATAATAGCATTGAAAAATAATCAACCATCAACCAAAGTGCACTACACTGTATAAGCATCAAATATAGATATCTAACGCTTATAACAGCCGGTCAATCAATCGATCGACATATTTAATCAATCAGGATGAGTGAACTTCAAATTTCATCCGAATACCCGTGTGGGGTTTCAAACAGTCAAACACAGATTTTATTTGTGCAGTTGGGCGATGTGTAAAATTTATCGACCCAATCAATGTCCTTCAAATAGGTGTACATAAACAAACCGTCTGGTTTGTAAATGAATATTTTATTTTATTCACTTCCACGTTAAAAATTATATTTTTAACGATAAAATATTTTATTTTAACACATGAATTTCTATTTAGTCCATTTACACAATAAAAATGATATTTTTATTTTTCTAACTTATTTTAGAAAATTTCGGCGGCATAACGGCACGATACTAGAAACGGGACGAGACCTAGCCTTATCCCCGGTCTAGTGAAGGACCACGCCATTCACACATCAATCAATCCATTCCATTTCACCAAACAACTCAAATTTCAATCAAATCATCTAACTAATTTTTGCAATCAAACAAACAAGTCCATGGTCTGTGGACGATTGTGTCGGGTGCTACTAAACACCGTCTGCATCCTAGTATATATATATATAACTAGAAAATGAAATTTAAAGGTGAGAAATTCTCACCGATAGCTATCCAACTTCACGACACTTCTTTGATAGAAATCTTCATCGTTATCGCATTTGTCATCTTCGTTGCTGTAGCCACTACATATGTAAAAATCGAATTTTTACTTCGCTATTCCATATATAAAAATCGAATTTTTATTTCGTTGTTCAATATATAAAAATCAAATTTTTACTATGCTATTCAATATATAAAAATCAAATTTTTACTATGCTTTTCAATATATAAAAATCAAATTTTTACTATGCTTTTCAATATATAAAAATCAAATTTTTACTATGTTATTCAATATATAAAAATCAGATTTTTACTATGCTATTCAATATATAAAAATCAAATTTTCACAACGATGTTATATAGATAAAAATTATATTTTTATCATGCTATTTTTCATATAAAGATTTCGCCTTTTTCAATATAAAGATTTCGCCTTTTCTAATATAAAGATTTCGCCTTTTCTAATATAAAGATTTCGCCTTTTTTAATATATCATTATAAAAATCACATTTTTATTTTTCTACACATATAAAGATGATATTTCTAATATTCTTATCATGTAAAAATTATATTTTTAATCCCTTCTATAATATAAAAATTCGACCTTCATCATATTGAAAATCTTATTTATATCGTATTAAAAATCTAAATTTTATCATATATATATATATATATATAAAATCTAACTTTTATAACTAACTACATTCAATAACTTAGAAAAATCAGTTTTTTCCTTTCAGCATTTATAGAAATAAAAACTGGAAAAAAATAAAAAGAATTAAATTCGAATTAAAAACTGAATAAAATCAATTCTATTACCCTTTTTTTCCTTATCGCAGGGGGTCGGGGTGTGCTGAGTTGGACGGAGGGGCGCTGCAATCGCCAGGCGCCGGCGTCGGGGGGTGGAAGGAGCGGCGGTTTGGTCGGGGTTTTTGGGCGTCGGTCTTGGTTCCAGGGGGGCGCCTGCAGGGTTCGTCGGAGGTGACTTCGGTGGGGTGGAGCGGCGCTGCTTCGATGGCGTCGGGTTCTCCTGGGTGGGCGCGGTTTAACAGAGGAGGGGGCACGATTGGAGAAGGAGGAGGAGGGAGAGGTAGCAGTGGTGCCTGGCGAGGTGGAGGTGTGTCGGGCAACGCGGCGGTGGCCAACTCGGCGGTGGAGGAGGCAGCTTCGTGGTTGTCGAGGGTTTTTTTTTCTTTTAATTTCTGAATCGAATGAAGAAATAGGGGGGGCCAGAATGAAATAAGGGGGAGGGGAGAGAACTTTAAATTTTAAATTATTTATTTATTAAAAAAAAAAGTTGACTTTTACATACGACCTCAAAACGAGGCCCACCGCCTGTCGTCCATAGCGTTTTACCCCCATTCCGAACACAATGGGACATGTTTCGTAGGTTGATTCGATCGTTTGAATCAGTTTCCGTTGAATTTACATTTAAAACACTATATTGGATTTTAAACGCACATTTCAAATTACAGGGTTCACATACTAACTCGAAAAATTCTAGAAAAATATTTTCTAGCTTCGTATTGACGATACGGTCCTAACAAAACTAGTTTCGTCGAATTCTGAGACCGCTGGAAAAATGGCCATTTTCCAGTCGATCAAAATCAACTAAAACTGGTCAAACGCGTTTTCCTTTGTCACGCTCACATATTGATTCGAAAAATTATGAAATTTGAAACCTAGCAATAATTTGACATCATGGACCTAGCAAAAGCGGTTTCGTCGAAATCCGAGGTCATTTGCAAAATGTCTATTTTTAAGGGCGTGAATTCCATAGCGACTATCCAGAATTTTCAACTGGACATATCTTTTGATTCCCGCTATGAAATTCTGATTTTTCGGATTCGTTGGAAAGATATTATCAATTAGATCCTAATGTTTTTGGTTTCACTTTAAATCCGGATTGTTTTGCACCCGGTACATTCATTTGAAGTTTGAAATCGAATTATCGAACTACCGCGCCATTTTCAATTCTATTAATAATTATATATAAATATTTATATTCTAACGACGGCGTATATAATATATACGTTTGAATTATATTCAATATAAATTTCACGATATTATTTAAAATAATTCATTTTAAATATTCAAAATTTGCTAAAATTGCCAAAATAAAAATTTTAAACTGGTTCAGAATTTCAAGGTTATTACAATCTCCCCCACTTAAAACTTTTCGTCCCCGAAAAGGAACAAAGTCGAAAGTGGTTTGATTAATCAACTCTATGTTCGATTTGGCTTGCATTCTCCAACTTTTCAGTTTCTGAGAATTTTCAAATTTTCAAAAATTTGGCTAACACCCTAAATTTTCGAAAAATTTCGCCATAACCTCCCCTGCACCGGGAGCCACGGGAAAATCCCGAAATTGCCATATAGGCCTTCTGATCTCAAAAAGAAAAAGAAAAAGCCAAGCGGCTAGCCAATAGTCTCATAAAATCATCATCACCCAAACAAAACAGTAAATTATGTAGTAAACATGTACCTATTTGTCGGGCAAACAAATTTTATTCTTCGGCTCTAGCCTCCTCGCTATGACCTGTTCAATGCAAGAACATATATATGCATGCAAATGCGACCAATTTTCAATACAATTCAATATTTGGTTCAATTAGGCAAAATGGTTAAAAATTAGCAAACAAATAAACAAACAACACAAACATCAATCAATTAGTGGATTAAAGTTTTCAAATTCATAAATTTTGATACATGTACAAAAAATCCTGTTTTTGATGCCAATTCACAACAAAGTGTTCTAGCTATATAAGTTTTGGTTCTCACACCAGTCTAATGGAAATATATAGATATCACACCTTCGTCACTCGAACATAAATTCTGATGACGAGTACTCAACCATCAGAATCACCTTCGGGCCACTAGAGTATGATTCTATATCTATCCAATATATTAAAACTTCGAATATACGTTCATGACGCGTATATGCAAAATCTTTATATAGTGGTTTGTCCATATTCAATACAAATAAAATATTCAAATACGTATAAAACGATTTAAATTTTCGAAACAAATTTATTTTCATTTGAAAAATATATACTCTTCACACTCGTTCTAGGATACTACTGATCCTATCTCTAACGAGTCATTCTAATTGGATATTACTAATCCAATATCTGATGAATTCTTTCGTATGGTTCTAGTGTGTCTTGTTCTCGAGCTCTGTAAACCAAAGCTCTGATACCAAACTGACACGACCCGAACTTCCCCGTGTAGGAAAGCACCGATTGCGTTGAGGACAAGACAAATCAGAATGCAGACGGAAGAACATTTCATTGCTATTACAACAATTCCATCAGAATACAAGAATATACAGAGTATAAATGAATAAATAACATTCGATGAATATCAGAGATTGCATTAAATTACATAGCAGCGGAAAATAATACAAAGCACAACTGAAGGTGATATACGGATACAGAGCTTTCTGGATATCATTCCAGCTGTAAACCAGGATCCTGTGAATATAAATCTGCAAAACCAAAACTACTAGCTGCCCGTGCGGAAAATAGGGGCACCCAGAGTTTAGGTTAAAACAATAAACTCCAGGTCAGTCATGTGACTGGTGTGAGAACTAAAACAGTTATTAATCTTTATTTTAAAGTTAGGTAAATCAAGGGACCACGCCGTATAACACGGAACGGGTTACCTCCCAAGAATACCAGTGCATAGAATAAACAGCGCAATGCTTTTCCGAAAAATGAAGCTGTTATAAGACCCAGGTCCCATCACACAACGCAACGCAAGCCGGAGGATAGGGTTTTACCTTATAACATCCAAACATGCTTGGTACGTTTAAAAGCAAATCATTTGATACTATAATAAGTGTATAGTGTCAAAACAATTTCAATCATAAATATCAATCATAGACGGCATAGCATCCCATGCTACTATGTCGCCATACTAGGCTCTACAAATAAAACCGAAACATCTCATATTGGAAATTGGATTTCCGTCATGAGTCGAGGCAAGGGGCATGCTCCTCTCCGCGTTCGAGACACTCTAGCAAATGTCTCAGGGCTACGCACTCTGGGCAACCCTGGATCCTCCAAGGCCGGTCCTCACTTACGTTAGAGGATTGGCAATTCCTGAACATACGTTTCCCGGCCCTATAGGACCTATAATCGAGGCGCCTCGCATCCAAACCACAAAGGTGAAAAGTATATAAATGTCAGGGCTGGTAGGTCACCGACACCACCCATAGCTAGAAAGAAACGTCGTGCACTCCTTGGGTCCTCATCCCGTTTTTGACTCATACCGAGGTGTGAGGCTCGCGAATTCACGTTATACACAAAGCTGCCACATAGGCGTGCTTTGATCATCAACCACAAGACTTTTCTTTTCAACAGAAGCCTTGATCATTGCATCTTAGCGTGCCACACAAGCAATTCATGCCGTGCGACTGATGTCCATCGATATACAACCTCTGAGCTCGTACGTCTCAGAGAAGGGCGTTAAGCAAAAGAATAAATTCTCCGCCGCCAAACAGATGTATATTTAATAGAAATCAATCAACACAGAATAAAACCCAATGTCAGACACTCAATCCATTTACAAGTCCGTTCTGGGTCTGAACGAAACCGGAGGCACTTTCCTCGCATATCCATCCATCTCCAAGTACGTCTGGACGACCACCAACTATTTCCATCCTCTTGGGTGTACTGCCCAATCAGGATCGTCAATAATTATCCAAACGATGTGAAGACTTCCGGTCTTCAACCACCGTCTTCATCTTCGACATATCGTCGAATCGGTTATTCAGAATGGGTATAAACCCGGACTTTTCGAACAACCTGCGTATATTAAAAACAAATGTTACACAAACACAACATACGCCTCATTCCAATTCCGAATATTCTGTTATTTAAGTATTCACATCTTTTGGGAAAGGTTCCCACTAATTTTATCTAAGATAAATTCTTTAAAATTTATCGTTTAATCTTCCTTTGGATGTCATTTCAAACCAGATTATGGTTTTCTAAACTAGTCGAGATTAGCGAACCACACCGAAGTAATTATTTATTTTATTTCCCAATCCCAACCTATTCATCCCATGAAGCAAAACTGGTGATACTCCATATCTAACATCGTGGTGTTATCGGTAAAATAAATTACCATTTCACGTTCAAATCTAATTAAAGATTTAACTATCGCTTTGGAGCAAAACTGGTGATACTCCATTCTCGCTTATTTCCTAAATTTGATAATTTAGATTATCCATTCACATTTCAATTTAATTGCATATTCGTTAAAACTCCTTTTACTGGGTTAAAGAACTAGGTGTTATTTAAAACACAGTTCAAGACAAACCCAAATCACATTCTATTTATTATTGGGTTAAAGAACTAGTGTTATTTAAAACACCGTTCACGATAAACCCATTTCAAATCCAATCAAATATATTAGAAATTCCGATTATTTAAAACCCCTTTTTAAATCTAATTTATTTATTTAAAAATAAAAACCCGGGTTTTAGATTGAGTTCAAACTAGTTCATTTCGATAATAATCTATTTTTATCTTTTCAAATATGGAGTTTTTCATCCCAATTTTTCTCAAATCATTTCTTATGATTTTACACAAATTATTGATATTTATAATAATTTTATCAAGGCCCGTACAGTCGATTTCCAACAATGGCCATCGAACTGCACTTACAGCGACCTTTTTCAAATTTGATTTGGACGTATCTCCAAATCCAACTGTTAGATTTCAAATTTCTAATATGCGTTAGGAAGCTCTTTTCGATACGAACCCAATGGTTCCGGTTTTAGGAGAATCCGACGGTCGGATCTCCCGTAATGTCCGTTTGAAATAAATGGTCAAAATTCACGAACTGCCGCGGCGCGGCGCGTTCTATTCAGGCCATTATATTATATTTATATAATATATATATATATAATATATTTCGTCGATTTCTATTTAAACGAATTATATAAATAGTTTTAAATTTGTTTCAAAAACAATTTCAACTTCCATCTCAATTCAAATCAAAATTGAATCTTTCTTTATAAATTCGTTTTAAAATTCATTTCTATTCAATTCAAATTTCAATTCAATTTGAATTCAATTCAAAGTGGTTTTCTATTCAATTCAATTCAAATTGGTTTTCTATTCGATTCAATTCAAATTGGTTTTCTATTCGATTCAATTCAAATTGGTTTTCTATTCGATTCAAATTCGTTATATATTCAATTGAAATCAGATTCGTTTTCTATTCAAATCAAATTCGAATTCGTTTTCTATTCAATTCATTTCGAAATCGTTATATATTCAATTCATTTCGAAATCGTTTTATATTCAATTCATTTCGAAATCGTTTTCAATATTCATTTTCAAAGTCGTTTTCAATATTCATTTTCAAAGTCGTTTTCTATTTGATTCAATTCAAATTGGTTTTCTAATCGATTCAATTCAAATTAGTTTTCTATTCAATTCATTTCGAAATCGTTTTCAATTCAATACATTTCGAAATCGTTTTCAATTCAATTCATTTCGAAATCGTTTTGAATTCAATTCATTTCGAAATCGTTTTCAATTCAATTCATTTCGAAATCGTTTTCAATTCAATTCATTTCGAAATCGTTTTCAATTCAATTCATTTCGAAATCGTTTTCAATTCAATACATTACGAAATCGTTTTCAATTCAATACATTTCGAAATCGTTTTCTATTCGATTCAATTCAAATTGGTTTTCTAATCGATTCAATTCAAATTAGTTTTCTATTCAATTCATTTCGAAATCGTTTTATATTATATTCATTTCAAATCGTTTTATATTCAATTGAAATTAAATTCGAACTTCATTTCAAAATATGCGATTTCGAAATCACTTTTCGATATTCATTTTAAATGAGTAAAATCGATATAAATATCGTTCACGTCTAAATGGCGTCAATCTAATCAACACGGCCTCATATATTTCTATTTTTCAAATGTTCTGTTTCAAATATTTCTTTTACAAATATTTCTATTTCAAATATTTCGTTTTCAAATATTTCGTTCAACACATGACTAATCTCAACGGATGAGTACGGTCAACACATGAACCTTTATATTATATTGACAATGATGTAAGTTTTTATTATAAAAATATTCGTTCAACACATGACTAATCTCAACGGATGAGTACAGTCAACACATGAACATTTATTTTATATTGATAAAGATGTAAATTTTTATTACAAAAATATTCGTTTAACACATGACTAATCTCAACGGATGAGTACAGTCAACACATGAACATTTATTTTATATTGATAAAGATGTAAATTTTATTATAAAAATATTTCGTTCAACACATGACTAATCTCAACGGATGAGTACAGTCAACACATGAACCTTTATTTTATAATATTCTTTATTTTCTAAATTGGAATGAGGCCCAATCAATCACCATATAATGTTAATTATATGGATTTTCATACATCACACGTATATAATAGCATTGAAAAATAATCAACCATCAACCAAAGTGCACTACACTGTATAAGCATCAAACATAGATATCTAACGCTTATAACAGCCTGTCAATCAATCGATCGACATATTTAATCAATCAGGATGAGTGAACTTCAAATTTCTTCCCAATACCCGTGTGGGGTTTCAAACAATCAAACACAGATTTTATTTGTGCAGTTGGGCGATGTGTAAAATTTATCGACCCAATCAATGTCCTTCAAATAGGTGTACATAAACAAACCGTCCGGTTTGTAAATGAATATTTTATTTTATTCACTTCCACGTTAAAAATTATATTTTTAACGATAAAATATTTTATTTTAACACATGAATTTCTATTTAGTCCGTTTACACAATAAAAATGATATTTTTATTTTTCTAACTTATTTTAGAAAATTTCGGCGGCATAACGGCACGATACTAGAAACGGGACGAGGCCTAGCCTTATCCCCGGTCTAGTGAAGGCCCACGCCATTCACACATCAATCAATCCATTCCATTTCACCAAACAACTCAAATTTCAATCAAATCATCTAACTAATTTTTGCAATCAAACAAACAAGTCCATGGTCTGTGGACGATTGTGTCGGGTGCTACTAAACACCGTCTGCATCCTAGTATATATATAAAACTAGAAAATGAAATTTAAAGGTGAGAAATTCTCACCGATAGCTATCCAACTTCACGACACTTCTTTGATAGAAATCTTCATCGTTATCGCATTTTTGTCATCTTAGTTGCTATAGCCACTACATATGTAAAAATCGAATTTTTACTTCTCTATTCAATATATAAAAATCTAATTTTTATTTCATTGTTCAATATATAAAAATCAAATTTTTACTATGCTATTCAATATATAAAAATCAAATTTTTACTATGCTTTTCAATATATAAAAATCAAATTTTTACTATGCTTTTCAATATATAAAAATCAAATTTTTACTATGCTATTCAATATATAAAAATCAGATTTTTACTATGCTATTCAATATATAAAAATCAAATTTTCACAACGATGTTATATAGATAAAAATTATATTTTTATCACGCTATTTTTCATATAAAGATTTCGCCTTTTTCAAAATAAAGATTTCGCCTTTTCTAATATAAAGATTTCGCCTTTTCTAATATAAAGATTTCGCCTTTTTTAATATATCATTATAAAAATCACATTTTTATTTTTCTACACATATAAAGATGATATTTCTAATATTCTTATCATGTAAAAATTATATTTTTAATCTCTTCTATAATATAAAAATTCGACCTTCATCATATTGAAAATCTTATTTATATCGTATTAAAAATCTAAATTTTATCATATATATATATAATCTAACTTTTATAACTAACTACATTCAATAACTTAGAAAAATCAGTTTTTTCCTTTCAGCATTTATAGAAATAAAAACTGGAAAAAAATAAAAAGAATTAAATTCGAATTAAAAACTGAATAAAATCAATGTTATTACCCTTTTTTTTTCCTTATCGCAGGGTTCGGGGTGTGCTGAGTCGGACGGAGGGGCGCTGCAATCGCCAGGCGCCGGCGTCGGGGGGTGGAAGGAGCGGCGGTCTGGTCAGGGTTTTTGGGCGTCGGTCTTGGATCCAGGGGGGCGCCTGCAGGGTTTGTCGGAGGTGGCTTCGGTGGGGTGGAGCGGCGCTGCTTCGATGGCGTCGGGTTCTCCTAGGTGGGCGCGGTTTAACAGAGGAGGGGGCACGATTGGAGAAGGAGGAGGAGGGAGAGGTAGCAGTGGTGCCTGGCGAGGTGGAGGGGTGTCGGGCAATGCGGCGTTGGCCAACTCGGCGGTGGAGGAGGCGGCTTCGTGGTTGTCGAGGTTTTTTTTTCTTTTAATTTCCGAATCGAATGAAGAAATGAGGTGGGGGGGGGGGGGGGCAGAATGAAATAAGGGTGAGGGGAGAGAACTTTAAATTTTAAATTATTTATTTATTAAAAAAAAGTTGACTTTTACATACGACCTCAAAACGAGGCCCACCGCCTGTCGTCCATAGCGTTTTACCCCCATTCCGAACACAATGGGACATGTTTCGTAGGTTGATTCGATCGTTTGAATCAGTTTCCGTTGAATTTACATTTTAAACACTATATTGGATTTTAAACGCACATTTCAAATTACCGGGGTCACATACTAACTCGAAAAATTCTAGAAAAATATTTTCTAGCTTCGTATTGACGATACGGTCCTAACAAAACTAGTTTCGTCGAATTCTGAGACCGTTGGAAAAATGGCCATTTTCCAGTCGATCAAAATCAACTGAAACTGGTCAAACGCGTTTTCCTTTGTCACGCTCACATATTGATTCGAAAAATTATGAAATTTGAAACCTAGCAATAATTTGACATCACGGACCTAGCAAAAGCGGTTTCGTCGAAATCCGAGGTCATTTGCAAAATGTCTATTTTTAAGGGCGTGAATTCCATAGCGACTATTCAGAATTTTCAACTGGACATATCTTTTGATTCCCGCTATGAAATTCTGATTTTTCGGATTCGTTGGAAAGATATTATCAATTAGATCCTAATGTTTTTGGTTTCACTAAAATCCGGATTGTTTTGCACCCGGTACATTCATTTGAAGTTTAAAATCGAATTATCGAACTACCGCGCCATTTTCAATTCTATTAATAATTACATATAAATATTTATATTCTAACGACGGCGTATATAATATATACATTCGAATTATATTCAATATAAATTTCACGATATTATTTAAAATAATTCATTTTAAATATTCAAAATTCACTAAAATTGCCAAAATAAAAATTTTAAACTGGTTCAGAATTTCCGGGTTATTACAGACGGTCTACTGATTCAGTTGACCTCCTTAATGTAAATCATGATACTGCCATGCGTCCACTATGTATGCGAAAGAATCCTATCGATACATATTCTTTCTACATGTGTGCACAACCATTCATCAAAATGCAGCATCCATATGATAACACAGTCATTATACATTCATTAATTTAGATATGCACACACACTTATACGCATCATGAAGGTGATCGAGTCGATCTAGTGCCTAATGTGTGTGTACATACATCCATGAGCAACCACTTGCATCCATTTGCATCCACCAAACATAACATGTCTCAAACACATGTTTGCAACCGTAGGGTTCTTCCTAATTAAAGATCGAAGATGTCATCGCAAAGGTAATACTAAATGATAGGACAAGTATCAACAAAGCGGTAGAAAAAGGAGAAGTTAAAACATACCCTCAAAAAGGAAAGGGTACAGCGTACTCATCTTGTCTTCCATCTCCTAAGTCGCATCTCTTTGATCGTCTCCCCATTGTACTTTGACCAACTTAACCTCTTTGTTGCATAGATTTTTGACCTCCAATCCGAGAATGCGTGCAGGAGCTCGTCTAACCGTGGCATTGTGCTCTACTTACACTTCTTTGAGCGTGCTCGGCTCCACCACTTCCGCCGTATCGTGTAAACGCTTACGCAAATGCGAAACGTGAAACACGTCATCAATACCACTAAACTTCTCTAGCATCTCTGCTCGATACGTCATCTGCCCAGTCCTCTCTGTAATTGGAAATGGTCCTACGAACCTCGGTGCCAACTTCCCTACTCATCCAAAATGGATTATGTTTCTCAACGGTGACACCTTAATAAAAACCATGTCCCCAATATTGAACTCAAGATCGGTTCGCCTCTTATCAGCATATGACTTATGTCAGTCCTGCGCCGTCTTCATTCTCTGTCGAATCAGGTCTATTTTCTCCGAAGTCCCCCTAATCATTTCGGGTCCAAGCAAAACCTTGTCCGTGGATTCCCACCAACAAGTAGGTGATCGGCATGGTCGTCCATAAAGAGCCTCAAAAGGTGCCATGCCAATGTTAGCCTGAAAGCTGTTATTATAGGCGAACTCCACTAATGGAAGATGTTATTCCCATGCTCCTCCAAAGTCTAGGATGTATAGCCTCATAAGGTCTTCTAGAACCCGATTTACTCTCTCGGTCTGGCTGTCCGTCTGAGGGTGATAAGCGGTACTTAAGCACAATTGTGTTCCAACCGCCTCTTGTAAGCTTTTCCAAAATTTGCTTGTGAAATGGGATCTCTGTCGCTCACAATGCTAGAGGGTATGTCGTGCAGGCGAACTATCTCTCGAAGATAAACAAATGCTAACCATGCGGCGGTCCTCCTACTTTTAACGGGAATAAAATGGGCACTTTTGGTAAGTCTGTCTACAATTACCCAAATCCCCGTATTACCCTTCCTTGATCTTGGCAACCCATCTACAAAATCCATGGAAACACTTTCCCATTTCTACAGTGGAATCTCTAAAGGGTGGAGCAAACCTCTGGGCTTCTTTTGCTCTGCCTTGACTTGCCGGCACACTAAGCATCTAGAAACGAACTCAGCCACGTCCTTCTTCATTCCGGCCCACAAGAAAACTCACTTCATATACCTATACATCTTGTCACCACCTGGATATATGGTCATCTTAGAGCGATGTGAGTCTTCAAGAATTGCCTTCTTCAAACTCTCGTCTTGTGGTACGCAAATTCTCCCATCTCTATGTAGCCAGCCTCTCTCATCTATAACATATCTATTAAGATGACTCGAAGACTCCCCTCCTATAAGCTTTCCTACTATCTCAACCAACTATGGGTCATCTTGCTGTGCCTCTCCAACTCGACCCAAAAGTGTAGGTTGCACCTCTAACGATGCCAACAATCCGGGTACATAACCGACATAGGGTCTGAAGTCAAAGGTAGATATATACTCCAAAATCAGCCGCTCTACGAACGAAGGACTTAAAGTCAACTTCTTTCTACTTAAGGCATCGGCTACAACGTTCCCCTTGCTAGGGGTATATGCGATCTCAAAATCGTAGGATGCCAAAAACTCCATCCACCTCTGTTGCTTCAAGTTTAGATCTTTCTGAGAGAACAGGTACTTTAGCGACTTATGGTCTGTATACAACTCAAACCTCTCACCAAGCAAATAATGACGCCATGACTTAAGCACGAAGACTATGGCAACCAACTCTAAGTCGTGGGTAGGGTAATTTTTCTCATGGGCTTTCAACTGCCTTCCACCATAACATATCACCCTTCCCTCTTGCATTAAAACTACGCTAAGCCCTGTCTCGCAAGCATCAGTATATACTGTGAATGGCTTACTCCCGTCTGGCAAAACTAAAACTGGAGCTGTCGTCAAAGCCCTCTTCAGACGTTGGAAAGCATCGTCACAGTCAACGTCCCAAGCAAAAGTCAAGTTCTTCTTCGTTAACCGAGTGAGTGGGGCTAATATCTTCGCGAAGTCCTTAATGAACTTCCTATAATAACCAGCCAACCCTAAAAAGCTTCTTACTTCTGTGGTGTTCTTAGGAATTTTCCAATCTTGGATTGCCACAGCTGTGGGATCCACAGCTATCCCTTCCTTAGAGACCACCTGTCCTAAGAACCTCACTTCTTTTCTCCAAAAATGGCACTTGGAGAACTTAGCTTTAAGTTGATGCACTCGTAGGGTCTCTAAGGCTTCCCTAAGATGTAGGGCATGCTCTTCTTCATTCTTAGAGAAAATCAGGATATCATCCACAAAGATTACCACAAACTTGTTTAGAAACTCCCTAAACACCCTACTCATTAAGTCCACAAAGTATGCGGGTGCATTCGTCAAACCAAAAGGCATGACAAGCCACTCGAAGAAACCGTCAGGAGTTCTAAATGCAGTCTTATCTATGCTGTCTTCAGCCACCCTTAGCTGATGAAACCCTGTAGCCAAATCCAGTTGCGAGAAAATCGAAGCACCCACCAACTTATCGAATAAATCATCTATCCTCGACAATGGGTGTCTGTTTTTCTTTGTTAGTTTATTCAGTTCTCTATAGTCCACGCACAATCTAAGTGAACCATCAGCTTTCTTAGCAAAAACGACTGGAGCACCCCACTCTGAAATACTTCTTCTTATGAACCCCTTCTCAAGCAACTCTTTCACTTTCTTACTGAGTTCTCTTCTCTCTCTCGAAGTCATGTGGCGCACTGGTAATGCAACTGGCTTTGCATTATCTACTAGGTATATTCGAAAGTCTATCTTGCGCCTCGGGGGTAAACCTCGAACCTCATCGATGACGTCACTATATTCACAGACAACACGAACAGATTCCAAATCATCATTGGATGCGTCAAGGGATTCTAGGTAGTTAAGTATTACCGGACCTCTAGGGTCACAAGAAATATCGAGGATCTTTCGACAACGAGTCAACAATCTAACTACCCTTCTTTCACAATCTAGGATGGCACTGTATCTAGCTAGCCAATCCATGCCTAAAATCAAGCCGTAGCCCATAAAGCCAAGAATGAAGGCGTTGCATTCAAACCCAATGCCCAAGATAGACACTCTCAAATCCTGACAAATCATTGAAAGATGAGCCCACTACAACAAAAACACCATATTACAACTTTAATTTTACAACGGTGCATAAAGCACCGTTGTAATAGATCCTTTTTTACAACGGTGGAAAACACACTGTTGTAATAAATGTTTTTTACAACGGTAAAATAATCACTGTTGTAAAGAACATATATATATATTACCATATCACAACTTTAATTTACAACGGTGCATTAAGCACCGTTGTAATAGATTCTTTTTTACAACGGTGCAATAATCACTGTTGTAAAGAACATATATATTACCATATTACAACTTTAATTTTACAACGGTGCAAAGGCACCGTTGTAATAGATCCTTTTTTACAACCTTGCAAAACGCACTGTTGTAATAAACATATAGATCACAACTTTTCATTTTATTCGTTGTAATTGAGATGCCTAGTGCAAACTTCATGTTTATAATATCTATATTTAATAACTAATTATATTGATACTTAATAATAATAATTAATAATTAACTTAGGAATAAATTATATTTGTCAATTATTATTAAATAATTAATAGTTAATAAGTAATAATTACTATTAATAGTCAATTATTATTAAACAATTACATTTATATTGATTATTTATAATTAATAACTAATAATTACTATTAATACTTAGCAATTAAGAAGAATAATTAAAAAATATCGTTAATATTACATAATTACTATTAAATAATTAATAATTAAAATATACTAATTAATGCTAATCATGAATAATACATAAGTAACTATAATTAAATTACAATATAAATAAAATTATTAAATAATTAACAATAACAATAGTAATTACTATTAGATAATGATAATGATAAGTAATTAATAATAGTAACTAATAATTAAAAAAAAATTGTTTGAAAATAAATATTAACCAAAGTTGAAAATTAATGTTAAATAATAAAAATAATCAGTAATTAAAATATAATACTAAATAATACCAAATACTCTTAATTTATAATTGATAATGTTGAAAGTTTTACCAAAACCTTTTGTCGAATATGATCCCCTACGGAGGGGGGGTCCGGGGGGGTGGCAACCCCCCTAGGTGGGGGTGCGGGGGCAACGCCCCCGCTAACGGGGTTCGACCTGCCCGGTCAGGTCGCGGGGGTCCAGGGGGCAGCACCCCCGGCGGGGTGCGGGGCAGCGCCCCGTCCGAAACGGTACATTTTGTGTACTTAAAATTTTCGTTTTGCCTCTCAAGCCCGCTTCAGTATGTACTGAAATCTAATTTCTAACTATTGTCTTTCAGAATTTTCGGTGAACTTTGGCCACGTCACAAAAATTTAGCACCAACCCGCCAAAAACGAGAAGCAGCGGAAATGATTTCATTTAAGCGGGATCTTAAAAAAATTAACCCTAAAATTAGTGGACTGGTATGGTCTTGCGCTGACAAAGTCATAATTAACTCACGCTCAGCAAATATGTTTTAATGGGAACTAGGGTTTCAGCGCCGCCATCTCTTTTCCAATCATATACGTCCTCTGCTCACTTCCGCCTCCTTATCGTGCTTTTCTCCTTCCTCCTAGCTGTCCATGCTTTGATTCAGTTCGCTCTGCAGTTTCATCCGCGTCTCCCTTATCGCCGCCTTTCCGAGCTTCTCATCCTCCTTAATCGCCTATCGAGACCGATTTCAGCTAACTTGGCGTTGTTCGGATGTCGTTCTGGTGATTGGGTGGATGTCGAGGTCGTCCTGGTGTACTTTGCATCGATAGCGACTTTGATTGGTGAGAAATATTTCAGTAATTTTGTGGGTTTAATTTTCTGGATTGGTGATAAAATTAGTTGACTTGCGATAATTTTGTGGACGTCGAGGTCGTCCTGGTCTATTTTTGTTGTAGGTCTGTAGTCTAGATTGGGGATTTGGTTCAAACTCATCAGATTTAGTATGTTAGGAGTGTTCAACCTGCATGTGTTCTCTGTATCCATATTAACTGTGCTAGGCTTTAGAACTAACCAACAACACAAGACAGTTCTTTGGTTTTGGAGAAGTGGTTAGAAAAAGAAGACATCTGAACTAGAACTGGTCTTGCAGAAACCACACTACTTAAAATAACAATTAGTGTACATGAGAAACTGTAAACGAATAAAATTTAAGTTGATTCCTATTAAAAAAAATATTGACTGTTTTTTCTAAAACCATTTAATTTGTTTTTTTGTTCCAGCCTATGAAGGATTGCAGGTCGTTAAGTTGGACGTGAAAGGGATCACATTGATATCCAATAGAAATTGACAGTGATGGGAATCAGATTATAGTGAAATGGGAATATGCATGAGGAGGTATGATGGTTGTTGATGCAATTAAATTTTGAGTTTGAATATATATTATGCAGGAACAAGAATTATTGATGCAATTAAATCCACAGTTTCTCCATCTACCAAAGTAGTCTACAATGAAAGCCCAGACATGCACTTCATCAAGAAAAACAAAGAAGACATTTCGTACGCAATAATTGCAGTGGGAGAAAAATCATACGCAGAAACATTCGGTGACAGTTTAAGCTTAGATTGGGGATGCTGGAGCATAAAGACTCGGTGTATGTCAATGTGTATATATATATTTATACGAAAGTGCGTATGTAACTGAGTGCATTGAGTGATCAGTTTGTAGTGAGGAATGTATGTATTGTTATGACTGTATTATGTAAAAGTGAGTTGTACGATAGTGGATCGGAAAGTTGTACTAATTCAAATATTGAAATACAACATTTAATTGATTATTTCAGATCAGTGTAGTATCATTTTATTCAATATAAATATTTATTTTTATATGAAATGTAATGTATAACGAAACAAAAATCGTATTGTTATAATTAATTGTTGCAGGAATTACTACTACAACAGTGCAAAAATGTTGTAATATGTATTACTACAACGGTGGAAAAAAGTTGTAAAATATACATATTACAACGGTGTTGCAACAGTGTAAAAATGTTGTAAAAGATATGAGTCTATTACAACTTCTTAATACACGACGGTTTGCCCACCGTTGTAAAATGTATATTACAACGGTGTTCCACCGTTGTAATAGGGTCATTTTGTTGTAGTGGCCAAACCACCAATAGGATTTGAGACTACTATGTGATCCATAACTAGACTAGTATTTAGGTGTAGTGTTTCAACTAACGAAGTAGATACAAACGAGTGTGAAGTGCCAGAGTCAAACAAAGTACGAACAAGATGATCAAACAGAAAAACTAAATTTTCAACGGAAATGTTTGTACCTCTCTCCTGTCCTGGTGCCATAAGAGCATGAACCTACCCTTTTGCCTGTCCTAGTGCCATGAGAGCCTGAATCCACCCTTCAAAAGTAGACACTGTCCTTTGCCCTTGCCCCTATTTTCTTGGGCAGTCTTTAATTAGATGTCCTGCCTCTCCACAGTGGAAGCAGCCAGTCTTCTTCTTTTTTCCTACAGTCCTTTCTCAGATGGCCTGATGTTCCACAATTAAAGCACCTTTTCTTTCCCTTGCTATTGTTATTCTTACCACCTTTCTTGTTTTGCTGTTGTGTTTTCTTTTGATCCCCTTTCTTCTCCGGTGACTTATTAGCATTAGCACCTTTCTCCTCTTCATGTGTAAGCACCATATCAACCAATCTCTCAAAGGTAGCCCCTATCGGAATGTGGGTCATAGCCAACCCATGTAGCAGCTCATTCAAACCCTTAACGAACCTCAGGGCCTTCTTCTCAGGTGTGTTTACCAAGCCTAAGCCAAATCTTGCCAACTGATTGAACTTGTTGACATACTCCTTTACTAATAAATTTCCTTGCTTCAATGCTAAGAACCTCTTCATATATAAATTCTCTTCTGCTCGTGAGAGAAATTTCATCTCGAACCTACGCCTGAAATCCATCCATGTCTCCATTGGACGCTCTTCATTCGTGACCTCCCACCAAAACGAAGTTTCATCCTTCATTAACCAAGCATCCAATTGGACATTCATTCTATCTTCTACCTTGAAAATACCAAATAGATCTTCCACCTCCTTAAGCCAATTTCGAGCTTCAACAGACGTCTCTGATCCGTGAAAAGGTTTCCCGCCCATTGCCAGAAAATCTTTGCATATTTTGAAAAAGTATCAACAAGAGGCGGGGGAGGAGGAGGAGGAACATTTGCTGGGCCTTCAACAGTGGCCCTAGCCTCCAGATACCTGCTAAACCAGCTTGGTATTGGTATGCCCTCGGGTATCTCAGGTTCCCAGACATGATGAAAAAGAAAAAGGAAGAGATTCAAAATGGAGAATCGAAGGAAAGATATACGGCTTTTGGGGGTTATGTTTTTAAAACAAACTTTTCTCTTGAAAATACTTTCCTTAAAACATATTTTTGAAATTATTTCTTTATAAAATGTTTTTGAAAAATAGTTTTTCAAAATTCATATCCGTTCTGGTAACCTTCGGCTCTGATACCACGTGTAACACCCTACGTCCATTAATGTCACTCTCAAAGGGAACGCATTAACTTTCATGGAGCATTATTAGTGTATAGAACAGAATATAACAAGACAGATACATATATTGGTACTTGAAAATTTTAAAACAAATTTTATTGCAACGGAGAAATAGTTTGATTACAACAACTTCATAAACCAATAGTAAAACCAAGTACACTTAATATCCATCTTGACAAATTGTTTTCTGAGTACATAAAGTAAAAAAGCATAACCCCAACATAAGTAGCCATAAAATAGATGAGCTAAACTTTACTTTCAGCAATCCAAGCACTTCCAAAAGAGAGAGAAAGAGATCCAAGATCAAGCTCCACTAGTACTTGTCCCACCTTGAGAACCCGGGGGGGGGAGGGAGGAAGAAAAGAGGCGAAAACAAGGGGGTCAGACATAAAGTCTGGCGAGTATAATAACTTTAACAATATAATTATTAAAGTAATTAGGATAAGGCATAAACGGTAAAACAAGGTATGATCGTGAAACAAGTGGGCATGACAAAGCAAAGCAGAGGAATATTCTGGCGTTAATCTCGTTCCTAATCACTATAGGATAATTACTATACTGCACCATTACTAGTCACCCTAAAAAGTTGATCCCACCTACAGAACTTAATAATGATAACGGTAGTTTCGTGTACCCCTAGTTGCCTTCATAGTTGCCTCCTGCCCCTATCTCCACTAGTCGTACCCACTACCCCCATGCGATCGGCTCCCTAACTCGTAGATACCTGTGCTGGTCCCACAGTGGGGTGTATCACTCCCCAAAGTGGCAACCCGATACCACTAAAGATGCACGGCTTAAATCTACACGATGCAACAACGTCTTACGTACCAGCCCGGGCCCGTGCACGCGCATGACCTCGTTGGACTTGCTTTGCCACCGCTAACCTGTTTTGACCTCTTACAATCAAACCCAGTAAGCGTGTCCCGTCCTCGATCTAACTCAAGCTCACAAAGATAATTAATGGGTTACTGTTTTGAAAAGGGTCCCCATGTTTGACTCAAGCTTTCCACCTATGCTTGGTCCCAACTAGAACTTCCCACTTAACCCCTTCTTATTCATGTCTTCTTACACGTATTCAACTTGGTTAAGTGTTTCTAATCTTATTACACATTCCACCCAGGCCACCCACTTAACCCCCATGTCCCACTACATGTTTATTCTGTTAAGTTTCACTTAATTCATTAAAACCGTAACCCTGTAAAGACCTCCCGCATTAGACTACCGTTTGCGGTTGCTGGATTTATCGGGCGGGTCCGGGTAGTCTTATACCGCGAACGAGCCTAACCTCGTGTCTTTACAATTGTTACGCATTTAATTTGTGCCTTTGACCTCTCACATTAGACTACCGTTTGTGGTTGCTGGATTTGCCGGGTGGGTCCGGGCAGTCTTATACCACAAACGAGTCTAACCTCGTGCCTTAGGCGGTTAATTATTACACATAATTATTTAACCCCAAATTGGATTAATATCCCTATTCAAATTTGTCAATAAATTCCAAATTAATTTATGTCCATAATTGTCACCTAAATTATGTCCATAATTTTAGGTATAAAAAATTATACCAATTAATGTCTCAAATTAATTATATGCCTTTAAGGCCATTTTATGCCAATTCACAATTATGTATATTTAATATTTTCCCATTGTCCCCACGCTATTCGTACATTTTAATATGACATATGTTAGACTCGCAAATAGTCTAACTTATAAAAAGAAAACAAACATCACAACTTGCATAACACATAAAATAGATCTAAGAATCATGACATAAGTTTGCATAGCCAATAACTTGCATAGGCAATGGATATACATAAATTTGCATAAACTATCATGGATATAAATATAGATCTAAACATGTAATCATGAACTTGAATATATGGATATGGTTTTCCTATAACTTGCATATGAATTTCATTCAAACTAGCATATGATTCACATACAAAACTAGCATAGGAAATGAGCATATAGAACATAAATTTGCATAACTATGTACCGTCATGGATCTAAATATAGATCTAAACACAAAGATGTGAACTTGCATATGGATCTAAACATGTAAATTAATGTCGCATGTTTGCATATAAACTAGCATATGTATCTACATGATTCAAATATGAACTTGTGTATAATCCACCTACTGACTTGCATAAGATTCATAAACTAGCATATGACTTAACATCCCAAACTTGCATAATATTCACGTACATATGATTTAACATCCCAAACTTGCATAAAATGAATCAAGTTAAACATGTACCATTCAACATATGAAATAGATCCACAATAACAAAACTGTTAACGATAACATCACATGATTCAAAGTCATATTCTCATAATCCCAATTATAACTTATCACAGTTAAATTAATTAATTAATTATTTTGTGAAAGAAATTATACTCACAAACAAAAGAACAGTCTTGTTTTTCTGAGATCTGTATTCTGAAACTGAATTGCTCACCTTTGATGTAGACTAATTGCTATCCTAATTTAGATTAGATTTGATTTTGATTCTTTCTTCTATCTTGTTTTTGAGTTGAAAGAGAACGGCGGCTACTCTAGGTTCTCCATTGACGGCACGGCGGCTCTTGGTATAAATTAGTGTGATTTTAGGTTGAGAGTTAGGTTGCTTATATAGAATTTTAATTAATTTAGAGCCGTTAGATTAACCTAGAAGCAATCAAGGCCATCCAGTCAAGATAGAATAACACCTCAGCCCTAATGACTCAGCAGTGAGTCAAAATATCGTTATCTTTCAGATCTGCCCAGGGGGAGGGCAGGTCGACCCCCAGGTCGACCACTGGTCGATCTGTATAGGGAGGTCAACTCCTTGGTCGACCAGGCCTTGGGCGGGAATTTTCCTGCCAAACCAGCTTCCCTATTTTAAATTTGAATTTCAAATTTTCTGAACCTAAGCTGTTTTTAATTTATTTAAATTCTGAAACTTCGGAAGGCCATAACTTCTTCATACGAAGTCCGATTCACACAAACTCAGACTCTATCTCAAGCAGAATTCCGAGACGAACGCAATGGCATAAGCCGTTTCCCTTAATATTCACATTTGAAATTAAGTATTCTTAAATTTTGATATTTAGAATCACGGGGTGTTACAAAATTCGTGAACAGTCGCGGCGCGGCGCTTTCTATTCAAGCCATTAATATATATATATATATATTATATTTTGTCGATTTTCATTTAAAACATATTTTATAAATCGTTTATGAATTTGTTTTAAGAACGATTTTAACTTCATTTTCAATTTTAAATCAAAATTGAATACTCCTTATCATTATAATGTTTAAACGATAATATTTTCAAAATATCAGATTTTGAAATCATTTCCTTTTCGATATTCATTATAAAAATGAATAAAATCAATATAAATATCGTTCGCATCAAAATGGCGCATATCTAATCAACACGGCTTCACATATTTCAATATTTTTGTGTCCATCCAAAATCGGACATCAAATTCACATTTTAATCTTTACTGAATATTATTTTAAAATATTCGTTCTTTCTGAATTGGAATCAAACACTGTAATGACCATATTTTTGACCATTCAAATCGACAATAAACCACACATGTCGACCCAAACGGTTCACCAACATAGGCAGTTGTTGGGAAAAGAAGAAAAAGAAGAAAGAAGAGAAAAAAACAAATCTCAGAATCTCATAGTGGAAGGACAACATATAATAAACAAATAATGGTTCAAAGCATTTTAAAACATATACATTTGGCTATACCGTACAATTGATTATCAGAGTTACACATATGCAGATACACATAACTAGCAGCGGAAACACGGTGCATCGGAAATACATACATATGTGTGTATATTTATATACAATCGATGTATACCAAATCTTCGTCTTCGATCTCCAAGGCACAATCATCTTCGTTAACTGCAAACATTTGCTGACCCAAGCGTATTGCATAAAAAGAAAAACACAACAAACACTCAGATCACCACTAAATCATTCTCATATTAGTCAAATTAAAACATGAAATAACTTGAGTGTCATGGGTACAGTAATTCAAGAGATGTTACAGGATTCTTTTCCATCTCTCGAGGATCCATTAAACTAATACATACATAGTAAATACGCTATTATGATAGTGTCTATCCAAAAAAGTAAATATCATAAAAAATAACGTAAGCGGGATTACCATATTACCCTTACGCCGTTTACAGGCATCAACAATCTATACAGTACCGTAAATTCACTGTACGGGTGTTATCAGAGGGCACTCCATAGAAGGTAATGCAAAATCATAATCGTATGGGGCTCGATATGGATAAATATGACAAGGCACTCGAGGCAATGCCCAGGGTAGGATTCTACCAATTGCACTCCTGGACCATGGTAATGCATAGCAGCCACTACCGCCCACCTCGGAACACACTCCAAAAATCATAAAGGGCCCAAATCATCATCATAGTCATAGGAATAGTATCGAAGAAGTGTATCCAATCAAAGGTGCTACCTCAATTAGTCACGGTATAGCTCCTGTTTTAGTCATTTCAATTCTGACCTGAAGGTCAGGGCTATTTCGTCATCGTTCATCTTCTTCGATTCAATAATCGCCTCTAAGTCATCATACTCATTATGGATACGTCATAACGTTCACAGTTGTCAAAGTGGTATCGACACTGACAGAGAGTATGCCTAACAACCAACGTTTACATTTTCCACATCAGTCAGTTCTTTTACTTTTCACAAAGGTTCGCTTTCATATCAAAATATCATATTTTGTTTCGAACCAAATTTATATTCAAATAGAATATAATTCCATATCAAATTATCATAATCATGCCAAACATATTATATTCCAGACTATAATATATTTCAATATCTTTACATTATAATCCCATAATGTTTAAAAAAATTGACTTATAATCAAATAGAACATATTTCATCCCAAAGATTTCAAATTATTCCAAATCGATTCATGTTCGAAATCCATTCATATTCAAATAGAATATATACTTTCATTGAAATGTTACAATCGTTTACAATCGATTCGTATTCAATTAGAATCCATCTTCATATCAAAACTCCATTTTAATCACGATTCAAATCAAAAATCAAACTCCATTTAGGAAGGAATTTACAATATATGATATAATTATGAAAATACTTATAACGAAAACCTTTATATGAAATTTATATATAGTAAAATAGTTAAAGTATAATAAGATAATTTGAACTACTATGTAAATACATAAAATAAAAGTTTATTAAATAGTTTAAATAATAAAATATAGGAAAATTCATTTATAACAAATAGTATATAAATTGCAAAAGCTAATAAAATAATTTTTTAAGTAATAGAATATAGTCTTATTTGTAAACAAACGGTGCAGACATATATACATAGTTTTAGAAATAAATAAATAAATAAAATTTAAACCATAATTGTTTCTTCCTTCCAAATTTCAAAACATGAAATCTATATTCACATCTCAATTGAGTGCATTTCATTTTCATATCTTATTTCACACCATTAAAACCAACCATTCGATTAAGAAGATTCAAATCCATATATTCATTTAGAGTTAAACAACCCCGAGTATCATCAATTACCTTTATTTCCAAAAATCAAATTCAATGAGAATTTAATTCATTCAAATCTACCTCATTTATTGAATACTTCCAAATCATATTAAATGAAATAATTCCAAATCATATACAATCCCAGTTTAAAATATCCCTCATTTGTTTTGGGAAAATTTCCTTAACCATTTCAATACACTTCCAAGGTTCAGATTTTTAAAGCAAATATACTTATCGGGTATCAACATATTTCTTTAAATAAATTTCCCATGGATCTAAAATCATTTAACCAACCGATGTCAATATATAATTTTCTATCCTATGGCCAAGTGATCTTAATTTAGTTTCTCGATATTTCAGGGATGGATATATATCATTTCATTCCAAATCAGAGTCACAGATATCTATCATTTCAATCCGTGTTCTTAATTCATTCCAAATCGATTAATCCTGGGGTTTATTCGATGCCTGTAACATCAAGGGTGAAATGGGATTATTCGTCACAATAAAATACAACATCCATAAACTGAGTAGTGGACATGCAGTAACCAACCAACCAAGGCATCCATTACACCAATTTATTCTAATAGTAAATATTTAAATCTTTTCACCGGTTAACAAGTGTCGGGATTTTCTAACTAGACATTTCATTTGAATAAAAATGACTAGTCATCAATTAAATTTACACATTAACACATGTCATGTCAGTTTTAAGCAATCAACAACTATCAAATCACAACCATGCAACGAAACTTATTTCATAATTTAATTTAATAAATATGGGAATAATTCAGTTATTCGTAAGCGAGAAATACACTCACCTTTGGGTCTTTAAATGGATCGAACATCCAAACAAAGTCCAAATTTTTTTCTGTCTCCAAATGCAGCCAAACCAGTCTCAGATCGACCACAATTCTGCCGCGATCCCAACACAACAAACCGTGCGTAAATCCGACTTAATATGCAAAAGTTATCAGTGTTTTACTGTTAGAATATTGAAATATATATATATATAACTTAAAAATTTATCTCTCACTAACCCGAGTGTGACACGTTAGCCTTTCCTTCCATCTTCTCCCTTTCCTCCCTTTTCTCGCTACAGCAACCCGATGGAAAACACACCCATCATGCACAACTTTGACCACAGATACCTCTCCGCTCCGACCACCTGCGAGTGCACGGCCACCACCATTGTAACCTCCATCGAAAACCGCACCAGATGGCACCCCTGAGACCACATCCGGTCACTTGCTTTGCCGCCGCCGCACTGATGAAGGGAAGGCTTTTGTTCCCTTCGACGATGAAATTCCGGCAAAACACAACACCATATAACCTCCGACCACCACCAATAAACTCATATCGATCCCCTCTACAATACCCATAAGTTGATTCCTCCAATTAACCTCCGAATCGAAAACCCCCAATTCAACCTCTAGGGTTTCGATTTTCAGAAACTTTGACTATCAATTCTGGTTGAACCACTGCATGCATGTGAAAACGAATTGTAGATCTGGATTCTACTTGTTGAAAGCTTCGATTTAGTATATAATTTGATAGGGTTTGAAGAGATTTTATTTTGAAGCTTGTATTTCCTTTTGATCTAGGGTTTTTGAAATCGATTCTGCCATTTTAGATAGTTGGGTGTAGAAAAATTATTTGTATGATGGAAAGATGGCTGAGGAGGTAGTCATGGACTTAAGTTTTATACATATATAAGGTCCAAATATAAGAAACACCCAATTATCCTATTACATCGATCTCTTCACATTCTCTCACGTACGATCAAACGTTAAATCAAATTGTAACACAAACTGAAATCCTATAATAATTCACCGTTCCAGATCCAATAGCGCCAGTTTCGTCGAATTCCGAGACAGTCGCCAAAATAGTTAAATTCCATCGTCAATTAATTATTAAAATATCCAATTATTCGATCAACTGTTTAAATTCAATTTAAATATATATATATAAAAAAATTTATTTAAATCAAATTTCAACTTAAAAAAATTTTATACATCGATTTCACAAGTTTAAGTTCCCAATTTGAGTAATTGAATTTAAATTTGAATTTCAGTTATTTTAACAACTCAGAATTTCTCGATTTACCAAATAAATTTGGAATTCAATTTTTTTGATGTAAACCACTCAAATCTAATTACTATTAAAATATTAACTTTCACATTTCAACATCTTTAAATATATCTTAATAAAAGAATTTGTTCATGTTAAATTCAAACAATCACCATCATTAAATTTAACCAAAATTTGATTTTCCCTAATATATTCCATTTTATTTATTTTAAATTGAAATTTAAATATACTGAAAATTATAGGATGTTACAAACACAGTCAATTACCATATAATGTTACTTATACGGATTTCGTGCAACACATGTGTACAACAACAATGAAAAACAATAATCCATCATCCAGAGTGCATTCTACACTGTATAAGCATTAAATATAAATAATTAACGCTTACAATAGTCTATCAACCAATCGATTGACAAACAAATAAACAATTGGGATTAGTGTACGTCAAATATCATCCTAATACCCGTGTGGGGTTTCAATCAACAAACACTGATTATTATTTGTGCAGTTGGGCGAAGTGTAAAATTATCGACCCAATCGATATCACAAAAATAGACGAGCATAAACAAGTCATCCGACTTGTAAATGGATGTGTAAACTTATTTTTAACTATCCAGTAATTATTTTATTTATCGCTTTTATAAGCTAAAAATAGTATTTTTAACTAACTAAATTTTTCTAACACTTTTTAAAAAAATTCGGCAGCATAACGACACGATACTAGAACCGGAATAAGGTCTAGCCTTACCCTCGCGTAATACTGGCTCGCGCCATACACAAACCAAATTCAATCAATTCCATTCACATCCCAAACCAAATTCAAACTAATAAATCAATCAAAATAAGCAGCCAAACGTCCATGGCTTCAATAAAGGTGTCGGGTGCTACTAAGCACCGTCTGCATCCTAGTATATATTTAACTGTAAACAATATTAAGGTGAGAAGTTCTCACCTTTGGGATCCACTCCTTTAGTCTTTATTTGGCGGATTTTGGATTTGGATTTGTTTCGGTGCGTCATGTTCTACTCTGTGATTTCAACGCAGTCTGTTTCACGTAGTTTACATTAAAAATCACATTTTTAAACAACGTTATTTACATTAAAAATCATATTTTTATTTCTATGTTGTATATATAAAAGTCATATTTTTTTATATTTTTAAAACCATGCTAATTTTATTTAAAAAACAAAGCCGTTTATATTTTAAAAACAAAGTTGTATATATAAATCACATTTTATAGCGCACTACATATATAAAAATCACATTTTTATCTTGCTATTATATATATACATAAAAATCGAATTTTTATCTTGCTATAGTATATATAAAAATTGAATTTTTATAAGGCTATTATATATATATCTAAAAATCGAATTTTTATAAGGCTATTATATATATATATATCGAATTTTTATAATGCTATTCATATAATAAAACTCATATTTTTATTACAAAACCATACATGCAAAAATCTTATTTTTATAACAAAACCATTTATCCAAAAAATCATATTTTTATCATGCAATTTCTATAATAAAAATAATATTTTTACACAAAGATATTTCATATAAAAATCACATTTTATTCAAAGATATTTCCTATAAAAATCATATTTTTATCATGTTATAATATATATAAAAATCAAATTTTTATCATGCTATAATATATATAAAAATCGAATTTTTATCATGTTATAATATATATAAAAACTAAAAATAAAATTCAATTTGGAATTTACTTACATTGAATTACATAAATGGGGGTTAATCGCTAATGAGGTGGAGCAAGGGGGAGGAGGCGCGGTCGCTGGTGGTCGGGAGGGTCGACGGCAGGCGCGGTAGGGCCCACATTTGCTGGCGGCGGTGGAATGGCTCAATTTAGGGTTTAAAAAAAGGGTGGCGGTTTTCTTGAATTGAAGAAGGAGGAGGCGGAGGAGAAGGAGGACGGCGGGACGTGGATGCAGGCGGAGGTGGGAAGGCAGCGGTGACGCCGGGCTGAAATCGGCGGTGGATTTCTTCTTCTTTTTTTATTTAATTTTTCGTTGAATGATAAAAGAGAAGGAGGGGGTTAATTGAAAAGAAGTTATATATATTTATTTTATTTAATCTAATTCTCGAAAAAGTTGACTTTTCTTTTAAACTCCAAACGAGACCCAACGACTGTCGCTCCCGGCTAATTATTCCCATTCCGAACACAATGAGATATGTCTGGTAAGCCAATTCAACTGTTTCAACAAGTTTTTCTTTAAATTAAAATATAAATCAATGTCTATTGAATTTATATATACATTTTAATTTACCGGGGCCACGTACTAACTCCAAAAATTCCTGAAAAATAAATCTAGCTATGTTTTGACGATATAGTCCTAACAAAACTAATTTCGTCGAATTTGGAGACCATTTGAAAAATGGCCACTTTCAGTCGATTAAATTGAAACTAAAATTGCCAGACGCGTTTAAATTCACCACACTCACATATTGAGTCCAAAAATTATGAAAATTGGAATCTAGCAATAATTTGACATTTCGGATCCAACAAAAGTGGTTTCGTCGAAAACGCATATCGTTTGCAAGATGGCTATTTTAAGGGCAATATATTATATAAAAAATATATAAATTCCATAGCGACTATTTTGAATTTTAAACTGGACATAACTTTTTATTCCTGTTATGAAATCTGGATTTTTCACATTCGTTACAAATATATAATTAAACAGATTCAAATATTTTTGGTTTTACTGAAATCAAATTTATTTTGGATCATGTACGTTCATTTGAAATTTAATTTTGAATTTTCAAACTACCGCATCATTTCAGGTTCGTTTTATAATTAAAATAATATTATATGTTCTAACTTGGAATAAAATAATTTTTTAGTCATTATTATTTAAAATAAATCATTTTATTCAAAATCCATTAACATAGTTAAAAATAAAATTTTTAAATTGGTTCTGAAAATCCAGCTTGTTACAATCTCCCCCACTTAAAATATTTTCGTCCTCGAAAAGGAACAAAGATGAAAGTTGTTTAACTAACCAACTCAACTTTCATTCTGGCTTTCATATTTCAACTTTTTAATTTCTAAGAATTTTCTAATTTTTCAAAAATTTGGCTAACACCCTAAATTTTTGAAAAATTTCGCCATAACCTCCTTTGTATGGGGAGACCTTTAAAACCGCAGCTAGCCTCACTGGGCCCTCACCAATCCAAAAGAAAAAGCCAAGCGGCTAGCCAGTCCGCTCATAAAATCATCAAAACCTAATAAATACAATAAACATGTACCTATGTGTCGGGCCTACAATTTTGTTCCTCTTCTTAGCTTCCTTGCTATGACCTGTTTGATATATATATATATATATATATATATATATATATATATATATATGCATGTACATGTATGCAATTTTAAACAATTTTCAATTCAGTTCAAAATTTGCTTCAACTTGGCTAAATTAACCTTTCACTTACATATTGGTTTCAACAATTTTATTAGTTAAACCAATAATCAAACAACATGACTAGCAATCAATTAGTTAGTTAAAATTTCAAATTCATAAATTTTATATAGTCAAAAATCATATTTTTGATGCCAAATCACGAACAATAAACCCTATCTAGTTTTGGTTCTCACACCAGTTAAATGGAAATATATAAACAACCCACTTTCGAAACTCGAACATAAATGTTAAGCGCGACATCACTAGAATTATGCCCGAGCGACTAGAGTGTGATTCTATATCTATTCAGTATATTTAAAACTCTGAATATATGTTCATGACGCGTATATGCAAAATCTTCATACACTCGATTGTCCAAAATAAAATAGAATAATATACACAAATACGTATAATTAGATTAAATTTTCAAAGCTAAATTTTGTTTTCATTTTTTTGAAAATAAAACTCTTTACACTCGTTCTAGGATACTACTGATCCTATTTCTAACGAGTCATTCTTGTTGGATATTACTAATCCAACCTCTGATGAATTCTTTGGTTCGGTTCTAATGTGCCTTGTTCTTGAGTTCTGTAAACCAAAGCTCTGATACCAAAGTGAAACGATCCAAACTCGCCCGTATGGGAAAGCCCGGATCGAGTTGAGAACACGACAAATTAGAACACAAACAGAAGAACATTTCATTGCTTATTACAATAATTACATCAGAATACAAGAATATAACAGTGTATGAATAAATAATATACATCAGAAAATATCAGAGATTAAAATACATTACATAGCAGCGAAAAATAATACATAACACAACTATAAGAAATACACAGATACAAAGCGTTCTGAATATAGCTCTAGCTGTAAACCAGGATCCTATAAAATAGAAACCTACAAAACCAACACTACTAGCTACCCGAGTGGAAAATAGGGGCACCCAGAGTTTAGGTTAAAACAATAAACTCCAGGTCAGACATGTGATTGGTATGAGAACTAAAACAGTTATTTAAAACTTTACTTTTGAAATAAAGTAAATCAAGGGACCATGCCATATAAGACGGAATGGGTTTCCTCCCATGAATACCAGTGCATAAAACAAACAGCGCAATGCTTTTGGAAAAATGAAGTTATTATAAGACTCAGGTCCCATCACACAATGCAACACAGGCCGGAGGACAGAGTTTTACCTTATAATAGCCAAACATGCTTGGTACGTTTAAAACAAATCATTTTGATACTATTATAAATGTGTAGTGTATAAAACAACTTCAAATATAAATGTATCAATCATAGACGACATAGTACACCATCCTACTATGTCGCCCACCATACTAGATTTTACAATCAAAACCAAAATGTTACGTATTGGAAATTGGATTTCCATCATGAGTCGAGGCAAGGGATGTACTCCTCGCCAGCTTTGAGACACTCTAGCAAATGCCTCAGGGTTACACACTCTGGGCAACCCTTGGATCCTCCAAGGTCGGTCCTCTCTTACGTTTGAGGATTAGTTACTCCTGAACACACATTTCCCGGTCCTATAGGACCTATCCATCGGCTCCGTAGTAACTGATATATCCGATGCGCCTCGCTATCCATCATCCACATAGGTAAAAATATAATAAATGTCTAGGCTCCATACCATGAGACCCCCCATAGCTAGATGGAAACGCCATGCACTCCTTAGCTCTCTTATCCCGTTTTTGACTCATACCGAGGTGTGAGGCTCGCGAATTAACACTATACACAAAGCTATGCTATTTAAAGCCGTGCTTTGATCATCAACCACAAGACTCTGCTTTTCAACAGAAGCCTTGATCATTTGCATCTCATCATGCCACACAGGCAATTCATGCTATGCAACTAATATCTATCGATATATAACCTCTGAACTCGTACGTCTCAGAGAAGGGTGTTAAGATCGAGAATATATTCTTCGCCACCAAACAGATATATATTTAATAGAGAACAATCAACACAGAATAAAATCCAATGTCAGACACACGTCCATTTATAAGTTTGTTCTAGGTCTGAATGAAACCAGACGCGCCTTATTCTTCGTCCCATATGTCCTATACAAGAGAGAGGTCCTCGCATATCATATCGATCTCCAAGTATGTCTGGACGATCACCACTTATTACCTCGTCTGGGTATACAGTCCAATCAAGACTTCAGTAATCATCCAAACGATGTGAAGACTTCCGGTCTTCAACCACCGTCTTCATTGTCGACTTTTCGTCGAATCAGTTATTCAAAATGGGTATAAACCCGACCTTTCCAAATAACCCATGTTATTATAATCAAGTGATATATAAACACACAACATACGCCTCATTCCAATCTAGAATATTCTTTTAGCCAAATATTCTTTTCACAATTTAAACTAAATTAAGGTTTTCCAAACTAGTCGAGATTAGTGCACCTTACCGAAATAATCATTTATTTTATTATCCCAATCCCAACCTATTCATCCCATGGAGCTAAACTGGTAATACTCCATATCTAGCACCACAGTGTTATCAGTAAAATTAATTACCATTTCACGTTCAAACCTAATTAAAGATTTAACTATCGCCTAGAGCAAAACCGGTGATACTCCATTTTCGATCATCTCCCAAATTTGATAATTTAAATTATCTCATTCACATTTCTATCTAACTAAAGATTCATTAAAACTCCACTTAGTTTTAGTCTTCCCAAAAATTATTATTAATGATTATTTAACTTTGGTAAATCAAATAAGCTGCATCGACATTCTACACCGTACTATTGATTTATGCCAATATATAACCTCTAAGCTCATACGTCTTAGAGAATGGTGTTAAGCAAGTGAATAAATTCTCCGCCACCAAACAGGTATATATTCTGCAGAGATCGACCATATAGTTCAAAATACAATAATAGACATGTAATCCTGTCATTAACTGGATTAAAGAACCAATGTCATTTTAAACACAGTTCATGATAAACTCAAAACCACATTCCATTAATTATGGAATCTTCATGGAAAAACAAATCAATATATAATTGATATCAGTTTCTGTATCCAACTAATAATATAAATGGAATAACGACAAAGCCTTTTAACTTCCATATATATATATATTGACAGTCTATCTCCACAGAAGCTCACTTCGATTATTACCAAATCGAATTCCATTCAATCCCAATTTATTTTGTTAAATTGGAAAATTTTACTTTGGAAAATTCCATTAAATAGTAGAGTAAAGATTTATAAGTTCCAAACCTTAACTTCACTATTAATCGGGTTAAAGAACAAGTGTTATTTAAAACACAGTTCACGATAAACCCAAAAATCCAATTCTTTATTCAATTCCAATTAAATATTAATTAATTGGTAAATTTCTCTAAATCTTAATTAAAAGATTTATTCTTTTCTCAACTAGGTTTAATAACAGTGTTAATGAAGACACCATTCACGACAAACCCAAAATCCAATTTGATATTAAATACAAGGCTCTGAACAGAAATTATATCGGCTTATATTCAATATCAAATTCTGAAACTAACAAATATCGTATTGGAAATAACGATATAAAATATATCTTCCAAATTTCCATAAAAATATCTATATAATCACGGAATCCAATATCGAAATATTCCGAAGATTATTTCCATCCAAATCCATTCCAATTTGTACGTTGGAAATTTCTGGTTATATTAAAACCATTCTCAAATCCAATTTATTTTATTTAAAAATTATTGGATTTCAAATCTAGTTAATAACTAATTCATTTTGTTAAAAATATATTTTTATCTTTACAAACATGGAATTTTTCATCCCAATTCTTTCCAAATCGTTTATTATGATTTTACACAAATTATTAATATTTTTAATAATTTTATCAAGGCCCTTTCAGTTGATTTCCATAACTACACTTACAGCGACCTTTTCCAAATTTGATTTGGACATAATTCCAAATCCAACTATTAGATGTCAAATACCTTATATTCTTGGAAAGCACTTTTCGATACGAACCAAATGGTTTCAGTTTTAGGAGAATCCGACGGTCGGATCTCCCGTAATGTCAATTCGAAGTCAATGGTCGAAATTCGCGAACGGTCACGGCACGGTGCGTTCTATTCAGGCCATTAATATATATATATATACATATTATATTTCATCGATTTCCATTTAAAACGTATATTATAAATCATTTTAAAATGATTTTATCTTCATTTTCAATTTTAAATCAAAATTGAATACTCCTTATCATTATAATATTTAAATGATAATATTTTCAAAATATTAGATTTTGAAATCATTTCCTTTCCGATATTCATTATAAAAATGAATAAAACCGATATAAATATCATTCACGTCAAAATGACGCATATCTAATCAACATGGCTTCACATATTTCAATATTTTCGTGTTCATCCAAAATCGGACATCAAATTCACATTTTAATCCTTTACAGAATATTATTTTAAAATATTCATTCTTTCTGAATTGGAATCAAACACAGTCAATTACTATATAATGTTATTTATATGGATATCATGCAACACATGTGTACAACAACAATGAAAAACAATAATCCATCATTATAGTGCATTCTACATTGTATAAGCATTAAATATAAATAATTAACACTTACAACAGTCTGTCAACCAATCGGTTGACATACAACTAACAATTGGGATTAGTGTATGTCAAATATCATCCCAATACCCGTGTGGGGTTTCAATCAACAAACACTGATTATTATTTATGTAGTTGGGCGATATGTAAAATTATCGACCAATTGATATCACAAAAATAGACGAGCATAAACAAGTCGTCCAACCTGTAAATGGATGTGTAAACTTATTTCTAACTATCCAGTAATTATTTTATTTATCTCTGTTATAAGCTAAAAATAATATTTTTAACTAACTAAATATTTCTAACACTTTTTAAAAAAAAATTCGGCAGCATAACAGCATAATAATAGAATCGAAATATGGTATAGCCTTATCCCTCGCCTAGTACTTGCTCCTGCCATACACAAACCAAACTCAATCAATTCCATTCACGTCCTAAACCAAATTCAAACAAATAAATCAATCAAAATAAACAATCAAACATCCATGGTTTCAATCAAAGTTGTCGGATGCTACTTGTAACGACCCGAATTTCTGTGCTCTTTGAGTCGACTAATAACAACACACGTCCAACCCAAATTGCACAAAAATACGAATCATTATTAGAAAGAAGTTAGAGGATGAGAAATAGAAAGAAATAAATATTAGAATAGAAAAAAACGAAGATCACAAACTCACAGCGGAACAAATAAAATATATTAGATAACATAACTTTTGAAATACAAATCAGTAACTGTATATACATACCATTTTCGAAGCACAACGGTGATCCCTGGAACAGTTATAAACACCTGTTTCTAGATACCACATAGTACACAGCGGAAAATATGATAGTCTATAGCTAACTGGTGAAGCCTCCTGCTTCAAACTCCTCCAAGCGAATCTGCAAAATCCCGACTACTTGACTGCCCGTACAAATTTGGCACCCAAGAGTTTAGGGAAAACAAACAAAATAAACTCTGGGTCAGTCATGGGAATGGTGTAAGTAAACTCCAACCATTTGTTTTAACTTTCAAAATCCTTTCGAAAGAAATGATAATCGTAAGACCGATCCACACATAAACACGGATGGTTTTTACCTTACGATAACCAAAAATATTTTTGATATCAAATCCAGTGATATTATAATAATGTCTACATCAAATAAATAGAATCTAGAGGAACACTTGCATCTCACGCTCCATATATAATATAAAATCAAAAACCGTAGGGTGCTTATTGGAGATTGGATTTCCAACATGACAAGGTATGGGACCACATGCCGATTGTGTATCTCTAGAGGCAAATACACTGGGTTCAACAAGAACGTCTTGCAACCCGGCCCTCACATGACCGACCACTCATTTCGCTTGAGTGTATCGAATGTATATCACCAACGGTTGGGATCAGCAACCGTTTCCCGAAAGGGACATCATCAATAGATTAAAGAAGCAATTGAAATTTCTCTAGATAAGTGATTATACACTCTAATGGGGGCAACCCACACATCCATGTTGCCTGCCCGATTTTTGTCGATTTCGGGTTGTGAGGCTTGAGGTTTGAATTATCTTCTAGAACATATGGCCACCATTTTACTTTGAATACCACATCGTCAGATCCATCAGAAATCACTAATTGATTCCCACAAAAATACTAAAATTGTTAGGCTAAAGAAGTTTCCCTTTGTTACTAGCCAAACTTCCCCGGTGAGGAAAGCCCGGATTGAGTCGAGGACAAGCCACAAAAGAACACAGACAGAAGAACATTTCATTGTTAATTACAACAATTCATCAGAATACAAGAATATACAGAGTATAAACAAATAATATACATTATAAAACATCAGAGATTACAATACATTACATTGCAGCGGAAAAATAATACAATACACAACTGAAAGAGGTGTACAGATACAAAGCTTTCCGGATATCATTCCAGCTGTAAATCAGGTTCTTGTGAATATAAATCTGCAAAACTAAAACTACTAGGTGCCCGTGACAAAATAAGGGCATCCAGAGTTTAGGTTAAAATAATAAACTCCAGGTTAGTCATGGGACTGGTGTGAGAACTAAAACAGTTATTAATCTTTATTTTTAAAGTTAGGTAAATCAAGGGACCACGCCGTATAACATGCAACACAAACCAGAGGATAGGGTTTTCCCTTATAATAGCCAAAGCATGTTTGATACGTTTAAAACAAATCATTTGATACTATAATAAGTGTAGTGTTTAAAACAACTTCAAATCATAAGTATCAATCATAGACGGCATAAGCGCCCCATCCCACTATGTCGCCATACTAGGCTCTACAATCAAAATCGCAAAGTCACGTATTTGGAAGTTGGGTTACCATCTGTGGACCGAGGCAAAAGATAGTCCTCTACCGAATTCGAGACTCTCTAGCTCGAGCCTCAGGCTACAGCCACAACTGCACCTAGGAGCCACAGGGCCGGTCCACCGATGTGGATTAAAATTCCTAAACACTGCGTTTCCCCGCCCTTTGGGGCGTAAATGAGTCCAATGACCCCATCGGTCCCGGATCGACCGATATATCCGAGGCGCCTCGCAACAGCAACAACCACATAAGTCAAACTCGTTAGGGCGTGTAAAACCACTGACGCCACTTCTAGCTAGAAAGAAACGCATGCCCTCCCTGGATCCTTCTCCCGTTTCTGGTTCACAACCGGGGTGTAAGGCTCGCGAATTCACGCTACACAAAGCTATGCCACACAGGAGATGCTTTGATCATCAACCACAAGACTTTGCTTTTAAACAGAAGCCTTGATCAATTGCCACTTAGGCATGCCACACAGGCAATTCACTCCATGCGTTTGATATCCATCAATATATAACCTCTGAGCTCGGACGTCTCAGAGAAGGGCGTTAAGCAAGAGAATAAATTCTCCACCGCCAAACAGATATATATTTAATAAAAATCAACCACATAGAATAAAATCCAATGTTAGACACACAGTCCATTTACAAGTTCGTTCTTGGTCTAAACGAAACTGGAGGCACCTAGTGTTAGACCAAAAAGTGGTTCTAACACCCAAATTGACTAAAATCAGACTAAAATAAGATCAAAAGTAAAATGGAGACACAGAAGTTATAGTGGTTCGGCGTTGAAAAGCCTACGTCCACTTGTCAATCACTATTCTCGATGATATAGTTGCAATTACAATGAGATATTCACTCAATTTCACTCACAACTCACATACATTCACTCAATTGTCTCAAAACAAGTGTTGAAAGACGATTTGGATTATCCGGGAGTGCTGGAATTAGGTTTTTGAAAGTGGTTGAACTCTCAAAGTGCCAAAAAGAAGATCCTTTTAATTGTCTCCAGACAAGGTATTTATAGGTGAAAATTAAGTCAGAACCCGATCCGGATCGGAACCACGTGTCTTCCATCCCATCGTCCTCGGGTTCGGATGGACTCCAGTGCTGACAGCGCATCAGAATAGAGATTATCGTGGGTAGGAACTAGTCATAACCGATCCGCATCTTCAGGCGATCGTGGGGGGAAGTGACGTGGATTATAGGTTCGGTTCGGAGGAGCCTGCAGAGGGGGTTCGGATCGGGTTATCCGATCCGACCCGGATTAACCTAAAACTAAGTCCTTATCCATTTTTCTCTGCTCCGTTCCGACCCGGTAGTAGGTAGCCCTCCGATCCAAATAGCAGCGTCTCTTCGATCAAATAGTAGCAGCTCTCCGATCCGAACAGCAACATCTCTCTGATCCGAACAGCAGCATCTCTCCGATCCGATCCGCTATGATGCTTTCTAAGTTCTTCAACGTTTTACATCTTGACTTTGTGTTGCCTAGTTCACAAAGTAGGCTAACATTTTTCCCCCACAAAGGACGCTTCTGTTGGAAACGGAGCATGCTTTGATTATCATTGCATATCGCCTTCTAGGTAATCTTTCCTTTGACTTTCCTTGTGCTTTCATCCTCTTCTTCAAATTTTAATTTAATTCACATGCCATGCTGAGATATGACATTCTGTTCGGTTCGGATTCCGACCCGAACGGATCCCCTTCTTCTTTTATTTCACATTGGACTAGTGGGCCAAGCTACGCTACTGGGCCTTCGAGCCGGTCTGAACGGGGAGACGAATAGTCACTATGTTTTTATATAAATTCAGCCTTCATCTTCCTCCCACTTTCTTTTTACTTTATCGGTTTACAAGTTCTGCTCCGAAACTCTAGGATTCAAAAGAGAAAAAAAACTCTTTACCATTCTCGTGCGAACCTCCAGCTTATCCACCTTGGTAGGTCTAAATCCCTGATCAACCTCATGATAATAGGTTTTAATTGAAATTTATGGTCAATTCGATCGATCTGAATGTGATTTCCACGCTACAGCATCCTCTTCCTTCGTTATTGTCGTTTGTGGCTTCGTTGCTACTTCAAGGCGTTGGAAGAGGGAGTCGTAGTTTGTTCGGTCATGACTGGGGCGTCGTAGATGATATTGGGTTTAAGACTAAAGAAGAGGAAGAAGGAGAAGATCACAGGGAGTCGGTTCGGCGATGGAGTATGGAAAGTGGAGGAAGGGAAAAAGAAGAGAAATCCAGAAGGTCGGATCGGGTCGGGGCAAGTAGTTAAAGAAGGGGGGAATGGAGCTCACCTTACCGGATCGGGTCAGACTATAAGACAAAGGAGGAGACATGACTGCATGATCCGACCCGAACCGTTCGGGGAATCTACTTCTGAGCCGATCCGATTTTGATTCCTGAGCTTCAATGTTTATCAGAGCCCAAGGCAGGGCTACGCCCCCGATCCGATCCCAATGAATGCGCCCGAACCGAACCGAAGGGCAGTCCATCTTAAGGCATAAAAAACTCGTTTAACTGGCCCAATCAACTCTTGGCATAATCTTCAACTTAATGGACAGTTAGGATAGTGCCTTGCGAACATAACCGGACATCAAGAACTGCCTTGATCCTTATTACTTTGCCAAAATTTTGCGTCGCACTTTCAAACATTAACTCTACACTTTCCGCATACACTGTTTACACTTTAGTTTGCACACATGCACGGGGGGATACGGGCTAATTTACTCTAACTTGTGCTATTGCTTCTTCAATAGTTTTGTGACCATGAGACCCAGACGCTCTTCTAGACTAGCCGGGAAGAAGGAGGCCCCGGAGACATCCAACAAAATTACTCTTGAGGACATATCTTCTTCCTCGGATCCAGAATGGAATGATAAGGGCTCAGACTACGAGGTTGGAACTCGCAAAAGCGACAATGCGTCTTCGGAGGGTGGAGTTTCCCTAGGTTGTGAAGAGGAAGGAGGGATTGGCGACGACCGAGCTCCTAATGAGTTTGAATCTACCGTCATATTGGAATCACCCCAAGATTCTGTTGAATCGACGATCGACAACGACAGACTTATCCGAATTTGTCTAAAATACGGGATACTAAAAAGGGACACCCTGGTGCCTTCGAGAACTGACCGTCCCCACAACCCTCCAGAAGGGTATATGGAAATTACTCGGTTGATGTGCATGGTCTGTGCTATCCCTCCATTTTCTCCTTTCATCGTCGATTTTCTAAGACAAATGCGGATTGCCCCCATGCAGCTGCACCCTAATTCTTATGCTTACTTGTACACCTTATATGTAGCATACCGTGAGATCTTAGGCATAGAGCTCACTTTTGATGACGTTCATTTCTTCTATAACTTCAAGCATCGGACTCGAGAGACTCCTTCTTTCTGTTACTTTGAGTCTGTCCCTAAGAGGAAAATAATTCCAACGCCATTCAGTAGTAAAGATGGGGATTCCAGGCTGGAATGGTTTTATGTGAAGCGACAGCCAGGGTGTGCTAGGAGGTGGATGAAATCAAGTAAAGCACTGATTTTCTAAATCTCGACTCCATACATTTAAGTCATCGCCTTAACTCGTTTTTCTTTTTGTTCGCAGTCGATAACCCAAAACAAATATCAGACCAAGTATTCTTTGATCGGATGCACCAGCTCCTTAATGGCGATCAGAAGTTTTTAACTATTGATGAAGTCCTTAAGGACGAATATCTTCATTTTCATGGGTTGCTATCTGTTACTTGTAGCAGTGGTCATGGGACGGCTCCATATGTATATATTCCCCCAATGGACGTGATCCCTGAAACGGGCGAAGGTTTGAGAGCCCCTACAGTGCCTCTCCAGGCTTCACCCTCTCCTTCTTCTACCCAAGATGATGAATTGGCTAAGATGGCCGAAAAGCATCGCAAAGGGTACACTATTCCCGAGGATGCCATTTCTCCGGAAAGGTCAACGTCTTCCAAAGAGTCACCGATCGATGCTTCTGAGGGAGATGTCCCTAGCACTGATGACCCACTATTTCAGGGTTTGGGGGATCTCCCCTTACCTGAAACTATTTACACTTCAGAGGATTTTAGGAAGAATCCTTTAGTTTTCACTTCTTCCAAAGAGACCACTCCTGCTAAAGCCAAAGAACCCGCTCGTACTAGTCTAACTTCGGACTCGAGTTTGTCGGGGGAAAACACCACTTAGGACGCACTTTACACAATAACACCACTATTCACAACATCTCTCTTTGTGAAAATATTTATCCTGAATTTCATTTGTTTTGTTATGCAGGCACGATGTCCCGATCTTACTATGATATCAGGAAACTTCGCCGTAGCATGTCAAACCCGCCCTATGATACTGAGCATGATCGCCGTGAAGATCGCGGTAGGGAGGACAGAAGACCCTATGATTATTATCGTTCGCGAACCTCGCGTTCTCGCTCTCCTGTCCGGACAGATCCAGAACGATATAAAGGTTATCAAGTTCGTCGGGAAGAGGACAGGTCGCAATCAAAAGATTCAACCTCTTCTCAAGAAAAACGCATCAGGGAGAGGAGTCCGCCAAAAGATACTGAGTCACGAAGCAAGCGTAAGGTCCCTGCTACATGGTCTAGAACGAATAAAGAGGCTATTGAGTCCTCCACGCACAGGGATACTGAGCTGACAATTCCTGCCCCTCCGCCGCTAGACGCTGAAACTGCAGTTAAGCGGGCGTATCTGGAGAAGCAATTTCCTGAACATTACTTTGAAAACTTGACTTTTTTACCTGCCCTTGAGCCTATTTCTTCAAGGTGGGAAGATGAGGCCAAAGCAAAGATAGATGCGGTCGAGAAACAGTATTCTGAAATGTTCAAGTATTCACGCAACCTTTCCAGAATCATTCGTACTTTAATCACGAATGCTGATTCGATGCAAAAAACCGCTGAAGACGATGCAAAATCCTTAAAGAATCTAGGAAAAGATTTGGAGGATACACAGGCCTAGCTTGTTGTTGCTCAACGGGATGCTACTAGCTTCAAACAATAATTTGAACATATGCAAAAACGCTATCATGATTTGCTTGAGTCCCATACCCAAGAGCATTCGGAGCTGAAAAAGCAAGACGAAGATGCCAAGTCAGATGCTGCCAAAACGCGACTTGCATACGCTGACCTTGAGCGGAAGAATGCCGAGTTAGCAAGGAGGAACGCTGAACTGAAAAAGAAAAATACTGACTTGGCTTCTAAGCTAGTGGAGGCGGAGAACAGGGCTGCCCTAGCGGAGGGTAACGTCGAATGTGCTATCAAATCCGCTGAACAAGCCCGCAAACAACTGTTGGAGGCTGAGGGAGAGGTTCAGGGTTTCGGCGAATTAATGATTGAATTCTTTGCGCACATCATCCGCCGCCGAAACATTTCTTGGATTGAAGATTATCCATCTACTCTAGTCCAAGTATGGAGTCAAATCGTTGAGTGGGAGAAAGAGGAGCTCCAGGTTTATTCCATTGACGAGGACAAGCTGATGGAGAAATATTTAAGAGATGATGAGCCAGAACGCCTAGCTGAAGGGCGCCGCCTCATTGCTACTGCTATGGACGAAGAGAGGCGGAGGACTAAGCAAAAGAACATTCCTGAGGCTGGTTCCTCTTCTACTGCCCCCGCAACTTCTGAAATAGAGGGATATGATCCTGAAAACCCGGGGATCCCTCGATCAACTCTTTTATCCCCTATTCCCGAAACGGCATCGGAGACAGCAGTTACTCCAGCCGAGAAGTCTTCGGAAGGTATCTCTACATTTTCACCTCAATTCGCCAAGGCTATCTCTACCTTTCGCCATGTGATTGAGCAATCGATGAAAAACCCATTATTTTCTCCTGAGTTGATAACTGTTGCTTCTCACTCTGTAGGTATTGAGCCGTCCAGAAAGACAGATGTGTCCCAGGGAACCGCCTCTGCGGCGGAGCCTACGGAGAAGGCAAAAGGGGGAAAGGACAAGGCTGCTCCCATAGATTTGGGAGAAGGAAGCGAACCGTCTAAGGCTGACACTCCTCGTGATGACGAAATGATAGATGCCTTAAAGGACGATTGCGGCGATCGGGGACATGAGGAAGATCCGGAGGTGGCAATAGTCGGGGAGTCGAAAAGCGCTGATGATGTTACCTTAGCTGCACTGAAAGCTGACCAAGATAAACGCATGCAGCTTAAATATGAAGACTTAGACCCTGAAAGCCTTAAGCCCCTCGCAGTAGTGGATGCGGGATCAAGGTTAGTTGTTAAGCTTTCGACTAGATCCATTACAGAGGAACTTGCTAAAAAGTCTTCTCTTGATTCCAGCACTCCGCCTTCCGGGAAGAAGTCGACTGATTCCAGCACTTCAGCTTCAGGGAAGAAAAAGTCAAAGCGCATCCTGACGGAGGCCGAGAAAGAGGCGAGAGATGCAGAGAAGGCTGCTAAGAAGTCCAAGCCCTCTTCAAAGTCCAAATGATGAAGTGTCTTGCGTTATTTTAGCGTTTGATTGACCAATAATTGTTGCTGTAAGGGTGGCCCTTGCACCTTCTTTTTGCCTATTTTCCTGTACAAATTCATTAATTTGTAAATAGAAAATAATTCATTTTCTGCAATGTCTGTTAGTCATTAGTTTTGCACTTATGTAAGAATGCATGTCTTACTATAGTTGTGTAATGAAGTTATGGTGGGGGGAAATATGTGTTTACATATATGCCCCCAGTCAATCTCAAAAAACTATTCAATACTTAATCAAGTAGTCTGAATGTCCCCGATTTTTCGACGGGATTGCATTCTCTGTGCCGTCAATGCCTATCGTTTTTTCTGGCATTTTTTATACTCTCCTGTCTTATACTCAGGTTAGAGTTCTTACTGAGGCGGTCTCTTGTCTGGGTGCACCTTCACGCCTCAGAGGACGTCATCTTCCCGTCCTTTATACTCTCTCTCAATTCTCGAGAGTTAGAGTTAAGAATGTCGTCTTCCCATTCTTTTATGTCTTATCGCACAAACAGTCGTTGTGCTTTTTCTTGCGTATAAACTGTTTTCAACCTTTCAGGTTTTAAATCATCTTATATTCCATAATCGCAACAGAATAGTAGATGAAGGTATATATATAATGCATGAAAGTAAATGACACACGATATTTTTATAGTGGTTCGGCTAAGTCGTAGCCTACATCCACTTTATAGTTCTTTATTCATTTCATCAGACTTTCCTAAGGCAAGTCGTGCGTTTTTACAGAGTTCATAAGAAAAATAGCAAAGAGTACAACATTTCTAATCCAAATATCGCATCAATTGTTGGGCATTCCATGCCCTAGGTACCTCTTCGCCATCTACAGTCGTTAACTTGAAGGTTCCTGTTTCAAGTTTCCGTTGGATGACAAAGGGTCCTTACCACTTTGGACCGAGGTGAGGAAGGGATGGAAAGACTCTCTTTAGCACCAAATCTCCTGGTTCAAAAGTCCTAAGGCGAACTTTTTTGTCGTAATAGCGTGCCATCTGACATCGATGTCTTGTCACGTGCAAATCTGCTTCGTCCCTTTTTTCTTCGATTTCATCAAGAGACTCGAGTAAGAGTGCCCGATTCGTCATCGGATCATAATACGTCACCCGATGGGAGGGAACCTCAAGCTCTACTGGAATTACTGCTTCTAAACCAAAAGAGAGAAAGAGAAAGGGGTATGACCAGTAGCTGTCTTAAATGTTGTTCGATATGCCCACAAAGCTAAGGGCAATTCGTCAACCCATTTTGCCTTTGCGCGCTCTAACCGTTTCTTGAGGATGGATTTTATAACTGTGTTTATTGCTTCTACTTGCCCGTTCGACTGCGGATAGGCAACCGCAGTGTACCGTTTGTCGATCTTATATTTCTGGCAGAAATTTCTGAATTCAGCACCATCGAACTGGGTTCCGTTATAAGTTATAATGGTCCTTGGGATCCCGAATCGGCATATAATATTTCTAACCACAAAACTTATCACCTTTCTCGCCGTGATCTTGGTTAGGGGCTCAGCTTCCACCCACTTCGTAAAATAGTCCACAGCGACTATTGCATATTTCGCTCCTCCTTTAGCAATTGGTAGAACTCTGATGATATCAATTCCCCACATGGCAAAAGGCCAAGGACTCACCGTCGATTTGAGTTGGGTTGACGGTGCTCTGGGGATTTTGGCAAATCTCTGGCACTTATCGCAGCGTCGTGAATAATCAGCCGCATCTTTATTAATTGTGGGCCAGAAGTACCCATACCACAATATCTTTTTCGCTAAAGTCTGACCTCCTGTATGATCTCCACACTCACCTTTGTGTACTTCTCTTAGTACACGTTTGATGTCGTCGTGTGCTATACATCGTAATAGGGGCATAGAAAATCCTTGTCTATAAAGAGTATCATCTTGAAGAATGTATCTGGTAGCCTTGCGAACTATAGCCCGTCTCTCACTCTTCTTTGATGGGAGTGTCCCATTCTTAAGGAAGTTCTTAATTGGGGTCATCCACGACTCCTTCTCCGGTTCCGCTTCGAAAGCGAACTCAATTTCCATCGACTCAAAGCTTGGCGATTCCAACGTTTCAATTGGAATTGTTTCAGTTTTTTCCGGGTTGTCGGAACTAGCTAGCTTTGCCAGCCTGTCTGCCTTCCGGTTTTCGGCTCTTGGGATATGCGTTATGTTGTACCGCTCCAGGTTGCTCAACAGCTTTTCCACTTTCCCGAGGTAGGCAATGAGTCTAGGTCCCCGAGCCACAAACTCCTTTCGCACTTGGCAAACTACGATTTTGGAGTCGCAGAATATGTCCAACGTTTTTATTCCGAGGTCTTTAGCAAGCTTCAAACCGGCAATCAGGGCTTCATATTCAGAATCATTGTTAGTCGCCGAAAATTCTAATTGTAGAGCGTAATATAACGACCGTACATCAGGAGTGATTAAGACGATTCCAGCTCCGAACTGTAACAACCCGAAAATCTGGGCCAGTTTAAAATTTTTATTTTGGCAATTTTAGCGAATTTTGATTATTTAAAATGAATTATCTTAAATAATATCGACGAGAAATTTATTTTGAATAGAATTCAATCGTATATAGTTATATAGATCGACGTTAGAATATAAATATTTATTTATAATTATAAAAGGAATTGAAAATGGCGCGGTAGTTCGATAATTCGATTTCAAACTTCAATTGAGCATATCGAGTGCAAAACAATCCGGATTTTAGTGAAACCAAAAACATTAGGATCTAATTGATAATATCTTTCCAACGAATCCGAAAAATCAAAATTTCATAGCGGAAATCAAAAGATATGTCCAGTTGAAAATTCTGAATAGTCGCTATGGAATTCAGGCCCTTAAAAATGGGAATTTTGCAAATGACCTCGTATTTTGACGAAACCACTTTTGTTGGATCCGCAGTGTTAAATTATTGCTAGATTCTAAATTTCATAATTTTTCGAATCAATGTGTGAGTGTGGCAGAAGAAAACGCGTTTGATCAGTTTCAGTTGATTTTAATCGACTGGAAAATGGCCATTTTTCCAACGGTCTCAGAATTCGACGAAATTAGTTTTGTTAGGACCGTATCGTCAATATGAAGCTAGAAAATATTTTTCTAGAATTTTTCTAGTTAGTATGTGACCCCGGTAAAATGAAATGTGCATTTAAATTGAATATATAAAGATTCATATTTTAAATTCAACGAAAACTGATCGTAACAGTCGAATTGGCCAGCGGAACATATCCCAAAGTGTTTGGAGGGGGGGTATTTAGCTAGGGGCTACAGTCTTTGGGTCTTGTTTGGAGTTGAGGGCAATAAATAAGTAAAATTGAGAAAAATAGAATTTAAATAATAATATAATTAAATATAAATACCCTCCCCTTTTTTTTTCCAGAACCTTAACCTCCTTTAAGAAAAAATCGCGCCTCCTTTTCAGCTGAAAACCCAAATCCCGCTCCTCCTTCGTTCGACGCCCCCTCTATCAGCCGACGCCTCCCTCCCCCGAACTCCTCCACCGACGATCAGTCATCTCCCCGCCCCTCCCTCCTTTCGATTTCCCCTCTGAAAACGGCCTCCGTTCGAATTGATTTCCCATTGAGAGGGAGCCTCGAGCATCGCGCTGGCGAGGGCGTAGGTGGAGCAATGTTGGGGGTAATCGATGCTCAAAGGCACAAACTTCGTCGTGGATTTCTGGGTTCATCAGAGCTTCGAGTTTGGCATGATGGGGGGCGGTGGATGGCTATGCTCTGGCGCAGGGCGTGGCGGTCGTGGATCCTGCTCCGGTGGTCGGGATTGATGGCCAGCGACGGTTCTCCCTTGTTGAGCGACGTCAGCCTTGTTTCCAAGACAAAACCGTGAGCTTTCTTTTGTCTTTGTATTTATTTATTTTAAATTTCAGTTTTAATTTATTAAATTTGTCAATTAAAAGCCTTAGTTCATATTGTAGCGAAGTATAGTTTTTTATCGTAGCAAAGTATAGATTTTTTTATCGTAGAAAAGTATATGAAGTTGAAGTAAAAATACGATTTTTCTATATATGAAGTTGAAGTAAAAATACGTTTTTTCTATAAATGAAGTTGAAGTAAAAATACGATTTTTCTATATATGAAGTTGAAGTAAAAATACGATTTTTCTATATATGAAGTTGAAGTTAAAATACGATTTTTCTATATATGGAGTTGAAGTAAAAATTTGATTTTTATATATTGAAAAACGAAGTAAAAATTTGATTTTTATATATTGAACAACGAAGTAAAAATTCGATTTTTATATATTGAACAACGAAGTAAAAATTCGATTTTTATATATGGAATAGCAGAGTAAAAAATTCGATTTTTATATATTGAACAACGAAGTAAAAATTTGATTTTTATATATTGAACAACGAAGTAAAAATTCGATTTTTATATATGGAATAGCAGAGTAAAAATTCGATTTTTATATATGTGGTGAATACGGGCAACAAAAGTGACAAAGGCGAGAACGATGAAGATTTCTCTAAAAGAAGAGTCGAGATGGTTGGATAGCTATCGATGAGAACTTCTCACTCAAATTTCCTTTTTCTAATTATATATATATATTAGGATGCAGACGGTGCTTAGTAGCACCCGACACCCGTCATCCACAGACCATGGATGGCTTTTTTGTTAAATTGTTTGGATGTGTAGTTGGTTAGTTTATTTGGTTTGAATTGAATTGTTTGGTGAAATGAATGGATTTGATTGATGTGTGAATGGCGTGGGCCTTCACTAGACCGGGGATAAGGCTTGGCCTCGTCCCGTTTCTAGTATCGTGCCGTTATGCCGCCGAAATTTTCTAAAATAAGTTAGAAAAATAAAAATATCATTTTATTGGGTAAATGAACTAAAAATTAATGTGTTGAAAGAAAATAAAATATTTATATAGTTAAAAATATTTTATCTTTAAAAATATAATTTTTAACGAGAATGTGAATAAATAAATATTTATAAACAAATCGGCCGATTTGTTTATATACACCGATTTGACTGATATTGATTGGGTCGATAAATTTTACACATCGCCCAACTGCACAACTAAAATCTGTGTTTGATTGTTTGAAACCCCACACGGGTGGTGGGATGAAATTTGAAGTTCACTCATCCTGATTGATTAAATATGTCGATCGATTGATTGACATGTTGTTATAAGCGTTAGATATCTATATTTGATGCTTATACAGTGTAGTGCACTTTGGTTGATGGTTGATTATTTTTCAATGCTATTATATACGTGTGATGTATGAAAATCCATATAATTAACATTGTATGGTGATTGATTGGGCCTCCTTCCAATTTAGAAAATAAAGTATAATATAAAATAAAGGTTCATGTGTTGACAGTACTCATCCGTTGAGATTAGTCATGTGTTGAACGAAATATTTTAATAATAGAAATATTTGAAAAGGAAATATTTAAAAAAGAAATATTTGAAATAGAATATTTGAAAATAGAAATATATGAAGCCGTGTTGATTAGATTGACGTCATTTTGACGTGAACGATATTTATATCAATTTTATTCATTTTAAAATGAATATTGAAAAGTGATTTCGAAATCGAGTATTTTGAAATGAATTTGAATTGAATTGAAAAGAAAACGAATTCGAATTGAATAGAAAACAAATTTGATTTCAATTGAATATATAACGAATTTGAATTGAATAGAAAATATACAACGAATTTTAATTGAATAGAGAATGAATTGAATTTGATTTGATTAGAAAATGAATTGAATTTGATTTGATTAGAAAATGAATTGAATTTGATTTGATTAGAAAATGAATTGAATTTGAATTGAATAGAGAATGAATTGAATTTGAATTGAATAGGAAAACGAATTCGAATTGAATTGAAAAGAAAACGAATTCGAATTGAATTGAATTGAAAAGAAAATGAATTCGAATCGAATTAAAATCGATTTGAATTAAAATCAAATAGAAATGAAGGTAAAGAGGATTTATAATAGAAAATTCAATTTCGATTTGAATTTGAAATAAATGTTGAAATTGTTTTTGAAACGAATTCAAAACTATTTATAAAATTCGTTTTAAATAGTAATCGACGAAATATATATATTATATATTATATATATAATATAATGGCCTGAATAGAACGCGCCGCGCCGCGGCTGTTCGCGAATTTCGACCATTGACTTCGAACGGATATTACGGGAGATCCGACCGTCGGATTCTCCTAAAACCGGAACCGTTGGGTTCGTATCGAAAAGAGCTTTCTAACGAATATTAGAAATTTGAAATCTAACGGTTGGATTTGGAATTATGTCCAAATCAAATTTGGAAAAGGTCGTTGTAAGTGCAGTTCGATGGCCATTGATGGAAATCGACTGTGCGGGCCTTGATAAAATTATTAAAAATAGTAATAATTTGTGTAAAATAATAAGAAATGATTTAGAAAGGATTGGGATGAAAAACTCCATACTTGAAAAGATAAAATTAGATTTCTATCGAAATGAACTAGTTTTGAACTAGAATTATAATTCTATTTATTTTTAAATAAATAAATTGAATTTAAACAGGGTTTTAAAAATAACCAGAATTTCCAATGATTGCATTGGAATGGATTTGAATCGAAATTGTCTTCGGAATATTTCGATGTTGGAATTCGTGATTATACAGGTGTTGTTATGGAAATTTGAAAGATATATATTTATATCGTTATTTCCAATACGACATTTGTTAATCGTAGAATTTGATATTGAATATAAGCCGATATATTTTCTATTCAGAGCCTTGTATTGAATATCAAATGTGATTTGGGTTTGTCGTGAATGGTGTCTTCACTAACACTGTTCTTGAACCCAGTAGAGAAAAGATTAAATCTTTTTATTTAGATTTAACGAAGTGTACCAATTAAACAATATTTAATTGGAATTGAATTGATATTGATTTTTGGGTTTATCGTGAACAGTGTTTTTAAATAACACTTGTTCTTTAACCCGATAATTAATGTGATGTGATTATGGGTTTATCGTGAACCGTGTTTTAAATGACACTGATTCTTTAACCCAGTCACAGATTAAACTAAGTGGAGTTTTAATGAATCTTTAATTAGATTGAAATAATCGAGAATGGAGTATCACCAGTTTTGCTCCAAGCGTTAGTTAAATCTTTAATTAGATTTGAACGTGAAATGGTAATTGAACTTACCGATAACACCGTGGTGTTAGATATGAAGTATAACCAGTTTCACTTCATGGGATGAATAGGTTGGGATTGGGAAATTAAAACAAATGATTACTTCGGTAAGTTTCGTTAATCCCGACTAATTGATTCGAAATTCAAAAGGATAGATTAAAGAATAAATTCAAGGAATTTATCTTGGATAAATTAATGGGAACCTTTCCCTATGAATGTGAAATTTAGAAACTAACTGTCGGTTAGCCAAGCAGAATGGTTTTCTAGATATTGATCTGATGTTGGTTTCGGCCTTCGGGGTTAATTTTTGGGAAATTGTTCTCTTGATTAATTTACGGTTAGTGACTGATGAATTGGAATGAGGCGTATGTTGTGTTTGTGTAACACTTATTTAAAATATACGCGAGTTATTCGGAAAGACCGGGTTTATCCCATTCTGAATAACTGATACGACGATAAGTCGGAGATGAAGACGATGGTCGAAGACCAGAGGTCTTCACGTCGTTTGGGTGATTACTGATGATCTTGATTGGGCTGTACACCCAAGAAGATGGAAACAGTTGGTGATCGTCCAGACGTACTTGGAGATCGATGGATATGCGGGGTACTAGGTGCCTCCGGTTTCGTTCAGACCCAGAACGAACTTGCAAATGGACTGTGTGTCTGACATTGGATTTTAGTCCGTGTGATTGATCTCTATTAAATATATATCTGTTTGGCAGCGGAGAATTTATTCTCTTGCTTAACGCCCTTCTCTGAGACGTACGAGCTCAGGGGTTATATATTGATGGATATCAAACGCATGGAGTGAATTGCCTGTGTGGCATGCTAAGATGCAAATGATCAAGGCTTCTATTGAAAAGCAAAGTCTTGTGGTTGATGATCGAAGCACAGCCTTTGTGGCGTAGCTTTGTGTAACGTTTACTTCGCGAGTTTCACACCCCGGTTGTGAACCAAAAACGGGAGAGGACCTCAGGGAGGGCATGCGTTTCTTTCTAGCTAGGGTGGTGTCAGTGACCTACCAGCCCTGACATTTATATACTTTTCACCTGTGTAGTTGTTGCTGTTGCGAGGCGCCTCGGTTAGATCGGACGATCCGGGTCCGATGGAGTCATTCGTTGGCTCATTTACGCCCCAAAGGGCGGGGAAACGTATTGTTCAGGCACTATAATCCACATCGGTGGACCGGCCCTGTCGCTCCAAGGGGCAGTTGCGGCTGTTCCGGAGGCTCGGGCTAGAGAGTGTCGAATCGGTAGAGGACGATCCCTGGCCTCGGTTCACAGACGGAAATCCAATTTCCAAATACGTGACTTTGCCATTTTGATTGTATAACCTATATATGGCGACATAGTGGTATGGGGCATTCATGCCGCGTATGATTGATACTTATGATTTGAAGTTGTTTTATACAATATACACTTATAATAGTATCAAATGATTTCTTTTAAACGTATCAAGCATTCTTGGCTATTATAAGGTAAAAACCCTATCCCCCGGCTTGCGTTGCATTGTGTGATAGGACCTGGGTCTTATAATAGCTTCATTTTTCTTTATTTAGCATTGCGTTGTTGTTTTATGCACTGGTATTCTTGGGAGGAAACCCGTTCCGTGTTATACGGCGTGGTCCCTTGATTTACCTAATTTTAAAATAAAGATTAATAACTGTTTTAGTTCTCACACCAGTCACATGACTGACCTGGAGTTTATTGTTTTAACCTAAACTCTGGGTGCCCTTATTTTGACACGGGCAGCTAGTAGTTTTGGTTTTGCAGATTTATATTCACAGGATCCTGGTTTACAGCTGGAATGATATCCGTAAAGCTTTGTATCTGTATATCTCTTCTAGTTGTGTATTGTATTATTTTCCGCTGCTATGTATTTAAATGTAATTTAAATCTCTGATATTTCTATGTAATATTTATTCATTTATACTCTGTATATTCTTGTAATCTGATGCATTGTTGTAATATACAATGAAATGTCCTTCCGTCTGCGTTGTGTTTTGTCGTGTTCTCAAAACGTTCAGGCGTTTCGAGCAGTCTGGGTCGGTTTAGCAACTGGTTCGGATCGAGCGAAATCCCTTTTCGTCACATGTGGTATCAGAGCTTTGGTTTACAAAGCTCAGAGAACAAGGCACATTAGAACCATGCGAAAGAATTCATCAGATATTGTATTAGTAAAATCCAATGGGAATGACTCGTTAGAGATGGGATCAGTAGTATCCTAGAACGAGTGTGAAGAGTATATTTTTAAGATGAAAACAATTTTTGTTTTGAAAATTTAAATCAACTATTCGTATTCGATTATTTATTTATATTGATTAGGACAGTCCAGTATATAAAGATTTTGCATATACGCCTTGCAAACGTGTATTTGAAGTTTTAATATACTGGATAGATATAGAATTACACTCTAATCGCCCGGAGATGATTTTGATGATGGAGCTCCATCATTAGAATTTATATTCGAGTGACGAACGTGTAATATCTATATATCTCCAATTGACTGGTGTGAGAACCAAAAAATTAGATAGGGCATATTGTTGTGATTTGGCATCAAAAACATGATTTTTATATATGTATCAAAATTATGAATTTGAAACTTTAATTCACTAATTGATTGATGTTTGTGTTGTTTGTTTATATGTTTGCTACTTTTTAGCCAATCAGCCTAATTTAATCACATATTGAATTATATTGAAAATTGGTCGCATTTGCTTGCATATATGTACTTACATTGAACAGGTCATAGCAAGGAGGCTAGAGCCGAAGAATAAAATTTGTTTGCCCGACAAATAGGTACATGTTTACTACATAATTTACTGTTTTGTTTGGGTGATGATGATTTTATGAGCCTATTGGCTAGCCGCTTGGCTTTTTCTTTTTCTTTTTGAGATCAGAAGGCCTGTATGGCAATTTCGGGATTTTCCCGTGGCTCCCGGTGCAGGGGAGGTTATGGCGAAATTTTTCGAAAATTTAGGGTGTTAGCCAAATTTTTGAAGAATCTGAAAATTCTCAGAAACCGAAAAGTTGAGGAATGAAAGCCAGATCGAACGTAGAGTTGACTAATCAAACAACTTTCGACTATGTTCCTTTTCGAGGACGAAAAGTTTTAAGTGGGGGAGATTGTAACAACCCGAAAATCTGGGCCAGTTTAAAATTTTTATTTTGGCGATTTTAGTGAATTTTGATTATTTAAAATGAATTAACTTAAATAATATCAACGAGAAATTTATTTTGAATAGAATTCAATTGTATATAGTTATATAGATCGACGTTAGAATACAAATATTTATTTATAATTATAAAAGGAATTGAAAATGGCGCGGTAGTTCGATAATTCGATTTCAAACTTCAATTGAGCGTACCGGGTGCAAAACAATCCGGATTTTAGTGAAACCAAAAACATTAGGATCTAATTGATAATATCTTTCCAACGAATCCGAAAAATCAAAATTTCATAGCGGAAATCAAAAGATATGTCCAGTTGAAAATTCTGAATAGTCGCTAAGGAATTCAGGCCCTTAAAAATGGGAATTTTGCAAATGACCTCGGATTTTGACGAAACCACTTTTGTTGGATCCGCAGTGTTATATTATTGCTAGATTCCAAATTTCATAATTTTTCGAATCAATGTGTGAGCGTGGCAGAAGAAAACGCGTTTTATCAGTTTCAGTTGATTTTAATTGACTGGAAAATGGCCATTTTTCCAACGGTCTCAGAATTCGACGAAATTAGTTTTGTTAGGACCGTATCGTCAATACGAAGCTAGAAAATATTTTTCTAGAATTTTTCTAGTTAGTATGTGACCCCGGTAAAATGAAATGTGCATTTAAATTGAATATATAAAGATTCATATTTTAAATTCAACGAAAACTGATCGTAACAGTCGAATTGGCCAGCGGAACATATCCCAGAGTGTTTGGAGGGGGGTATTTAGCTAGGGACTACAGTCTTTGGGTCTTGTTTGGAGTTTGTTTGGAGTTGAGGGCAATAAATAAGTAAAATTGAGAAAAATAGAATTTAAATAATAATATAATTAAATATAAATACCCTCCCCTTTTTTCCAGAACCCTAACCCCCTTTAAGAAAAAATCGCGCCTCCTTTTCAACTGAAAACCCAAATCCTGCTCCTCCTTCATTCGACGCCCCCTCTATCAGCCGACGCCTCCCTCCCCCGAACTCCTCCACCGACGATCAGTCATCTCCCCGCCCCTCCCTCCTTTCGATTTCCCCTCTGAAAACAGCCTCCGTTCGAATTGATTTCCCATCGAGAGGGAGCCTCGAGCATCGCGCTGGCGAGGGCGTGGATGGAGCGATGTTGGGGGTAATCGATGCTCAAAGGCACGAACTTCGTCGTGGATTTCTGGGTTCATCGGAGCTTCGAGTTTGGCATGATGGCGGGCGGTGGATGGCTATGCTCTGGCGCAGGGCGTGGCGGTCGTGGATCATGCTCCGGTGGTCGGGATTGATGGCCAGCGACGGTTCTCCCTTGTTGAGCGACGTCAGCCTTGTTTCCAGGACAAAACCGTGAGCTTTCTTTTGTCTTTGTATTTATTTATTTTAAATTTCAGTTTTAATTTATTAAATTTGGCAATTAAAAGCCTTAGTTCGTATTGTAGCAAAGTATAAATTTTTATCGTAGCAAAGTATAGATTTTTTTATCGTAGCAAAGTATATGAAGTTGAAGTAAAAATATGATTTTTCTATATATGAAGTTGAAGTAAAAATACGATTTTTCTATATATGAAGTTGAAGTAAAAATACGATTTTTCTATATATGAAGTTGAAATAAAAATACGATTTTTCTATATACGAAGTTGAAGTAAAAATACGATTTTTCTATATATGGAGTTGAAGTAAAAATTCGATTTTTATATATTGAACAACGAAGTAAAAATTCGATTTTTATATATTGAACAACGAAGTAAAAATTCGATTTTTATATATTGAACAACGAAGTAAAAATTCGATTTTTATATATGGAAAAGCAGAGTAAAAAATTCGATTTTTATATATTGAACAACGAAGTAAAAATTCGATTTTTATATATTGAACAACGAAGTAAAAATTCGATTTTTATATATGGAATAGCAGAGTAAAAATTCGATTTTTATATATGTAGTGAATACGGGCAACAAAAGTGACAAAGGCGAGAACGATGAAGATTTCTCTAAAAGAAGAGTCGAGATGGTTGGATAGCTATCGGTGAGAACTTCTCACTCAAATTTCCTTTTTCTAGTTATATATATATATATATATATATATATATATATATTAGGATGCAGACGGTGCTTAGTAGCACCCGACACCCGTCATCCACAGACCATGGATGGCTTGTTTGTTAAATTGTTTGGATGTGTAGTTGGTTAGTTTATTTGGTTTGAATTGAATTGTTTGGTGAAATGAATGGATTTGATTGATGTGTGAATGGCGTGGGCCTTCACTAGATCGGGGATAAGGCTAGGCCTCGTCCCGTTTCTAGTATCGTGCCGTTATGCCGCCGAAATTTTCTAAAATAAGTTAGAAAATTAAAAATATCATTTTATTGGGTAAATGAACTAAAAATTAATGTGTTGAAAGAAAATAAAATATTTATATAGTTAAAAATATTTTATCGTTAAAAATATAATTTTTAACGTGAATGTGAATAAATAAATATTTATAAACAAATCGGCCGATTTGTTTATATACACTGATTTGACTGATATTGATTGGGTCGATAAATTTTACACATCACCCAATTGCACAACTAAAATCTGTGTTTGATTGTTTGAAACCCCACACGGGTGTTGGGATGAAATTTGAAGTTCACTCATCCTGATTGATTAAATATGTCGATCGATTGATTAACATGCTGTTATAAGCGTTAGATATCTATATTTGATGCTTATACAGTGTAGTGCACTTTGGTTGATGGTTGATTATTTTTCAATACTATTATATACGTGTGATGTATGAAAATCCATATAATTAACATTGTATGGTGATTGATTGGGCCTCCTTCCAATTTAGAAAATAAAGTATAATATAAAATAAAGGTTCATGTGTTGACAGTACTCATCCGTTGAGATTAGTCATGTGTTGAATGAAATATTTTAATAATAAAAATATTTGAAAAGGAAATATTTGAAAAAGAAATATTTGAAATAGAATATTTGAAAATAGAAATATATGAAGCCTGTTGATTAGATTGACGCCATTTTGACGTGAACGATATTTATATCGATTTTATTCATTTTAAAATGAATATTGAAAAGTGATTTCGAAATCGAATATTTTGAAATGAATTTGAATTGAATTGAAAAGAAAACGAATTCGAATTGAATAGAAAACAAATTTGATTTCAATTGAATATATAACGAATTTGAATTGAATAGAAAATATACAACGAATTTGAATTGAATAGAGAATGAATTGAATTTGATTTGATTAGAAAATGAATTGAATTTGATTTGATTAGAAAATGAATTGAATTTGATTTGATTAGAAAATGAATTGAATTTGAATTGAATAGAGAATGAATTGAATTTGAATTGAATTTGAATTGAATAAGAAAACGAATTCGAATTGAATTGAATTGAAAAGAAAATGAATTCGAATCGAATTAAAATCGATTTGAATTAAAATCAAATAGAAATGAAGGTAAAGAGGATTTATAATAGAAAATTCAATTTCGATTCGAATTTGAAATAAAGGATGAAATTGTTTTTGAAACGAATTCAAAACTATTTATAAAATTCGTTTTAAATAGTAATCGACGAAATATATATATTATATATATAATATAATGGCCTGAATAGAACGCGCCACGCCGCGGCAGTTCGCGAATTTCAACCATTGACTTCGAACGGATATTACGGGAGATCCGACCGTCGGATTCTCCTAAAACCGGAACCGTTGGGTTCGTATCGAAAAGAGCTTTCTAACGAATATTAGAAATTTGAAATCTAACGGTTGGATTTGGAATTATGTCCAAATCAAATTTGAAAAAGGTCGCTGTAAGTGCAGTTCGATGGCCATTGATGGAAATCGACTGTACGGGCCTTGATAAAATTATTAAAAATAGTAATAATTTGTGTAAAATCATAAGAAATGATTTAGAAAGGATTGGGATGAAAAACTCCACATTTGATAAGATAAAAATAGATTTTTATCGAAATGAACTAGTTTTGAACTAGAATTATAATTCTATTTATTTTTAAATAAATAAATTGAATTTAAACAGGATTTTAAAAATAACCAGAATTTCCAATGATTTCATTGGAGTGGATTTGAATCGAAATTGTCTTCGGAATATTTCGATGTTGGAATTCGTGATTATACAGGTGTTGTTATGGAAATTTGAAAGATATATATTTATATCGTTATTTCCAATACGACATTTGTTAATCGTAGAATTTGATATTGAATATAAGCCGATATATTTTCTATTCAGAGCCTTGTATTGAATATCAAATGTGATTTGGGTTTGTCGTGAATGGTGTCTTCACTAACACTGTTCTTGAACCCAGTAGAGAAAAGATTAAATCTTTTTATTTAGATTTAACGAAGTGTACCAATTAAACAATATTTAATTGGAATTGAATTGATATTGATTTTTGGGTTTATCGTGAACAGTGTTTTTAAATAACACTTGTTCTTTAACCCGATAATTAATGTGATGTGATTATGGGTTTATCGTGAACCGTGTTTTAAATGACACTGATTCTTTAACCCAGTCACAGATTAAAACTAAGTGGAGTTTTAATGAATCTTTAATTAGATTGAAATAATCGAGAATGGAGTATCACCAGTTTTGCTCCAGGCGTTAGTTAAATCTTTAATTAGATTTGAACGTGAAATGGTAATTGAACTTACCGATAACACCGTGGTGTTAGATATGAAGTATAACCAGTTTCACTTCATGGGATGAATAAGTTGGGATTGGGAAATTAAAACAAATGATTACTTCGGTAAGTTTCGTTAATCCCACCTAATTGAATCGAAATTCAAAGGGATAGATTAAAGAATAAATTCAAGGAATTTATCTTGGATAAAATTAATGGGAACCTTTCCCTATGAATGTGAAATTTAGAAACTAACTGTCGGTTAGCCAAGAAGAATGGTTTTCTGGATATTGATCTGATGTTGGTTTCGGCCTTCGGGGTTAATATTTAGGAAATTATTCTCTTGATTAATTTACGGTTAGTGACTGATGAATTGGAATGAGGCGTATGTTGTGTTTGTGTAACACTTATTTAAAATATACGCGAGTTATTCGGAAAGACCGGGTTTATCCCATTCTGAATAACTGATACTACGATAAGTCGAAGATGAAGACGATGGTCGAAGACCGGAGGTCTTCACGTCGTTTGGGTGATTACTGATGATCTTGATTGGGTTGTACACCCAAGAAGATGGAAACAGTTGGTGATCGTCCAGACGTACTTGGAGATCGATGGATATGCGGGGTACTAGGTGCCTCCGGTTTCGTTCAGACTCAGAACGAACTTGCAAATGGACTGTGTGTCTGACATTGGATTTTAGTCCGTGTGATTGATCTCTATTAAATATATATCTGTTTGGCGGCGGATAATTTATTCTCTTGCTTAACGCCCTTCTCTGAGACGTACGAGCTCAGGGGTTATATATTGATGGATATCAAACGCATGGAGTGAATTGACTGTGTGGCATGCTAAGATGCAAATGATCAAGGCTTCTGTTGAAAAGCAAAGTCTTGTGGTTGATGATTGAAGCACGGCCTTTGTGGCGTAGCTTTGTGTAACGTTTACTTCGCGAGTTTCGCACCCCGGTTGTGAACCAAAAACGGGAGAGGACCTCAGGGAGGGCATGCGTTTTTTTCTAGCTAGGGTGGTGTCAGTGACCTACCAGCCCTGACATTTATATACTTTTCACCTGTGTGGTTGTTGCTGTTGCGAGGCGCCTCGGTTAGATCGGACGATCCGGGTCCGATGGAGTCATTCGTTGGCTCATTTACGCCCCAAAAGGCGAGGAAACGTATTGTTCAGGCACTATAATCCACATCGGTGGACCGGCCCTGTCGCTCCAAGGGGCAGTTGCGGCTGTTCCGGAGGCTCGGGCTAGAGAGTCTCGAATCGGTAGAGGATGATCCCTGGCCTCGGTTCACAGACGAAAATCCAATTTCCAAATACGTGACTTTGCGATTTTGATTGTATAACCTATATATGGCGACATAGTGGTATGGGGCATTCATGCCGCCTATGATTGATACTTATGATTTGAAGTTGTTTTATACACTATACACTTATAATAGCATCAAATGATTTCTTTTAAACGTATCAAGCATTCTTGGCTATTATAAGGTAAAAACCCTATCCCCCGGCTTGCGTTGCATTGTGTGATAGGACCTGGGTCTTATAATAGCTTCATTTTTCTTTATTTAGCATTGCGATGTTGTTTTATGCACTGGTATTCTTGGGAGGAAACCCGTTCCGTGTTATACGGCGTGGTCCCTTGATTTACCTAATTTTAAAAAAAAGATTAATAACTGTTTTAGTTCTCACACCAGTCACATGACTGACCTGGAGTTTATTGTTTTAACCTAAACTCTGGGTGCCCTTATTTTGACACGGGCAGCTAGTAGTTTTGGTTTTGCAGATTTATATTCACAGGATCCTGGTTTACAGCTGGAATGATATCCGGAAAGCTTTGTATCTGTATATCTCTTCTAGTTGTGTATTGTATTATTTTCCGCTGCTATGTATTTAAATGTAATTTAAATCTCTGATATTTCTGTGTAATATTTATTCATTTATACTCTGTATATTCTTGTAATCTGATGCATTGTTGTAATATACAATGAAATGTCCATCCGTCTGCGTTCTGTTTTGTCGTGTTCTCAAAACGTTCAGGCGTTTCGAGTGGTCTGGGTCAGTTTAGCGACTGGTTCGGATCGAGCGAAATCCCTTTTCGTCACACGGACCTTCGGTCGTTCTTGGCTCTGTCAGTGTATAGCTTCCATGGATCTAATTTTAACTCATCTTCGGACTTGACCACTTTGTCATCGACTATTTCCTCCTCTGGGATTGTGAACTCTGCTATAAAGTCAGCCAGAGCCTGCCCCCTGATCGACCTCCGCGGCTGAAAATTTAAATCAAACTGACTTAATTCAATATTCCATGTGATCAATCGTCCCGATGCTTCGGGTCTCTGCAACACTTGCCTTAGAGGTTGGTCAGTGTATATGGTTATTGGGTGAGCTTGGAAACAGTGACGAAGTTTTCGGGAGGCGATTAGGAGGCTGTAAGCGAGCTTCTCAATCTTTGGGTAGTTGCGTTCTGCCGCTGCCAATTTCTTGCTTACATAATATACTGGCTTTTGCACTTTGTCTTCTTCTCGAACCAAGGCTGTGCTAACAGCGTGAGCCGAAACTGCTAAGTAAACAAATAACTCTTCGTGATCCACTGGCTTTGACAAAATCGGCGGTTTTTCTAGCAATTCCAATAAATTTCGAAAGGCCTCAACACAGTCCGGAGTCCACTCGAAGTTCTTCTTTCCCCTTTTAATCAAATCAAAAAATGGGACGCATTTGTCCGTGGCTTTGGAGATAAACCTACTCAACGCGACTACTTTCCCCGCAAGACTTTGGACATCTTTAATTCTCCTCGGTTCTTCAATGTTTCTAATCGCTGCTATTTGGCTGGGATTGATTTCAATCCCTCGGGAGCTCACAATGAAGCCTAGAAACTTTCCCGATGCCACTCCAAATGAACATTTCAAAGGATTCAACTTCATCCGATACTTTCGCAGGATACCGAACATTTCTGCCAAGTCTTGCGTATGGCTAGAGGACTGTTTCGATTTGACAAGCATATCATCCACATAAACTTCCATAGTCTTCCCTATTTGATTATAAAACATCCTGTTCACCAAGCGCTGATAAGTGGTTCCGGCGTTTTTCAATCCGAACGGCATGACCACGTAACAGTATAACCCCAAATTTGTAATGAAGCTCGTGTGTTTTTGATCTGGCACGTGCATAGGAATTTGGTTGTACCCGGAATATGCATCCATGAAAGAAAGAAGTTCGTGTCCCGCTGTCGAATCTACAAGCTGGTCAATCCTGGGAAGTGGGAAACTATCTTTCGGGCAAGCTTTGTTCAAATCTGAAAAATCAATGCAAGTCCGCCACTTTCCATTCGGCTTCTTTACCAAGACGGGATTCGATATCCAGTCGGGATATGTCGAATCTCTAATAAATCCGTTCTGTTTCAACTTCTCCACTTCTTCTTTCATAGCGGCCGACCTCTCTGGGCCCAGCATACGTCTATTTTGCTTTACAGGCAGGTGTTTCGGGTTTACATTTAGTGAATGACTTATGACGGATGGCGATATCCCACACATGTCGGCGTGGGTCCAGGCAAACACGTCCAAGTTTGCCTTCAGGAAGTCAGTTAGTTCTTTGGCCCGACATGGATCCAACTGGGATCCAATCTTCAAAACTCTTGTTGGATCAGCTTCATCAATGGGAATGTCCACTGTCGCTTCATTAGGAGTTGCATTTCTAGTCTCTGGTTCCTCGTCTTTTCTGGGATCCAGGTCTTCAAGCGTTCCTTTGGGCAACTCCTTCGGGGCCGATCCCTCTAATTGCTACGCCGAGCCCTCCTTTGGAGGAGGCGAGGCACCTTTACTCTCGATGTTAAGTCCCTTCATTAACATCTTTAATTCGGCAACATAGCAGGCCCGTCCGAAGACTTGATCTCCTCTCACTACTCCGGTTCCGGCTTCAGTTGGGAACTTAAGCAATAAACACCAAGGGGCGATGCAAGCCCTGAACTCAGCAAGGGCAGACCTTCCCAAAAATGCATCATAAGGCGAATCTACGTCCAATACTACGAACTGAAGCATCCGTACTCTTCGGCGTTCTCCTTGCCCCAAGGTTACGGGCAATTCTATGTACCCCATTGGAGCTGTCGATGCTCCGTTGAAGCCTCAGATCCAACCTTCGCATGGCTTCAAATCTTCAGATTCAAGCTTCATCTGATCAAATGACTTTTTAAATAAAATATTAACAGAGCTTCCATTTTCTACTAACACCTTATGAACCAATACCGACCCAATGGTGGTGGTAATGACCAACGGATCGTCGGTGGGTGACTGGATCCCGGTATTATCTCTGCTACGGAATACCACGTCGTCAAACATTGTCTTCTGTTGCTTTATGGGGGCGATATCTTCCAAATCATCACATTCATCCACATCTACGTGCTTAGCTGCATTTACATATTGATCCATTGCTCTAAAACTGTGGATTGCTGGGTGGGGTCCACCCACTATGGAGTTGATAACAATTCCCTTGCCTTTCTGTTGCGCTGTAGGCTTGGGAGCAGATTGGATCTTTTTTGGAGCCTGTTCTCCTTGCCCCCTGTCACTCGGGGCAACCTTATATTCATCCAATTTCCCTTCTCGCAACAGCTTCTCAACCACGTCTCTCAAATGTCGACATTCATTGGTTGAATGCCCATGAGTTCCATGAAACAAACAAAACTTTCCAGTTGCCATTTCTTTCTCCGTTGAGTCGCGAGGTGGCGGCCTTTTATATTGCAAAACATTGTATGTATCCAAGTAAATGTTCTCCAGAGTGTCGTTCAATGGTGTATAATTCTCAGAAGTCTGGAACCGGGGTCTTTTGTTAGGATCACTTCCCCTATTTCTATTTCTTCTGTTACCATTCGTGTTACGATTGTTGTTGTTGCCCCCATTTCCATTATTGTCGTTTCCACTCTTGTTTCCCACATTCACCTCAACTTTTCCGGAACTTTCTCCAGACTGCTTCACGGCGACATTACTCTGAACATTTTCTTTTGAAGCCGCTCCAGACTTTCTCTTTCGGTTTTCCCTGGCCTCCTCTCGTCTTAATTGAATATAGACCTTTTCATAGAACAACTCTCTCGTGGGAGGTGGCTTCCCAGAAAGGTAATCTCCAAATTCGGAGTCAGGATCGACTCCTTCCATCAAAGCCATCAAGATGGTGGGCTCGTGCGGGTCACTAACTTCAGTCACAGCTAAGTTGAAACGGTCGAGATATGACCTCAAAGACTCTCCCGACGCCTGCTTAATTCTTGATAATTCAATAACACTCTTAGACTTTCGGGTATGGAGTCGGAACTGATTCATAAAACGTTCGCTCAATTCCCTATAATTCGATATCGACCGAGGGGGAAGTCGGGTAAACCATAGCAGCGCCACATCTTCTAAATAGATCGGGAATGCTTTACACTTCACTGCGTCAGGAGTAGCAGCAGCATTCATGAGCCATGAGTATCGCATCAAATGCTGTCCCGGATCGGTTCTCCCATCGTACTTGTCCATCTGCCGCAGGTTAAAACGTCGGGGAAATTGAAAGTTGAGGATGTCATCAGTGAAAGGAGTATGGCTTCGCTCAATGCCATAATTTTCATTGGTGTAGTTCCGGCTTTCGGACATAATCTGGCGTACCATTGCACATACGTCAGCATTAGTCAGGGGTCGTTCAGGCTCCCTGGCCCTGGTATCCGGGTTCCTTCTGGGCTCTTGTTCAGGAGATGCCCTTCTTTTGATGTTTGGGTTTCCTCTGGGCTCTTGCTCAGGGGACGCCCTTCTTCTTTGAGCTGCTTCTGCTCTGCTTCGTTCCCTACGCTTCCAGTCGATCTCGGGGGGAAGGGGCTGGAGCATCTGCCCTTAGTGGGATTGGTAAGGCTAGGGTCTCTAGGTAATACATGGGATCCCTGCATCAGTAACAACATAGGCTCTCTCAAGCTTGGATCATTGGGTCCTAGTACTCGTGCAGCATCCTCGCGGGACCCCAAAGATCCGAACGTCAGCTGCTCCAAATTCTGAGGTCGTTCGAGCGGCCTTCTTTCATGGGGCCGTTCTTCCTCGGAAGAAGAAGACTGATCCATTGGTGTGCGGCGAACCGGGGATGGGGTTCTCTGTCTATGGAGTTCACTAATTTCCCTGCTCATGAGTCTCATGTTTTCTTGCATCATGAGATTGGTGCGCTCGTGGATTTTCATAGCCTCCCTAGTACTCTCAAGCATGTCAAGTAGGCGCGAGAAATCTCCTTGAGTAATAGGCGCAGATGGATTGACCTGATCATTGACCCTGGTGGCTGGAGTCAGAGCATTTGAAGGGGCTCGAGTAGAGGTTCCAACATCACCAAGTGACGGGTCAGATCGGAGATGGGCAATCAGGTCGGGTCGGAGCTGGGAGACTTGTTTGGGTCGGAGCTGGGAAGCCAAGTCGGATCGGTGTAGTGCGAGTTGCTCGAGTCAGTTCAGGTTGGGGAAGTGCACTGCTTCAGATTCTCCTACCCGGATCGGATCGGAGCTCTCACCTTGAGTGCGGTTCGGATTTCATGTATCAATCCGTTCCACTGCTGAGCTCTGCCCACGAGACCTTGTCACAACCGCATTTTGCTGATCTTCACCAACTCCGTTCCCTCGACTAGTTTGAACTTCCTTGCCTTTTCCTTTGGCCATAGTTCTTCAATAATCAATCAACAAATATTCAAGAGCGTCGAAACTTGAGGATTAACTTCTTTGAACTCAACGGTCCAAAAAGTAGAACGATAATCCCGAAAAACAGAGAATTCAGATGTTTCTCAGTGAAAGCACCAAAATGTTAGACCAAAAAGTGGTTCTAACACCCAAATTGACTAAAATCAGACTAAAATAAGATCAAAAGTAAAATGGAGACACAGAATTTATAGTGGTTCGGCGTTGAAAAGCCTACGTCCACTTGTCAATCACTATTCTCGATGATATAGTTGCAATTACAATGAGATATTCACTCAATTTCACTCACAACTCACATACATTCACTCAATTGTCTCAAAACAAGTGTTGAAAGACGATTTGGATTATCCGGGAGTGCTGGAATTCGGTTTTTGAAAGTGGTTGAACTCTCAAAGTGCCAAAAAGAAGATCCTTTTAATTGTCTCTAGACAAGTTATTTATAGGTGAAAATTTAGTCAGAACCCGATCCGGATCGGAGCCACGTGTCTTCCATCCCATCGTCCTCGGGTTCGGATGGACTCCAGTGCTGACAGCGCATCAGAATAGAGATTATCGTGGGTAGGAACTAGTCATAAGTGATCCGCATCTTCAGGCGATCGTGGGGGGAAGTGACGTGGATTATAGGTTCGGTTCGGAGGAGCCTGCAGAGGGGGTTCGGATCGGGGTATCCGATCCAACCCAGATTAACCTAAAACTAAGTCCTTATCCATTTTGCTCTGCTCCGTTCCGACCCGGTAGTAGGTAGCCCTCCGATCCGAATAGCAGCGTCTCTTCGATCAAATAGTAGCAGCTCTCCGATCCGAACAGCAACATCTCTCTGATCCGAACAACAACATCTCTCCGATCTGATCCGCTATGATGCTTCCTAAGTTCTTCAACGTTTTACATCTCGACTTTGTGTTGCCTAGTTCACAAAGTAGGCTAACAACTAGTCCCCGCATATCCATCGATCTCCAAGTACGTCTGGACGATCACTAACTGATTCCCTCCTCTTGGGTGTATGGCCCAATCAAGATCATCAGTAATCACCCAAACAACGTAAAGATCTCCGGTCTTCAACCCCCGTCTTCACCTTCGACTTATCGTCGTATCAGTTATTCAGAATGGGATAAACCCGGTCTTCCCGAATAACTCTCTTATATAATAAACAAGTGTTACACAAACACAACATACGCCTCATTCCAATTCAGAATATTCTTTTATTCAAATATTCTTATACTTTGGGAAAGGTTCCCATTAATTTTATCGAAGATAAATTCTTTAAATTTATTCTTTAATCTTCTTTGAATATCAATTCAAACTAGACGGGATTATCGAACCACATCGAAGTAATCATTTATTTTATTTGCCCAATCCCAACCTATTCATCCCATGAAGTAAAACTGGTAATACTTCATATCTAACACCACGGTGTTATCAGTAAATTCAATTACCATTTCACGTTCAAATCTGATTAAAGATTTAACTATCGCCTAGAGTAAAACTGGTGATACTCCATTCTCAATCATTTCATTCTAATTAAAGATTCATTAAAACTCCACTTAGTTTTAATCTTTAACTGGGTTAAAGAATCAGTGTCATTTAAAACACTGTTCACGACAAACCCAAATCACATTTGATATTAAATACCAGGCTCTGAATAGAAAATATATCGGCTTATATTCAATATCCAATTCTATAACCAACAAATATCGTATTGGAAATAACGATATAAATATATCTTTCAAATTTCCATAACGATATCTATATAATCACGAAATCCATCATCGAAATATTCCAAAGACAATTTCGATTCAAATCCATTCCAATTTAATTATTGGAAATTCTGGTTACTTTTAAAACCCTTTTCAAATTCAATTTATTTATTTAAAAATAAATAGAAGTATCATTCTAGTTCAAAACTAGTTCATTTTGATAAAAATCTATTTTTATCTTTTCAAATATGGAGTTTTTCATCCTAATTCTTCCCAAATCATTTCTTATGATTTTACACAAATTATTACTATTTTTAATAATTTTATCAAGGCCCGTACAGTCGATTTTCATCAACGGCCATCGAACTGCACTTACAGCGACCTTTTCTAAATTTGATTTGGATATAATTCCAAATCCAATCGTTAGATTTCTAATTTCTAATATTCGTTAGAAAGCTCTTTTCGATACGAACCCAACGGTTCGGTTTTAGGAGAAACTGACGGTCGGATCTCCTGTAATATCAGTTCGAAGTCAATGGTCGAAATTCGCGAACTACCGCGGCGCGTTCTATTCAGGACATTATATTATATATGTAATATATATAATATATACTTCATCGATTTTCCTTTAAAACGTATTTTATAAATCGTTTTAAATTCGTTTTAATTTTGATTTCAGTTCAAATCGATTTTCTGTTCAATTTCAATACGTTTTAGATTCAATTCAAAACGATTTCAATTTAATTTGAATTTCAATTCTATTCAGTTTAATTCGAATTCCATTTCAATTCAATTTAATTCGAATTTCAATTCCTTTCAAAATATCAGATTTTGAAATCACTTTCGATATTCATTGTAAAATGAATAAAATCGATATAAATATCGTTCACGTCAAAATGGCGTCAATCTAATCAACACGGCTTCATATATTTCTATTTTCAAATATTCTATTTCAAATATTTCTTTTTCAAATATTTCTTTTTCAAATATTCTATTTCAAAACTGGAATGAGTCCCAATCAATTACCATATAACGTTAATTATATGGATTTTCTACCACACGTATATAACAGCAACGATAAATCATCAACCATCATCCACAGTGCGTTCTACACTGTATAAGCATCAATTATAAATATTTAACGCTTATAATAGTCTGTCAATCAATCGATCGACATACAACTAACTATTGGGATTAGTGTATGTCATATATTCCCCCAATACCCGTGTGGGGTTTTCAAACAATCAAACACATATTTTATTTGTGCAGTTGGGCGATGTGTATAATTTACCGTCCCAATCAATATCAGTCAAATGTGTGTATATAAACAAATCATCTGATTTGTTTATATTTATTTCATTTCAAATACACGTTAAAAATTCTATTTTCAACTATAAAATATTTTAACTATATAAATATTTTATTCCATTTCACATCACATCACACAATCAACTACACATCAAAATCAATCAAACAAGCATACAAGCCTTCCATGGTCTGTGGACGACTGGTGTCGGATGCTACTAAACACCGTCTATATCCTAGTATATATTTCAAACTAGAAACAAAAATAAAGGTGAGGAGTTCTCACCAAAGCAATCCCAACTCCAAGACACTTCAAATGTTGAAGTCTTCGTCGTTCCTTCTTTCCTTACTTTCATCATCCGTAATCACTACATATATAAAAATCACATTTTTACTTTGCTATTCGATATATAAAAATTGAATTTTTACTTAGCTATTCAATATATAAAAATCGAATTTTCACTTAGCTATTCAATATATAAAAATCGAATTTTTACTTAGCTATTCAATATATAAAAATCGAATTTTTACTTATCGAATTTTTACTTAGCTATTCAATATATAAAAATCGAATTTTTACTTAGCTATTCAATATATAAAAATCGATTTTTTACTTAGCTATTCAATATATAAAATTCAAATTTTTACTTAGCTATTCAATATATAAAAATCAAATTTTTACTTAGCTATTCAATATATAAAAATTGAATTTTTACTTAGCTATTCAATATATAAAAATCGAATTTTTACTTAGCTATTCAATATATAAAAATCGAATTTTTATATTCGCTACATCATAATAAAAATCATATTTTCCTATCAACAAAATCATAGATTTTCTAGCGACAAAAATCTAATTTTTATTCCTTTACTTCACATATATTTTATCATACAAAAATCTCCTCTTTTATTATTAAAAATCAAAACTTTCTCTAATCAAAAATCGAATCTTTCTATTGTTAAAACTGAAATCTTTGTATAAATAAAAAAATATATACTTTATGGCGACTAAAAATATAAACTGATTTTTTTTCTCCTAATTACACTAAACAAATAGTAATAAATGGACAAAATGGTATAAGAAAAGCTTACTGGGCAGATTCGGGGGCGAGGGCGGTGGCTCAGGGCGCTGGAGGTCGGAGGGGGAAGCGATACTGGTGGGTGGGCGGAGCAGCGCGCATCAGTGGTTCTTCACGGGGCAGGGGGGTTTTGGGTTGTTTCAGAAGAGGGAGGGTGAAAGGAAGGAGAAGAGTGCGTAGAGGAGGAGGGCGGCGGCCTGAGGAGGAGGTGGAGGGCAGATCGACGTGGGGTGGGGGGCGTTCGATTGTGGAGGCGCGATTCTTTTTTTTTCTTCTGAAATGAAATCGGGGGGGGGGGGGGGGGGGGGTGATAAAAGGAGAGAGAGGGTAAGTAGAGAGAGAGGGTTCTATTATTATTTTATTTATTTTTCATTTCAAAAGGTTGACTTTCATTTTGAACTCAGAATCAAACCCACCACCTATCGTCCATAGCTAATTACCCCCATTTTGAACCCAATGGGATATGTATCGTAAGCTGGTTCAATCATTTCGACCAGTTTTCGTCAAAATCAACATATAACTCTATATATTTAATTTGAACGCACATTTCAATTTACCGGGGTCGCATATTAACTCGAAAAATTCCAGAAAAATATTTTCTAGCCTCGTATTGACAATATGGTCCTAACAAAACTAGTTTCGTCTAATTCCGAGACCGTTTGAAAAATGGTCATTTTCTAGTCGATTAAAATCAACTGAAATTGGTCAAACGCGTTTTCCTTTGCCATGCCCACATACTGATTTGAAAAATTATGAAATTTGAAACCTAGCAATAACTTGACATCGCGGATCCAACAAAAGTGGTTTCGTCGAAATCCGAGGTCGTTTGCAAAATGGCCATTTTTAAGGGCCGAAATTCCATAGCGACTATTCTGAAATTTCAACTGGGCATAACTTTTTACTCCCGCTATGAAATTCCAATCTTTTGGATTCGTTGGAAATATATTCACAAATAGATTCTAATATTTTTGGTTTCACTAAAATTCGGTTTATTTTGCACCCGGTACATTCAATTGAAATTTTAAATCGAATTATCAAACTACCGCGCCATTTTCAATTCCTTTTATAATTTAAAATAAATATTTATATTATAACGACGAGCTATATAAATATATACGTTCGAATTCTTTTCAAAATAAATTTCTCGCCGATATTATTTAAAATAATTCATTTTAAATAATCAAAATTCGCTAAAATTGCCGAAATAAAATTTTTAAATTGGCTCGGATTTCCGGGTTGTTACAATCTCCCCCACTTAAAACTTTTCGTCCCCGAAAAGGAACGAAGTTGAAAGTTGTTTAACAAATCAACTCAACTTTCATTATTTTCATTACGGCTTAAGTTCTTCAACTTTTCAGTTTCTAAGAACTTTTCAAATTTTTCAAAAATTTGTCTAACACCCTAAATTTTCGAAAAACTTCACCATAACCTCCCCTGCACCGGGAGCACCGGGAAAATCCCGAAATTTCCATACAGGCCCTTTGATCTCAAAAAGAAAAAGAAAAGGCCAAGCGGCTAGCCAATCGGCTAATAAAATCATCATCACCCAAACAAAACAGTAAATTATGGTAAACATGTACCTATTTGTCGAGCAAACAATTTTATTCTTCTACTCTAGCCTCTTTGCTATGACCCGTTCAATGTAAGTACATGTATATGCAAGCAAATGCGACCAAATTTCAATACAATTTACTATTTGGTTCAAATTGGTTATAGGGTACACATTTTAATTAATCAATCAATAATCAACAACACAACCATCAATCAATTAGTTGATTAGCTTTTCAAATTCATAACTTTGATATATAGTCAAAAATCACATTTTGGTGCCAAATCACAACAATAAACCCTATCTAATTTTTGTTCTCACACCAGTCAATAGGAAATATATAAATAACACACTTTCGTCACTCGAAGATAAATTCTGACGATGAGTACTCAACCATCAGAATCATCCTCGGGCCACTAGAGTATGATTCTATATCTATCCAGTATATTAAAACTGCGTATACATGCTAGCCAGGCCTATATGCAAAATCTTCATATACTAGATTGTCCAAATTAACACAAATAAATATTCAAATACGTTGAATAAAATTTAAATTTTCAAGACAAAATTCATTCTCATTTTAAAAATATACTCTTCACACTCGTTCTAGGATACTACTGATCCCATCTCTAACGAATCATCCCCGTTGGATATTACTAATCCAATTTCTGATGAATTCTTTCGTATGGTTCCAATGTGTCTTGTTCTCCGAGCTTTGTAAACCAAAGCTCGGAAACCAAGCTGTTACGACCCGAACTTCCCTGGTGAGGAAAGCCCGGATTGAGTCGAGGACAAGCCACAAAAGAACGCAGACGGAAGAACATTTCATTGTTAATTACAACAATTCATCAGAATATAGGAATATACAGAGTATAAACAAATAATATACATTATAAAATATCAGAGATTACAATACATTACATTGCAGCGGAAAAATAATACAATACACAACTGAAAGAGGTATACGGATACAAAGCTTTCCGGATATCATTCCAGCTGTAAACCAGGTTCCTGGGAATATAAATCTGCAAAACCAAAACTACTAGCTGCCCATGAAAAAATAAGGGCACCCAGAGTTTAGGTTAAAACAATAAACTCCAGGTCAGTCATGGGATTGGTGTGAGAACTAAAACAGTTATTAATCTTTATTTTTAAAGTTAGGTAAATCAAGGGACCACGCCGTATAACATGGAACGGGTTTCCTCCCAAGAACACCAGTGCATAAAACAACAGCGCATAGCTAAATAAAGAACAATGAAGCTATTATAAGACCCAGGTCCCATCACATAATGCAACACAAACCGGAGGATAGGGTTTTCCCTTATAATAGCCAAAGCATGTTTGATACGTTTAAAACAAATCATTTGATACTATAATAAGTGTAGTGCTTAAAACAACTTCAAATTATAAGTATCAATCATAGACGGCATAAGCACCCCATCCCACTATGTCGCCATACTAGGCTCTACAATTAAAATCGCAAAGTCACGTATTTGGAAATTGGGTTACCATCTGTGGACTGAGGCAAAAGATAGTCCTCTACCGAATTCGAGACTCTCTAGCCCGAGCATCAGGCTACAGCCGCAACTGCACCTAGGAGCCACAGGGCCGGTCCACCGATGTGGATTAAAATTCCTGAACACTGCGTTTCCCCGCACTTTGGGGCGTAAATGAGTCCAATGACCCCATCGGTCCCGGATCGACCGATATATCCGAGGCGCCTCGCAACAGCAACAACCACTTAAGTCAAACTCGTCGGGGCGTGTAAAACCACCGACGCCACTTCTAGCTAGAAAGAAACGCATGCCCTCGCTGGATCCTTCTCCCGTTTCTGGTTCACAACCGGGGTGTGAGGCTCACGAATTCACACTACACAAAGCTATGCCACACAGGCGGTGCTTTGATCATCAACCACAAGACTTTTCTTTTCAACAGAAGCCTTGATCAATTGCCATTTAGGCATGCCACACAGGCAATTCACTCCATACGTTTGATATCCATCGATATATAACCTCTGAGCTCGTACGTCTCAAAGAAGGGCGTTAAGCAAGAGAATAAATTCTCCGCCGCCAAACAGATATATATTTAATAGAAATCAACCACACAGAATAAAATCCAATGTCAGACACACAGTCCATTTACAAGTTCGTTCTGGGTCTGAACGAAACCGGAGGCACCTAGTACCCCGCATATCCATCGATCTCCAAGCACGTCTGGACGATCACTAATTGACTCCCTCCTCTTGGGTGTACGGCCCAATCAAGATCATCAATAATCACCCAAACGACATGAAGATCTCCGGTCTTTAACCCCCGTCATCACCTTCGACTTATCGTCGTATCAGTTATTCAGAATGGGATAAACCCGGTCTTTCCGAATAACTCGCGTATATAATAAACAAGTGTTACACAAACACAACATACGCCTCATTCCAATTCAGAATATTCTTATACTTTGGGAAAGGTTCCCATTAATTTTATCGAAGATAAATTCTTTAAATTTATTCTTTAATCTTCTTTGAATATCAATTCAAACTAGATGGGATTAGCGAACCACACCGAAGTAATCATTTATTTTATTCGCCCAATCCCAACCTATTCATCCCATGAAGTAAAACTGGTAATACTTCATATCTAACACCACGGTGTTATCGGTAAATTTAATTACCATTTCACGTTCAAATCTGATTAAAGATTTAACTATCGCCTGGAGTAAAACTGGTGATACTCCATTCTCCATCATTTCAATCAAATTAAAGATTCATTAAAACTCCACTTAGTTTTAATCTTTAACTGGGTTAAAGAATCAGTGTCATTTAAAACACTGTTCACGACAAACCCAAATCACATTTGATATTAAATACAAGGCTCTGAATAGAAAATATATTGGCTTATATTCAATATCCAATTCTACAACCAACAAATATCATATCGGAAATAACGATATAAATATATGTTTCAAATTTCCATAATGATATCTGTATAATCACGAAATCCAACATCGAATATTCCGAAGACAATTTTGATTCAAATCCATTCCAATTCAATTATTGGAAATTCTGGTTACTTTTAAAACCCTTTTCAAATTCAACTTATTTATTTAAAAATAAATAGAAGTATCATTCTAGTTCAAAACTAGTTCATTTTGATAAAAATCTATTTTTATCGTTTCAAATATGGAGTTTTTCATCCTAATTCTTCCCAAATCATTTCTTATGATTTTACACAAATTATTACTACTTTAATAATTTTATCAAGGCCCGTATAGTCGATTTCCATCAACGGCCATCGAACTGCACTTACAGCGGCCTTTTCTAAATTTGATTTGGACATAATTCCAAATCCAACCGTTAGATTTCTAATTTCTAATATTCGTTAGAAAGCTCTTTTTGATACAAACCCAACGGTTCGGTTTTAGGAGAATCCGACGGTCAGATCTCCCGTAATATCCGTTCGAAGTCAATGGTCGAAATTCGCGAACTGCCGCGGCGCGGCGTGTTCTATTCAGACCATTATATTATATATGTAATATATATAATATATACTTCGTCGATTTCCCTTTAAAACGTATTTTATGAATAGTTTTAAATTCATTTTCAAATTGTTTTCAATTCAAATCGATTTTCAGTTCAATTTCAATACGTTTTAGATTCAATTCAAAACGATTTCAATCTAATTCGAATTTCAATTCTATTCAGTTTAATTCGAATTTCATTTCAGTTCAATTTAATTCGAATTTCAATTCCTTTCAAAATTTCAGATTTTGAAATCACTTTCGATATTCATTGTAAAATGAATAAAATCGATATAAATATCGTTCACGTCAAAATGGCGTCAATCTAATCAACACGGCTTCATATATTTCTATTTTCAAATATTCTATTTCAAATATTTCTTTTTCAAATATTTCTTATTCAAATATTCTATTTCAAAACTGGAATGAGTCCCAATCAATTACCATATAATGTTAATTATATGGATTTTCTACCACACGTATATAACAACAACGATAAATCATCAACCATCATCCACAGTGCGTTCTACACTGTATAAGCATCAAATATAAATATTTAACGCATATAACAGTCTGTCAATCAATCGATCGACATACAACTAACTATTGGGATCAATGTATGTCATATATCACCCCAATACCCGTGTGGGGTTTTCAAACAATCAAACACAGATTTTATTTGTGCAGTTGGGCGATGTGTAAAATTTATCGTCCCAATCAATATCAGTCAAATGTGTGTATATAAACAAATCGTCTGATTTGTTTATATTTATTTCATTTCAAATACACGTTAAAAATTCTATTTTCAACTATAAAATATTTTAACTATATAAATATTTTATTCCATTTCACATCACATCACACAATCAACTACATATCAAAATCAAACAAACAAGCATACAAACCGTCCATGGTCTGTGGACGACGGGTGTCGGGTGCTACTAAACACCGTCTACTTCCTAGTATATATTTCAAACTAGAAATAAAAATAAAGGTGAGGAGTTCTCACCAAAGCTATCCCAACTCCACGACACTTCAAATGTAGAACTCTTCGCCGTTCCTTCTATCCTTACTTTCATCATCCGTAATCACTGTATATATAAAAATCACATTTTTTACTTTGCTATTCAATATATATAAAAATTGAATTTTTACTTAGCTATTCAATATATAAAAATCGATTTTTTACTTAGCTATTCAATATATAAAAATCGAATTTTTACTTAGCTATTCAATATATAAAAATCGAATTTTTACTTAGCTATTCAATATATAAAAATCGAATTTTTACTTAGCTATTCAATATATAAAAATCAAATTTTTATATTCGCTACGTCATAATAAAAATCATATTTTCCTATCAACAAAATCATCGATTTTCTAGCGACAAAAATCTAATTTTTATTCCTTTACTTCACATATATTTTATCATACAAAAATCCCCTCTTTTATTATTAAAAATCGAATCTTCCTCTAACCAAAAATCGAATCTTTCTATTGTTAAAACTGAAATCTTTGTATAAATAAAAAAATATATACTTTATGGCGACTAAAAATATAAACTGGTTTTTTTTTCTCCTAATTACACTAAACAAATAGAAATAAATGGACAAAATGGTATAAGAAAAGCATACTGGGCGGATTCGGAGGTGAGGGCGGCGGCTCAGGGCGCTGGAGGTCGGAGGGGGAAGCTATGCTGGTGGGGTGGGCGGAGCAGCGCGTGGCGGTTCTTCACGGGGCAGGGGGCTTTTGGGTTGTTTCATAAGAGGGAGGGAGAATGGAAGAGAGGGCATAGAGGAGGAGGGCGGCGGCCTGAGGACGAAGTGGAGGACGGATCGACGTGGAGTGGGGGGGGGGAGGGGCAGCGTGCGATTGGGGAGGGGCGATTCTCTTTTTTTTTCTGAAATGAAATCGAGGGGGGGCTGATAAAAGGAGAGAGAGGGTTCTATTATTATTTTATTTATTTTTCATTTCAAAAAGTTGACTTTTATTTTGAACTCAGAATCAAACCCACCGCCTGTCGTACAAAGCTAATTACCCCCATTCTGAATACAATGGGATATGTATCATAAGCTGGTTCGATCGTTTCGACCAGTTTTCGTCAAAATCAACACATAACTCTATATATTGAATTTGAACGCACATTTCAATTTACCGGGGTCACATACTAACTCGAAAAATTCTTGAAAAATATTTTCTAGCCTTGTATTGACAATATGGTCCTAACAAAACTAGTTTCGTCAAATTCTGAGACCGTTTGAAAAATGGCCATTTTCCAGTCGATTAAAATCAATTGAAATTGGTCAAACGCGTTTTCCTTTGCCACGCTCTCATATTGATTCAAAAAATTATGAAATTTGAAACCTAGCAATAACTTGACATCGCAGATCCAACGAAAGTGGTTTCATCGAAATCCGAGGTCGTTTGCAAAATGGCCATTTTTAAGGGCCGAAATTCCACAGGGACTATTCTGAAATTTCAACTGGGCATAACTTTTTACTCCCGCAATGAAATTCCAACCTTTCGGATTCGTTGGAAAAATATTCACAAATAGATTCTAATATTTTTGTTTTCACTAAAATCCGGTTTATTTTGCACCCGGTACATTCAATTGAAATTTGAAATCGAATTATCGAACTACCGCGCCATTTTCAATTCCTTTTATAATTTAAAATAAATATTTATATTCTAACGACGAGCTATATAAATATATACGTTCGAATTCTTTTCAAAATAAATTTCTCATCGATATTATTTAAAATAATTCATTTTAAATAATCAAAATTCGCTAAAATTGCTGAAATAAAAATTTTAAATTGGCTCGGATTTCCGGGTTATTACACCCTTCTTTGCCACCAACTTCGTACGTTTGAAGGAACCAACTTACGTAATCCCTTTGGAAATACTCGGTCAGACACTCGTCCATACAAGTTGTCCTGGGTTTGGACAAACTGAAAGCACTATTCTATTAATCCATCTTGGGCAATTTCTACCTAGGATTAACAGAACAGCCCTTGCATCTTACTTCGTCTTCATAATCTCTTCAACATAAGTTGATTCGTAACGCTTATACCAATACAGAGTGGTTTCAGATATTAAATCTGATCCCGGTCTCTCCATATTGACAACGGGGGTACAAAATAAAATAAAACTTTGATAGTCGGTGATTTAAGTATCAAAGAAACACCCGTATAATCGACGGTCCTATTTCCAGTTGGAAATCCTACCGATCAACCATCAAACAACGTTGGCCCTTTTTTATATTAATTTCTTATTAAATTATTATTTCCAATTCCTATTTCCGGATCTTTCGTATCCTTTCAAAGCTCTATATTTCTCTCTTGATTACACTTCTTTTACGGGGAAAAACACTGATTATAATGGTAGTGTTATAATCGCTGTCTCCAAATATTTGATCATTTGTTTTAACGACAGCGTTACAATTGCTATATAGATTACAAAACATTATTATAGCGACAGCACTAAAATCGCTGTTTAGATTTACAAGCATATATAACAACAGTGTTATAATCGCTGTTTAGATTTACAAAGTATATATCATAACAACAGCGTTATAATCACTGTTTAGATTTACACAACATATATTTTAGCAACATCGTTATAATCGCTGTTTAGATTCACAATTCTTCTATAACTTGGATTTATATAGCTTAAACATTTCTCCTTCGCATTTTGAAATTACATTTCAATTTCAATTGTTAACTTAATTCAATTCTCAAGTATAAGTTTATCTTTAAAATCATCATTTTAGTTTTTGAAACTTCTTCACAAGTTCATTTGTATGATTTGGATTTATCTCTAAATCCCTTTATCAATTCTTTTACCCAACCCGATAAACATTTCCTTTCTTTACAAAACTTGACTACACTTTCCCATTAAAACCCCATTTTTCCTTAATATTGATTAAACTAATGCATTAGTTTTGAAGTTCTTTTTATAGACTTTATAACAACTTGGATTATGAAATTCCCTTTTTAAACTCTTTTTCGATTTCAACTGAAATTCCATTTCAGGTTCGATTACTTCCTTAGCTATGATTACTTCTTTAATGAATTTTCCATTTAAAAGTAATTGTTTTGATTGATTAAAATAACCATTAACTTCAATGTTATCCAAATAAAAGTAACTTACAGAATAATTAATCATTTTAAAAAGATTATCAAATGATCATTAACTTCATTACTAATAAGCTATTAAATAAACACCTTTAATTAAGAATTAATTAACTTCTAAGACCATCGTTAAGTTTAACGGTATTTATAAGACTATTCCTTTTAGATCAAATCAATCAAATATCCAATTTTCATTGAACATTCGACTTTGTCAACTAGTTAACCTGACAACTGATTTTATACTAATCCACACTCTTAAGTTTAACAAATTAAAAATATTACTTCCTTGTTTAATTAAACAATTATTCTAATTTATTAGCCAACAGGTTATTTCCTGCTTTTCTACTCATTAAACTCATTAATGACATAAGAAGTTGACATATAAAACGTCTAAAAATTTCTATTTTTGGAAATAAACTCCATTTTTAAATTTCACTTTCCTTTTTCACATTCTAAAATATTTTACGGTATCTAAAATACCAAGTTCCTAGGGCTAGGGTAAATCAATCACAACATACCCAATCATGGATCATATAACACATTATATATCACAATCAAATAAAAAACAGTAATATAAATGTTGAGGAACCCAGTTGGGTCCCTCCAACCTATTTCCCTGCATCCACAGATGTTAATCAGCATCAATAATATTATTTCACATTAGCATGAAATATCCGAACTAATAATCGATCATCTATGTAATCATATCAACCATTTCAACAAATTTTATCAACTATTCAACCAATCAACCATTGCACATAAAATTACTATAAATAAATTTAAAACTCGTTTATATAAATATAGGTGAGTCAGGGTTTAGTGAGGTTACTCACCTCGGTTTTGCAATTGAAGATTCTTCTTGGTTTCGTTTAAAATCAAACAGGCGTTTGATTTTTATCACGAATTTTCAGTAGTTCCGCTTCAGCCACATCAGTGCCTAATGTAGATTCCATCGTTACGGTCCCATAGTCTTTCGTTTCGTTCAGTTCTGTTAACAAATGCCTGAGTTACCCAATATAAGTTTACGATTTAATTTAAAATAAACAACTTTATAAATTAGGGATTAATTAACATTTTTAATTACTTTATTTAGTGGATTAATCGGCCCATGACTCATTCGTTCTCCAGCTTCGCAACATTGCTCATGCCCCATTTTTCTGCACAAGTCAAAACCGTTCAATAAATAACTATATATATATTATTTAAACATCATTAGAAGTTAATTAATTATTTTAGTCATATGGTTTGATTTAATAATTAGTTTCTTAATTAATTTATTAACTTTACAATAATTACTTGTCAAGGATACCCGGTCGATGTTGTTTTCCTTCTTACCGGCATAACTGCTTCGTTCCTACTTCGTATTCGAACCACCTACGCACCAACCACAAGTCGTCGTGCTCAAAATAGACCACCGGAGTTCATTACAATCTCATCACAACCCATTGCTGCTAAGCCCATACTGATAACATCCAATAATAAAAACAAAGCTAACTCCTTGGTCACGTTTTAATGCCACTGACCTCATTCATCCTCCAGAAAGACGTTCAACTACCATACAAGTTTTCCTCTAATTCGGATTTAACCACTCCCTGTATCCTTTCAACACGGTCAAACTTAAACAGTTATAAATCATTGGGTTAAGTCTTGGAATTTCAATTAATCTGTCACTATACTTTCCCAAAATCATGGTTTATCCGGTGATACTCTTTCAGGCCTTTGTGCCAAACAGTATAGGAAAAAAACTTCATTTTAATATTTCATATATGATCTCACCACAATAGACTGGCCACCGTATCGCCTTCACTTTCTTTTCCGAACGCTACAGACCTACCATTACTAAATAAAGCTCGAACCCTTAATAATTCCAGTAACCCATTTTTATTCTTCCAATCCCTAAATCCCAACAGGACCCCATCAATTAGCTCACGTCAGTTTCATTCCTAAGCAAACAAAATACATACCTACCAACTGTGACGATCCCAAAATCCGTGTGACGGTATTAAGGATAATCATTGGGATATAACACATCAATCATCATAGCAGAGAACAGATAATAGCAAAAACGATAAATAGAATAATTTTACATGGATATGACAGCGGAATCACAACATGTAACAACATCAGAATAGCACAACGTAGGATATAACTTAGTAAACAAAAGGGAAATGATCAGTCACCATCGCCAGAGGCGGAATATATACATGCAGTGAGACATAATAAGGGTATCAGTCTACATCGCCGAAGGCGGTACATATACATACGATTATAAGTACTGAAAGTAAAGCAGTCTGCATCGCCTATGGCGGAATCATAATATAAGTACAATAATGGAGGAAAATGTCAAAGTCATCTCGGTGAAGTCAGCCTTTCCATGAGCCAAAACGCACTCCATACTACAGTGCTGAGCCAAAAACAACCTGTCACCTATGAACTAGGCTGCCCGTGTGAAAATAAGGGCACCCGCGTTTGCAAAGTGAAACAAACAACGAGTCAGTCATGGGGACTGGTATGAGAAATCTACTTAACATTCTAAACAACAGTAATAAGCAAATCATAGGACCACGCCACTTTCGCGGAACGGGTTTACTCCAGTGATTGCTGGTGCATTTAAAACAAAGTAAATTCTTTAAAACAACGCAATGCTTTTAAAAAGAATGAAGCCATTATAAGACTCAAGTCCCATCATACAATGCAACGCAAGCCGGAGGATAGAGTTTTACCTTATAATGGCCCAATATGCTTAATACATGTAAAGCAAAATCATTTGATATTATTACTAGTGCATATATGTTTCAAAACGAATAGCATCATAAATATCAATCATAGACGGCATAAGTGTCCCATGCCACTATGTCGCCATACATAAGTTACAATCGAATCCGTTATCTCGTATTGGAAATTGGATTTCCGTCATGAGTCGAGGCAAGGGGCAAGCTCCTCTCCGCTTCGAGAAATTCTAGCAAATGCCTCAGGACTACACACTCTGGGTAACCCCTGGATGCTTCAGGGCTGGTCCTCTTTTACGTTTGAGGATTAATTATTCCTGAACACACGTTTCCCGGTCCTTACAGACCTATAATCGAGGCGCCTCGCATTCCAACAACCACATAGGTGAAAAATAGATATAAATGTCAAGGCTGGTAAGTCACTGACACCACCATAGCTAGAAAGAAATGTCGTGCTCTCCCTGCAGTCCTTATCCCGCTTTTAACTCATACCGAGGTGCGAGGCTCGCGAATCCACGCTATACACAAAGCCAGGCCACGTAGGCCGTGCTTTGATCATCAATCACAAGACTTTGCTTTGAAACAGAAGCCTTGATCCCAGCATCTTGGCATGCCACATAGGCAATCCACTCCATACGACGGATTTCTATCGATATATAACCTCTGAGCTCGTACGTCTTAGAGAAGGGCGTTAAGCAAAAGAATAAATTCTCCGCTTCCAAACAGATATATATTTAGTAGAGATCAATCAGTATAGAACAAAATCCAATGTCAGACACACAGTCCATTTACAAGTCCGTTCTGGGTCTGAACGAAACCGAAGGCGTCAAATTCCTCGTATATCCGTCCAATCAACACATATGTTCAGACGGCTACTACTTCCGTTCCTTCACGGTAGCTACTCCAGTTAGGAACCTCAGCAGCGCCCATCCAACCGATACGAAGATCGTCGGCCTTGAATCGTCTTTGTATTTTCCAATTCGAATCATTCGATCAATTATTTGAAATGAGGGTTAGCTCAGCCTTTTCAAATAATTCACGTAATTAGAATTCAAATCAATTCTTTCTATGGTTATATTATTCGACATCCATATTTCAGTTCTTTAGTATTATTTTCGTGTCAAACGCATACAACCATCAAATATCAAACAGATCAAGTCAAATTGGTTTATTTCCAATCTATGTTGCTTATAATATTTTATAACGATTTTTCGCCATTTTTATTTATTTAAAAATGGCCATATTCAATTAAACGACGTTTCAGGTCGTGCCGTGGCACTGGCACTGTTTTTCCCCTAATTTGTTTTACACATATCGGAAAATCTAACCATTGGATTTCTACAAAGTCTATATCACTGGGAAGATATTCCCAAAGCGAACTCAATGGTTCTAGTTTCATGAAAATCCGACGGTCGGATCTTCCACACTAGTCGTTTGAAGTTACGGTTTCAAAATTCGAACTGCAGCGTCGTTATTCGATTTAATTTAATTATATTTATATTTATATATAAATACCAACGATTCTGACGCTATTTTTCTTCAGATTTGAATTAAACATTCCAGACAATCCAACCGTTGGATTTTTACAAGGTTGGTGCCGTTGGAAAAATATTTCCAAGGCGAACCCAGCGGTTGCGGTTTCGGGAAAATCCGATGGTCAGATTTCTCGTACTAATCGTTTCAATTTACGATTCCAAAACACGAACTGCACGGCTTCGATTCCTTTCTATCCTATATATATATATAAATATAGTTCATTCATTTATTTCAAATATAGTTTATTCATTAATTTCAACTTCGTTTTCACTTCAAATACTTCACTAACGCCTTAATATTTCGAAAAATTTCGTCATAACCTCCTTTGTACGGGAAGGGGTTTGGAAATTTATGGGGCCGTGTTAGGTACCCAATAAATCCTAATAAGCATCCACATATTTATAGTGATATATTCTGGTGTTCACGGGGGAGCGTGTATAGATAATAACTCTAGAGAATAAATTCTCGTCACCCCGCTCTGTGTGGAAATAAATAGTCCATGTGCCGTATCTGATGACTAGAGAGACGTGATTATTGTCAACTCCAGACCCGTGTGGGGTTTTTATTAATCTGGCAATTTATCGTTATATTTTATATAGTCCCAATCAGTCATCAGTTCAACCTGTAGTATAAAATCATCGCCATACAAGCCTCTCGCTCGTATGGTAAATCTTCCACCTCGTCACACAAGCTCCAAATGCTTATGTGGAATATGATGAAGTATGCCTATCGTCAAGGAGTATGCCATGTAGTGTAGTTCAAAATTAATTGTTACTATCCTATGGCGATGTTTATTATTTCACATAGAATAACCAGCACTCCGCATCCAATGGCATTCACAGGAGTTGATATAAAAATAAAATTGCGCAGCCAACTCATCAAGGCTTACCTATTTGTCGGGCACGCAAATAATTTCTTTACTCTACAGCTAATCCATTTCCCTGTTCAACACATGTATATATATGCAGAACAAAGCTAATAATAATATTTCTAGCAAACTATTATTTATTTCAACACGTGTGTATTTTTATCAAAGCGTATACATGATAAAAGAAATATTTTTATCATCAAAAATATTTATTCAACACGTGAATGTTTTTAACGCTTCATATTCACAATAAAAATGTAGTTTTTATTGTCTATTCATTTTATTTTAAAATACGATAACATTCAACACATGAATTTCAATTCAACGAATGAATTTCAATTCAACACATGAATATTCTCTATAGTTTGTATATATATAAAAATGTGATTTTTATCGTTAAATCTATTTGTTTAAATTCAAATAATATTCAACACATGAATTTCAACTCAACGAATGAATTTCAATTCAACACATGAATATTCTCTATAGTTTGTATATATATAAAAATGTGATTTTTATCGTTAAATCTATTTGTTTAAATTCGAATAATATTCAATACATGAATTTCAACTCAACGAATGAATTTCAATTCAACACATGAATATTCTATGTAGTTTGTATATATATAAAAATGTGATTTTTATCGCTAAATCTATTTGTTTAAATTCGAATAATATTCAACACATGAATTTCAACTCAACGAATGAATTTCAATTCAACACATGAATATTCTCTATAGTTTGTATATATATAAAAATGTGATTTTTATCGCTAAATCTATTTGTTTAAATTCGAATAATATTCAACACATGAATTTCAACTCAACGAATGAATTTCAATTCAACACATGAATATTCTCTATAGTTTGTATATATATAAAAATGTGATTTTTATCGCTAAATCTATTTGTTTAAATTCGAATAATATTCAACACATGAATTTCAACTCATTGAATGAATTTCAATTCAACACATGAATATTCTCTATAGTTTGTATATATATATATATATATATATATATATATATAAATGTGATTTTTATCGTTAAATCTATTTATTTAAATTCGAATAATATTCAACACATGAATTTCAACTCAACGAATGAATTTCAATTCAACACATGAATATTCTCTATAGTTTGTATATATATAAAAATGTGATTTTTATCGCTAAATCTATTTGTTTAAATTCGAATAATATTCAACACATGAATTTCAACTCAACGAATGAATTTCAATTCAACACATGAATATTGGTTTCAACATATGTAATTTATTTCAATAAATTAAAATTATTCTAACACATGAATATTTCAGAAAATTTCGGCAGCATAACGGCAGGGTAGTTAAAACCGGGACCGTCCCTAGTACGGCTCCTCGCTCTACCTTAAAACCTCGCGGTTTTTGACAATGGGGATCATGCATCTAGTTCGCACGCAGGTGGCATGTTTTATTTTCATTTCCACAATCCTATTCTAATTTGTTTCAACCACAAGAAGGTATTTTTCAACCACAAAGGTATTTTTCAACCCCAAAGGTATTTTTCAACCACAATATCAACCACAAACAATTATTTCCAACCATTCGTCATACCATATAATATCATGTCCATCACAAGCAATAAATTTCGTCCATGGTCTGTGGACGAGGGGAGTATATATATATATATATTATTTCTATAATTCACTTGCATTTCATCACAATTCAAAGCATATATGTTTCATACAACGCTTGTATAATTTATACATCGCTAATATAACTTATACAACACATGTACATGAGGTATACAATGCGTATATAATTTACACTTCGCTTATATAATTTATACAACACGATTCCATTCACACAATTTAGTTTAGATTCCTCACATTGGTTTTTGTAGTGCTAAAAATCGTAGGAAGATCAGAAAAATCCGCGGCTTCTACAAGATGGTAGAGAGCCTCCCTGTGGTCCTGATGTTTCCTGTTTAATCGAATTTCGTTAACACGCTAAAAAGATATGATTTTTCAAAGTTTTGCAACACTTAAAAGTGTTATTTTCAATTCAGAAATTCAAAGCAGAAGGGTTTGCAAACCTTCAAAACTAGGTTTTGAATTGAAATCAAAACCGTACCTCGTTGTCCCGATCAGACTATACGGCATCGAAGGGCTTCGAACTGGCTTCCTATCGACGGTGGTGGCAGCGAACTCGGCGGCCTCTCTGGCGATCGGCGGCGCTCCAAAGGGGCGAACTTCCTCGAGGTAGAACGATGCGAATACTACACGATTTCTGTCGAGGGTTGTTCTGATTTGAAGAGGGGAGGAAGGCGGTCGGAATTGCCAATTGGAGGCGGCGGCGAAATTGGCTGTGGCGGCGGCGATCGAGGGGGAAAGGTCTGAACGATTTACGTCGTTCGTTTCAGGGGGTCGATCGACTTTTCTGAAGTGAGAGAAAATGAAAGATATTTTCTAATTTATTATATTTTTAAATTCCTATAATACCCCTTCTAGCCAACGTACACCAATTTCAACCCAACGACTATCACCCTAGCCAAATACCCCCATTCCGGACACAATGGGATATGTTTCGTTGGCCAATTCGACTGTTACAGTCCGTTATTTTTCAAATTAAAGTATAAAACATTTTATATTCAATTTGAACGTACATTTCAATTTTCCAGGGCCACAAACTGAATCGAAAAATTCCAGAAAAATAAATCTAGCTTTGTTTTGACGATACGGTCCCAACAAAACCAGTTTCGTCGAATTCTGAGCTCATATGCAAAATGTCCATTTTCAGGTCGATCCATTTTAACAGAAATTGACCAATCACATTTTCTTTTGCCCCGCTCACATACTAGCTTCAAAAATTATGAAATTTGAAACTTAGCAATAATTTGACATCCCGGACCCAACAAAAGTGGTTTCGTCGAATTCCGAAGTCGTATGCAAAATATCTATTTTCAAGGGCTATATATTCTATATAGCGACCTTTCGGAAAATTCATTTGGCCATAACTTTTGATTCCCGTTATGAAACTTCGATTTTTCAGATTCGTTAGAAAGGTATTCATAAACAGGTTTAAATATTTTCAGTTTCGCTAAAATCTGTTATATTTTCCACCCGGTACAGTCAGACAAAGTTTGTATTCAAATTTTCAAACTGCCTTACTATCCCCAATTCATTCTTTTATTGAAATATGCTATTTCAATTATTCAAATTCTTTGACGATAACCAATTTTAAAAATTTTAAATTGGTTCACATTTTCCGGGTTATTACAATACCGATGCTTTATGAACACACCCCCATCGATCATCCTTCCTTCATGCCGTCGCTACCCACCACCGGACTTCACTGTACCCATGCCATCCTGACCCCAACGACGCCACCTCCTGCACCCAAACTTCATTCGCCAATAAAACCGGTCCCTGCATCTCCACCACCGGCTTTGAAACTTCAAGTGAACAGAATCCGTTCAAACCCCTTTATCTCAGGCCACCGGTCACCATAAACTTCCAGACCATCGCCTATAGGACCCGCGCACCCTTCTCCTCCGTTACCATTTAGATGGCCAGATCCGATGAAAAATGATGATAGCAGTAATCACCAGAAACCCCAAGCTCAAGCGTTGATTCGCACCTCACAAACTCCAATATAATTTGAATAGGAAGTCACCGGAATTACACTGATGCCAGTTTTGTAAATTAGCGATTGTTTTTTGATTTTTTTTTCACTCCTCACGTTTTGTTTCTGGATCTGAGAAAAATGAGAAAAGAGAAAGAGAGAAACAATATTTGAAGGAAAAAAATAGCTTGGTTACCACGGTACTGATGCCTTGATGTGCACGGAAATGAAAATGTGGAGGGCACGGTGTCTAAAGATTGGCCATCATGTTGTTCCTTATTTATTAATTTTCCCTTTTAATTTTTAGTATACTCGATGATCAGAATTTCGGATGGTGTTCACATCACATGCATGCATCACGCTCAACCAGTTTTTGAGAACTGGTAAATGGTTACAAAAGGGATGGCTCCAATTATAACGTGTTTAGTAAACCATGCAGCAAAGTTTTCAGTGCTGCACATTGCTTTGGTGCCACTTTCATGAACACCACAAAAAAACTAACTTATTTGGTTAAAACTATATATTTTTATATTGTAAAATTTTATGGCATAACTCTTATGCATGATATAGTCTTTGTTTCTTTCTGTTTCATATATGTATGTTCAATTTAAATGAAACGATCCCCATCACAGTATTGTATACTCTCACTCACATGTTAGTGAACGACTAAAATTCATAGCATAGTAAAATTACAAACATTTTTGCTATCATATCATCATTATATGTCTTGCGTACCCCGCTACAAAAACTCCATTAAATTCCGGACTGCTACGGACGGAAATAGGTGTCACGATCCCAAAAATATAATAATATCGGTAGTTTAACTTATAGTATGAAACCCCAAAATATTGATATAGGGTGCAAAATACTCCAAATAAAAAGTTGCATATTTAATTAATTAAAAATTATAGTAAAATTCTAAAAATTAAATTATCACTACGTCTCAAAAGAACCTTGTCGAAATTCAAATCCAATATTTAATTATTTTTAAATAACCGTTATGGTTCATATACTATTCCGCAGCGACTTTCTGAAAATTTGAGTTGGACGTAAACCACAATATATGAGATGAAATCTCGATTTTTCACCTCCATTGGAAAAATATAATCAAATAGATCCAAACGTTTCTTGTTTCAAAGAAATTCGACTTATTTTGGATCCTGTATATTCAGTTGAAGTTTAAATCATAAATTATGAACTACCGCAACTATTTCGAGCTCGTTTTAAATTTTATTATAAATTATACATTTAAATATCGTTTTATAAATAAATTCCTATATATAATTCAAATAAAATATTTAAAACAAATTTAAATATTCAGAATTCAATGGTTGAAAAATTCGGGTCGTTACATTCCTTCCCCCTTAAAATAATTTCGCCCTCGAAATTGCTAAGGTAGCAAATGATGCTACATACCCTATTAACTAGGTCCAAAATTTTTTTTTGTTCACTTCTTAACTTCAGTACAACTGGACCAATTTATTTTTTTAAATTAAAATATTAATTTATTCTTACTAACGGAATTTTCAAAAATTCTGAAAATTTTCTAATACTTTAAATTCTGAAAAATTTCGGCAGTAACTCCTCCACACGGCTCAATCGATACAACCACAACTCGCCTTTCTAGGCCTTCTCCAATCCAAAAGAAAACAAAAAGCCAAGCGCCTTGCCTCATAGGCTCATAAAATCATCAAACCCAAGTAATACTGTAAACATGTACCTTTTGTCGGGCATAATTCTATCTCTTGCATTTACTTCCATTCAATATCTCCTCAGCATACGTATATCCATTTCTAGTTGGTTTCAAATCAATTCAATTTCCAGTTTTTCTAACTCTCTAATCAATTTTCTGATTAGTTCACTTCTATTCATTAATTCAACTGAGTTCTATTTCCCAAAATCAAAACTCTTATTGTGCTTGAGTTCAATTCCATCACAGTTTAATTTCAAACAACAACATCCAATGCATATTCAACTTGTTTGATCTCATTCTGGATTATTTTTAAACCGGTCCAATTTTATTTAACTTAATTTGCGTTAAATTTCAATTCATTTAATACATTTTGACCATTTTCAATCTATTCAACTTTTATAAGTTAAGCAATTCCAGAATTCAAATTCCCGGGTTTTATTTCAAATTAGTTTGGCATCATATATATTTATACACATATTTATATTCAAATCAATTCAGAACATTTGAATTTCTAAATCATCATGCCTTTTCAAACAAAATTTTCATTCCTAAGTTACTATGGTAGCAATCCATCACTCAGAAACTTGAAAATGAAAACTGATAATGTCGCGATCCATTATCAGAATTATTTTCTTGCCCTTGAAGTGATTTCAGTGCTTAATCACTTTCAAAATTCATTTAAATCGATTTTGTTTCCAAAATCCCTTCTAAATATTGTTGTACTACATTCGAAAATAGTTTAGAAAATATTTCTAAATACCCAGGATTTAAATTCCAATTCTGGTTTGAATTTTAATTTTAGTTTACTCATTTGTATACATTATCCGTATACAAATTATATAACCATTTCAATATTCCACAATTCCATTTGATTGTAATAACAATCAACACAATCAATAATTTCAGAAAATTATCCCTTTTGTATCGAAAATATCTTTTGGGCAAAATTATATCATTTACCCATCTTTCAAACAATATTGCATTGAATTGTTTTGTTCGAGAGTTTAGAAACACCTATCGATACAGTTGTACATCCTGTATCGACCAGAATTCATAAAACACTCAACAAACCAGTCAACACAATGTAAAACAATTTTTTATATCGAATATACAAATATGCGCTCATATATATATACACTCAAACTCAATCTAGGGTAATACTAACCCCATCTCTACTGAGTCACGCCACAGAGCCAAGGTTACTACTCAACGTTCAGCTCTGGTACCAACTGTAACGACCCGAATTTCCGTACTCTTTGAGTCGACTAATAACACCACACGTCCAACCCAAATTGCACAGAAATACGAATTATTATTAGAAAGAAGTTAGAGGATGAGAAATAGAAAGAAAGAAATATTAGAATAGAAGAAAACGAAGATCATAAACTCACAGCAGAACGAATAAAATATATTAGATAACATAACTTTTGAAATACAAATCAGTAACTGTATATACATACCATTTTCAGAGCACAACGGTGATCCCTGGAACAATTATAAACACCTGTTTCCAGATACCACATAGTACACAGTGGAAAATATGATAGTCTATAGCTAACTGGTGAATCCTCCTGCTTCAAACTCCTCCAAGCGAATCTGCAAAATCCCGACTATTTGACTGCCCGTACAAATTTGGGCACCCAAGAGTTTAGGGAAATCAAACAAAATAAACTCTGGGTCAGTCATGGGACTGATGTTAGTCAACTCCAACCATTTGTTTAACTTTCAAGATCCTTTCGAAAGAAATGATAATCGTAAGACCGATCCACACATAAAAACGGATAGTTTTTACCTTACGATAACCAAAAATATTTTTGATATCAAATCCAGTGATATTATAATAATGTCTACATCAAATAAATAGAATCTAGCGGAACGCTTGCATCTCACGCTCCGTATATAGTATAAAATCAAAAACCGCAGGGTGCTTATTGGAGATTGGATTTCCAACATGATAAGGTATGGGACCACCTGCCGATAGTGTATCTCTAGAGGCGAATATACTAGGTTCAACAAGAACATCTTGCAACCCGGCCCTCACATGACAGACCATTCATTTCACTTGAGAGTATCGAATGTATATCACCAACGGTTGGGATCAGCAACCGTTTCCCGAAAGGGACAGCATCGATAGATTAAAGAAGCAATTGAAATTTCTCTAGATAGGTGATTATACACTCTAATGGCGGCGACCCACATAGCCATGCTGCTTGCCCGATTTTTGTCAATTCCAGGTTGTGAGGCTTGAGGTTTGAATTATCTTCCAGAACATCTGGCCACCATTTTACTTTGAATGCCACATCGTCAGATCCATTGGAAATCACTAATTGATTCCTACAAAAATACTCAAATTGTTAGGCTAAAGAAGTTTCCCTTCTTTGCCACCAACTTCGTGCGTTTGAAGGAACCAACGTACGTAATCCCTTTGGAAATACTCTGCCAGACACTCGTCCATACAAGTTGTCTTGGGTCTGGACAAACCGAAAGCACTGTTCTATTAATCCATCTTGGGCAATTTCTACCTAGGATTAACAGAACAGCCCTTGCATTTTACTTCATCTTCATAATCTCTTCAACATAAGTTGATTCGTAACGCTTTGTAACAACCCGTAAAATGCGAGCCAGTTTGAAATTTTTATTTTGGCCATTTTAGTGAATTTTGAATATTTAAAATAGATTATTTTAAATAATATCGACGAAAAATTTAATTTGAATAGAATTCGACGTATATATTATATACGTCGTCGTTAGAATATATAATAATTATATATAATTATAAAAGGAATTGAAAATGGCGCGGTAGTTCGAAAATTCGATTTCTAATTTCAAATGAATATACAGAATTCAATATAAGTCAAAATTGAACGAAACAAGAAATATTTGAATCTGTATAACTATATCTTTGTAACGAAGTTAACAAACTGAGATTTCATCTTAGAAATGATAAGATATGTCCAGTTTAAAATTAGAAATAGTCGCTGTGGAATTTATATATATTTTTATATATATAAGGCCCTTAAAAATGGACATTTTGCAAATGACCTCGGATTTCGACGAAACCAGTTTTGTTGGGTCCGTGATGTCAAGTTATTGCTAGATTCCAAATTTCATAATTTTTTGAATCAATATGTGAGCGTGGCAAAGGAAAACGCGTTTGACCAGTTTCAGTTGATTTTAATCGACTGGAAATTGGCCATTTTTCTAACGGTCTCAGAATTCGACGAAATTAGTTTTATTAGGACCGTATCGTCAATACGAAGCTAGAAAATATTTTTCTGGAATTTTTCTAGTTAGTATGTGTCCCCGGTAATTAGAAATGCACGTTTGAATTGAATATATATAGATTTATATTGTAAATTTAGTGAAAACCTATCGTAACGGCCGAATTGGCTTACGGGACATATCCCATTGTGTTCGAAATAGGGGTATTTAGCTAAGGTCGACAGTCGTTGGGTTGGAATTTGAGTTCGAAGGGAAAAACAACTTTATAGAAATTAAATTAGTTAATTATATATATATATAATATATAAGCCCTCATCCCCTTACTCTCTCTCCCCCTTCATTCACCGTTGACTTCAGTTATAAAAAAAAAAAAAAAAAAAAAAACAAAGCAAAAAGGGAACCGATCCCAAATCGGGATCGATGGAACCCAGCCCCCCCTTGATTCGCCTGGCCGCCGGAGATGGCGCCTCCCTCGCCATCGACGATGCCTCCAGCCTCGACACCCCCCCTCGATTCGAAGACCGCGCAGGCCCCAATCCGCCCAGACCTCAACCGCGAGACCAACGGAGCAGCCACCGCCCTACCACACTCGCGACGCAGCACCCCCCTGACCTTGCGACCGCCTCAACCACCAACCCCGACCCCTCTTCCTCCGTCTACACCACCTCGCGCTTCTCTCTCCTCCTCTAATCTGACCTCCTGCGATCCCCTCCTCTCTGTAAGTATTTTATTATATTTTATTTTTATTTAATTCGTTAAAACTGTTTTTTTTACTTTAAAAAGAAAACTGTTTTTTTATTTTACTTAAAAAAGAAAACAGATTTTTTTATTTTACTTTAAAAAGAAAAAGATGTGATCTTTAAAATAGAAAAGACGGAATTTTTTTTTATTAAGTAAAAGAAATAGAAATATGATTTTTATATATTGAACTTCGAAATAAAAATAGAATTTTTATATATTGAACTTCGAAATAAAAATAGAATTTTTATATATTGAACTTCGAAATAAAAATATAATCTTTATATATTGAACTTTGAAATAAAATATGATTTTTATATATGGAATAGCGAAATAAAAATTCGATTTTTACATAGGTAGTGAAAGCGGACAACGAAGATGACGAAGATGCGATAGCGATGAAGATTTCTATCAATGAAGTGCCGTGGAGCTAGGATAGCTATATGTGAGAATTTCTCACTCTTCAATTTATTTTCTAGTTATATATATATACTAGGATGCAGACGGTGTTTAGTAGCACCCGACACAATCGTCCACAGGCCATGGACTTGTTTGTTTGGCTGTTTGGTTATTGTTTGCGATATTGGTTTGAATGTGGTTTGTGGTGTGAAAAATCGAATCGATAAATTGGTTAGGATTAGACGTGCGCCGTTATAAGGCGAAGGAGTACGGCTAGGTTAGACGCTTACTCCAAATTTTGTGGTTTGCATAATGAAATTGATTTGATTGATGTGTGAATGGCGTGGGCCTTCACTAGACCGGGGATAAGGCTAGGCCTTGTCCCGTTTCTAGTATCGTGCCGTTATGCCGCCGAAATTTTCTAAAATATGTTAGAAAATAAAAATATCATTTTATTGTGTAAATGAATTGAATAGAAATTCATAGGTTGAAATAAAATGTTTTATCGTTAAAAATATAATTTTTAACGTGAATGTGAATAAATGAATAGTTATAAACAAATCGGCCGATTTGTTTGTATATACACTGATTTGACTGATATTGATTGGGTCGATAAATTTCACACATCGCCCAACTGCACAAATGAAATCTGTGTTTGATTGTTTGAAACCCCACACGGGTGTTGGGATGAAATTTGAAGTTCACTCATCCTGATTGATTAAATATGTCGATCGATTGATTGACAGGCTGTTATAAGCGTTAGATATCTATATTTGAGGCTTATACGGTGTAGTGCACTTTGGTTGATGGTTGATTATTTTTCAATGCTATTATACGTGTGTTGTATGAAAATCCATATAATTAACTTTATATGGTAATTGATTGGGCCTCATTCCAGTTTTAAAATAGAAATATTTGAAATAGAAATATTCGAAATGGAATATTTGAAAATATCAATATATGAAGCCGTGTTGATTAGATTGACGCCATTTTGACGTGAACGATATTTATATCGATTTTATTCATTTTAAAATGAATATTGAAAAGTGATTTCGAAATCGACGATTTCGAAATGAATTGAATTGAAAACGATTTCGAAATGAATTGAATTGAAAACGATTTCGAAATGAATTGAATTGAAACCGATTTCGAAATGAATTGAATTGAAAACGATTTCGAAATGAATTGAATTGAAACCGATTTCGAAATGAATTGAATTGAAAACGATTTCGAAATGAATTGAATTGAAAACGATTTCGAAATGAATTGAATTGAAACCGATTTCGAAATGAATTGAATTGAAAACGATTTTGAAATGAATTGAATTGAAAACGATTTCGAAATGAATTGAATTGAAAACGATTTCGAAATGAATTGAATTGAAAACGATTTCGAAATGAATTGAATTGAAAACGATTTCGAAATGAATTGAATTTAAAACGATTTCGAAATGAATTGAATTGAAAACGATTTCGAAATGAATTGAATTGAAAACGATTTCAAATTGAATTGAAAGCGAATTGAAATGAATTCAAATTGAATTGAAATTTGAATTGAATAGAAATGGATTTTAAAACGAATTTATAAAGAAGAATTCAATTTTGATTTGAATTGAAATGGAAGTTGAAAATGTTTTTGAAACGAATTCAAAACTATTTATATAATTCGTTTTAAATAGAAATCGACGAAATATATATTATATATATTATATATATAATATAATGGCCTGAATAGAACGCGCCGCGCCGCGGCAGTTCGCGAATTTCGACCATTTATTTCAAACGGACATTACGGGAGATCCGACCGTCGGATTCTCCTAAAACCGGAACCGTTGGGTTCGTATCGAAAAGAGCTTTCTAATGAATGTTAGAAATTTGAAATCTAACGGTTGGATTTGGAGATACGTCCAAATCAAATTCGAAAAAGGTCGTTGTAAGTGCAGTTCGATGACCGTTGATGGAAATCGACTGTACAGGCCTTGATAAAATTATTAAAAATAGTAATAATTTATGTAAAATCATAAGGAATGATTTAGAAAGAATTGGGATGAAAAACTCCATATTTGAAAAGATAAAAATAGATTTTTATCGAAATGAACTAGTTTTGAACTAGAATTATAATTCTATTTATTTTTAAATAAATAAATTGAATTTGAAAAGGGTTTTGAAAATAACCAAAATTTCCAATGATTGCATTGGAGTGGATTTGAATCGAAATTGTCTTCGGAATATTTCGATGTTGGAATTCGTGATTATACAGATGTTGTTATGGAAATTTGAAAGATATATATTTATATCGTTATTTCAAATACGACATTTGTTAGTCGTAGAATTTGATATTGAATATAAGCCGATATATTTTCTATTCAGAGCCTTGTATTGAATATCAAATGTGATTTGGGTTTGTCGCGAATGGTGTCTTCACTAACACTGTTCTTGGACCTAGTTGTGAAAAGATTAAATCTTTTTATTTAGATTTAATGAAGTGTACCAATTAAACGATATTTAATTGGAATTGAATTGGTATTGATTTTTGGGTTTATCGTGAACAGTGTTTTAAATAACACTTGTTCTTTAACCCGATAATTAATGGAATGTGATTTTGGGTTTATCGTGAACCGTGTTTTAAATGACACTATTCTTTAACCCAGTTAAAGATTAAAACTAAGTGGAGTTTTAATGAATCTTTAATTAGATTGAGATGATCGAAAATGGAGTATCACCAGTTTTGCTCCAGGCGATGGTTAAATCTTTAATTAGATTTGAACGTGAAATGGTAATTGAATTTACCGATAATACTGTGGTGTTAGATATGAAGTATTACCAGTTTTACTTCATGGGATGAATAGGTTGGGATGGAGAAATAAAATAAATGATTACTTCGGTGTGGTTCGCTAATCCCGACTAGTTTGAATTGATATTCAAAGGAGATTAAAGAATAAATTTAAAGAATTTATCTTTGATAAAATTAATGGGAATCTTTCCCTATGAATGTGAAATTTAGAAACTAACTGTCGGTTAGCCAAGCAGAATGGTTTTCTGGATATTGATCTGATGTTGGTTTCGGCCTTCGGGGTTAATATTTGGGGAACTATTCTCTTGATTAATTTGCGGTTAGTGACTGATGAATTGGAATGAGGCGTATGTTGTGTTTGTGTAGCACTTTTATAAAATATACGCGAGTTATTCGGAAAGACCAGGTTTATCCCATTCTGAATAACTGATACGACGATAAGTCGAAGATGAAGACGATGGTCGAAGACCGGAGGTTTTCACGTCGTTTGGGTAATTACTGATGATCTTGATTGGGCTGTACACCCAAGAAGATGGAAACAGTTAGTGATCGTCCAGACGTACTTGGAGATCGATGGATATGCGGGGTACTAGGTGCCTCCGGTTTCGTTCAGACCCAGAACGGACTTGTAAATGGACTGTGTGTCTGACATTGGATTTTAGTCCATGTGATTGATCTCTATTAAATATATATCTGTTTGGCGGCGGAGAATTTATTCTCTTGCTTAACGCCCTTCTCTGAGACGTACGAGCTCAGGGGTTATATATTGATGGATATCAAACGCATGGAGTGAATTGCCTGTGTGGCATGCCTAAGTGGCAATTGATCGAGGCTTCTGTTGAAAAGCAAAGTCTTGTGGTGATGATCAAAGCACGGCCTTTGTGGCGTAGCTTTGTGTAACGTTTGCTTCGCGAGTTTCACACCCGGTATGAACCAAAAACGGGAGGGGACATCAGGGAGGACTTGCGTTTCTTCCTAGTTAGAAGTGGCGTCAGTGGTTTTACACGCCCTGACGAGTTTGACTTATGTGGTTGTTGCTGTTGCGAGGCGCCTCGGATTGATCGGTCGTTCTCGAACCGATGGAGTCATTTAGTTGGCTCATTTACGCCCCAAAGGGCGGGGAAACGCAAGTTCAGGCATTTTAATCCACATCGGTGGACCGGCCCTGACGATCCAAGGGCCCACCTGAGTCTGGGTCCTGAGGCTCGGGCTAGGCAGTCTCGAATCGGTTGAGGACTATCTTTTGCCTCGGTTCATAGACGGAAATCCAATTTCCAAATACGTGACTTTGCGGTTTTATTTGTAAACCTATATATGGTGACATAGTGGGATGGGGCGCTCATGCCGCCTATGATTGATACTTATGATTTGAAGTTGTTTTATACACTATGCACTTATAATAGTATCAAACGATTTGTTTTAACCGTATCAAGCATTCTTTGGCTATTATAAGGGAAAACCCTATCCTCGGCTGCGTTGCATTGTGTGATGGGACCTGGGTCTTATAACAGCTTCATTTTTCTTTATTTAGCATTGCGCTGTTTGTTATATGCACTGGTATTCTTGGGAGGAAACCCGTTCCGTGTTATACGGCGTGGTCCCTTGATTTACCTAGCTTTAAAATAAAGATTAATAATTGTTTTATTTCTCACACCAGTCACATGACTGACCTGGAGTTTATTGTTTTAACCTAAACTCTGGGTGCCCTTATTTTCGAAACGGGCAGCTAGTAGTTTTGGTTTTGCAGATTTATATTCACAGGATCCTGGTTTACAGCTGGAATGATATCCGGAAAGCTTTGTATCCGTATATCTACTTCTAGTTGTGTATTGTATTATTTTCCGCTGCTATGTAATTTAAATCTCTGATATCTCTGTGTAATATTTATTTATACTCTGTATATTCTTGTATTCTGATGCATTGTTGTAATATATAACGAAATGTTCTTCTGTATGCGTTATGTTGTGGCTTGTTCTCGAACTATCCGACGCTTTCCTTTACGGGGAAGTTGCGGGTTTTTACATTTGGTATCAGAGCTTTGGTTTACAATGCTTAGAGAACAAGACACATTAGAACCATACGAAAGAATTCATCAGATATTGGATTAGTAATATCCAATTAGAATGACTCGTTAGAGATAGGATCAGTAGTATCCTAGAACGAGTGTGAAGAGTATATTTTTTTTTTCAAATGAAAACAAATTTTGTTTTGAAAATATAAATCAATTATTCGTATTTGATTATCTATTTATATTGATATGGACAATCCAGTATATATAGATTTTGCGTATACGTCTGATCCGCGTGTATTCGAAATTTTAGTATACTGGATAGATATAGAATCACACTCTAGTCGCCTGGAGATGATTCAGATGATGAGGCCTCATCATCAGAATTTATATTCGAGTGGCGAAGGTGTGATTTTCTATATATTTCCTATTGACTGGTGTGAGAACCAAAATTAGATAGGGCATATTGTTGTGATTTGGCATCAAAAATCTGATTTTTGACTATGCATCAAAATTATGAATTTGAAACTCTAATTCACTAATTGATTGATGTTTGTGTTGTTTGTTTATTTGTTTGCTAATTTTTAGCCATTTAGCCTAATTGAAACAAATATTGAATTGTATTGAAAATTGGTCGCCTCTGCTTGCATATACATGTATATCATTGAACAGGTCATAGCAAGGAGGCTAGAGCCAGAGAATAAAATTTGTTTGCCCGACAAATAGGTACATGTTTACTACATAATTTCCTGTTTTGTTTGGGTGATGATGATTTTGTGAGCCTATTGGCTAGCCGCTTGGCTTTTTCTTTTTCTTTTTGAGATCTGAAGGACCGGGGAAGCTATTTGAAATTCCCCGATGCTCCCATTGCAGGGGAGGTTATGGCGAAATTTTTTGAAAATTTAGGGTGTTAGCCAAATTTTTGAAGTTTTGAAAATTCTCAGAAACTAAAGAGTTGGAGAATGGAAGCCAGATCGAGCGTAGAGTTGATTAATCAAACCACTTTCGACTTTGTTCCTTTTCGGGGACGAAAAGTTTTAAGTGGGGGAGATTGTAACAACCCGTAAAATGCGAGCCAATTTGAAATTTTTATTTTGGCCATTTTAGTGAATTTTGAATATTTAAAATAGATTATTTTAAATAATATCGACGAAAAATTTAATTTGAATAGAATTCGACGTATATATTATATACGTCGTCGTTAGAATATATACTAATTATATATAATTATAAAAGGAATTGAAAATGGCGCGGTAGTTCGAAAATTCGATTTCTAATTTCAAATGAATATACAGAATTCAATATAAGTCAAAATTGAACGAAACAAGAAATATTTGAATCTGTATAACTATATCTTTGTAACGAAGTTAACAAACTGAGATTTCATCTTAGAAATGATAAGATATGTCCAGTTTAAAATTAGAAATAGTCGCTGTGGAATTTATATATTTTTTTATATATATAAGGCCCTTAAAAATGGACATTTTGCAAATGACCTCGGATTTCGACGAAACCAGTTTTGTTGGGTCCGTGATGTCAAGTTATTGCTAGATTCCAAATTTCATAATTTTTCGAATCAATATGTGAGCGTGGCAAAGGAAAACGCGTTTGACCAGTTTTAGTTGATTTTAATCGACTGGAAATTGGCCATTTTTCTAACGGTCTCAGTATTCGACGAAATTAGTTTTATTAGGACCGTATCGTCAATACGAAGCTAGAAAATATTTTTCTGGAATTTTTCTAGTTAGTATGTGTCCCCGGTAATTAGAAATGCACGTTTGAATTGAATATATATAGATTTATATTGTAAATTTAATGAAAACCTATCGTAACGGCCGAATTGGCTTACGGGACATATCCCATTGTGTTCGAAATAGGGGTATTTAGCTAAGGACGACAGTCGTTGGGTTGGAATTTGAGTTCGAAGGGAAAAACAACTTTATAGAAATTAAATTAGTTAATTATATATATATATAATATATAAGCCCTCATCCCCTTACTCTCTCTCCCCCTTCATTCACCGTTGACTTCAGTTATAAAAAAAAAAAAAAAAAAAAAAACAAAGCAAAAAGGGAACCAATCCCAAATTGGGATTGATGGAACCCAGCCCCCCCTTGATTCGCCTGGCCGCCGGAGATGGCGCCTCCCTCGCCACCGACGATGCCTCCAGCCTCGACACCCCCCCTCGATTCGAAGACCGATCCGCCCAGACCTCAACCGCGAGACCACCGGAGCAGCCACCGCCCTACCACACTCGCGACGCAGCACCCCCCTGACCTTGCGACCGCCTCAACCACCAACCCCGACCCCTCTTCCTCCGTCTACACCACCTCGCGCTTCTCTCTCCTCCTCTAATCTGACCTCCTGCGATCCCCTCCTCTCTGTAAGTATTTTATTATATTTTATTTTTATTTAATTCGTTAAAACTGTTTTTTTATTTTACTTTAAAAAGAAAACTGTTTTTTTTATTTTACTTTAAAAAGAAAACTGATTTTTTTATTTTACTTTAAAAAGAAAAAGATGTGATCTTTAAAATAGAAAAGACGGAATTTTTTTTTATTAAGTAAAAGAAATAGAAATATGATTTTTATATATTGAACTTCGAAATAAAAATAGAATTTTTATATATTGAACTTCGAAATAAAAATAGAATTTTTATATATTGAACTTCGAAATAAAAATATAATCTTTATATATTGAACTTTGAAATAAAATATGATTTTTATATATGGAATAGCGAAATAAAAATTCAATTTTTACATAGGTAGTGAAAGCGGACAACGAAGATGACGAAGATGCGATAGCGATGAAGATTTCTATCAATGAAGTGCCGTGGAGCTAGGATAGCTATATGTGAGAATTTCTCACTCTTCAATTTATTTTCTAGTTATATATATATACTAGGATGCAGACGGTGTTTAGTAGCACCCGACACAATCGTCCACAGACCATGGACTTGTTTGTTTGGCTGTTTGGTTATTGTTTGCGATATTGGTTTGAATGTGGTTTGTGGTGTGAAAAATCGAATCGATAAATTGGTTAGGATTAGACGTGCGCCGTTATAAGGCGAAGGAGTAAGGCTAGGTTAGACGCTTACTCCAAATTTTGTGGTTTGCATAATGAAATTGATTTGATTGATGTGTGAATGGCGTGGGCCTTCACTAGACCGGGGATAAGGCTAGGCCTTTTCCCGTTTCTAGTATCGTGCCGTTATGCCGCCGAAATTTTCTAAAATATGTTAGAAAATAAAAATATCATTTTATTGTGTAAATGAATTGAATAGAAATTCATAGGTTGAAATAAAATGTTTTATCGTTAAAAATATAATTTTTAACGTGAATGTGAATAAATGAATAGTTATAAACAAATCGGCCGATTTGTTTGTATATACACTGATTTGACTAATATTGATTGGGTCGATAAATTTCACACATCGCCCAACTGCACAAATGAAATCTGTGTTTGATTGTTTGAAACCCCACACGGGTGTTGGGATGAAATTTGAAGTTCACTCATCCTGATTGATTAAATATGTCGATCGATTGATTGACAGGCTGTTATAAGCGTTAGATATCTATATTTGAGGCTTATACAGTGTAGTGCACTTTGGTTGATGGTTGATTATTTTTCAATGCTATTATACGTGTGTTGTATGAAAATCCATATAATTAACTTTATATGGTAATTGATTGGGCCTCATTCCAGTTTTAAAATAGAAATATTTGAAATAGAAATATTCGAAATGGAATATTTGAAAATATCAATATATGAAGCCGTGTTGATTAGATTGACGCCATTTTGACGTGAACGATATTTATATCGATTTTATTCATTTTAAAATGAATATTGAAAAGTGATTTCGAAATCGACGATTTCGAAATGAATTGAATTGAAAACGATTTCGAAATGAATTGAATTGAAAACGATTTCGAAATGAATTGAATTGAAACCGATTTCGAAATGAATTGAATTGAAAACGATTTCGAAATGAATTGAATTGAAACCGATTTCGAAATGAATTGAATTGAAAACGATTTCGAAATGAATTGAATTGAAAACGATTTCGAAATGAATTGAATTGAAACCGATTTCGAAATGAATTGAATTGAAAATGATTTCGAAATGAATTGAATTGAAAACGATTTCGAAATGAATTGAATTGAAAACGATTTCGAAATGAATTGAATTGAAAACGATTTCGAAATGAATTGAATTGAAAACGATTTCGAAATGAATTGAATTGAAAACGATTTCGAAATGAATTGAATTGAAAACGATTTCAAATTGAATTGAAAGCGAATTGAAATGAATTCAAATTGAATTGAAATTTGAATTGAATAGAAATGGTTTTTAAAACGAATTTATAAAGAAGAATTCAATTTTGATTTGAATTGAAATGGAAGTTGAAAATGTTTTTGAAACGAATTCAAAACTATTTATATAATTCGTTTTAAATAGAAATCGACGAAATATATATTATATATATAATATAATGGCCTGAATAGAACGCGCCGCGCCGCGGCAGTTCGCGAATTTCGACCATTTATTTCAAACGGACATTACGGGAGATCCGACCGTCGGATTCTCCTAAAACCGGAACCGTTGGGTTCGTATCGAAAAGAGCTTTCTAATGAATGTTAGAAATTTTAAATCTAACGGTTGGATTTGGAGATACGTCCAAATCAAATTCGAAAAAGGTCGCTGTAAGTGCAGTTCGATGACCGTTGATGGAAATCGACTGTACAGGCCTTGATAAAATTATTAAAAATAGTAATAATTTATGTAAAATCATAAGAAATGATTTAGAAAGAATTGGGATGAAAAACTCCATATTTGAAAAGATAAAAATAGATTTTTATCGAAATGAACTAGTTTTGAACTAGAATTATAATTCTATTTATTTTTAAATAAATAAATTGAATTTGAAAAGGGTTTTGAAAATAACCAAAATTTCCAATGATTGCATTGGAGTGGATTTGAATCGAAATTGTCTTCGGAATATTTCGATGTTGGAATTCGTGATTATACAGATGTTGTTATGGAAATTTGAAAGATATATATTTATATCGTTATTTCAAATACGACATTTGTTAGTCGTAGAATTTGATATTGAATATAAGCCGATATATTTTCTATTCAGAGCCTTGTATTGAATATCAAATGTGATTTGGGTTTGTCGCGAATGGTGTCTTCACTAACACTGTTCTTGGACCTAGTTGTGAAAAGATTAAATCTTTTTATTTAGATTTAATGAAGTGTACCAATTAAACGATATTTAATTGGAATTGAATTGGTATTGATTTTTGGGTTTATCGTGAACAGTGTTATAAATAACACTTGTTCTTTAACCCGATAATTAATGGAATGTGATTTTGGGTTTATCGTGAACCGTGTTTTAAATGACACTATTCTTTAACCCAGTTAAAGATTAAAACTAAGTGGAGTTTTAATGAATCTTTAATTAGATTGAGATGATCGAAAATGGAGTATCACCAGTTTTGCTCCAGGCGATGGTTAAATCTTTAATTAGATTTGAACGTGAAATGGTAATTGAATTTACCGATAATACTGTGGTGTTAGATATGAAGTATTACCAGTTTTACTTCATGGGATGAATAGGTTGGGATGGAGAAATAAAATAAATGATTACTTCGGTGTGGTTCGCTAATCCCGACTAGTTTGAATTGATATTCAAAGGAGATTAAAGAATAAATTTAAAGAATTTATCTTTGATAAAATTAATGGGAATCTTTCCCTATGAATGTGAAATTTAGAAACTAACTGTCGGTTAGCCAAGCAGAATGGTTTTCTGGATATTGATCTGATGTTGGTTTCGGCCTTCGGGGTTAATATTTGGGGAACTATTCTCTTGATTAATTTGCGGTTAGTGACTGATGAATTGGAATGAGGCGTATGTTGTGTTTGTGTAGCACTTTTATAAAATATACGCGAGTTATTCGGAAAGACCAGGTTTATCCCATTCTGAATAACTGATACGACGATAAGTCGAAGATGAAGACGATGGTCGAAGACCGGAGGTTTTCACGTCGTTTGGGTAATTACTGATGATCTTGATTGGGCTGTACACCCAAGAAGATGGAAACAGTTAGTGATCGTCCAGACGTACTTGGAGATCGATGGATATGCGGGGTACTAGGTGCCTCCGGTTTCGTTCAGACCCAGAACGGACTTGTAAATGGACTGTGTGTCTGACATTGGATTTTAGTCCATGTGATTGATCTCTATTAAATATATATCTGTTTGGCGGCGGAGAATTTATTCTCTTGCTTAACGCCCTTCTCTGAGACGTACGAGCTCAGGGGTTATATATTGATGGATATCAAACGCATGGAGTGAATTGCCTGTGTGGCATGCCTAAGTGGCAATTGATCGAGGCTTCTGTTGAAAAGCAAAGTCTTGTGGTGATGATCAAAGCACGGCCTTTGTGGCGTAGCTTTGTGTAACGTTTGCTTCGCGAGTTTCACACCCGGTATGAACCAAAAACGGGAGGGGACATCAGGGAGGACTTGCGTTTCTTCCTAGTTAGAAGTGGCGTCAGTGGTTTTACACGCCCTGACGAGTTTGACTTATGTGGTTGTTGCTGTTGCGAGGCGCCTCGGATTGATCGGTCGTTCTCGAACCGATGGAGTCATTTAGTTGGCTCATTTACGCCCCAAAGGGCGGGGAAACGCAAGTTCAGGCATTTTAATCCACATCGGTGGACCGGCCCTGACGATCCAAGGGCCCACCTGAGTCTGGGTCCTGAGGCTCGGGCTAGGCAGTCTCGAATCGGTTGAGGACTATCTTTTGCCTCGGTTCATAGACGGAAATCCAATTTCCAAATACGTGACTTTGCGGTTTTATTTGTAAACCTATATATGGTGACATAGTGGGATGGGGCGCTCATGCCGCCTATGATTGATACTTATGATTTGAAGTTGTTTTATACACTATGCACTTATAATAGTATCAAACGATTTGTTTTAACCGTATCAAGCATTCTTTGGCTATTATAAGGGAAAACCCTATCCTCGGCTGCGTTGCATTGTGTGATGGGACCTGGGTCTTATAACAGCTTCATTTTTCTTTATTTAGCATTGCGCTGTTTGTTATATGCACTGGTATTCTTGGGAGGAAACCCGTTCCGTGTTATACGGCGTGGTCCCTTGATTTACCTAGCTTTAAAATAAAGATTAATAATTGTTTTATTTCTCACACCAGTCACATGACTGACCTGGAGTTTATTGTTTTAACCTAAACTCTGGGTGCCCTTATTTTCGAAACGGGCAGCTAGTAGTTTTGGTTTTGCAGATTTATATTCACAGGATCCTGGTTTACAGCTGGAATGATATCCGGAAAGCTTTGTATCCGTATATCTACTTCTAGTTGTGTATTGTATTATTTTCCGCTGCTATGTAATTTAAATCTCTGATATCTCTGTGTAATATTTATTTATACTCTGTATATTCTTGTATTCTGATGCATTGTTGTAATATATAACGAAATGTTCTTCTGTATGCGTTATGTTGTGGCTTGTTCTCGAACTATCCGACGCTTTCCTTTACGGGGAAGTTGCGGGTTTTTACATTTGGTATCAGAGCTTTGGTTTACAATGCTTAGAGAACAAGACACATTAGAACCATACGAAAGAATTCATCAGATATTGGATTAGTAATATCCAATTAGAATGACTCGTTAGAGATAGGATCAGTAGTATCCTAGAACGAGTGTGAAGAGTATATTTTTTTTTTCAAATGAAAACAAATTTTGTTTTGAAAATATAAATCAATTATTCGTATTTGATTATCTATTTATATTGATATGGACAATCCAGTATATATAGATTTTGCGTATACGTCTGATCCGCGTGTATTCGAAATTTTAGTATACTGGATAGATATAGAATCACACTCTAGTCGCCTGGAGATGATTCAGATGATGAGGCCTCATCATCAGAATTTATATTCGAGTGGCGAAGGTGTGATTTTCTATATATTTCCTATTGACTGGTGTGAGAACCAAAATTAGATAGGGCATATTGTTGTGATTTGGCATCAAAAATCTGATTTTTGACTATGCATCAAAATTATGAATTTGAAACTCTAATTCACTAATTGATTGATGTTTGTGTTGTTTGTTTATTTGTTTGCTAATTTTTAGCCATTTAGCCTAATTGAAACAAATATTGAATTGTATTGAAAATTGGTCGCCTCTGCTTGCATATACATGTATATCATTGAACAGGTCATAGCAAGGAGGCTAGAGCCAGAGAATAAAATTTGTTTGCCCGACAAATAGGTACATGTTTACTACATAATTTCCTGTTTTGTTTGGGTGATGATGATTTTGTGAGCCTATTGGCTAGCCGCTTGGCTTTTTCTTTTTCTTTTTGAGATCTGAAGGACCGGGGAAGCTATTTGAAATTCCCCGATGCTCCCATTGCAGGGGAGGTTATGGCGAAATTTTTTGAAAATTTAGGGTGTTTGCCAAATTTTTGAAGTTTTGAAAATTCTCAGAAACTAAAGAGTTGGAGAATGGAAGCCAGATCGAGCGTAGAGTTGATTAATCAAACCACTTTCGACTTTGTTCCTTTTCGGGGACGAAAAGTTTTAAGTGGGGGAGATTGTAACAACCCGTAAAATGCGAGCCAATTTGAAATTTTTATTTTGGCCATTTTAGTGAATTTTGAATATTTAAAATAGATTATTTTAAATAATATCGACGAAAAATTTAATTTGAATAGAATTCGACGTATATATTATATACGTCGTCGTTAGAATATATACTAATTATATATAATTATAAAAGGAATTGAAAATGGCGCGGTAGTTCGAAAATTCGATTTCTAATTTCAAATGAATATACAGAATTCAATATAAGTCAAAATTGAACGAAACAAGAAATATTTGAATCTGTATAACTATATCTTTGTAACGAAGTTAACAAAATGAGATTTCATCTTAGAAATGATAAGATATGTCCAGTTTAAAATTAGAAATAGTCGCTGTGGAATTTATATATATTTTTATATATATAAGGCCCTTAAAAATGGACATTTTGCAAATGACCTCGGATTTCGACGAAACCAGTTTTGTTGGGTCCGTGATGTCAAGTTATTGCTAGATTCCAAATTTCATAATTTTTCGAATCAATATGTGAGCGTGGCAAAGGAAAACGCGTTTGACCAGTTTTAGTTGATTTTAATCGACTGGAAATTGGCCATTTTTCTAACGGTCTCAGTATTCGACGAAATTAGTTTTATTAGGACCGTATCGTCAATACGAAGCTAGAAAATATTTTTCTGGAATTTTTCTAGTTAGTATGTGTCCCCGGTAATTAGAAATGCACGTTTGAATTGAATATATATAGATTTATATTGTAAATTTAATGAAAACCTATCGTAACGGCCGAATTGGCTTACGGGACATATCCCATTGTGTTCGAAATAGGGGTATTTAGCTAAGGACGACAGTCGTTGGGTTGGAATTTGAGTTCGAAGGGAAAAACAACTTTATAGAAATTAAATTAGTTAATTATATATATATAATATATAAGCCCTCATCCCCTTACTCTCTCTCCCCCTTCATTCACCGTTGACTTCAGTTATAAAAAAAAAAAAAAAAAAAACAAAGCAAAAAGGGAACCAATCCCAAATTGGGATTGATGGAACCCAGCCCCCCCTTGATTCGCCTGGCCGCCGGAGATGGCGCCTCCCTCGCCACCGACGATGCCTCCAGCCTCGACACCCCCCCTCGATTCGAAGACCGCGCAGGCCCCAATCCGCCCAGACCTCAACCGCGAGACCACCGGAGCAGCCACCGCCCTACCACACTCGCGACGCAGCACCCCCCTGACCTTGCGACCGCCTCAACCACCAACCCCGACCCCTCTTCCTCCGTCTACACCACCTCGCGCTTCTCTCTCCTCCTCTAATCTGACCTCCTGCGATCCCCTCCTCTCTGTAAGTATTTTATTATATTTTATTTTTATTTAATTCGTTAAAACTGTTTTTTTTATTTTACTTTAAAAAGAAAACTGTTTTTTTTTATTTTACTTTAAAAAGAAAACTGATTTTTTTATTTTACTTTAAAAAGAAAAAGATGTGATCTTTAAAATAGAAAAGACGGAATTTTTTTTTATTAAGTAAAAGAAATAGAAATATGATTTTTATATATTGAACTTCGAAATAAAAATAGAATTTTTATATATTGAACTTCGAAATAAAAATAGAATTTTTATATATTGAACTTCGAAATAAAAATATAATCTTTATATATTGAACTTTGAAATAAAATATGATTTTTATATATGGAATAGCGAAATAAAAATTCAATTTTTACATAGGTAGTGAAAGCGGACAACGAAGATGACGAAGATGCGATAGCGATGAAGATTTCTATCAATGAAGTGCCGTGGAGCTAGGATAGCTATATGTGAGAATTTCTCACTCTTCAATTTATTTTCTAGTTATATATATATACTAGGATGCAAACGGTGTTTAGTAGCACCCGACACAATCGTCCACAGACCATGGACTTGTTTGTTTGGCTGTTTGATTATTGTTTGCGATATTGGTTTGAATGTGGTTTGTGGTGTGAAAAATCGAATCGATAAATTGGTTAGGATTAGACGTGCGCCGTTATAAGGCGAAGGAGTAAGGCTAGGTTAGACGCTTACTCCAAATTTTGTGGTTTGCATAATGAAATTGATTTGATTGATGTGTGAATGGCGTGGGCCTTCACTAGACCGGGGATAAGGCTAGGCCTTGTCCCGTTTCTAGTATCGTGCCGTTATGCCGCCGAAATTTTCTAAAATATGTTAGAGAATAAAAATATCATTTTATTGTGTAAATGAATTGAATAGAAATTCATAGGTTGAAATAAAATGTTTTATCGTTAAAAATATAATTTTTAACGTGAATGTGAATAAATGAATAGTTATAAACAAATCGGCCGATTTGTTTGTATATACACTGATTTGACTAATATTGATTGGGTCGATAAATTTCACACATCGCCCAACTGCACAAATGAAATCTGTGTTTGATTGTTTGAAACCCCACACGGGTGTTGGGATGAAATTTGAAGTTCACTCATCCTGATTGATTAAATATGTCGATCGATTGATTGACAGGCTGTTATAAGCGTTAGATATCTATATTTGAGGCTTATACAGTGTAGTGCACTTTGGTTGATGGTTGATTATTTTTCAATGCTATTATACGTGTGTTGTATGAAAATCCATATAATTAACTTTATATGGTAATTGATTGGGCCTCATTCCAGTTTTAAAATAGAAATATTTGAAATAGAAATATTCGAAATGGAATATTTGAAAATATCAATATATGAAGCCGTGTTGATTAGATTGACGCCATTTTGACGTGAACGATATTTATATCGATTTTATTCATTTTAAAATGAATATTGAAAAGTGATTTCGAAATCGACGATTTCGAAATGAATTGAATTGAAAACGATTTCGAAATGAATTGAATTGAAAACGATTTCGAAATGAATTGAATTGAAACCGATTTCGAAATGAATTGAATTGAAAACGATTTCGAAATGAATTGAATTGAAACCGATTTCGAAATGAATTGAATTGAAAACGATTTCGAAATGAATTGAATTGAAAACGATTTCGAAATGAATTGAATTGAAACCGATTTCGAAATGAATTGAATTGAAAATGATTTCGAAATGAATTGAATTGAAAACGATTTCGAAATGAATTGAATTGAAAACGATTTCGAAATGAATTGAATTGAAAACGATTTCGAAATGAATTGAATTGAAAACGATTTCGAAATGAATTGAATTGAAAACGATTTCGAAATGAATTGAATTGAAAACGATTTCGAAATGAATTGAATTGAAAACGATTTCAAATTGAATTGAAAGCGAATTGAAATGAATTCAAATTGAATTGAAATTTGAATTGAATAGAAATGGATTTTAAAACGAATTTATAAAGAAGAATTCAATTTTGATTTGAATTGAAATGGAAGTTGAAAATGTTTTTGAAACGAATTCAAAACTATTTATATAATTCGTTTTAAATAGAAATCGACGAAATATATATTATATATATAATATAATGGCCTGAATAGAACGCGCCGCGCCGCGGCAGTTCGCGAATTTCGACCATTTATTTCAAACGGACATTACGGGAGATCCGACCGTCGGATTCTCCTAAAACCGGAACCGTTGGGTTCGTATCGAAAAGAGCTTTCTAATTAATGTTAGAAATTTGAAATCTAACGGTTGGATTTGGAGATACGTCCAAATCAAATTCGAAAAAGGTCGCTGTAAGTGCAGTTCGATGACCGTTGATGGAAATCGACTGTACAGGCCTTGATAAAATTATTAAAAATAGTAATAATTTATGTAAAATCATAAGAAATGATTTAGAAAGAATTGGGATGAAAAACTCCATATTTGAAAAGATAAAAATAGATTTTTATCGAAATGAACTAGTTTTGAACTAGAATTATAATTCTATTTATTTTTAAATAAATAAATTGAATTTGAAAAGGGTTTTGAAAATAACCAAAATTTCCAATGATTGCATTGGAGTGGATTTGAATCGAAATTGTCTTCGGAATATTTCGATGTTGGAATTCGTGATTATACAGATGTTGTTATGGAAATTTGAAAGATATATATTTATATCGTTATTTCAAATACGACATTTGTTAGTCGTAGAATTTGATATTGAATATAAGCCGATATATTTTCTATTCAGAGCCTTGTATTGAATATCAAATGTGATTTGGGTTTGTCGCGAATGGTGTCTTCACTAACATTGTTCTTGGACCTAGTTGTGAAAAGATTAAATCTTTTTATTTAGATTTAATGAAGTGTACCAATTAAACGATATTTAATTGGAATTGAATTGGTATTGATTTTTGGGTTTATCGTGAACAGTGTTTTAAATAACACTTGTTCTTTAACCCGATAATTAATGGAATGTGATTTTAGGTTTATCGTGAACCGTGTTTTAAATGACACTGATTCTTTAACCCAGTTAAAGATTAAAACTAAGTGGAGTTTTAATGAATCTTTAATTAGATTGAGATGATCGAAAATGGAGTATCACCAGTTTTGCTCCAGGCGATGGTTAAATCTTTAATTAGATTTGAACGTGAAATGGTAATTGAATTTACCGATAACAGTGTGGTGTTAGATATGAAGTATTACCAGTTTTACTTCATGGGATGAATAGGTTGGGATGGAGAAATAAAATAAATGATTACTTCGGTGTGGTTCACTAATCCTGACTAGTTTGAATTGATATTCAAAGGAGATTAAAGAATAAATTTAAAGAATTTATCTTTGATAAAATTAATGGGAATCTTTCCCTATGAATGTGAAATTTAGAAACTAACTGTCGGTTAGCCAAGCAGAATGGTTTTCTGGATATTGATCTGATGTTGGTTTCGGCCTTCGGGGTTAATATTTGGGGAACTATTCTCTTGATTAATTTGCGGTTAGTGACTGATGAATTGGAATGAGGCGTATGTTGTGTTTGTGTAGCACTTTTATAAAATATACGCGAGTTATTCGGAAAGACCGGGTTTATCCCATTCTGAATAACTGATACGACGATAAGTCAAAGATGAAGACGATGGTCGAAGACCGGAGGTTTTCACGTCGTTTGGGTAATTACTGATGATCTTGATTGGGCTGTACACCCAAGAAGATGGAAACAATTAGTGATCGTCCAGACGTACTTGGAGATCGATGGATATGCGGGGTACTAGGTGCCTCCGGTTTCGTTCAGACCCAGAACGGACTTGTAAATGGACTGTGTGTCTGACATTGGATTTTAGTCCGTGTGATTGATCTCTATTAAATATATATCTGTTTGGCGGCGGAGAATTTATTCTCTTGCTTAACGCCCTTCTCTGAGACGTACGAGCTCAGGGGTTATATATTGATGGATATCAAACGCATGGAGTGAATTGCCTGTGTGGCATGCCTAAGTGGCAATTGATCGAGGCTTCTGTTGAAAAGCAAAGTCTTGTGGTGATGATCAAAGCACGACCTTTGTGGCGTAGCTTTGTGTAACGTTTGCTTCGCGAGTTTCACACCCGGTATGAACCAAAAACGGGAGGGGACATCAGGGAGGACTTGCGTTTCTTCCTAGTTAGAAGTGGCGTCAGTGGTTTTACACGCCCTGACGAGTTTGACTTATGTGGTTGTTGCTGTTGCGAGGTGCCTCGGATTGATCGGTCGTTCTCGAACCGATGGAGTCATTTAGTTGGCTCATTTACGCCCCAAAGGGCGGGGAAACGCAAGTTCAGGCATTTTAATCCACATCGGTGGACCGGCCCTGACGATCCAAGGGCCCACCTGAGTCTGGGTCCTGAGGCTCGGGCTAGGCAGTCTCGAATCAGTTGAGGACTATCTTTTGCCTCGGTTCATAGACGGAAATCCAATTTCCAAATACGTGACTTTGCGGTTTTATTTGTAAACCTATATATGGTGACATAGTGGGATGGGGCGCTCATGCCGCCTATGATTGATACTTATGATTTGAAGTTGTTTTATACACTATGCACTTATAATAGTATCAAACGATTTGTTTTAACCGTATCAAGCATTCTTTGGCTGTTATAAGGGAAAACCCTATCCTCGGCTGCGTTGCATTGTGTGATGGGACCTGGGTCTTATAACAGCTTCATTTTTCTTTATTTAGCATTGCGTTGTTTGTTATATGCACTGGTATTCTTGGGAGGAAACCCGTTCCGTGTTATACGGCGTGGTCCCTTGATTTACCTAGCTTTAAAATAAAGATTAATAACTGTTTTAGTTCTCACACCAGTCACATGACTGACCTGGAGTTTATTGTTTTAACCTAAACTCTGGGTGCCCTTATTTTCGACACGGGCAGCTAGTAGTTTTGGTTTTGCAGATTTATATTCACAGGATCCTGGTTTACAGCTGGAATGATATCCGGAAAGCTTTGTATCCGTATATCTACTTCTAGTTGTGTATTGTATTATTTTCCGCTGCTATGTAATTTAAATCTCTGATATCTCTGTGTAATATTTATTTATACTCTGTATATTCTTGTATTCTGATGCATTGTTGTAATATATAACGAAATGTTCTTCTGTATGCGTTATGTTGTGGCTTGTTCTCGAACTATCCGACACTTTCCTTTACGGGGAAGTTGCGGGTTTTTACACGCTTATACCAATACAGAGTGGTTTCAGATATTAAATCTGATCCTGGTCTCTCCATATTGACAATGGAGGTATACAATAAAAAAACTTTGATAATTGGTGATTTAACTATCAAAGAAACACCCATACAATCAACGGTCCTGTTTCCAACTGGAAATCCTACCGATCAACCATCAAACAACGTTGGCCCTTTTTTATATTAATTTCTTATTAAATTATTATTTCCAATTCCTATTTTCTCATCTTTCGTATCCTTTCAAAGCTCTATTTTTCTCTCTTGATTACACTTCTTTTACGGGGAAAAACACGGATTATAACGGTAGCGTTATAATCGCTGTCTCCAAATATTTGATCACTTGTTTTAACGACAACGTTACAATTGCTGTATAGATTACAAAACATTATTATAGTGACAACACTAAAATCGCTGTTTAGATTTACAAGCATATATAACAACAGCATTATAATCGCTATTTAGATTTACAAAGTATATATCATAACAACAACGTTATAATCGCTGTTTAGATTTACAAAACATATATTTTAGCAACAGCGTTATAATCGCTGTTTAGATTCACAATTCTTCTATAACTTGGATTTATATAGCTTAAACATTTCTCCTTCGCATTCTGAAATTACCTTTCAATTTCAATTGTTAACTTAATTTATTCTCAAGTATAAGTTTATCTTTAAAATCATCATTTTAGTTTTTGAAACCTCTTCACAAGTTCATTTGTATGATTTGGATTTATCTCTAAATCCCTTTATCAATTCTTTTACCCAACCCGATAAACATTTCCTTTCTTTACAAAACTTGACGTCACTTTCCCATTAAAACCCCATTTTTCCTTAATATTGATTAAACCAATGCATTAGTTATGAAGTTCTTTTTATAGACTTTATAACAACTTGGATTATGAAATTCCCTTTTTAAACTCTTTTTCAATTTCAACTAAAATTCCATTTCAGGTTCGATTACTTCCTTAGCTATGATTACTTCTTTAATGATTTTTCTATTTAAAAGTAATTGTTTTGATTGATTAAAATAAACATTAACTTCAATGTTATCCAAATAAAAGTAGCTTATAGAATAATTAATCATTTTAAAAAGATTATCAAATGATCATTAACTTCATTACTAATAAGCTATTAAATAAACACCTTTAATTAAGAATTAATTAACTTCTTAGACCATCGTTAAGTTTAACGTGTATTTATAAGACTATTCCTTTTAGATCAAATTAATCAAATATCCAATCTTCATTGAACATTCGACTTTGTCAACTAGTTAACCTGACAACTGATTTTATACTAATCCACACTCTTAAGTTTAACAACTTAAATATATTACTTCCTTGTTTAATTAAACCATTATTCTAATTTATTAGCCAACAGGTTAATTCCTGCTTTTCTACTCATTAAACTCATTAATGACATAAGAAGTTGACATATAAAACGTCTAAAAAATTCTTTTTTGGAAATAAACTCCATTTTTAAATTTCACTTTCCTTTTTCACATTCTAAAATATTTTACGGTATCTAAAATACCAAGTTCCTAGGGCCAGGGTAAATCAATCACAACATACCCAATCATGGATCATATAACACATTATATATCACAATCAAATAAAAATAGTACTATAAATGTTGAGGAACCCAGTTGGGTCCCTCCAACCTGTTTCCCTGCATCCACAGATGTTAATCAGCATCAATAATATTATTTCACATCAGCATGAAATATCCGAACTAATAATCGATCATCTATGTAATCATATTAACCATTTCAACCAATTTTATCAACTATTCAACCAATCAACCATTGCACATAAAATTACTACAATAAAAATTTAAAACTCGTTTATATAAATATAGGTGAGTCAGGGTTTAGTGAGGTTACTCACCTCAGTTTTGCAGTTGAAGATTCTTCTTGGTTTCGTTTAAAATCAAACAAGCATTTGATTTTTATCACGAATTTTCAGTAGTTCCGCTTCAGCCACATCAGTGCCTAATGATTCCATCGTTACGGTCCCATAGTCTTTCGTTTTGTTCAGTTCTGTTAACAAATGCCTGAGTTACCCAAAATAAGTTTACGATTTAATTTAAAATAAACAACTTTATAAATTAGGGATTAATTAAAATTTTTAATTACTTTATTTAGTGGATTAATCAGCCCATGACTCATTCGTTCTCCTGCTTCGCAACATTGCTCATGCCCCATTTTTCTGCACAAGTCAAAACCGTTCAATAAATAAATATGTATATTATTTAAACATCATTAGAAGTTAATTAATTATTTTAGTCATATGGTTTAATTTAATAATTAGTTTCTTAATTAAGTTATTAACTTTACAATAATTACTTGTCAAGGATACCCGGTTGATGTTGTTTTCCTTCTTACCGGCATAACTGCTTCGTTCCTACTTTGTATTCGAACCACCTACGCACCAACCACAAGTCGTTGTGCTCAAAATAGACCACCGGAGTTCATCACAATCTCATCACAACCAATTGCTACTAAGCCCATACTGATAACATCCAATAATAAAAACAAAGCTAACTCCTTGGTCACGTTTTAATGCCACTGACCTCATTCATCCTCCAGAAAGACGTTCAACTACCATACAGGTTTTCCTCTAATTCGGATTTTACCACTCCCTGTATCCATTCAACACGGCCAAACTTAAACAGTTATAAGTCATTGGGTTAAGTCCTGGAATTTCAATTAATCTGTCACTATACTTTCCCAAAATCATGGTTTATCCGGTGATAATCTTTCAGGCCTTTGTGCCAAAGAGTATAGGAAAAAACTTCATTGTAATATTTCATATATGAGCTCACCACAACTGACTGGCCACCGTATCGCCTTCACTTTCTTTTCTCGAACGCTACAGACCCACCATTACTAAATAAAGCTCGAACACTTAATAATTCTAGTAACCCTATTTTTATTCTTCCATTCCTTGAATCCCAACAGGACCCCATCAATTAGCTCACGTCAGTTTCATTCCCAAGCATACAAAATACATACCGATGCTTCATGAACTCAACTCCATTGATCATTCCTCCTTCACACTGTCGCTACCCACCACCGGACTTCACTGTACCTATGCCATCCTGACCCCAACGACGCCACCTCCTGCACCCAAACTTCTTTCGCCAATAAACCCGGTCCCTGCATCGCCATCACCGGCTTTGAAACTTCAAGTGAACGGAATCCGTTCAAACCGCTTTATCTCAGGCCACCGGTCACCATAAACTTCCAGACCACCGCCTATAGGACCCGCGCACCCTTCTCCTCCGTTACCATTTAGATGGCCAGATCCGATGAAAAATGATGATAGCAGTCATCACAAGAAACCCCAAGCTCAAGCGTTGATTCGCACCTCACAAACTCCAATAGAATTTGAAGAGGAAGTCACCGGAAATACACTGATGCCAGTTTTGTAAATTAGCGATTGTTGTTTGATTTTTTTTCTTTTTTTTTACTCCTCACGTTTTGTTTTTGGATCTGAGAAAAACGAGAAAAGAGGAAGAGAGAAACAGTATTTAAAGGAAAAAAATAGCTTGGTTACCACGGTATTGATGCCTTGACGCGCACGGAAATGAAAACGTGGAGGGCACGGTGTTTAAAGATTGGCTATCACGCTGTTCCTTATTTATTAATTTTCCCTTTTAATTTTTAGTATACTCGATGATTTGAATTTCAGATGGTGTTCGCATCACATGCATGCATCACGCTCAACCAGTTTTTGAGAACTGGTAAATGGTTACAAAAGGGATGGCTCCAATTATAACGTGTTTAGTAAACCATGCAGCAAAGTTTTCATTGCTGCACATTGCTTTGGTGCCTCTTTTATGAACACCACAAAAAAAACTAACTTATTTGGTTAAAACTATATATTTTTATATTATAAAATTTTATGGCAGAACTCTTATGCATGCTACAGTCTTTGTTTCTTCCCGTTTCATATATGTATGTTCAATTTAAATGAAACGATCCCCAATAGAGTATTGTATACTCTCACTCACATGTTAGTGAACGACTAAAATTCATAGCATAGTAAAATTACAAACATTTTTGCTATCATATCATCATTATGAGTTTTGCGTACCCCGCTACAAAAACTCCATCAAATTCCGGACTGCTACGGACAGAAATAAGAGTACGGTCATGTCCAGCGAGGTGTCACAATCCCAAAAATATAAAAATATCGGTAAACTTATATTATGAAACCCCAAAATATTGATATAGGGTGCAAAATACTCCAATTAAAAAGTTGCGTATTTAATGAATTAAAAATTACAGTAAAATTCTAAAAATTAAATTATCATTACGTCTCAAAAGAACCTTATCGAAATTCAAATCCAATATTTAATTATTTTTAAATAACCGTTATGGCTCATATACGATTCCACAGCAACTTTCTGAAAGTTTGAATTGGACGTAAATCACAATATATGAGACGAAATCTCGATTTTTCACTTCCATTAGAAAAATATATTCAAATAGATCCGAACGTTTCTTGTTTCAAAGAAATTCGATTTATTTTGGATCCTGTATATTCAGTTGAAGTTTAAATCGTAAATTACGAACTACTGCGACTATTTCGAGCTCGTTTTAAATTTTATTATAAATTATACATTTAAATATCGTTTTATAAATAAATTCCTATATATAATTCAAATAAAATATTTAAAACAAATTTAAATATTCAGAATTCAACGGCTGAGAAACCCGGGTCGTTGCACTACTAAGCACCGTCTGCATCCTAGTATATATTTAACTATAAACAAAATTAGAGTGAGGGGTTCTCACCTTAGGGATCCACTCCGTCAATCTTTATTTGGCGGATTTTGAATTTGGATTTGTTTTAGCGCGTCGTGTTCTTCTTCGTGATTTCAACGCAATCTGTTTCACGTAGTTTACATTAAAAATCACATTTTAAAACTGTTGAATCTCGCTACATAGCGTTTTGACTATGACAACTATACGTAAGCATATAAATTATCATCTAACCATGTTTTGCAGGAAGATATTCGACAAACAGATTCAAGAACACCAAAATGAAGATTGAATATGTTGTAAGGGTCGGTTAGTTTTAGATATTCATGTTAAAATCTTCCTTGATGATTACACACACACATATCACACACACACACACACACACACACACACACACACACACACACACATATATATATATATATATGTTTTCATATTCAAAAAGAGGCAAAGAATATATTTTGCCCAGAAAACAGACGTTTGATTTAAATTAGACAGACATCTGTTTGCTAAGACAAAATTTAAATTTAACATAATATTCAGATGTCTGTTCTGAATATTTCAAGCGTCTGAATCTGCTACGAAATACACTACTTCTTTGCTGTTTCATTTTTCAAATTAAAACAGACATCTGAATAAAACTTTCAGACTTCTGATTACGAAAAGTTGCAACCTATTATGAAGAGTCACAACTTTATAGATCGCTTCTCTTTATGGAAACTCTTCATGATTGGTTACAACTATTCTTATATTATAAATAGAGACTTGATTAACTTATCAAAGTAAAAAAATTTATTCTATCTTTCTCTATATTATTCAAAGCTCTCTAGTTTTCAAAAAGCATATTATACTCAATATTATCCCCTATAATCTTTCACAAGCTTCACGTTTATCATTAAGGAAAGACTATATGAAGGGTGTACTATATATCGGTATATCAGTCTTAACAAGAACACAAACAAGTCAACAATTATTCTGTATTGTAAAAGACCTCTTCAGTGGTTGAGGCAAGAAATCATGTTCAGCAGTTCAGGTAATAGTGTACCTATTCCTCCAGGCAAAGTGAGGGTTTTAGTGTTAGTGAAAAACCAGAAGTGAGTCTGGGAATGGACGTAGGACAGTGGTTCGAACCAGTATAAATCGACTGTGTGATTTACTGCTTTCTGCTCTAAAATATATTTTATATCTTATTCTCCATTCTACATGATCCTACTATCATATAGCCTCTTTCAATTAGTATCAAAGCAAGGCCATCCTATAACTGTAACACCATTATTCGATATTTTGATAAAATGGAGAATAACCCAAGTACTAGCTCAACTACTTTTGCCGAAGGACAATCTACTCAAAGAGCACCTTTATTCAATAGACTACACTATAACTACTGGGCTACAAGGATGTGGATTTATATGCAAGCAAGTGGTTTTAGTGCATGGAATGCTACTCAAAAAAAAATTACGGCACCTACAATCGAATATTTAGCTTGGACAACAATTCAAAAAGAAGAGGCCGATGCAAATGAAAAAGCTATGAACATGCTATACTGTGCACTAGATAGAAATGAATTCAATCATGTTAGCATTTGTACATCAGCATATCAAATATGGGAAACACTCAAGACCATCCATGAAGGAACAAACAAATTCAAGCAAACTAAAATTTCAATGCTCACAAACTAGTTCTAGAACTTCAAGATGAAACATAATGAAACTATCAATGAAATGTACTCAAGATTTCAAGACATTTTACATGCTTTGATAGGACTAGGAGAAAAATATAGTGATTTTGACATCATTTCAAAAGTACTAAATTCTCTGACAGATGACTGGGAAAGAAAAGTACTAGCCATTGAAGAAGCAAATGACTTAGCAGCAATGAAACAAGAAAAGCTAATAGGAAATCTTATGTCTTAGGAAGTAAACCTTCAAGCAAAAAAGGAATTAGCTCAGGAAAAGGAAAATGTGGCTTTTCATGCTGATAAAAAGGAATCAAAAGACGAAGATCTAGCCTTTATTGCCAAAAAAATTAAGAAATTTCTAAAGTATAGAAAAGGAAATTTCAAAAAGAATACCTCAAACAAACCTTCATCTTAAAAATTGGAATGTTCCAATTGTCATAAGAAAGGTCATATGGTAAAAGACTATCTAGAAATGAAAGAAAATCAGAAAAACCTAAACAAAAGCAAGAAAGAAAAATTCAAGAAGAAAGCTTTTTCTGTTACATGGGACGACTCAGAATCAGTTCATCGGATAGTGACAATGATATTGAAAGCAAAAATGAACAAGAAAATGTGTTTCATGGCACAAGAATCTGAAGTCCCACTCAAAAAGAGAAAATGGATCCTAGATAGGGGTTTCTCGAAACAGATGACCCAAGACAAAGATATGCTAACCAATATTTCATACTTTGATGGTGGCTCAGTTACCTTCGGAGATAACTCAAAAAGATTTATCATTAGCAAAGGAGATGTGTGCAACTATGTTAATTCAAATCTACCTCTTATTACTAATGTTTCTTTAGTTAAATATTTAGAACATAATTTACTTAGTATTAGTCAATTATGTGACAAAGGTTTTAAAATAACATTTTCTAAAAACAAATGTAGTATTTTTGACAAAGAACAAAATATTATTTTTGAAGGAAATAGAGATAGGAATATTTATGTTCTAAATATGAAAATAAATAATAATAAAGAATTGTGTTTAATTGCCAATAACAATGATTCTTGGTTATGGCACAAGCGTTTTTGTCACATAAATTTCAAAACTATACAAAGACTTTCGAAACATGAGTTAGTAAAAGGTCTACCTAAAATAAATTTTTAAAGTAAATAATCTATGTGAAGATTGTCAAATAGGTAAACTAACCAAATCTTCTTTTAAATCGAAAAAGGTTATTTCAACTTTACAATCATTAGAACTATTACATATGGACTTATTTGGTCCTACTCAAGTTCAATCATTAAATCACAATCGTTATGTATTTGTAATAATTGATGAATTCTCAAGATGTACACATACTATTTTTATGAAAAATAAAAGTGATACTTTTGGGCATTTTAAAGATTTCATCAAAAAGTTTCAAAATTCTAAAGATTTAAAAGTTAAAAACATTTGAAGTGATCATGGTGGAGAATTCGAGAATGAATCTTTTGAACATTTTTATAAAAAGAAAGGAATAAATCATAATTTCTCTTTTCCTATAACTCCACAACAAAATGGAGTTGTAGAAAGAAAGAATAGAATTTTGTAAGAATGTGCAAGAACTCTACTTAATGGAAGCACTTTACCTAAATAATTTTGGGCAAAAGCTATAGCGACTGCTTGTTATGTATTACATAGAATTTCTATTCGGCCTTTAACTAAACATACTCCTTACGGACTTTTTAATGGAAGGAAACCAAATATTTCATATTTTAAAGTTTTTGGTTCTAAATGTTTCATTCTTAACACTAAAGATCAACTTGGAAAATTTGACCCAAAAGATGATCATAGAATTTTTATTGGATGTTCAGAACGTAGTAAAGCTTATCATATTTTCAACAAACGTACTAATGTTATAGAAGAATGCTTACACGTATCTTTTGATGAAATTTTTAATAAAAATATAAAGAACAAAGATGATGATGAAATCATTGAAAATATAAATCCTGAAAATACGGAAAATAATACCATAGAACATATCCGATCACTTCCCAGAATCTTAAGAGATCATCCTACACAAAATATTATTGGTGAAATTGACATGCACATTCGAACAAGAAGTCGATTAAATCAAATGGGTCATATAGCTTTCTTTCAACTATTGAACCCAAAAATCCAACAGAAGCTTCTACAGATGATTTACTGGATTATTGCTATGCAAGAAGAGATAAACCAATTCGAACACGATGATGTCTGGGAGCTAGTACCTCGACCAAACGATCAATCGGTTTTTGGTACAAAATGGGTATATTAAAAGAAGGCGGACGAACTTGGAAACATCACGAGAAATAAAGCTAGATTGGTTGCTCAAGGGTAAAAATAAAGAAGAAGGGATCGATTACGAAGAAACTTTCGCACCCGTAGCAAGACTAGAAGCCATGCGCATTTTATTAGCATAGCAACTTTTCATAACTTCAAACTTTATCAAATGGATGTTAAAAGTGCCTTCTTAAATGGCTTTATTAAAGAGAATGTTTATGTAGAACAACCATCGCTATTCATACATGAAAAATATCCAGATTAGGTCTATAAACTTAAAAAGGCATTATATTGTTTAAAACAAGCACTTCGTGCTTGGTATGAACGACTTAAAAGTTATTTAATAAATTCTGGTTTTCGAGTAGGAAATGCAGATCAAAATTTATTTATTAAAAATACAAATAAAGATATTTTAATTGTACAAATCTATATAGATGATATAATTTTCGGTTCAACTAATGAAAACTTATGTAAAGAATTTTCTACAATAATGACAAACGAGTTTGAAATGTCTCATATAGGAGAATTATCATATTTTCTAGGATTACAAATTAAACAAACTAAAAATGGTATTTTTATTTATCAAGAAAAATATTGTAATAATTTAATTAAACGTTTTGGTCTAGACAACACTTCAGGAAAACCAACTCCAATGAGTACTTCTGTTCATCTTGAAAAAGATCAAAAAGGAAAAAGTATTGATCAAAAATTATATCGAAGTATGATCGGTTCGTTACTTTACTTAACCGCAAGTCGTCCTGACATTATGATGAGTGTATACCTGTGTGCTCGATTTCAATCAGATCCCAAAGAGTCACATCTAAGAGCAGTAAAAAGAATTTTAAGGTATCTTAATAATACTAAGGACTTCGGTCTTTTTTATCCAAAAGGATGTCCATTCGAATTAGTATCTTACAGTGATGCTGATTTCGGTGGATCCCGGACAAACAAAAAAAGAACAAGTGGTATGTGCCATTTCATTGGAAAATCACTTGTATATTGGTATAGTAAGAAATAAAACTGTGTGTCACTCTCTACATGTAAAGCAGAATACATATCTGCTGCTTTAGCATGTGCACAAGTAATTTATATGCAACAAACACTCAGAGATTTTGGAGTTAATTTAACCAAGTCAACAATATATTGTGACAGTACTAGTGCTATAAATTTATCTAAAAATCCAATAAATCACTCTAGAACTAAACATATAGGTATTCGGCCTCATTTCTTACATGACAATGTAGAAAAAAAAATTATTAACTTAGAATATGTTTCAACCGAAAACCAAATTGCAGATATTTTTACTAAACCATTATTAGAAAATTCTTTTATTAAATTACGACGAGAATTAGGGATTGTTTCAGTAAAAGACATATAACTCAACATAATCTTTTCCTATAAAATCAAGTACGTTTTAATTTTTAAACTTACTACCTATTTTTAGCCATTTCCTCAAAATCCTCTCAACACTCAAGTTCTTTTATGGCTACAGACTTATGAAAATTTTAACCACAAATTCCTTAGTTGTCTTTTCTTATATAAACCTATAGTTTAATTTACTACAAAATTACAAACACAAATTTCAATATTAAAAAAAGATCAACTAGAGACACTATGTCATCCTATAATTCAAATTCTTCAATGAATATTACATTCACATCGGATAGTCCTTTCGATTCTCCACAATTTCCGACACCTACTCCTAGATATGGACCGCAATACCGTTGGGGAAATTATCACACTGGATATACTCCCGAAGAAAAGAAGTCTAAAAGAGCTCTCTTCTCATCAAGACACAAAACGAAAAATAGACGACCTTCATCACTATCAGACAAAACAAATAGCTCTAGAGAAAGATTTGTATTTCAAACTAAAAGTTACCGCTACTCGCTTAAGTCTTCTCGAAAAAATGATTTACAAATTTTGTGGTTCAAAAGCAAAGGATGTTACTTCACCACTACTAATTCCGCCAAATCCTATTGATCTGTCTTCCTCTTATCGTACTGAGAACGATCCAGTAAATCCCACGTTAAAATACTATACGTTTTCTCCACAACGACCACCTTTTACGTCAAACTCATAGGAGAAGAATTACAAAGCCAATGAAGGGACAAGATCATCAACACCGAAGATGACTCCACCTTCTAAAAATTAAAGTTTCATTTACTTTATTTATTATATATATGTTTGCATATCTAACTTGTTATTTACTCCTTATATATGAAATAAAAAAATTAATTGTGCGACCATCTCATAAAAAAGACATCTGAACAAAACAAAAAAGATGTCTGACTAAAGCAGATGAATAAAATTTACCTCCAAACCAGACGTCTGCACCAAATAAATCAAACATCTGAAATGGTTATAAAATGAACTAGATTCTTGCAGGTTAAAAACTTCCCAAAATCAAACATCTAGCAAAAAGTTTCAGACGTCCGACTCAACAAGAAAAATTAAACTATTTCCAGATTCAGACGTTTGAATAAAAAATATCAGACATCTGAAATAGCCCCATTTTGAACTAATTCTTCTCTGGTTCAAAAGTGCTAAAAAACAAACGTCTGTTTTCCCCAATCAGACATCTGAATCGTAACTGACGTGTTTTCTAAAGACATGTGACTCCTCCCAAACATAACAACCATTCATTATCTTATCTTTTTATTTTTTACCTCTTTATCTTTTTACTTCCTTTATAAACCCTAGCCCCTAAAATCAAAAATTACCACAAAAAATTTCATCTTCTTAACAATAAATCATGGCACATAGAGGAAAAAGAAGAGTGAAGAAGAATCTCTTCCACCTTCCGAGGAACTAATCCAAAAGTGGCTTTGGGATGATACTGCAAAAGCTAGGTGTAAAGCAATGAAGGATTCAAAATTCTTCGAAGGTGCCTTCGTAAAATTTGATGCTTTTTCTAATTATTGTCTACTACACTTTGCTAGACACTTCCATTCTGAATCACTTGTTGATTACAACAAAAACAATGTCAAAATATACCCTCTTTTAGTCAAGTTGTTTCTAGCAAATCTAAACCTTGATCACACTAAGCCTCAAGTGAAAAAGGACGATTTGATCATGGGTATGTGGAAAGCGTGTGCTTATAACAATGCGATGATTAGGCGAAATTCTAGAATGTGCATGGCAAGGATTGGATATAGACACGATTGAAGTCGATATGCCTACACGAGATAAGGTTTCGCATAAATTTCTCGCTGATAATCTCATTAACATGGAAGAACTTACTTCCACTCATCTTCGACCACAAGCTCGTCTTCTTAATCGAATACTTGTCCGAACTATTCAACCATGGAAAGGGAGCTATGAAAAAGTTTATAAAAGAGATTTTCAAGCATTATACGCCATATACTCAAACAAGCAAATTAATTGGGCGAAAATATCATCATGGACGAATGGACTGACATCACGTATAAGCGCAAGTATAAGACTCTACACTATGGTGCTTACATTACACGCATTCTTGCTGCTTGTGAAATCACCATACCAAACTTCCCTTCTTTAACCATCAAAGAAATTGGCACCCAAACCTTGAAACTTAAGGATATCCCTTCGAATCCTGCTACCTTAGAATATATGTCGCTTGAGACTTGGACTGAACATGTAGCCTCCCATCCAGAATCAGTTATTCCTAAACCTTCTCACCATCGCCAAACTAGAGAAGAAGAAGAAGAAGATATTGATATTCATATTATTTCTCCTGAAACTTCTTCCAAACAGGCCGTCATTAGCTATCCCAAAACCAAGCCAAACTTCATAAAGAATTAAAAAATTATCAGAAGCAAACAACTAGGAAGTTTGAGTCTATCAAAGGATTCTTGAATAAAATTTGGGAAAAAGTCTCTTGCACTGGAACTTCTTCGAGCCAAGCTCAAGCTCCGGCTTCATTTCAATGGTCTTCAAGTTTTGAAGAAGTTCCCGATTCCGAAGAAGGCTCTCCCAAAGATGGTGGGACAACTATTGAGGCATTTACTTCAGAAGGATGGTAAGCGTGGTTAACGGTATGCTAGTCTACATATTTCTCCAAAAAAAACTCTTTAACTATCTAAATGGTCTGTAATATATTTTGGTACTTCTCTTTATGTTTCGCACAAAACTCTATTATGTGTTGTTCTATGTTATGTACGATGGTATGCTTATCAATATTTTCTTGTCTATTTCTGTGTTTGTTTGTGTGTAATACATATGTGCTTACATTTTTTTAATAATTATTCCTTTTTGTCGAATGACAAAGGGGGAGAAACAAGTGATATTATACGCATACTGACAGGGGGAGCTTATATAGTTGTCATTAATCAAAAAGGGTGGAATGTTGAATCTCGCTATATAGCGTTTTGACTATGACAACTATACATAAGCATATAAATTATCATCTAACCTTGTTTTGCAGGAAGATATTCGACAAACAGATTCAAGAACACCAAAATGAAGATTGAATATGTTGTAAGGGTCTGTTAGTCTTAGATATTCATGTTAAAGTCTCCCTTGTTGATTACACACACACACACACAAATATATATATATATATATATATATATATATATATATGTGTGTGTGTGTGTGTGTGTGTGTTTTCATATTCAAAAAGAGGCAAAGAATATATTTTTCCCAGAAAACAGACGTCTGATTTAAATAGGATAGACGTCTATTTGCTGAGACAAAATTTAAATTTAATATAATATTTAGACATTTGTTCTGAATACTTCAGACGTCTGAATCTGCTACGAAGTACACTACTTGTAACACCCCGTATTTTCTATGAATATTAAAGCAACGAATTAAAGAATACTTAATTTTAAAAGTGGAAATTTAGGGAAACGGGTTTCGCCATTGCGTTCGTCTCGGAATTCTGCTGGGGATAGAGTCAGAGTTTGCGTGAATTGGAATCCGTATGAAGAAGTTATGGAGTTCTGAATATTTAAAATTTAAACGGAAATTAAATATAAATAATAATTAAATCAAAAAGCAGTTTGAAATTCAAAAATTCCGAGAATTAGCTGGGCGGGAAAATTCCTGCCCATAGGGGTCGACTCGCCCCATGGGGGGTCGAAATAGGTGTCGACCCACCAAGAGGGGTGTAGACTAGGGTGTCGTCCCACCTGTAGGGTTCGACCCCCTCGGCCAGGTCTGGGCTGTTTTGTCCAGTGACGTTTTTCTGAGTCATTAGGTTATATATGGCAACTTCTGGTTGGCTCTGTTTGGTCTGAATGGCTTTGATTACTCCTAGGTTGATCTAACGGCTCTCATTAATCTAAACTTCTATATAAACAACCCTAACCCTCAACCCTAACACCTCATAACCTTGCTCTCTGAAGTCGTCAGGTTGTCCATGGCCAAACTAGCATAGCCTCCATTTTTCTTTAGACTAGAAATCAAGTTACAAAGCCCCTAATCAAGTCCATACTAGAGAATCAATAGTCTACATCAAAGGATAGCTTTTCAGTTTTAGAAATCAGATCCCAGAAAACAAGATTTGTTCTTTTGTTTGTAAGTTCAGTTATTCTTTAGATTTGAACAAATAAAAGTCAGAACTTGTAATGAAGCGAAACTAGAACTGTGCCTAGTTGTAAGATAATCGTATTCTGATTCATGTAGCAATTCTGAAATTACCTATGCCTATTTGACTATTGTGATTGATACAACTTATTATGTTGTATATTAATTTGATGATGAACCTATCATGTTGTATATTAATTTGGTGATGAACCTATCATGCTGTACATTAATTTGGTGATGATTCTATCATGTTGTATATTAATTTGGTGATGAACCTATCATGTTGTATATTAATTTGGTGATGAACCTATCATGTTGTATATAAATTTGGTGATTACTTTATGTTATGTTATATGCAAAATCATAAGCTAAGTCATGTTCAAGTATGCTTATATGTCTAGATCTACATGCTTAGATGTTTAGATCTGTGTTAATTTGGTCCAACTCAAATGCAAGTTCACATTTACATGCTTACTTAAATTATTGTAGTACTATGCCAAATTTATGTCACACATGCTTAGTTGATCTATACTGTTTTATGCCGTTGGAAATTTACATGTCCCTTTGCTTTTTCCCTTTTTTGTTTATGAGTTAAGCTAATTTGCAAGCCGAATGCTCTATGTAATTTAGGCGAACGAATAATGGGGGATACGTTGGGAAAAATATTAAATTACATGCTATTAGGTTGGCCCATAATCATGTAAATGATTAATGGCATAAAATGGTATAATTTGTATACCTAAGAACAATGGACAAAATTTAGGGGGTAAATGGGACATGACTTGAGTTGACAACATTGGTGAATAATTTACATATAAACATATGTGGTACATATGTAAATTAATTAAAAGATGAATATGCTTAACCCGAGGTTAGATTGAGTTACGGTGTAAGACCGCCCGGAACCGCCCAGCTCATCCAGCAACTGTAACAATACAGATCTAATGTGAGAGGTTAGCACATTAAGCCCAAAAACCCGAGGTTAGATTGAGTTGCGGTGTAAGACTGCCCGGAACCGCCCGGCACATCCAGCGACCGCAACAATATAGATCTAATGCGAGAGGTTGGTACTTTAATGAATGAATTAAAGCTAAGAAACAGGCAGGCTAAGAATGGTAGGGTAAAATAAATTAAGGCAACACTTAACCAATACAATATGTTAACTAAACTGATGGGTGGGGTTAGGTTAATTTGAGAACACTTAACCATTTTAACATTGGAAACCCTAGTAATGGGGACCCATTTCAGTAGTAAGCCACATAGATGTATCATGGTACCCTGAAGTTGGCTGTGTAGGGCACGATTACTGGGCTTATTATAAGTGGTCAAAATAACGGCGGGTGGTGCAGCAGTGTAGGTTCCGACGGAGTATGGGCGTGCACGTACTCCGGCATGGACAAATCATACACTGAGCATCTGTAGTATACACTGTGCATCTTGAATTTGTGTCGGGTTGTCACCATAGGAATTGATACACCCCATGGTGGGACCAGCATAGGTATCTACAATCAAGCGGGGCCGAATGACACAAGTCATAAATGCATGCGAGTAGAAGCCGATCGATAAAGGGGATAATTTTATCATGAACACATGTGCTACTTGAAAACACTTGTTAGTAGGTGCAGAAAAATAGAAATGAGTGTGATAGTATATTCAGTTTATCTTGCCTTATTTATTATTATCTTATTTCTAGGGTATTGTCCCGGGTTCAGTTTATTCATGTCATGATCCTTTTTTCCTGTTTACATGCTAAATAATCACTGGACTTACCAGACTTATGTCTGACCCATTTTCTTTCACCTTCTTTTCTTTCGTTCCCCCCTAAGTCTGCAGGGAGGGAATACTTCAGCTTAGTGCGGACCTTTTCAAGCTTGAAGAGAGTGAATATATTGCTTGGATTCTCTTTTCTTGGGCTATGGCTGTGGTTACGCTTTTATTGGGGATTTATGCTTATTTACTTCTATTTTATGCTTCTTTATGTACTTGGAGATTTAAATCAAGACAGATGTTTTGTTGTAATAATTTATAAGTTGGGTTTTGAGACAATGCTTGTAATGTTTCAACTGAACCACGCTATTTAATAAATAATTTTTAGTTTTCCGCTGTTTATATGTCTGTCTTGTATATTATCTGTGTCTTTTATCTAAAATGCTTCACCAAAGTTAATGCATTCCCTTTTTGAGTGACCTTAATGGAGGTGGGGTGTTTACACTTGGTATCAGAGAAAGGTTTACCAGATCAAATAAAAGATTTTGAAAATTATTTTTCAAAAAGAAGTTTAAAGAAGCATTTTTAAGAAAAATGTTGTTTATTTTAAAAAGGCATAATCCCCAAAAGCCATATGCACTATCTTTCTATCCTTTGTTTTGAACCTTTTCTTTCCATTTTAGCATGTCTAGGGATCTTAATCTTCCTGAGGGTGTACCGGTACTTGGTTGGTTCAGAAGGTACCTGGAGGCTAGGGCTAATGATGTAGGCCCAGCAGACTTTCCTCCTCCCCCAGTGGCAGCTGGTCCTCCTCCTCTTTCTCCTCGTGCAAATGCTTTCTCGAAGATATGTAGAGACTTTCGAGTCATGGATGGAAAGAACTTTAATGGGACTGAGTCATTTGTGGAAGTAAGAAACTGGATTAAGGAAACAGAAGATCTGTTCATTATCTTCGAAGGGGATGATAGGAAGAAAATACAATTGGCTATGTGGTTACCTAAGGACGAAGCCTCTTATTGGTGGGAAGTTACTAATGCTGAGAGACCAATTGAAACTCGGGAGGATTTTAGAATGAGGTTTGAAATGAAGTTCCTCTCGCAAGCTGAATGAAGCCTACAGGTGAAAAAGTTCTTAGCTCTCAAACAGGGAAGCCTATCGGTCAAGGAATACGTCAACCAATTCAATCAGTGGCTAGATTCGGATTGGAAGTTAGTGAACACTCCACATAAGAAGGCTCTCCATTTCATTAAAGGGTTGAACGAGCCACAGCACAGCCTAGCTATGTCCCATATACCTATGGGTGCGACTTATGAGAGACTAGTGGACATGGCACTGTTACAGGAGGAAGACAAGAATGGCAAGAAAGAGACAAAGGTGGAAGTACCTCAAGATAAGAAAGTGGAGGGATCACAGAACAAGAAGACTGATTCCAAAAAGGGCGGGAAGAATAACAAAACCCGTGACAAGAGGAAGTGTACTTTTTGTGGCATACCTGGACATCTGATTAAGGACTGCAGAAAGAAGAAGAGGAAGATGAGTGGTTGTTTACAGTGTGGCGAGACAAGACACATGGCTAAGGACTACCCAAGAAAGCAAGGGCAAGGGCAGAGGACGGACTGGATCTACTTCTGGAGGGCAGGTTCACGCTCTCATAGCACCTCTGCAAGAATGAGGTAGAAATATTTTGTTGAGAGTTTAGTTTATCTTTTTTATCATCCTGTTCGTATTCTCTTTGATTCTGCTACTGGTTTAGTTGAATCTCTGAACCTAGACATAAGTATAGTAGAAGATCCCTTGGTTGTTTGAAATTCAATTTGGGGTTCGGCCTATTTATCAATGATTTGTTTGGATTTGGAAATTTCTATACTAAGCATTGGGTTTAGATGGAATGCCTACGTTTTGGGCTTCACGGACTATGGGTTGATTCTAGGCATGGACTAGCTATCCAGTAATGGTGCCATCCTCGATTGTGAAAACAGAGTAGTTAGACTTATGACTCCCCTTAGTAACACTCTCGAAATCTCTTGTAATCCCATGAACTATGTTATGCTTAGCTATCTAGAATCTCTTGATGTGTCTGTTGAAAACCTGAAATCTGTTAGAGTAGTCTATGAATACTCGAATGTCTTTGAAGAGGTGAAGGGTTTACCTCTGAAGCGAGAGATAGACTTCCACATATACCATGTTGATAATGCAAAACCCGTTGCTCTACCCGTTAGACACATGGCTCCAAGGGAGAGGAAAGAGCTCAGCAAGCAAGTTAAAGAGTTGCTAGAAAAGGGTTTTTTTGAATGAGGTGCTCCAGTGATGTTTGCAACCAAAGCAGATGGTTCACTTCACCTATGCATTGATTATAGAGAGCTAAACAAACTGACCAAGAAGAAAAGGCACCCACTTCCAAGAATAGACGACTTGTTCGATCAACTTATAGGTGCATCGGTTCTCTCCTAACTAGATCTGGCTACCGGGTTTCATCAGCTAAGAGTGGATGAGCACAGCATTGATAAGACCGCGTTCAGGACCCCGGATGGTTTCTTTGAATGCCTTGTCATGCCTTTCGTCTTAACAAATGCACCTGCTTATTTCGTTGACTTGATGCGTCGGGTGTTTAGGGAGTTCCTTAATAAATTTGTAGTGGTCTTCGTAGACGACATTTTGATCTTCTCGAAAAGTGAGGAAGAGCATGCTTTGCATTTAAGGGAAGTCATGGATACCTTTCGTGCACACTAGCTGAAAGCAAAATTCTCCAAATGCCACTTTTGGAGAGAAGAAGTAAGGTTTCTTGGACATGCGGTGTCCAAAGAGGGGATAGCTGTGGATCCTGCAAAAGTAGTTGCGGTGCAAGATTGGAAGGTCCCCATAACGCAACCGAAGTACGAAATTTTCTCGGGCTAGCATTATTTTACAGAAATTTCATTAAAGACTTTGTGAAGATCTCAGCACCACTTTCAAGATTTACGAAGAAGAACCTAACTTTTGCTTGGGATTTTGATTGCGATGTTGCTTTCCTACGACTGAAAAGGGCTCTGACAACAGCCCCAGTTCTGACACTGCCTGACGGAAGCAAGATGTTTACTGTATATATAGACGCATGCAGGACAGGATTGGGCGTTGTCTTAATGCAAGAGGGAAAAGTAGTTTGTTATGGGTGAAGGCAGTTTAAGGTACATGAGAAGAACTACCCAACTCATGATTTGGAGCTAGTTGCCATTGTTTTCGCTCTTATGTCGTGGCGTCATTACCTACTAGGAGAAATGTTTGAATTGTTTACTGACCATAAATCATTAAATTACCTTTTCTCACAGAAAGATCTTAATTTGAGACAACAAAGGTGGATGGAATTTCTTGCCTCATACGATTTTGAGATTGCTTATACCCCTAGCAAGGGCAATGTGGTGGCGGATGCCTTAAGTAGGAAAAAGCTGACCTTAAATCCTCTCTTTATAGAAAGGCAAAGCTTAGAGTACATAGAAACTTTGACTTTAGACCCTCCTTTGAATTTGTACCTAGTTTGTTAGCATCGCTAGAGGTGCGGCCTACGCTTTTGGACTCAATAGGAACCGCTCAACGTGAAGATCCTCAACAAGTTGATGTGGTGGATAAGATAATTAGAAGTGAGACTTCTAGTCACCTCAATAGATACTCCATCGATGACAAGGGTCGGTTGAGACGGGATGGAAGACTATGCGTCCCACAAGCAAGGGATTTGGTGAAGATGGTTCTCGAAGAAGCACACCATTCTATGTTGACCATACACCCAGGTGGGGACAAGATGTATAAAGACATAAAAAGGGTTTTCTTTTGGAATGGCATGAAGAAGGATGTAGCTGAGTTTGTCTCTAAATGCTTGATATGCCAGCAAGTCAAAGATGAGCAAAAGAAGCCTGGTGGTCTGCTTCATCCTCTTGAAGTCCCACGGTAGAAATGGGATAGCATTTCGATGGACTTTATTGATGGGTTTCCCAGGTCAAGAAAGGGCAATAACAGTATTTGGGTAATCATTGATAGGCTCACTAAAAGCGCTCACTTTATACCTGTTAAGAGTAGGAGGACTACCTCATCGTTAGCATCTATTTATCTTAACGAGGTGGTTCGACTGCATGGAATACCCTCTAGCATAGTAAGTGATCGAGATCCGATTTTTATGAGCGAGTTTTGGAAGAGTTTGCAAGAGGCCGTAGGCACACACCTATGCTTAAGCATAACCTATCACCCTCAAGCCGATGGTCAGACAGAAAGGGTAAACAGAGTATTAGAAGATCTTTTGAGGTTGTGCATTCTTGATTTTGGAGGGACATGGGAGGATCATCTTCGTTTGGTGGAATTCGCCTACAATAATAGCTACCAAGCCACCATAGGCAAGGCACCCTTCGAGGCTTTATATAGAAGATCATGTCGATCACCAACTTGTTAGTGGGAGTCTACAGACTAGCTTATACTTGGGCCGGACATGATTAGAGAAACTTCAGAGAAGGTGGACTTGATACGAAGACGAATGAAGACTGCACAAGATAGACAAAAGTCCTATGCTGATAAAAGAAGGACTGACCTTGAGTTTGGAGACAGGTTTTCCTTAAACTATATCCTTTAAGGAATGTCGTTCGCTTTGGGTTTATAGGAAAATTGGCACCAAGGTTTGTAGGGCCATTTCCTATCATTGAGAGGGTTGAGAAGATGGCTTATAGAGTAGAGCTGCCCGAAAGATTGGTTGGAGTTCATAATGTTTTCCATGTCTCTCATCTACGAATGTGCTTACATGAGTCTGCGGAAGTTGTGGAGCCAAGCATACTAGAGGAAGTAGAAGTGGAACGAGAAGCGACGGTGAGGAGAGTTCCAACTCGTATCTTAGGGACAGAAGTCAAAAAGCTACGCAACCGTGAAGTCAAGCTTGTTAATGTTCAAAGGAGTAACGCTGAGGAAGACACGACTTGGGAGACTGAGGACAAGATACGCACAGCTTACCCTTTTCTCTTTGTGGGTACATCCTGGATCTCTTTTTCCATAAGTTATGCATACTTGTATCTATCTCTTAAGTATATCTCCTCGGTCCTATCCCTGATCTTTAGGTAGAAAAACAATGAATGTAAACATGTATTTGAAACATGTTATGATGAATGGTTGCAAGTGGTTGCAAGTGGTTGCTAGTGGTTGCTCGTGGATGCATATACACACACATTAGGTACTAGATCGGCTCAGTCACTTTCATATTGCATATGCATATATGTATTTGTATATGGGTTGAAACTTGATGTGTTGTCATATGGATGTTGCACTTGTATGAATGACTGTGCACTCATGTAGAAGTTATAAAGTACAATTAGGAATAATTGCATACATAATGGATTAATGACACTATCATGATTTGCATTAAGGAGGTCAACTGAATCAGTAGACCGCCTGATTTTGCATTAGATAAGGACATATACACACATTATGCATATGTTCTTGAAAAGCATTGGATACCTTTTAAGGACAATGGATGCCTGTGATTGAATGGTTGAGTAGCTGGATGTTGGATGGCAGGATATACATTCTTCTTGACTTGAAGATTTCGAGGACGAAATCCTTTAAGGAGGTGAGAATGTAACACCCCGTATTTTCTATGAACATTAAAGCAATTAATTAAAGAATACTTAATTTTAAAAGTGGAAACTAAGGGAAATAGGTTTCTCCATTGCGTTCGTCTCAGAATTCTGCTTGGGACAGAGTCCGAGTTTGCGAGAATCGGACTCCGTATGAAGAAGTTATGGAGTTCAGAAGATTTCAAGTTTAAACAGAAATTAAATATAAAATAATAATTAAATCAAAAAGCAGTTCGAAATTCAAAAATTCCAAGAATTAGCGGGGCGGGAAATTTCCCGCCCATAGGGGTCGACTCGCCTCATGGGGGGTCGAAATAGGTGTCGACCCCCCAAGAGGGGTGTCGACTAGGGTGTCGACCCACCTGTAGGGTTCGACCCCCTCGGCCAGATCTGGGCTATTTTGTCCAGTGACGTTTTTCTGAGTCATTAGGGCAAATATGGCGATTTCCGGTTGGCTCTGTTTGGTCTGGATGGCTCTGATTACTCTTAGGTTGATCTAACGGCTCTCATTAATCTAAACTTCTATATAAACAACCGCAACCCTCAACCCTAACACCTCATAACCTTGCTCTCTGAAGCCGTCATGCTGTCCATGGCCAAACTAGCGTAGCCTCCATTTTTCTTTAAACTAGAAATCGAAGTTAGAAAGCCCCTAATCAAGTCTAAACTAGAGAATCAATAGTCTACATCAAAGGATAGCTTTTCAGTTTCAGAAATCAGATCCCAGAAAACAAGATTTGTTCTTTTGTTTGTAAGTTCAGTTATTCTTTAGACTTGAACAAATAAAAGTCATGACTTGTAATGAAGCGAAACTAGAACTGTGCCTAGTTGTAAGATAATTGTATTCTGATTTATGTAGTAATTCTGAAATTAACTTGCCTACGTGATTATTGTGATCGATACAACTTATCATGCTGTATATTAATTTGGTGATGAACCTATCATGTTGTATATTAATTTGGTGATGAACCTATAATGTTGTAAATTAGTTTGGTGATGAACCTATCATGTTGTATATAAATTTGGTGATTCCTTTATGTTATGTTATATGCAAAATCATAAGTTAAGTCTTGTTCATGTATGCTTATATGTCTAGATCTACATGCTTAGATGTTTAGATCTATGTTAATTTGGTCCAACTCAAATGCAAGTTCACATTTACATGCTTAATTAAATTTGTGTGGTACTATGCCAAATTTGTATCACACAATACTGTTTTATGTCGTTGGAATGTTACATGTCCCTTTGCTTTTTCCTTTTTTGTTTATGAGTTAGGCTAATTTGAGAGCCTAACGCTCTACGTGATTTATGTGAACGAATAACGGGGCATACGTTGGGAAAAATATTAAATTACATACGATTAGTATAGATATGATGAGGCAAGATAAACTGAATGCGCTTCTAATATTTCTCTGCTTCGCTACTACCTTGTTATTCTGATTTCTATATTTCTACACACCCTAACTAGTGTCCCAACTAGAAATCTGTGTAAAATGATAATATGATAACGTGATCCCAATCCCGGTAATTGTGGTAGCCTTCAGGTGTACATTTATTATGAGGATCTTACTTCAATCAGCCTAATTTCCATGATGATGTTAGATGTACCCTTACTAACCTATCGATCGGCTCGTTACTCGTATTAATGTTCCATGTGTTTGTGTCAATCGGCCCTCTCTTGCGTGTAGATTCATGTGCTGGTCCCATCATAAGGTGTATCAGTCCCTATGATAGCAACCGACACGATTCAAGATGCAAAGTGTACAACTACCGGTACCCAGTGCCTGCTTTTTCCCACTCCGGAGTACGTGCACGCCCGTAATCCGTCGAAACCTACACTGACGTACCCCGCCGCTGTTTTGACCGCTTATAATCAGCCCAGTAATCGTGCCCCACCCTGCCTAGTTTCAGGGTACCTTGATACAACTATGTGGGTTACTGCTAAAATGGGTCCCCGTTACTAGCGCTTCTTACTGGTTAAGTTTTTGGTCCTATATTTACTAATATTACCCACCAACCCGATATGTACTTAACCCTCCCACTGATTCAGACAAGTTTACTTAATGGTTAAGTTTGTGGGCCAATATTTACTAATATTACCCACCAACCCAATATGTACTTAACACTCCCACACATTATGTCATATTGGTTAAGTGTTTTCCATTCATGTTAAATTAACCCACCCACTCATCATGTCATCTTGATTAAGTGTTTCTTATTAACCGTTCTCACTCGTGATGTTGGATTGGTTAAGTGTTTCCTATTAACTTAACCCCATTCATTCATCATGTTAAATTGGTTAAGTGTTTCCCATTAACATAACCCCACTCGTTCATCAAGTTACATTGGTTAAGTGGTTCTTATTAACTTAACCCCACGCGTTCATCATGCTGTATTGGTTAAGTGTCATCAATCAATTAAGGTTAACTTAATGAACCCACTTGTCGTGTTACATTGGTTAAGTGTTGACATCTTGTGTTAACTTAACCCTTCCACGCATCCTGTTATATTGGTTAAGTGTTGCTCTCTTGTTTTAACTTAACCCTACCCATTCATCATGTCATATTGGTTAAGTGTTTCTTATTAACTTAACCCTACTCATTCACCATATCATATTGGTTAAGTGTTTCTTATTAACTTAACCCTTCTCATTCATCATGTTGCACTGGTTAACCTAACCCTGCTCACTTGTCTAATCAACATGTTATAATGGTTAAGTGTTCTAAATTTTACTTAACCTTACCATTCTTAGCATGTCTGTTTATTGGCATTAATTAATTTATTAATGCCCGAACCTCTTACATTAGAACTGTTGTTTGTGGTTGCTGGATGTGCCGGGTGGTTCCGGGCAGACTTCTACCGCAAACTCATTCTAACCTCGGGTTTTGGGCTAAATGCGCAAACCTCTCACATTAGATCTGTGTTGTTGCAGTTACTAGATGTGTCGGGCTGTTCCGGGCAGTTTTACACCGCAACTCTATCTAACCTCGGGTTAGGCATGTTTATCTTTTAGCATATTTACCATACATGTCCAAGTCTATATTTTATATGCTAATCATCCCAAATTCACACAACTAGTCATGTTTCAATTCTCAAGTTATACCCCAACAAAGCCGATTGCAAGTTATGACCCACAAATTCAAATCCAAGTTATTACTCAAAGTAGTTTACACCCAATTTTCCCAAATTTACAATAATAGTCATGCCCCAAAAATCATGATATAACACATGCCCTAAGGTTTAGTCATATTTCACCGTACAAAATACTCTCCAAAAACCCCCAATCATGATTCACAGTATAAACTATGCAAAATTATAGCCTTTAATTACAGTGCATGCCAATTACCCAAAATCCCAATTTAGGCGTGTTCACATTTAGCAGTTATCCCTATCTTACTATAGATTTTTATGCCTAAGCCATACATCACTATACACAATAATCTCCTTCTTCCAGGTCATAAACTATCATATATATGCCCCAATTTTAGGTCATAAACCCCAACATGTACTATGCCTTACATTTACAGTTCAATTTACGCCCCAAATCCCAAGTCATATGTCCAATATACTTTATGCCTCAAATCTCAAGTCATATGTTCGATACACTTTATGTTTTAAATACAACATGTGTTATGTCCTCAAATCCATTACAAATCAGTTATGAACAATTATACATAATTTAATACTTTTCCCAATCTTAGCGTTGGCCATGTCCAAATCATATATTATATCCAATGTTTCCCCAACGTACGTTCATCTCTTATGAGATTTGGCTCAGGCTCACAGTAGCCTGGCTATAAAACAAAAAGGGAAGAACGAAAGAAGAGACAAAGAATGGACATAATAATATTAATGAGATAGATCCAATGGATATAGAAAGACAGATAGAAATAGGCATAATCTCAGATTCAGATTTATTACAATGTCAGAATCACAATTTAAATTTTATTTCTGAAAGTAACATGAACTTAAAATTACAGACAGAACGGTCTTGAAATATGGGATCTGATTTCTGAATTTGATTAGCTATTCCTTTGATGTAGATTTTGATTGTTAACTTGAAAACTCTAATTTGATTGATTAAGGTGGAGGCTAGGTCACTTCAAGTTTTAGCAGCATATAAACGCTTATGAATTCGTGTGGAGAAAACAATTATGTTTAGGGGTCTTTTTATAGGTGTATAGGGAGATTTATAGCCTTTAGATCAGTCTAGAAGTCATTAGAACCGTCAAGAGCAGAATACCACGTCACACAGCGAATCAGAAAACGACACGTGGTGAAACACGTCATCGGCCAGATCTGGGCCGACAGGGGTCGACTACCCTATAGGGGGTCGACACCTATGTCGACACCCCTATAGGGGGGTCGACACCTATGAGCGGCAAATTTCCTGCCTAGCCTACTTTAGCCCAAATTTGAGATTTGAATCCTGTTTTGACTTCTAGAATTATATTATATGTATATATATATACTTCCTTGAGCGTATACAAATTTCTAAAGCTTGTAACTTCTTTATACATCGTCCGATTTACGCAAACTCGGACTCTACCTCAAGCAAAATTCCGAGACGAACGCAATGGCGTAACCATTTCCCTTAGTTCCTACATTTAAAATTAAGTATTCTTTAATTTGTTAATTTAATATCCACAAGAAATACGGGGTGTTACAATGGGCGTGCGCGTATTCCGGCATGGACAAATCAGGCACTGGGCATCAGTAGTACACACTATGCATCTTGAATTTGTGTCGAGTTGCCACCATAGGAATTGATACACCCCATGGTGGGACCAGCACAAGTATCTACAATCAAGCGGGGCTGAATGACACAAGTCATAAATGCATGTGAATGGAAGCCGATCGATAAAGGGGATCATTTTATTATGAACACATGGTGCTAGTTGAAAACACTTGTTAGTAGGTGCAGAGAAATAGAAATGAGTGGGATAGTATATTCAGTTTATCTTACCTTATTTATTGTTATCTTATTTCTAGGGTATTGTTCTAGGTTCAATTTATTCATGTCATGATCCTTTTTCCTGTTTACATGCTAAATAATCACTGGACTTACCAGACTTATGTCTGACCCGTTTCCTTTTGCCTTCATTTCTTCCATTCCCCCCCCCCCACCGGTCCGCAGGGATGGAATATTTCAGCTTAATGCAGACCTTTTCAAGCTTGAAGAGAGTAGATGTATTGCTTGGATTCTCTTTTCTTGGGTTATGGCTGTGGTTACACTTTTATTGGGGATTTATGCTGCTTTACTTCTTTTTTGTGCTTCTTTATGTACTTGGAGATTTAAATCAAGACAGATGTTTTGTTGTAATAATTTAGAAGTTGGGTTTTGAGACAATGCTTGTAATGTTTCGACTGAACCACGCTATTTAATAAATAATTTTCAGTTTTCCTCTATTTATATGTCTGTCTTGTAAATTATCCGTGTCTTTTACCTAAAATGCTTCACCAATGTTAATGCATTCCCTTTTTGAGTGACCTTAACGGAGGTGGGGTGTTTACACTACTTCTTTGTTGTCTCTTTTTTCAAATTAAAACAGACATCTGAATAAAACTTTTAGACTTCTGATTACGAAAAGTTGCAACCTATTATGAAGAGTTACAACTTTCATGATCGCTTCTCTTAATGGAACCTCTTCATGATTGGTTACAACTATTCGTATATTATAAATAGAGGCTTGATTAACTTATCAAAGTACATAATTTTATTCTATCTTTCTCTTTATTATTCAAAGCTCTCTAGTTTTCAAAAAGCATACTATACTCAATATTATTCTCTATAATCTTTCACAAGCTTCACGTTTATCATCAAAGAAAGACTATAGGAATGGTGTACTATATATCGACATAATCAGTGTTAACAAGAACACAAACAAGTCAAAAATTATTCTGTATTGTAAAAGACCTCTTCAGTGGTTGAGGCGAGAAATCTTGTTCAGAAGTTCGGGTAATTGTGTACCTATTCCTCTAGATAAAGTGAGGGTTTTAGTTTTAATGAAATACCAGAAGTGAGTCTGGGACTGGACGTAGGACAGTGGTCCAAACCATTATAAATCGACTGTGTGATATACTGCTTTCTACTCTAAATATATTTTATATCTTATTCTCCATTCTATACGATCCTACTGTCATATAGCCTCTTTTATAAACAATGATATTTACATTAAAAATCATATTTTTATTTCTATATTGTATATATAAAATCATATCTTTATATTTTAAAACCATGCTAATTTTATTTAAAAAAACAAAGCCATTTATATTTTAAAAACAAAGTTGTATATACAAAATAACATTTTATTTCACCACTACATATATATAAACACATTTTTATCTTGCTATTATATATATATATATATATATATATATATATATATATATAAATCGAATTTTTATAAGGCTATTATACATATAAAAATCAAATTTTTATGAGGCTATTATATATATATATATATATCGAATTTTTATAATGCTATTCATATAAAAAAAATCATATTTTATTGACAAAGCCATATATGCAAAAATCTTATTTTTATAACAAAACCATTTATGTAAAATATCATATTTTTATCATGCAATTTCTATGATAAATATCATATTTTTACAAAAAGATATTTCATATAAAAATCACATTTTATTCAAAGTTTTTTCATATAAAAATCATATTTTTATCATGCTATAATATATATAAAAATCGAATTTTTATCATGTCATAGTATATATAAAAAATCGAATTTTTATCATGCTATAATATATATAAAAACTAAAAATAAAATTTAATTTGAAATTTACATTGAATTGCAGAAACGGGAGTTAATCGCTGATGAGTTGAACTAAGGGGGAGGAGACGCGGTCGCTGGTGGTCGGTAGGGTCCGCGGCAAGCACGGTGGGGCCCACATTTGCTGGCGGCGGCAGATTGGCTCGATTTAGGGTTTAAAAAAAGGGCGGTGGTTTTCTCGAACTAGAGAAGGAATAGGGCGCGGATGTGGGGTGCAGGCGGAGGTGGAAAAGCGGTGATGGCTCCGTAAGGGGGGCGGCGGGCTGAAATCGGCAGTGGGTTTCTTCATTTTTTTTAATTTTTCATTGAATGATAAAAGAGAAGGAGGGGGTTAAGTGAAAAGACGTTATATATATTTATTTTATTTAATTCTCCAAAAAGTTGACTTTTCTTTTGAACTCAAAACGAGACCCAACGACTGTCGCCCCGAGCTAATTAACCCCATTACGAACACAATTGGATATGTTCAGTAAGCCAATTCGACTGTTTTGACCAATTTTTCTTTTAATTAAAATATAAATAAATGTATATTGAATTTATACATACATTTTAATTTACCACGGACACATACTGACTCCAAAATTCCAGAAAAATAAATCTAGCTATGTTTTGATGATACAGTCCTAACAAAACTAATTTCGTCGAATTTGGAGACCGTTTGAAAAACTGTAACTTTCCAGTCGGGTGTAACGTGATATTGATTCAAAGTAAATATTTTGCAAATAAAATATTATAAAGGAATTTGGGGTTTAAATTAGGAATTTAAATGGAATTACCGAAATCAGAAACTGACTGGAAATTAGTTGAGTTGAATGTCTTTCTGGGTATCAATCTGATGTTGGTTTCGGCCTTTGGGGTTTATACTTGGGAAGTTGTTCTCTTACTAGTTTACAGTTAGAGACTGATAGAGGTGGGAAGATATTGATGCGTGAATTAGAAATGGAATTGTTTTCCAAAGTTAATAACGTATATTTTCTAATTTTAGGAAATAACGAATTTATGAATATATGGAAACGATAAATGGCAAACTGGGAAACGAAATGATGATTGATCGGTAAGATTTCCATTTGGGAATACGACCGTTGCTTATACACATTTTTTTCCTTTGATAGTTAAATCGCCGACTTTCAAAGATTTTGGCCATTTCCGTTGTCAATACGGAGAGACCGGGATGAGATATGTTATCTGAAAACCACTCCGTACGGCATTAGCGTTGAGAATCAAATATGATGAAAATAATTAAAGATGGAGTTATGCAAGGGCTGTTTAGTAAATTCAAGGTAGAAATTGCCTAAGATGGATTTACAGAATAGTGCCTTCGGGTTGTCCAGTCCCAGGACAACTTGAATGGATGAATGTCTAACAGAGTATATCTGGTATATCGCGTAAGTTGATCGTTTCAAACGTATTTACGTTGGTGGCGGAGGAATTCATTTCTCTTAGCTTATACTCATGGTATTTTTGGGGAAATCAATTTATTATTTGACGGATATGACGATGTGGCATTCAAAGTAAATGAAGGAGCGATATGTTAAAAATACGTTATGACTTCAGGCCTCATCAACTAGGAAATGACAGAAATTGGGCAAGCAGCATGGCTAAGTGGGTCGCACCCAAGTAGGGTATATTATCGCCATCTAGAGAATATTCATGTTGGTTACTTCTTTCAATTCTGGATCTCCCGGGAACGGTTGTGTTGGTATGCCAACCGTTAGGTGACAATATATTCAGAACATTCAAGCGAAATGAATGGCCGGTCATGTGTGGCCGAGTTGCAAGATGTTCTTGTTGAACTCCAGTGTATCGCTTCTAGAGTACATTGATCGGAAGGTGGTTCCTTACCTTGTCATAGTTGGAATCCATTACCCAATAAGAGCCCGCGGTTTTTGATTGTATGTTATACATGTAGAGCGTGAGATGAAAGCGTTCTACTAGATTGCTATCTACTTGATTTAGACATTATTATAATATCAGAAAATATTGATCTCAAGAAATATTTTGGGTTATCGTAAGGTAAAACCATTCGTATTTATATGTGGATCTGTCTTACTATTATCATTGCTTTTGAAAAGGATATGGAAAAGTTAAAGCAAGTGTAACGACCCGTATTCTACGCATCATAGGATCGTGGGATATTTATTTCTTTCACATACGAAGTCGTATGGTCATGTAACTTTGGGGGACAACTATTGGGGTCATTTCCCATGTTCATGATTTTTCCCGATTTTTAAATGACCATTTTACCCCTAGTTGGTACTGTTTTGGCCATAACTTCTGACTGGAAAGGAATTTTGACTTGAAACCACTTCCATTAGCTCCGGACGATGGTTTCTCTTTCCGTAGAGTGGTCACATTAGCCAAACGGACTCACCGTTTGGGAGATATGGCTGAAACAAGTTTCAGATGGTGAAAAACAGCTTAATTGGGCTTAACCGGGTGATTAACAGCTAGGCCCAAAGGGAAATTTCGGGATTAGGAGTTTAAAAGGGCTGTTAGGGTTTGGAGAATACCTTTTTCTCATTTTTCAGCCGTCACTATTCATTCCTCTTAACCTAGCCATGGCCTCCACCCTCTAAATCTCTTCAAAACACCTCTTAATCACTTTCTAATTGAAGATTAGGCTTAGCAAACATCAAATCAAGGAGTATTAGCACGAGAACCGAGGTAGAGCTGCTGTGTAAGATTGGGAACAATGCCAAATCATAGAATATTTTGGTTTTGGGGTTCTAGCTGTGGCCAAGGTGAGTGATAGCATCGTTTTGACACTAATTACAGCTAATTAAGGGTAATTAGTGAAGATTAGCGGATTTATACACTAATAAATTCTGGAAAAATGTTTAGAAATTCTTAAATAATGTTTTATGCCTCTGTTAGAAAATTTAGACGATTTGGTTAAGTTTTACTAAGTATGTGCCTAAACATGATTAAGAGAGGTTATGGGAAAATGTGGGGTTTTGGCCACTTTTGATCCATTTTGATTCATTTGAATTGTTGTTTGATGTTTGTGGTTGCTATTACATGTTGCTATGACTCTATGGTATGTTTTATGATTGATTAGAATAGTTAAATTGGTCGAAAACGTCGTCGAATGGCGTAGAAAGCTCGCCGGAAAGTTGCAGAAATGTGCAGGTTCCTAACCGGTTCGGATCAGATGAGGGCTCGGATCGGATATGTGAACTGGGCAAGAAAACCGACCCGAACTGGAGTTTGGCACATAGGAGACTTGGCAAAAAGGAAGGCCGTTTACTTAGAGTTGGAGTGGACAAAAGGGGATCGGATCGGAAGAATAATGGGGGCCAGATCGGATCGACTTGGAGACGCAGGGCTCGGATCGGAAGTAAACTCTTTGGAGGACTAGTAAGAGGGAAAGCCACGCGGATCAGACAGCAAGTGCGGATCGGATCGGAGTAGATGGAGAACGGGAGCGGATCGGATCGGAGTAGATGGAAAACGAGGGAGCTGATCGGAGAAAACTGGAAGGAAGACAGCAACCCGACCCGACCCGGATGAGGACACCGACCCGACCCAAAGCGTAGTACCCGACCCGAACCGACGATGGTGATGACTACCGAACCGAACCGAATTCTAGGACTGTTACTGCGCGACAACTCTTCTGAAGACCCACTCCAATTCGACCAAACCCGAGATGCAAAGGAAGTCCAAATGAGAAGTTAGAGCTCAAGATTCAGAAGGGAATCAACGAGTTCGCTTCATGGTTGGGCTTTGCTGCGGGACGCGTGCCAAGGGGTTATCGACGTCTATAGCTTTGGACCACTATGGTAGGAGGTACGAAGACGGATTCAGGGCCATTATGGCATCGGTAGAACCAAGGGCTACAACCAATGAAGTAGGTCATTGAAATGTTTGGTCATGACTCCATATGTTTAGCTTGGTCATAGCAGGGTTTCTACAAGTCGGGATTCGTCGTTACCTCAGTTTGTCTAGTGTTCCAAAGTGGTAGATATCGTACGCTTTACGCACTGAGTGAGAGATGTGAGGATGGTTGCTATGGATGATTTGTTTGCTATCATTGTGACATGCACACCCCACCCCCGTATTCTTACACTATTTATTATGGCACCTTAGAGTATTGTACGGTATGTGGTACTAACTCTTTGGTTGCAGGTCCAGGTTCAGGTATGGTTTAGTATACCTGTTATCATTCTGTTTAGATGCTTATCGCTCATACCAGGCTTTATGTCTGACCCAGAGTTTTATGTCTCCTCTTATTACCCTAGGTGCTCACACGAGCAGACTAGAGACAGGTTAGCTGGTGATGCACGGGTAGATGATCCGGAGATGAGCAGGAGGCTTCCACGTAAAATATATACATAATATTCTCCCTGTATTGTTGAAGATCACTGCTTGGGCATTGGTGGTGCATCTTCTACTTTAGCTTTCTTTTGTTTAGAGACAGTAAATTTGGAAAATTGTAATAAGCTGTATTTGAATTTCCGCTGCTCTGATGATGGATGTTGATTTTAGTTATCAGCTTATGCACTGTCTCACCTGTTTTATGTCAAGTATGTTATTATTATATTTTATTCCATGCACTGTGAGACATTGTACAGGTTCCTTGATTAGTTCATTCCCTTCTTTCCTTTCTTTGGCGACCGTTCCGTGCTAGTCGGGACATGTGTACAGCGCACTTCCGGAGTAAATGTAGGCTGGTGCGGAGCGGGCCGTCACACTTGGTATCAGAGCTCTAGGTTGCGTAGTTAACCTAGGGAAGTTATCAGGGAGAGATAATATACGTATACGAGAGAGCGTATTTGTGATTACTTTGGTTTTAAAAGCTATATATATACTACTACTAGTATAAGGATGAAGTCGTACTGCACTAGCACCACTATGGAGTCGTTAATCGTTTCCTTTTTCAGATTGACGATGAGCCGATATGTTAGAGGTACCGGTAGAGGGGCCAATAATGGGAATGCTGCTGACATGAGGACGATGTTTACTGACCTCATGAGAGAGATGCTTAGAGATGTGCAGAGAGCAGCTCCCAATGGTGGAAATGGTGGTGGTCCAATTGTGCAGGCGCCAAGAGTCGACTTCGCCAAGCTGAATAAGGATTATATTAGTCTTGGTGGGAAGTCACTCCACGGAACGGAGTCGGCTACGGATGTTCAGGATTGGTTGGATAGTTGCGAACGTATCTTCGAGGATTTGGGTATCGAGGATGCGATGAAAAGAAAGCTAGCGTCCCGTCAGCTGCAAGGGTGGGCAATGAATTGGTGGAATGCTATAAAGGCAGCTACTCCCGAAGATCAGATTACTTGGGAGCAGTTTAAGGCTCGCTTTAGTGAGAAGTTCGTTCCAGCTGCTCAGAAGTCAATGCTGTTTAAGAAGTTCTTAGAGCTCAAGCAGAATGGCAGAGCTGTCTCGGAGTATATTGCTGAATTTAACACTTTGTCAAAATATGGGTTATCTCTTATTGATACTGCGGAGAAAAAGAATGAGAAATTCATAACTGGTTTGGATCAGTACTTGGGGGAAAAACTTATTAACCACATCGATGAGACGTTTGAATCGATTGTGGGGAAAGCATTAAGATCAGAAGGTCTCTACCCTAAGCCGAAGACTGAGGTTGCATCCGCAGATGAGCCAAAGCCACAAGCAGGTGGTGGAGGCAAGGGTGGTCCCCAGAATAAGAGAAAGCAGAATTTGACTAAGGATGGCTAGAAGAAAAAGAATAAGCAAGATGTGGAGTGCTTCAGCTGTGGTAAGAAGGGCCATTATGCTAGTAATTGTCGGGCCAAGCCAGCGGATAGGAAGTGCTTCAACTTTGGCCAAATGGGACATCACAAGGACAAGTGTCCACAGCCCCCTAAAGAAAAGCAAATGGTGAAAGCATATGCTCTCAATGCTATTCCTTCTTCGTCGAATTCCCCAACAGCGGCGGAGAAGGGAAAGAATGTCGTCATTCAAGGTATGCTTTCTATTTACGATGTTCCTGTTAGAGTTTTGTTTAATACCGGAGCTTCCAGTTCTTTCATATCTAGTGACCTGGTAGATAGGTTGGGATTGGAGCCCGAGATTGTCGATAGACCTTTAGTAGTGACGAACCCGATTGGTGGTTCGACTAGCCTTAGCATGATTCGTCGTAATGTGATCTTATCGAGTCATGGATGCATGTTTGTTTGTGATTGCTTTTTTTTGGGCTTTACTGGGTTTGGCATTATTTTGGGAGTAGATTGGCTCCAAAGATACGGGGTGGTGGTAGACTGTGAGGGCTTTTTAGTGACAGCTAGAGCGGATGATGGGCGGAGGATAGTGTTTGGTGGTCTACCCAGTAAGGGGATATTGGCTAGTTTTCTAAACTCCCTCGACATTCCGCATAGTGAGTTGTCAGGTTTGCCCGTGGTTGGCCAGTATTCGGATGTTTTCGAAGAAGTGACCGGACTTCCACCACACCTAGAGATTGAGTTTCGTATTGATTTGGTAAAGGATGTCAGGCCTATAGTGATGCCACTTCGTCGTATGGCACCAAGGGAGCAGCGAGAACTCGAGGTGCAAGTCAGCGATCTTTTGAAGAAGGGATTTATCAGAAGGAGTGTTTCTGAATGGGGAGCACCGGTTGTGTTTGCTACCAAGGCGGATGGTTCCCTTCGTTTGTTTGTAGACTACCGCGAGTTGAATAAAGTGACGAGGAAGAACAAGTATCCTCTACCGCGGATAGATGATTTGTTTGATCAGTTGAGTGGCGCGAGAGTATTTTCTCAGTTGGATCTCGCGACAGGTTTTCATCAGCTTAGAGTGGAAGCTGAGAGTATAGCTAAAACGGCATTTCGAACGCCATCTGGATTTTATGAGTGGTTGGTCATGCCATTCGGGCTGACCAATGCCCCAGCATATTTTGTGGATCTTATGAATAGGGTATTCAGAGATCAGTTGAATAAGTTTGTCCTTGTGTTCGTTGATGATATTTTGGTCTATTCGAGGACAGAGGAAGAACACAAGGAACATTTAAGAGTAGCGATGGAGGTGTTGAGAAAACACCAATTGAAAGCAAAGTTTTCTAAGTGTCACTTCTGGAAGAGGGAAGTGAGGTTCTTGGGCCATGTTGTATCAGAGAATGGAATTGCCGTGGACCCAGCAAAGGTGGCTACGGTACAGGATTGGCCTACGCCCAAGAATGCAACAGATGTAAGAAGTTTCTTGGGATTAGCTGGATATTATCGTAAGTTTATCCAAGGTTTCTCCAAAATAGCAGCACCATTGACCCAGTTGACCAAGAAGAATCAAGCTTTTGTCTGGGATGAAAGGTGCGAGAATGCATTCAAGAGTCTAAAGGACAGGTTGACAAGCGCACCAGTATTAGTCATTCCTGAGGGGGATGGAGAGATGACGGTATACACGAATGCCTGTGGTACCGGATTGGGTGTTGTATTGATGCAAGGCGGTAGGGTTGTAGCTTACGCAAGTCGGCAATTGAAACCGCACGAGAGAAGATACCCTACCCATGATTTAGAATTGGCAGCGATCGTGTTCGCGTTAAAGATGTGGAGACACTATCTCTTGGGAGAAAGAATTGAGCTGTTTACAGATCATAAGTCGTTGAAGTATCTATTCTCCCAGAAGGATTTAAATCTCCGTCAGCAAAGATGGTTAGAGTTCTTAGCTTCCTATGATTTTGACATCGCATACACACCGGGAAAGGGCAATGCGGTGGCTGATGCATTGAGTAGAAGACATGCCAGCTTAGGGGCTATGTTCCTTGAATGGAAGCAACTGGAGTATATCGCGGGTTTTGATTTCAGACCAAAGTGCGAATTGGATCCAGAAATGTTAGCAAGTTTGACGATTAGACCCACTTTAATTGAGCGGATCGGCTCTAGTCAGAGGGACGATCCAAACCTATTGGAAATCATCTCCAAGTTAGAGATGTGTGTCGATGAGGAGATGAACAAGTATGGGCTTGATCGAGATGGATGGCTTAGAAAGAATGGAAAGCTTGTTGTACCCAATGTCAATGGATTGAGAGATGAAGTGCTTAGAGAATGTCATCACTCAAAGCTGACTATACACCCCGGTGGTAACAAGATGTATCGAGATATGAAGCAGACTTACTACTGGGAATGGATGAAAAGAGACGTTGGGAAGTTTATATCCAAGTGCATGAATTGCCAGCTAGTTAAAGTCGAGCAAAAGAAGCCTAGTGGGTTGTTACAGCCCTTAGAAATTCCCGAATGGAAATGGGAGCAAGTCTCGATGGATTTTATCGATGGTTTACCAAGGACTAGATCGGGATATGACAGCATTTGGGTAATTGTAGATCGACTGACTAAAAGTGCAAGGTTTATACCAGTCAAATCGACCAGAACGGCAGCTAAGTTAGCAGAATTGTATATGAAGTGGGTAGTGAGATTTCATGGAGTACCTAAAGGCATTGTGAGCAACTGAGACCCGTTGTTCACTAGTGGGTTTTGGAAGAGCTTACAAGAGGCTCTAGGGTCAGAGTTACATCTCAGTACCGCATATCATCCTCAGACCGACGGTCAGACGGAGAGGGTGAACCGTATTTTGGAAGATCTCTTGAGAGCATGTATATTGGATTTTGGTGGATCATGGGATGACCATTTGCATCTAGTAAAGTTTGCATATAATAATAGCTACCAATCCAGTATCGGTATGGCTCCTTTTGAAGCTTTGTACGGAAGACCGTGTAACTCACCATCATGTTGGATAGAGACTGGCGAGAAGTTTATGCTTGGACCAGATGTGGTGAGGGAAACTTCAGATAAGATCAAGATCATTCAACAACGAATAAAGGCTGTCTAAGATAGGCAGAAGAGTTATGCTAATAAGAGGAGAAGAGACCTAAAATTCTCCGTTGGCGACTTGGTGTTTGTCAAGATTTCTCCGTTGAAGAGCATAATACGATTTGGCAGGAGAGGCAAGTTGGCACCAAGATTCGTTGGCCCATTCCCTGTTCTTGAACTAGTCGGGAATTTGGCATATAGAATTGACTTACCAGAGAAGATGGCGGGAGTTCACAACGTATTTCATGTTTCCCAATTAAGGAAGTTCGTTCACGATTCAGATATGACTATTTCACCTGATCAGTTAGAGGACTTCGAAGTAGAACCCGAGGCAGTTGGGAACCGCAAGCCGGCCCGTATTGTCGCGCACGACATGAAGCGACTTCGAAGGAAGGCGGTGAAGCTAGTCAAGGTACAGTGGAGCGAGGACGAGAATGATTGTACTTGGGAGACAGAGGAGAACATTAGGAAGACACACCCAGAACTCTTTGCCTGGTAAGATTTTGGCTTCGATTTAGTTTTCCGCATGCTAGGATAGGTTTGTTTTGCTTGTTTTGCATGTTTGATTGATGTATGTGGTTGTTAGGCATGCGGGATCCTTTGTATGTTTTGGGTTAAGGAATTTCGGGGACGAAATTTCTTAAGGGGGGGAGAATGTAACGACCCGTATTCTACGCATCATAGGATCGTGATATATTTCTTTCACATACGAAGTCGTATGGTCATGTAACTTTGGGGGACGACTATTGGGGTCATTTCCCATGTTCATGATTTTTCCCGATTTTTAAATGACCATTTTACCCCTAGTTGGTACTGTTTTGGACATAACTTCTGACTGGAAAGGAATTTTGACCTGAAACCACTTCCATTAGCTTCGGACGATGGTTTCTCTTTCCGTAGAGTGGTCACATTAGCCAAACGGACTCACCGTTTGGGAGATATGGCTGAAACAAGTTACAGATGGTGAAAAACAGCTTAATTGGGCTTAACCGGGTGATTAACAGCTAGGCCCAAAGGGAAATTTCGGGTTTAGGAGTTTAAAAGGGCTGTTAGGGTTTGGAGAATACCTTTTTCTCATTTTTCAGCCGTCACTATTCATTCCTCTTAACCTAACCATGGCCTCCACCCTCTAAATCTCTTCAAAACACCTCTTAATCACTTTCTAATTGAAGATTAGGCTTAGCAAACATCAAATCAAGGAGTATTAGCACGAGAACCGAGGTAGAGCTGCTGTGTAAGATTGGGAACAGCGCCAAATCAGAGAATATTTCAGTTTTGGGGTTCTAGTTGTGGCCAAGGTGAGTGATAGCATCGTTTTGACACTAATTACAGCTAATTAAGGGTAATTAGTGAAGATTAGCGGATTTATACACTAATAAATTCTGGAAAAATGTTTAGAAATTCTTAAATAATATTTTATGCCTCTGTTAGAAAATTCAGACGATTTGGTTAAGTTTTACTAAGTATTTGCCTAAACATGATTAAGAGAGGTTATGGGAAAATGTGGGGTTTTGGCCACTTTTGATCCATTTTGATTCATTTGAATTGTTGTTTGATGTTTGTGGTTGCTATTACATGTTGCTATGACTCTATGGTATGTTTTATGATTGATTAGAATAGTTAAATTGGTCGAAAACGTCGTCGAATGGCGTAGAAAGCTCGCTGGAAAGTTGCAAAAATGTGCAGGTTCCTAACCAGTTCGGATCGGATGAGGGCTCGGATCGGATATGTGAACTGGGCAAGAAAACCGACCCGAACTGGAGTTTGGCACATAGGAGACTTGGCAAAAAGGAAGGCCGTTTACTTAGAGTTGGAGTGGACAAAAGGGGATCGGATCGAAAGAATAATGGGGGCCAGATCGGATCGACTTGGAGACGCAGGGCTCGAATCGGAAGTAAACTCTTTGGAGGACTAGCAAGAGGGAAAGCCACGCGGATCAAACAGCAAGTGCGGATCGGATCGGAGTAGATGGAGAACGGGAGCGGATCGGATCGGAGTAGATGGAGAACGGGAGCGGATCGGATCGGAGTAGATGGAAAACGAGGGAGCTGATCGGAGAAAACTGGAAGGAAGACAGCAACCCGACCCGACCCGGATGAGGACACCGACCCGACCCGAAGCGTAGTACCCGACCCGAACCGACGAGGGTGATGACTACCGAACCGAACCGAATTCTAGGACTGTTACTGCGCGACAACTCTTCTGAAGACCCACTCCAATTCGACCAAACCCGAGATGCAAAGGAAGTCCAAATGAGAAGTTAGAGCTCAAGATTCAGATGGGAATCAACGAGTTCGCTTCATGGTTGGGCTTTGCTGCGGGACGCGTGCCAAGGGGTTATCGACGTCTATAGCTTTGGACCACTATGGTAGGAGGTACGAAGACGGATTCAGGGCCATTATGGCATCGGTAGAACCAAGGGCTACAACCAATGAAGTGGGTCATTGAAATGTTTGGTCATGACTCCATATGTTTAGCTTGGTCATAGCAGGGTTTCTACAAGTCGGGATTCGTCGTTACCTCAGTTTGTCTAGTGTTCCAAAGTGGTAGATATCGTACGCTTTACGCACTGAGTGAGAGATGTGAGGATGGTTGCTATGGATGATTTGTTTGCTATCATTGTGACATGCACATCCCACCCCCGTATTATTACACTATTTATTATGGCACCTTAGAGTATTGTACGGTATGTGGTACTAACTCTTTGGTTGCAGGTCCAGGTTCAGGTATGGTTTAGTATACCTGTTATCATTCTGTTTAGATGCTTATCGCTCATACCAGGCTTTATGTCTGACCCAGAGTTTTATGTCTCCTCTTATTACTCTGGGTGCTCACACGAGCAGACTAGAGACAGGTTAGCTGGTGATGCACGGGTAGATGATCCGGAGACGAGCAGGAGGCTTCCACGTAAAATATATACATAATTTTCTCCCTGTATTGTTGAAGATCACTGCTTGGGCATTGGTGGTGCATCTTCTACTTTAGATTTCTTTTGTTTAGAGACAGTAAATTTGGAAAATTGTAATAAGCTGTATTTGAATTTCCGCTGCTCTGATGATGGATGTTGATTTTAGTTATCATCTTATGCACTGTCTCACCTGTTTTATGTCAAGTATGTTATTATTATATTTTATTCCATGCACTGTGAGACATTCTATAGGTTCCTTGATTAGTTCATTCCCTTCTTTCCTTTCTTTGGCGACCGTTCCGTGCTAGTCGGGACATGTGTATAGCGCACTTCCGGAGGAAATGTAGGCTGGTGCGGAGCGGGCCGTCACATCAAGTGTTTGGAGTTTACTCACACCAGTCACATGACTGACCCAGAGTTTATTTTGTTTTGTTTTCCCTAAACTCTTGGGTGCCCAATTTTGTACGTGCAGTCAAATAGTCGGGATTTTACAGATATAATTGGAAAGCTGGATCAGGAGGCTTCAGGATTATATAGCTATTGTTTATTTCCGCTGTGTTGTAGGTGTTGTACTCCGATAATGGTATTGTATACAGTATTGGTTTTATTTCCGAATTATGTTATATAATATATTTATTTGTTCCGCTGTGAGATTCATGTTACTCTGATTCTGTTGTTATCTTCTTCTTCTATTCTAATTTTCTATCTTATCTATTCTCACCCTCTAATTTCTTTTGATTAACAATCCGGTATTTCCGATGCTGGGATAATCGACATTGAGTTTATGTCGATAACCAAGATCGCAAATTCCCCGGTTTATTACAGTGTACCTGTTTATATTTGCTTGACCGTTATTTCACTACTAATAAATTTGGTCTTAGCATTCTTTGCATACATCCAACAGACGTGCCAAACGTACTGATATATGTATATACACACACACACCACACACACATAACTTCTTGATCTTCACCATGCAGAATCCTTTCTCTCTCTTCCCCCTTTATCTATTTATGATTTAAACATAGACAAGTGGTTAAGGTTTGGGTGCATAATGGGTGTTCCAAAATAGATGTCTATGTGTATATGTGTATGTGTGTGTATGTGTATATATATATATATGACAATTTTTTGGTTATATCCAGCTATATTGTTTTTAAATGCATATAATAATTTGGTGGAGTTGATGTGGAGTTAAAGGGGAAAGTAAGTGCTATTAAACCCTCCTTTTAAATTTTGTTTACCAATTTCTACTTCCTTAAATTAATGCTTGGGACAAACATTTTAATATTTAAATGTCGTGGAACAATTTAAATTTAAGCAATTTTTCAAAAGAAAATTACTGTTAATGAAATATCTAACTGAATTTTAGCTGAAGTAATCAATAAAAAGGAAATTCATTGTTGATTGAGAATCAAAATATAACTACAACCGTATGCAAAGCATGGGTTCACACTATTGTAAGGAAAAACGGTTGTACTCTCTAAATATTCCAGCATTCTCACTAATGCTTTCCAATGCTCCATCTTGGGTTACTTTTATACATACTTAGTCGACTTATTGCATAAGTTATAGTTGATCTTGTGCAGTTCATGGGATACATTAGGCATCTTATTACATTAAATTATTCTAGTTACATGACATTTTTGTTAGTTTTTTATGTAGTACTTCTGACAGATTAACAGTTATTCTTACCCATTTGATTCCATAATTTTGGATTTTTTTCAATCATTTTGCTTCCATTATGTTATCAAATTAGTTTGATTCTGTTGGGTGTTTTGATTATTTTGATTCCCAAAATAATTTTTGCTACTCCTAAATATTTCATTTAGAAGTTTTTAATTGACATTTTTTTATGATCTCTATAACTATAATGTTGAAACCAAAGATTAACATATCATCCGCATATAGAAAAATCATCACATATGATTGACCATTTGTTTGTAATAAACACACTTATATGTTTATTATACAATTTTTTTTCATCATGGCATCATCAGATTGTGCATGCCATTTTTTGGAGATTTTTAAGTTCGTATAACGTTTTTACTAAACTATACATATTTTATCGTTTCCCTTGGATTTCCAAGTTTTTCTATATATATCTCCCCATCGAGATCTTTATTTAATAATGTTGTCTTTACATCCATTCAATGAGCTTATGGATTGCAAATGAATTAAATAATTATTATCATTCGTACAGAAGCTACTGATTTTAATTGGTGAGTAATTATCAAAGAAGTCTATAGCTTCTATTTAGTGATATCCTTTGGCTACCATTCTAGCTTTATAGTTGTCAATAGAGCCATTTGGTTCCATCTTTTTCTTAAAGTCTAGTTTATAACCAATTAGTTTTATCTCTTGTGAGAATCTAGCCATTTACCAAGTTTTAATAAGTAGAATTAAACCAAACTCACTTTAGGTTGATTCTTTCCAACACGAGTAACCAATGGATGATATTGTCTTTTGTATGTTTGAGGTTCTTGTTCTGATATGTAAGTTAAGAATTTTAAGCCAAAATACTTGGAAGTTGTTGCTCTTCCACTTCTTCTTGGTTCAATGTCAATTTTATCATGATGAGTGTCCTCTTCATGTGATTCCTCTCTTTCTTCTCTTATTCTTTTGGGGACATAAGTTTCATCGTTCCTTTTGTTGGGAAAAACATCTTCAAAAAATGATACATCTCTTGCCTCGCTAATTATATCTATAATAACACAATTTATACCAAAATTGAAGACTATGAAATCTGTAGGCACTACCGTTTTAATGGGTCGTAGATAGTAATAATATAGAATTTTGAGTCCAAGTTAAACTTTCTTATGAGGGGGAACGCGATATTTTTCCAAGCACACTACACTTTAAGGTAAGATAGAACATGAACTTTTCCCAAGCACACTACACTTTGAGGTATTTGAAACTTAGTAGGCATCCTTTCCATATCTAATGTAGAATTGTTCCTATTTTGCTATAGGAAATCCTATTTATATGCGATTAGGCATATTTAGTGCTTTCCTCCACATATTCTTTGTTGGGCTAGAAATTAAAAAAATAATGTTGACCATATCTTTTAGCATTTTATTCTTTCTCTTGGTAACACTACAATGAATACGAATCTGTTCTTTGATACATTGTAACAAGTGCTGCATATAGTTTTCTACTGAAATTTCCTATTTTTCACCACGATCAGTTATCAGTCCCCTGATCTTTATGTTAAATTGATTTTTCTACTATAGCATTATATTTTATAAACGTTGTAATTGCTTCACCTTTATTATTTGAATGATATACATAGCAATTTCGTGTATAGTCACCAATAAATGTGATGAAGTATTTTTTCCCCCACTTCTCGTAAGGAATGACTTGAAATCACACACGTCAGTATGAATAATCCCTAATTTTTAGGTACTCCTTTCAATAGAATGAATTGGTTTATTGGCCTTTTTTATTATATATATATTATATTTTTTTATCTACTTGAAATTTAGGACTAATCCTAATTTGCTAGTTTTTTTTTTATTTTGTGTCTCTCAATATATCATGCTAAATAGAGTTCCATATTCATCCAATTAAAAAAGTTCATTTTTATAAATAGAATATTTATTAAAATATGTAGAATTATTGTCAATTACGACTACATTTTCCGTGGATAAGCTACACATAAATATCCCTTACTTATATCAACTTCTGCCATAGGAAGGACTATTCTTTTCCGATGCAAATACCATTCAGAATCCTTACTTTGAAAGAATTAAACTAGAGACAATTTATTTGCCAATATATGGAACATGAAGCATACAATTTATTGTAAATATTTCTCCAGGTATAAACTTGAGTAGGATGGTGTGCTACCTTTAATTACGGAAACTGTACAATTAGCCATGTAGATTTTTTCTTTCTGATTGAATTTAATATAACCGGAGAATATGGATTTATCCAAATAGAGAGATCAATTAGCACATATATCTGCCCACCATAATATAAGGATCTAAACTACAAAACATTTAGATACAAATCTAGAAAAGTTCAAATCATCAATGCTCATGTTGTTGACCACATTTACCTTATAAATCTGGCCACTTTCTTGTGTCAACAATCATTTGTAGTGTATCCTACCTTTTCACAAAACAAGTAGTTTCTAATAAACATCTTGGACATCTTATTCGTTAGATTCCTTTTTAAGCTCTTTCCTCTTTCTGTCGAAAATTCTTCTGGTTGTTATAATTGATATGTCTGTTTTTAACCATTCTACAACAAATGTCGTTGGCCTTTTTGTTGTGTAATCTAAAGTTGGTCATTCTCAATCGTCAGTCTAACAATGATGCCTTGTAAGGAATTTTCATTTTTCTTTGGCTTTAGATAGCATGATATTTTCTCCATGATGTGGTATCTTTCTTGTTATTGCTTCGAAAAAGAAGGATTCTAACTTTTTATCATTCTGGTTCTTGTTCATGAATGATAATTCGTAGTTCATGCAGTTAATGTTAGGGAAACTGCGCCTTTGCGGAGGCGACCAAGATCTTATTCACCTAATTACTTTAAGATGATTTCTGTGGAAAATAATACATATATAAAATTACATGCACAAGCTCAGGATCTTATGACCGAATAGAGTTGAGAGGTTGTGTGCCTCTAGGGCTTGTCCCTTAGAGAGGAAAATTAGGAATTGAGGGCTAAGATAAGCTATTCCTATTGGTGCCTCCTGATTGTCCAAGGGTTTTCCGTCGTTCTTCATTGTTCTCCTTCTCCAACAAGAGTTGTAGTCATCTAGATATTCTTTCCCTTTCTCAATAAGCTTATTGATTCGTTGTATTTTGTTTATTTTTGGTTGTTGATCTATTGTATGTAAACAAAATTTGTATTGTTGGATCAATAAAGTAGGTGGTTGGGTGGAATATCTTGAGTTCGTGCATGTAATTTTATATCTATATTGTTTTCCATAAAAATCATCTTTAATTAATTGGGTGAATAAGATCCTGATCGCTTCCGCAAAGGCGAAATTTCCCTAACAATTGGTATCAGAGCTAGATCATCGCAAATCTTAGAGTGATTTCTAATTGAAAAAAAATCATTTTATTGTCGGATATGATAGCGTTTCCGAAGATGACTATTTTTGACGTAACAAATTGGGGGATCTGGAAACCTAAGATGGAGGATGTGCTTTACCTTAATGATATTCATGATCTGATTGATGGAGATGGGATGAAGCCCTTGGTTGTGGATGAGGAAATGTGGAAGAAGATGGATAAAAGGCGATTGCCTTGATTCACCAATACCTTAATGAATCGGTATTCCATCATGTTGCTAGTTGTGGATCCACGAAGGATTTGTGGGACAAGTTGGTATCTTTGTATGAGTCGAGGAGAGCTACAAGTAAGGCTTTTCTAGTTCGAAAGCATGTTCAGTTGAGATTGGATGAGGAGAAGTCTATTGCAGGACACCTGAATGAATTTCAAGATGTGATCAATCAATTGGCAAATTTGAAGGTCAATTTTGATGATGAGTTGCAGGCTCTTTTGCTAATGAGTTCGTTTTCAGAAAGTTTGGAGACTTTGGTTGTTTCGTTGAGTAACTCCAATGCTAGTGGAGCTATCTCTTTGAAAACGGTACAAAGCAGCCTTTTGAATGAAGAACTAAGGAGAAAAGAGTCAGGTTTGAAATCAGTTCGAGGTGAGGATATGGTAGCAAAGGACTCGAGGAAAGATACAAGGAGGAAATAGAAAGGGGCTAATGTTAAAGGTGCCATCATTTATTATTATTTAAATAAGCAAGGTCACATACGCAAAGATTGCCATGCTTATTAGAGGGATGAGAAGAAGGTTGCGGATGGTGATAGTAGTAGTGATGAGCGATAGGTAGGTCTCGCTGCAGGTTCCTTTAGTGATGTTTCTTGTGATGTCTTGTTTAGCGAAGTTAATCCTTGGAAGATGGATTCGGGAGGTAATTTTCACATTTGTAAGGATGCGAATTATTTTATTCTTATAAGAAGAATGTTGACATGATTAGAACAACCAATGGAGTAGAGCTACTAGTTTGTGATATTGGATCTATCCAGTTTCGTATGCATGATGGCGTGGTGAGAGAAGTGTTTGGAGTTAGACATGTACCCGCGAGTTCGCATAATCTCATTTCTCTCGGTTAGTTGGATCACTGTTGTTTCACTTATGATACGCAAGGTGGAGTTTTGAGAGTGAAGAAGGGTGGTCATGTTGTGATGAGAGGTGTTTTGGAGGAGGGAAACCTATATAGATTGGTTGATTTTATGGTCAATTGCGTAAGGCGAGTGATGTTTGAAGAACCTAGTCCACTGCAAGGTGGAGAGGGTAATTTGGTCACTGCTGATGGAATAGACAAGGGTCTTCATGTTGATGATGCTCGAGGGATTTGGAGTGATCAAGAAGGGGCTCAGATCAAGTGGTAGACGGGTGTCAATGTGGAAAATCCACAAGGTGGAGATCCTTGTGGTATTATAAGCATTTTTAGACCGTTAGTATTGCGTAGTGCATCTCGGGGGGAAGATGCATCTTTTGCAGGCGGTGGGTTGTGTTTGTAATGGTTTAATTGAGAGTAGGCATCATTGAATGAGCTAGATGACTTGTGTGTTGGAAGTTCGTTTGATGTGATGTGATTTCATATTAAGGTGGAGTGTTGTGATTTATGATATGAAATCACATAGGTTAATGAAGATTGATTTGATTAATTGATTGATTAATTGATGTGATTGATTAATTAATTAATTAACTAATTGATTTGATTGATTGGTTAATTGATGATTGGTTGTATCATATAAGGAAAGAAATGAATAATTTTATTCTAGATATATTTCTAAGGGGAAATTCAATATTTGCCTGGGACTTTTATTCTCCTATATTAGTAATATCTAGGATTGGATTAAGTGCATGAGATTGAGACTGAAATAGTTAATCCAAAGGTTGCCGCTGTTCTTCATTGTTCTCCTTTCTTTCCCTATCTCAATAAGGTTATTGATTCTTGTAATTTTGTTTATTTTTGGTCGTAAATCCATTGTATGTAAACAAAATTTGGATTGTTGAATCAATAAAGAGGGTGGTAGGGTGGAATATATTTTTTGCGCGTGTGATTTCATGTGTTGTTTTTTGATAGAAATCATCTTTAAGTGTTTGGGTGAATAAGATCCTGGTCTCTTCCGCAAAGGCGCAGTTTCCCTAAGAGTTGAGTAGTCACTAGTTTGGAGTATTTCATCTTACAATTAATGAATTTGTCTATAATGAATTTCTTCAGGAGAATGTATGTCTTTTAGTTGGTAAAAAGTGCATTCAAGAGAGCTTTTGTTGTTTGACGAGGCTAATAAACATTGTTTAGTATTTTATCCAAGTAATCTGCAATGTAAATCCCTCATGTAAAATCCCAATATTCCTTGCTTCAATATCAAGAAACAGGGTTTTGTGTTCTTCCTTAGTTTTGTATGATGCAGGCACAAGTTCATCCTCTGAGATAACTTTTACAAACCTAGTGTAGTTCGATTAAGAACATTTAATCTTTCCATGTTTGAAAATACTACCATCTCCTTTGAATGGATCTTATTTGTTGTAAGTTGTAGTTTTTACTGATAAGATAATGGTTGCCATTCCTGCTCTAGTAAAAAATAAAATTTGTAATATATAGAGGTGGTATTACTAAAACATCAAATATGGTAAGAACAAAGTGTAAGCACTATATATAAATGTGTACTTGGATGTACAATAATAATAATATACTAATATGAATCAGTAAGGTATTCAGAGGTTTTCCTTAGTAATCTCCTTAAGCTATATTTGCAAATTTTCTCAAGATACATCAAAATTATCCATGTGTGATGGTAATGAGTATGTCCACTTCATGTTTTGATTATAGTTTTTATTTGAGAACAGAATGAAGAAGACTCAAAAAAAGAAGTGAGTCATTTGATCATTATTCCTCCTCTTTTAAAGCTTTCGACAGTTATATCCATTTAGAAAGCTATGTCTATTTTTACAATACTTAAAAAATATTTCTATCTATTTATTATTTGCAATGCCTTGTAGTCATTTCCATTTGTCAATCAATTGAAATGTCAAGCATTTATTTCTATTCATAGATAATTAACATTGTTCATGTCTATTGCGATAACAATTTGCAATGCTTTTAAAGTTGAGTAAATCCAAACATTGTATTTATAACAGTTTATATCTATTGTGAACAGCTATGTACATCCACATATATTTTTGGAAATTAAACAAGCAAAAATAAAATGATCCACTCTTATTGGATCCACAATTTGCACCTGGCATGGCTCTCCTAGTTGGCTTCAGTAAAGGATGGGCATGATGCTCTTGTTGAACCATGGATATATAGGTTCTCCCCAAGAAAATAATTATCTGACCGTAACTGTTAATATAGATTGGAGGGAAATGATATATAATCAGATTTTCCACTTTAAATTTTGTCAAAGTGGGACTTTAAATATATCTTCGTTCACTACATTTTTGCAAGAATCTTTAATAAGTAGTACTTAAGGAGTATCATCATTCGAAATTTATGTTTCACCCTGGAGTAGCTAACATGTATCAAGATATGGAGAGAAGTTCTTTTGGTAAGATATGAAAAAGGTACATAGGAGTATAGGAAAAGCAATGTTTGAACTGCTAATATATGATATAAATGTCAGAAGTTGTGTGGATTGCTTTATCCTTTAGATGTATCAGTATGAAATTTGGATTTGATATTTATGGATTTCACTGATAAATTTCCAAATTCAAATAGGCAAAATGAAAGTATTTAGGTCATAGTGGGCGGACTAAGCAATACTGCACATTCCACTGCCATTAACCTAACACGGAAGGCACCTATTTGGCTATGTTATTTTTGAAGAATGCCGTTAAACTGCATGAGATTCCTAGTAGTATATGTAGTGTTAGAAATGCCATGTTCACTAGTGAATTTTAGAAGAAATTGCAGGAGGAATTAGATACCAAGCTCAAGAAAAGTGCCGCTTATTACCTTCGGTTTGGTGGAAAAAAATCAATAGGGAACTCAACAATTTGTTTGATTTGGGTGTTTCGTGGGAGGACCATTTACAATTAGTTGGATTTTCTTATTATGATAGTTATTAGACTAGTACAGAAATTACACTTTTTGAAATTTTGAATGAAAATCTTTGGAATATTGGTTAGATAATGGAGACGACTGGCTCTTATTTTGGATAGGTAGGAAAATCTACATAAATAATTTTTTTAATCCACATTTGAATGAAAATAGCTCATTCCACGTAACAGCCCACACTTTTCCAAGCCTGAATTTCAAAAAAAATCGAAACTAAAACCCATCCAAGCACGAAGATTATAAGTTTGGTACCTGCAATTAATGAGCACGAGCATAGTTAGAGCAAAATAAAATTAACTCACAACAGAAATGAAATAAGATAACAAATACCGACTAAGGATACTACCTTATCACCATATAGATATCGATCATGAGAGAACGAGAACCAAAACCAAACTTGAACATTTGCTGATATTTGTCTTTTCCGAGTTAAACCTAAGAGTTGTTATGAGGAGGAGGGTCAGAAAAACTATCCTGGTGAGTAGAAAATGTATAACACTATCTACAATACATTAGCGTACTTTGTTTGGTCAAACCAAAACTTATGTCTAAAAGGGCTAGTAATTCTAATCTAACCCATTTAGAATTTACAAGTGACGACTAACCACAAAACCCAAGGCAATATCTCGCACCTATCAATATCGCCATACTTAGATAGAATATTTACACATAAGTACGAAGTCTTTAAACCACCATTAACTAATTAAAAGGCGGACAACTAACGTCTAACTATCACACAAGGAGGATACTTATATTATATATAGCCACTTAAGACCTCGCTACCAGTGTAAGGTAAGGGGGGATACTTATGATCACTTAATACCCAAGGCAGACCTTTTGGTAACTTAATACCTGCAGTTATTTATTCTACCTTAATACAAATTAGAGGATACTAGCTACTAACTCCTACTAATCCAAGGCTTCCACCGTTCATGCATATAACCATGTCCCGCATAAGACAACAAATAGAAAGCAATCACTTATCACCTACAGGGTAAATAGACGACATCTCGCCATTTATGACCTTTCCCCAGTAGACCTCCTTATTACTATCTAGTTAACTTTATTGGATAATTGTCTTAGTCGCTCAATACTTCCCTTAGGATAGGAAGACTCATCGTACCTCCGGGAAGGTCATTTAATACCTAATTGCAAGGTGTACCCACAACCCAATCACTTACTACCTCGAGGAAGCGGACTAAAGTGGGATTACTAAGTTCATACCCAATAGCTATTTAATGGGAGGTGAGATACGCGATCGCTTATTATCCTTTAAAGGGTGGATCTAACTACTTTAAGACCTTTGTCTCGAAATAGGCTACGCTATAAATTTTTTCCTTTCAAAGGTTTCCTCTTTTAGGATGCGAGGCGAGAACCTGATTCTTAAGATGAACCTTATTTTGGGAAATAACCCTCGTTACGCAGTTAACTATTGTTATGCAATTGACTATCATCACATATTCATTTGGTTAATGATATCTCACATCAGTTGAACATATATCCGACCGCTGGAAAGTGCAGACTAATATTAAATAAGGAAATTGGTCTCGCATCATTAACCTACTAAGCCCAATTCCTATTTTAAATTATAATAATTCTAGATTTACTGATGGTTTATAACTTCCTATCTTAGGTTATTTATTAATTTACTTATTGGACTTAGCATTTCCTACACTAATCAATCCCCATTAATTCTCTTTTTTTTATTCCTCTAATTAAATTAAGTTTCCTACCAGTAATGACCCTAACGGTCTTATTTCCTAGAGCATCAATTAACCCATCAAATTCTATTTATGATAATAATGGTCATATTTTCCTAAGGCATTTATCTTCCTATTTAAATCAGTCCCATTTTTAACTTTGCTCTCTCTCTATATATTTATATATATTATAACCCGGTTTATTACTATATTTTCAATTTCCCTTATTTATTGTCTACTTATCCATACATATATATTTATTATTTAGTAGATTCCCTAATTGGAGTTATAATTCCTATTCCTAACACAATTCAAATTATAACCATTTGGCATGTTTATCATATTCAATTATTTTCCCTAATCAGAGATGTTTACAACATTACTTATTTTATTTATGACCATATTTATAGCAGTTCAAATTCATTTATTGCTATAACGGTCATAATACCTATTTCCGTTTTTTATTAAATATATTTCCATATACATTTCCACAAAAAAGAAAATTATTCAAACATACAACAATAACAACATTTATCATAATAATACATTTGCATTATTCATGTACGTTTAAACGGATATGAATACATTTTTATTTAAGTGCATTTAACGTAGTTATAATATTTCATTTTATTATTATTAACCATTTATGTTTTGGTCAAAACTAGTGACCAAAACAAACTTTTTTATGTTTAATATTGTTTAAGATTCAACATCTCATAAAAAGGTTAATAGATGTAGTTATTGTAAAATTGCCCAAAATAATCAAAAAAGAGAATATGTACATATTTCATATCTTAAGAAATAAGAAATATATATTTTTTGATCAATTGTTGTAAACTGTGTACAAATATACATAAATTTACACATCCTTTCCTAATTGTTTTGTACATATTTCTTATTGACTTAAAACAATGTCTTTTTTTATTGAAAAGAAAAAACGGCATTTCTTCAATAACCAAGTAAAACTCCAACAACATCAAACATAAACAGGCATAATCTTTAATTTAAATTTACATAATCCATAAATTAACACCAAAACTAAGGATCTAGAATGAAGCTACAAGTTTTGACAATAGTTTTGGGACTGATTTCCAAATCTAAGTTGTATACAATTACTACAACAAATACACTATGCCAAAAAATATAACTACAACAAATATAAATACAATTGTAGGCAATAATATAATAAACTAGATATGCCTACACATTTCCACTATTCATACCAAAATCTATTATTTCAGATTTAACAAAATAATAAACAAATGTGTTAAACTTTTAGGCATACATTTTAGAACTATTTCAAATGAACTAATCTGGTAATTATAAACGATGTATATAAATTTCCCACTTACCTGAAAGCTATCCAAATATGAGTAAACATTTAGCCCTATAATTCCCAAAATCTTATAGATTTACAATTATTCCAAAAAGTGGATTCTTTCAAATTTGTAGTTCTGCAAGAAATAGGAAAGAGGGAAAAAATGTGAATGGAAGAAAGCCTAATCGCAGCATCATCTCCTTTACACATAAATCTAATTATAATCTTCTTCAATCTATGTTTGTTTTGTTTATATATATTTAGATTTGATTTAGAAGAGAATTGGAAGAAGTGGAAAATGGCAAAGCTTCGCTATTGCCTTCAGAATTGTATGCAAAAGGAGGGGGTCTAACCTTCTAATTATATGGATTAGAATGGTCCTAGAATATTAGATTAGTTTTAGTTGAGATCTGTCTATTATTAAAAAAATATAACAAAGTACCCCAAAAAGCCTAGTCGTCGCCGGGCAATTCGACCCCCAGAGTCGACCGCTCTGGTTCGAGTTGCCTAGTGGGGTAGGGCTATAAATGGTATATACTTATATTCTGTTGATTTATTTTACGTTCGTTTTTGTATTTTGTTCATAACTTTTCCGTACGGGCTCCGTTCATGAAGTTCCATACATGAAACTTGACCAAAATTCCACCATAAATGCAAGAGTACAAGTTTTGTGGTAATTCGGTCATTTGCAAAAATTCCATTTTGTGAGCCTAATTAAATAACTAAATTATCTATTTCCAAAATTTTGGGTTGTTACAGTCCAAGACAAAAAACTATGTAGATAAGAGGCATAAGGATCTTGAATTCTTGGTTGGAGATCATGCATTTGTAAAAATTTCACTAGTGAAGATTTTTGTGCTACTTGGGAAGATGATACCTAACTTGGGATATTTCCAATTTAAGAGAGGATTAGGAAACTTGCGTATCAAATTGAGTTACCAACAGTTTGGCAGGTGTTGTTCTATGTAACGGTTAATTTTTCATTACCAGTCGATCGGTAACCATTTTTGATTAAAATACACATATTAGTTAAAATGGTTTGGTAATAGTAAATTTACCCTTTTAACAGTAAGTTATCGGTGAAGTTTCTTTAATACTAGTTTTAACAATAGTTTTACTACTCAATTTAAAACATATGTGTAACAACCCGGAAAATCAGAACCAATATAAAATTTTTGTTTTGGCAATTTTAATAAATTTTGAATATTTAAAATGAATTATTTTAAATAATAACGACGAAAAATTTATTCTGAATAGAATTAGAATGGAAATATTTATATAAATCGAAATTAGAATATAAATATTTATTTTAATTATAAAAGGAATTGAAAATGGCGTGGTAGTTTGAAAATTTGATTTAAAATTTCAATTGAATATACTGGATCCAAATAAACCGGATTTTAGTAAAACCAAAAATATTAGAATCTGTTTGAAAATATCTTTCCAATGAATCTGAAAAATCCAAATTTCATAGTGGGAATAAAAAGTTATGCCGAGTTGAAAATTCAGAATAGTAAACGACCTTCATTTTCGATGAGACCACTTTTGCTGGATCCAGAATGTCAAGTTATTGCTGGATTCCAATTTTTATAATTTTTGGAATCAATATGTGAGCGTGGCATAAGAAAACGTGTAACAATTTCAGTCAATTTGGATTGACTAGAAAATGGCCATTTTTCAAACCGTCTTCAAATTCGACGAAATCAGTTTTGTTCGGACGGTATCGACAAAACATAGCTAGATTTATTTTTTGGGAATTTTTGGGGTCCGTATGTGGCCCCGGTAAATTAAAATATGCGTTCAAATTGAATATATAACTGATATATGTTTTAATTTTGATGAAAACTGATCGAAACAGCCGAACTAGCTTACGAAACATATCCTATTGTGTTTGGAATGGGGGTGATTAGCTAGCGGCAGCAGTCGTTGGGTTCGATTTGGAGTTCAGAGACTAAAGGACCTATTTTTGGAAATAAAAATATTATAAATACTCTTCCGGCCAATCATAATTCAGAAAAAAGTATTAAAATCCTTACCCTACGTAGCAGCCGCCGTTCCAAACTAAAATAGTCCAAATCTGGCTGCCACAGTCAACGATCGTCGGAGGTCACTGAAGGAAGGTGGTCTGGGGTAGCGCGGCTGTCAGAACGGCAGTGGGGCGCGACCACCGTTCGCGGTGGTGGCGGAGATATCCAGGTCGATGTGGTTTTGGGTCTCGCGAAATTATCGGCGATGGTAACGAATTGGGTCAGGCGGCGGCTGGTGGTGGAACGTGACACAAAGGGGAAGTGGCCAGTGGTGGTGGTCGGCGGTCTGGGTGGCCGTAGGTGGCGCAGTGGCGAGGCAGTGGCAGTGAACAACATTGGAAGGTTTAAAACCCAATTTTTAATATTAATTTTTGAATCCAAACTTTGTACATTAATAACTTTGTTTGTCGAACTCTGATTTGCATGAAACTGGATCCATTGTGATTGTGGAGTCGACAACTTCGCAACAAAACTGACCGCATCCAAAACGGAGCACGTTGGAATTTCAGGCAAATTCAAACCCAAACCAAACCAGAAATTCAGAAATAAAAGAACCAAAGTGAGAACTTCTCACTTTTATTTTGGTACAGTTATTTAAATTATTTTGTAACTTCACATATGAACTGGTCCCTGTCATCCATAGACATGGACGACTTGTTTGATTGTATTGTGATGTAGAAATTGATTGTGATTGTCATGTATTGATATTGTTCTATATAAAAATTACTAACATAAAATAAATATATAAATTATTGTGAAATGAAAATAAAATAAATATTCATTTACAAATTGGACAGTTTTTTTTATGTACACTTATTTATCTGATATTGATTGGAACGATAATTTTTACACATCGCCCAACTGCACAACTAATAAACAGTATTTATTGTTTGAAAACCCCACACGGGTATTGGGATAATATTTGACATACACTGATCCCAAAAATTAGTGGTATGTCAATCGATGGTTTTACAGACTGTATAAGCGTTATTAATTTATTTTAATGCTTATACAGTTGTAGAATGCACTCTGGATGCTGTTTGAATTTTTAATGACTGCTTATCATTATTGTTGTATATATATGATGTTGAAATCCATATAAATAAAAGTATATGTTAATTGATTGAGTCTGATTCCAGTTCGGAATTAACAAATATTTCAAAATAATATTCAGTGAATATTGAAATGTAAAGCCATGTTAAGTAGTTAAACGCCATTTTAACAGGAACGGGATTTTCTGTCGATTTCATTCATTTTATAATGAATATCGAAAAGTGATTTCAAAATCCGATATTTTGAAAATATTATCATTTAATATTGAAATGATATGGAAATTTAAATTTTGATATAAATTTGAAAATTGAATTGAAAGAATTTTAAAATGAATTTAAAATGAATTTATGTAAAGAATATTCAATTTTGATTTGAATTTGAAAATAGAATTGAAATCGATTTGAAATGTAATCGATTTGAAATGAATTTAAAACGAATTGAAATGGAATTGAAATCGATTTGAAATGAATTTAAAATAAATTGAAATGGAATTGAAATCGATTTGAAATGAATTGAAAACGAATTTATAATGGAATATTCAATTTTGATTTGAATTTGAAATGGAAGTGGAAATCGTTTTTGAAATGAATTTAAAATGATTTATAAAATTCGTTTTAAATGGAAATCGACGATATATATATATATATATATATATATATATATATATATATATATATATATATATATATATATATATATACTAAAATGGCCTGAATAGAACGCGCCGCGCAGCGGTAGTTCACGAATTTCGAACATTAACTTCAAATGGACGTTACGGGAGATCCGACCGTCGGATTCTCCTAAAATCGGAACCGTTGGGTTCATATCGAAAAGATATTTAAAATGAATATAAGAGATTTCAAATCTAATGGTTAGATTTGGAGATATGTCCAAATCAATTTTAGAAAAGGTCGCTATGGATGTAGTTTGGTGGCCGTTATTGGAAACCGACTATACGGGGGATAGTAAAATTATTAAAAATATGGAAAAATTATATAAAATCAAAATAAATGATTGGACGATTTTGGATGAAAAATTCCAGTTCTGAAAAGATAAAAATATATTTTTATCGAAATGGACTAGTTGTTAACTAGACTAATAATTTATTTACTTTTAGAACTAAATTGGATTTGAAATGGTTTTAAAAAATAATCGGAATTTCCAATATATGAATTGGAATGGATTTGAATCAAAATTATCTTCGAAATTTTTCGATATTGGATTCCGTGATTATACGGACATTGTGGATGAATTTGGAAGATATATATATATCATTATTCCAATACGATAGTTGTTAATTTCAGAATTTGATATTGAATATAAGCTGATATATTCTCTATTCAGAGCCTTGTATTTGATATCAAATGGATTTTGGTTTGTGGTGAATGGTGTCTTCAGTAACACTGTTCTTAAACCGCATGTGAAAAGAATAAATCTTTTAATTATGATTTAATGTAGAAGTTTACCAATTAAGTAATGTTTAATTGGGATTGAATTGAAATTTGTTTTTGGGTTTATCGTGAACGGTGTTTTAAATAACACTTGTTTTTTTAACCAGATTAACAATAGAAATGGGATTTTGGGTTTGTCGTGAATGGTAACTTTAAAAATACTGTTCTTAAACCCAATGGAGTTAAGAAAATTAGATATTAACGGGAGATTAGCTAAGTTGAATGGTTTCTTGGGTATTGATCTGATGTTGGTTTCGGCCTCCGGGATTAATACTTAGGGAATTGTTCTCTTACTAATTTACGGTTAGAGACTAATGGAATGGAATGTGATTTTGGGTTTATCGTGAATCGTGTTTTAAATGACATTGGTTCTTTAACGCAGTTAAAGACAAAATTAATATCTTAGCTTTGAATAATCATTAATATTGATTTTTAGGAAGATTAAAACTAAATGGAGTTTTAATGAACTTTTGATTAGATTGAAAAGTGAATGTGATAATTAAAATTATCAATTCAAGAAAAGGATCAAGAACGGAGTATCACCAGTTTTGCTCCAAGAGGTAGTTAAATCTTTAATTAGATTTGAACGTGAAATGGTAATTAATATTTACCGATAACACCGTGGTGTTAGATATGGAGTATTACCAGTTTTTCTCCATGGGATGAATAGGTGGGATTGGGAAATAAAATAAATGATTACTTCGGTGTAGTTCGCTAATCCCGACTAGTTTGGAAAACCGTAATATGGTTTGATATCCAAAGGAAGATTAAAGAATAGATTTAAAGAATTTATCTTTGACAAAATTAATGGGAACCTTTCCCAAATTAAAAGAATATTTGAATAAAAGAATACTTTGGATTGGAATGTGGCGTATGATGTGTTGTTATAACACATGATTATAAGATACGCGAGTTATTTGGAAAGGCCGGGTTTAACCCATTTTGAATAGCTGATACGACGAGAAGTCAAAGAGATTAAAGACGGTGCAAGACCGACGATCTTCACATCGAATGGATGGGTTGCTACTATTGCTCATGATGGGAGTAGCCACCTTGAAGGGGCTAAAGTGGTAGCCGTCCGGACGTACTTGTTGACTGTAGGGATATGCGAGGGCCTCTCTCCTGTATTGGACATACGGGACGAGGAATAAGGTGCCTCCGATTTCGTTCAGACCTAGAATGGACTTGTAAATGGATAGTGTGTCTGACATTGGATTTTATTCTGTGCTGATTGATCTCTATTAAATATACATCTGCCTGGTGAAGGGGAATTTATTCCCTTACTTCACCCTTCTCTAAGACGTATGGGATCAGAGGTTGTATATCGATAGTCATCAGTCGCATGGCATAAATTGCCTATGTGGCATGCCTAAGTGGCAAATGATCAAGGCTTCTGTTGAAAAGCAGAGTCTTGTGGTTGATGATCAAAGCACAACTTTAATATAGCACGGTTTTGTGTAGCGTTAATTCGCGAGTCTCACACACCGGTATGGTGGTAAACTGATGGTTAGATCAGTATGTTTTTAAGATAAGGATAGACACCCTATGTGTTGTTATGGATTCGGTCGACTGAGTTGAGGGATAGGGCACACCCCCGATTCCCTGATGGATAGAGTTAGCGGTGTTTTCGCATCCCTATGACATAGGCCGTGGTAACTTGTTTTTAGATAGTGCGGATGTGCATTACGGTGTTTTCACATGCCTGCGACGTAAACCGTGGGGAATTGCACTACGCGAAAGATCTTTCGAATCAGTAACCACCATGATGGAAATCCAATTTCCAAATATATGACATTTCGGTTTTGATTGTAGAGCCTAGTATTGGCGACATAGTAGAATGGGATACTATGCCATCTATGATTGATACATTTATATTTGAAGTTAATTTCTTACTTATAGTAATAATACAAGATTTTTTTTAAAACGTACCAAGCATATTTGGCTATTATACGGTAAAACTCTATCCTCCGTCTTGCGTTGCATTGTGTGATGGGACCTGAGTCTTATAATAGCTTCATTTTTCTTTATTTAGCATTGCGCTATTTGTTATAGCACTGGTATTCTTGGGGTTAAATCTGTCCCGTCTTATAGGGCGTGGTCCCTTGATTTACCTTATTTTTAAAGTAAAGTTTTAAATAACTGTTTTAATCTCACACCAGTCACATAACTGACCTGGAATTGATTGTTTTAACCTAAACTCTGCATGCCCTTATTTTCCACACGGGCAGCTAGTAGTTGGGTTTTGCAAATATTATATTCACAGGATCCTAGTTTACAGCTGAAGTGATATTCAGAAAGCTCTGTATCCGCGTATTTCTTTCAGTTGTGTTTTGTGTCATTTTTCCGTTGCTATGTATTTAAATGTAATCTAAATCTCTGATATTTTTCTGATGTATAATATTTATTCATACTCTGTTATATTTGTGTATTCTGATGGAATTGTTGTAATAAGTAATGAAATGTTCTTCTGTTTGTATTCCGATTTGTCATGTTCTCGAAGTAATCCGGGCTTTCCTTCACGGGGAAGTTCGGGTCGTCACAATATGTATATTCACCAAATATTTAATACATGCATTTTGAACCAAATAATTAATTAAACTTAGTTCAATAATTAGTTGAAATAATTCCAGGTACACTTATTTTCATTTTCAATTATATTTTTTATCAACATACACTACATATGGTATAATAAAGATGCACCGTGTACAAAAAACATGTCAATAAAAAAACTTGGATGGACAAATGGTAATTTACTATTGCCAATGTAACAATTACCGAATCATCAATATACCAGACTTCGGTATACCAGTTGATCAGTGACAGTAACGGTAAGCAATTTCATCTTATTAGTATAAATGGTGTGGTAACGTTATTTTCCAAATGACAACGGCAACCATTACCATAACAGCCCTAGGTATTCACAACATTTTTTTTGTTTGTAATTTTAAGAAGTTTATGCATGATCCCGAGATTACTACCACTCCAACTACATTAGAAGACATAGTATTAGAACCAAATCTTACTTTTGTTAGGTAACCAGTTTGTTTTTTGGAAAGAAACTGGAAAAAGTAAAAGAACAAGACAGTCAAATTAGTAGAAGTTTTAGTGGAGCAACAATGAGAAGGGCTGTACTTAGGGGACGTGGACAAGATTATGAATATTTAATCCTAAATTTCTGTTAGACAAAAAATTGCACTAACACCCAATTGACTAGATTTTGTAGAGAATAATAAAGAATCATAGACTAAAAAGTGAGAAAAAGGAATCAACACACGAGATTTTTAGTGGTTCGACTTTAACGAGCCTATATCCACTTTATAGTTCTTCATTCATTAAGAAATAACAATTACAATTAGTATAGTCACTCAATCACTCGAATATAATGAATAATTCTCTCTGAATCCATTGATGTTAATGAAGAAGATGTGATTATTTGTAGTGGAGCACTGGCCATGGCAGACATGAATAAATGAAGTGCTAAAAATCCCTTGATTGTCCACGAATTCATAAAATGATGGCTGCAAGTTGGATGTCGCGTGGCATGCATCCAATGGAACCCGATGATGTAGTGGAAAACATGTAGGATGTGGCTTTAGACCGGGTCTTAACAGTTGGGATATGATCCTCAATTGTACGCATGAGAATAGGAACATGTTAATGTGCAACAGCTGTGTTTTCAAGCGGGTCGGATTAGGTGTCTTAAATCCTAACCGGAGATGCTGAACGAAGTTTTTGTGTATGGCTGGTGACGCGACCAATTCAAATCGATTCCTTCGCTCTGCTAGAATCGAAGCACATGCCTTCTATCCGACCTAATGTCCCATGCTTTATACGATCTGATGTGATGTTGGCTTGCTGAAGTTATTTGGTGTATGTTTGATGCGGGGTCGGGTAGACCCAGAGGACCCGACCCATGTGATGCGATTCGATCCGGTGGCAAAGTTATGAAGCCAACCGACCCGATTAACGTGATCCAATCTTATTTATGCTTTTTCACTTCATCCGAACAATTGTCGATTAATGCCAATCACTTGAGCTTTGGGTAGCCTGAACACGAAGCAGGCTAACATTTTCCCCCCAAAGTACATCTTATCGTAGATGAGATGTACTTTGAATATGTCAAGCGGAATTTTTCTGGAACTCCATCCGTCCTTGAGAAGGCTTTATCAAATTGTTGTGTCCTCTTGAGTAGTTCTGGTATTTTGACTCTTCATTATATGGACAGTATTTCGTATATCGCACAGCTTCCATGTATTCTCATTGGCCCAATTCTTATGGCTGGAATAGTTGAAATGATCAAATAACCACTTAAACCTCATCGGATCAAGAGGTCAAATTCTTTCATCATAACTCATGCTGGGTCGTTGGCTCCCGAATGCGATCATACACACACAGGTTATTGCAAAACATCATCGTCTTCCTATGCAAGTCAAGCATATTATCGAGCCAGACTTTCCTTCATATACAAGTCGATGTATGAAGTAGTCATCCAAGCCATGAGATAGTATAAGAATCTTTGGGCCTTGAGCTAGCATCTGGGCAGTTGGGATGGAACACATCAAAATTGGCATATGAATCTATCATTTTTACTCGGCCTTGGACTATCTCGATATCAGGATATTAATTTAGGACTCCACGATCGCATCAAATAGAAATAATAAGGAATCTAGAGGCCATGATCACTCCGGATCATATTATAAGAATATCAGAAATCCATGGTCTCATCGGACCGCATTAGAAGAAATCAATGACCGCTATGGATCGTTTCATAGTCCCGTGATCATGTATGAGTCAGTACGAGATGTTGTTGAAAGCATGCAAGCTAGTTCCGTGTATGATAATCACAGTCGCAAGGCAGTAGAGAAGTTCATCACACTCTCCATTTGATGTAGTTGTGAATTCCTCTTTGAAGTCACATTTAGCTTGTAGGCTGGCTCGCTTGAACGGTCAAGATGAATCATGTCATATTCCGGAGATATAGTGTATGTGTTCTGAATTACGCATCAAGTCAGGCTCATGTTCAGATCAGTCTATGTGCTGAAGATCATGCTCCCAGTGTCAGTGGAGGACAAGAGAAGTCTGTGCTTATTCCCCAAGCGTCAGTGGGGGTTGGGCTAAGTCAACTGGACATTTAGTCTCTTAGCCTCTATACTTTCCATTGTCGCATCGGGTTAGAGCTGCATGTTCAGTAATCTTGGTCGACCCAAGTCATTCTGTGCACTTTCTCAAGCAAGAAAGATTTGGAGTTGTATATGCGAATGGTCGAATCACATTCGCATTGGTGTTGCCCCTTTACTTTAGTCAAAAATCAAGGATTGTCTCATCATGCGTCAGCGAATTTAGCCAATGTCATTGGATCATTCTTGGCTTTGAGTAAGTTCATCAAAATGCAAGCGAATGAATGTCATTAAAGAGTTAGTTGAGTCCTTTAGTTCATGTTCCATCATAGTCTAGAATAGCTATCACAGTCTTGTTGAGTCTACTTCTCTTACTCAGTTACATTGAGCTTAGCAAACAAGATTGTTTTATTGAGTATTAAAATTGGCTCTCACTAGAATCGCACAATCCTATTTTTCTTTCCTGGGGATTTTCTTTTGTCCTTATCATTTCAAGAATCAGATGGTCCTCCATCCTTTGTCATGAAAACATTGAAATCATCTATCTCAGCATTAGTTTCCTTTTGTTGCAGGAATCTGTCTCCCTCAGAGGTGAATCCACCGAGGCCTCCGGATGAATCTCATTGTAAAGAGATTTTGAATTCCGAGTTATCTAGAATGCCAGATACTACTGCCATCAACACCATAGATGGTTCAAGTCAATCTAACGATGCTACTACGGCGTTGAATCTTTCCAAAAATGAAGTAGGGTCTCGCAGGACCTCTGTTTGATTGAAGTGAGTAACATGATGTTCTTGGGTCTAGAGATGTGGCCTTTGATTGCTCAATGAAGCGGGTGACCAACACGTTCCAGCGGTTGATCAATTCAGATGCGGGCTACCACAATTGTATAGCAACAATGTAAGTCAAGAATGGAGGGAAGCCCTTAGCCATGACGTTGTCCATTGTAAATCTCCAGAGATGGTAGTTTGAAGTCTGGAGGATTGTGGAAATCACTGATATCTCGTGTGAAAAGGCTATGATTGACGTTATCCACGTCATTTTGAGATATGTCGCCTCTGGTGAAGCATTAAATAATATGTACACTATAACCTATGTCTTCGAGAAGTTGTTGCCAATTGTCCAATTCAGCGCTGGTCCCCCCAGCAAAAATCCTTAAGTGGGTGAAAGTCAATCTCAGGCATCTTGGTTCCGCATATGCCATAGCCGCCAATTAGGCGTTTCTCATTTAATGTTAGATGATCTGTTGCTCAGATGTACGCAGGTTAATCTTGAGTAATCATTCTTTTGGTTGTAGTCTGGGATCTTGTGGAACTCCGAGGATTGTAAATGTGCACGGAAGGCTCACATAAGACCGGACATGTATTGATTGTCCTATCTCACACACCTATGAGATGTGATGCAACAGCTTTGTCGCCGAGCTTTCCCTTGATAAAAGGGGAAAGCAAGAGAAATCGAGGCAACTATGGTCTGACTCTTCGCCACTTGACTCCAATCCTCATAGCTTGGATGGGAGACTGGAGATAAGCATGGGCTAAATGCCAACATGTCATTTTGCATCCAACTCTAGCTCATGTCTCGATGAGTGTGTATGAATTCAAAGAAGATACGGATTTGATGCTCACCACTCAGCAAAACCACCATAGATGGGGGCATGGGATACGAGTTTCGAGCGACATGATTCGACTCCCCGATCGGGAAGTTGTGTAATGACCCAAGGATTTTCGACCCTAAAAATCAACATAACACACTACGTTGACTATTAAAGTATCGGAAATACTGGATCATTAATAGAAAGAAGTTAGAGGGTGAGAAATAGAAAGAAAGTTAGAATAGAAGAAGAAGATCACCACAGAATAGAACCAGAGTAACACGAATCTCACAGCGGAACGAATAAATTATATTGCATAACAACTTTGGAAATACAAACTGGTAACTGTATATACATACCATTATCCCATAACATCACAGCAGAAATAAACTCTATATATACCTAACTCTAAAGCTTCCTGCTCCGAGCTCCTCCAAATATATCTGAAAAATCTCAACTACTTGACTGTCCGTACAAATTTGGGCACCCAAGACTTTAGGGAAGAATAAAACAAAATAAACTCTGGGTCAGTCAGGTGGCTGGTGTGAGTAAACTCAAATCACTTGATTTAAATTTTAAAATCCTTTTAAAAGAAATGATAATCATAAGACCAATCCACATAAACACAGACGGTTTTTACCTTATGATAACCCAAAATATTTCATAAGATTGATATTTTCTGATATTATAATAATGTCTAAATCAAGTAAATAGAAATCTAGCAGAACGCTTTCATCTCACGCTTTACATATATAATATACAATCAAAAATCGCGAGATCTTATTGGGTAATGGATTTTCCAACTATGACAATATATGGAAAAACATTCTGATCAGTGTACTCTAGAAGCGAAACACTGGAGTTCAACAAGAACATCTTGTAACCCAGCCAAACATGACCGGCCATTCATTTTGCTTGAATGTTCCGAATATATTATCACCATATGGTTGATATACCAACATAACCATTCCCAGGAGATACAGAAGCAAAAGAAGTAACAAACATGAATATTCTCTAGATGGTGACAATATACCCTAATTGGGTGCGACCCACTCAGCCATGCTGCTTGTCCAATTTCTGTCATTTCCCAGTTGATGAAGCTTAAGGTCATAACGTATCTTTTAATAAACCATTGATTTATTTACTTTGAATGCCATATCGTCTTACCCGTTAAATCACAAATTGATTTCCCTAAAAATACCACGGGTATAAGCTAAGAGAAACGAATTCCTCCGCCACCAACGTAAATACAATTGAAGATCAACTTATGTTATCTACCAGATTTACTCTATCAGACATTCGTCCATTCAAGTTGTGCTGAGATTGGACAAACCAAAGGAATTATTCTGTAAATCCATCTAAGGCAATTTCTACCTTGGATTGCCAGAATAATGCTTGCACAAACTCCTTCTTCAATTTGTCTTTGATATATTTGATTCGAAACGATAATGCCCATACGGAGTGGATTTCAGATAATAAACATGATCCCAGTCTCTCTGTATTGGCAACGAAAATGGTCAAAAACTTTGATAGTCGGTTATTTAACTATCAAGGGAAAACATGTGTACAAACAACAGTCGTATTTCCAAATGGAAGTCATACCGATCAATCATCATTTCATTTCCCAATTTCCCTTTAATATCTTCACCCAAATATATTTCCCTAACTCATTTAGCCCCTCACAATTCTTTGGAAAACGTTTCCCACTATTTTAAACAATTTATTTTCAATACTTAGAAAATATCTCTTTTTAACATCGGGAATTAACTCCATATATCTACTGTTATTTACTATATTTAGAAAATATACATTATTAACATCGGAAAACATTTCCATTTGCTTATTCATTTCATCGGTCCCTAAATGTAAACTAATAAGAAAACAACTCTCTAAGCATCAACCCCGAAGGCCGAAACCAACATAAGATCGATACTCAAATAGCTATTCAACTTAACCAATTTCCAGTCAGTTTCTAATTTCCTTGAGTCCATTTCTATATTTCTTATTTAGAAAACTATTTACACAAATCTCATATTCAGTTTACGAATCCACTTCTTTACGGAAATCTTTGATTATAACGATGACGTTATAATCTTTGCCATTGAAATATTTAATTTCAAAATATAACTTTTATTCTTTATTTTAAATATATAAATAATATTTAATTAATTATCTAAATAAATAGTCTTCATCTGAAAACGGAAAGCAAATATTACTTTCTTGGATTTGATATAATCGAATTTCAACTTATAACTCCCTTACAAATAATCTATATTCGATTAATGATCCGAACCTTGGAATAAACTCACTGTTAAAGTTCAACCGAAATTTCTAAATTCACTTTTGAATTTATCACTTCTAGCATTTATCAATTTCTTTTTATCACCATTCTAATTTGCAAAACGTTCGCTTCTAAACCATTATTAACTTTAAAATGTGAATATTATTTCTTATAAAAATATGGACTCATTTTATTAAATTATATCTTGATTTGAACAACAAATACCATTTCAATTTAAAATCCAACTTATTTTGTAATTTTATAAACCCATACTTCATATTTCATTTCATAAACTCATTTTATAAGTTATAACTAGGATGAGACCCATGCTTCGCACACGAGCAGTTAATGGTGGCTACTGACTTTAAATTATAATTTAAATCTCGATTTTCTATTCGATAACAAACCCAAATATTATTTATCTCGTCAAATCCTGAATTTCATTAGATACACTTTATAAGAATAAATTATTTTTAATATATTCTTCATAGTCGAGAGCTAATTTTAAATCCTTACAGATTTATTTCAATCCTATTTTCATTTCGAACATCGAAATCATTTCATCGGTTTCCATTCAAACGATTTTCCCATTTCCCTTTTTAAATTCATTTTTGAATTTATAATTCCAAATTAATAATAAAAATAATAATTTCATCTCATTTATAAATATCATTTATAAATCAAACTTACCTGCTTTATATAATTTAAACAAGTTATTTTATTCTAGTTTATTCGGAATTCACTTTCTATTTAAAAATTAATGTTTTCTTTTTAAAACCAGAAATTCCTTTCCAATATATTCAAATATATCTTACGGTATTTAAATACCAATTATTTCAGGTCAGTGTTATGCAAACACTCCAATCACACAATAATCAACACCAGATTATTTATCACATCATATAATGCAATATATAAAAAACAACATTATAATTGTTGAGGAATCCAGTTGGATTCCTCTAACCTGTTTACCTGCATCCACAGATGTTAATCAACATTTATTTCATAACAAAAAGATATATCAAAATAAAAAGATCAGTATTCAATCAACTGTTTATATATATGACTATGTATATAATTTCAACCAATAAATAAGAAATCATCCAAACAATCATCATACACAACATTCAATCATTTTTATCATTACTAAATAACGTTTACAAAATTATAAAACTGGACAAAGTTAGTGAGTTTACTCACATTGATCGTTAAGCGTTGAATAACGATTATCGTTCGATTGAATTAGTCAGCCGTTTTATTTTGTCAAAAATTCAAACAAGCTCCAAATGGTTCCAAACCGGTTTCAATATGCGGCCCGCGACTCTATGATCCCAACGATCCAAATTCTCATCATTCTGATATCACGTGGAAGGGTTATGTAATTAACAGGTCATACGCATTAAATTTACTTAAACTTAAATTATAAATTTAAACAATTCGGCCAAACCTGTTTAACCCGCTCAACCCCATTTACACAGTCCAATTTCCGCTCCAACGCTGTAAGGTCCGATCCTTTTTAATTCACCTTTTCAATTCACATTTTATTTTTATCATTTTAAATATGGACTCACCATTAAATTGATCGGCAAAAATGCCATATTCCACCCGCTCCGATATCTGCAGAGCCTACTTTCACATTCTAATAATCCATTGTTGTACATTTCTTTTAACCATATCCGAAAACTTACACACCCACGTTTCTCCAAAATGCAAGCATTCCTATTTCACCCTCATGTACAAAATACCCAAACCCTCAAATTCTTCCTCTCCCATTTAACTTTCGAACCCCTGTTGCCAACCTTTCATGTCATTGCCAAAATCTAAACCTCACGTTCCCTTCGTTCCTCCACTAAACCGCTCTAACCCTTTGCGAGCTAAACCTCCTTACGTCATCCATGCTAAACTCACATCTTTCCTTTTTCAAACACGTTGCGCATTTCACCTGTTTTTATTTCATATTTGGCACTTCGGCCCAAATTTCTACTTAAACTCCATTGTCTTGTTCCCATTATAAACAGTGCATAGCTACTCCTGTTAATGTCCATTTCTTATCCTCCAGACCCCATTTCCTCTCATGCTTTCCTATGAAACATTACACAACAACCCCATCGTCAAACTCCACGTCCTCGCTATCAGGTCCTCTTCCATCGCCTAAATTCCAGTAACAACACCTCTTTCTTCCTATGCTTCAAAAAACTTCCCCAAAATCAAACTAGTAAGTACATATGCAACATGTAGTTAACCATCATATGTGTACGTACTTTATTATATATATATTTTGTGGGAGCTATTGTTTGATTATAATTCTCGAAGTCTTGCGCATTAATCACTGGAAAAATGATAAACCATGGCGGCTTCATTTGTGGGGTTTTCAGGAAAGCCAAAATTATATGAAATGTGGTAGTCGTATATATAGAATTTCCTTACTTAGTTGCTAAGTAATAGAGGTTGGTAGTGTGTAGAATAGGTATGTAGAGAATTTTTTCTACCTTAGACTTTAAGTAAGCGGTAATGTAGGTCTACGTGTAGTGGGGTGACTGACAATACAATACAATACATGGCAGGTTTATGTAATGATCGGCTCAGCTGAGTGACAATTTATAGATATTACATCATAAATTTTACACAAATAGCCTTGTTTCTTCATTGTTTAGAGAAACAGATGCTTGCGTGCATTTGCATTATTTAGGAGACTGTAAATATTGTACAGTTTATTCTAAATTTACTTAAACAAGGCCGGAACATTAGGTTGAGCTATATGCTGTTTAATAGTTTACCAAGAGAAAGATTTTTTTCTCATAATAACGTGCAATTAACTACTGCCTTGTTATATGTTGTAGAATTTAATAGGCCATAACGTTATTTAGTTTCTTCCATTATATATATAATTGCATTATTGTTAGGTCATTTAATTATGGACCGCTATGGACAAAAATAAAAATATTATCATGTCAAGCGATGTACCACGATACAAAAAATATAATAATATAGACAAGTTAGCTTGTTTTATGAAACCCGAAAATGCTGATACAAAGTGTAAAATACTCCAAATAACAAGTTGCTTATTTTCCAAAATAGAAATTACAAAAAAATTCTATAAATTAAGTTATAACTATGTCTCACAAATCTTGTCCAAATTCTAAGCCCATATTTAATTAAAATTAAATATATCATTATGGTTTATAAACGACTCTGTAGCGACTATTTGAAAATTTGATTTGGACATAACTTACAATCCATAAGCCGAAATCTTGGTTTTTCACGTCCATTAGAAAAATACTGTATAATATATTTCAATGTTTCTTGTTTCGAAAAAATCCGATAAATAATAAATCCTGTATAGTCGTTTGAAGTTCGAAACTCAATATTACGAACTACCATGACGTTACAAGCTCGATTACAATTTATATTATAATTGATACGTTCAACTGTCGTTTAAATAATATGTTCGTTATCATAACTCGAATATAACTTTGATTAAATATCACATATTATCCAGTTTACACCATATTGCCAATTCTACTATTGTCGACCATTTCGGAATTAAAATTTATTAATCCACTATTTATATTAATTAAATATTTAAAATATTTTAATTTAAACCACTTAAATTATCAAACCATTATATAATTAATAAATTAAGTATTGTATCGCTAAAAATCCAAGACGTTACATTCCTTCCCACTTAAAAGAATTTCATCCCCGAAATTACTAAGTTAGAAAAATGCTATCACCCTATTAACTAGATTAAAAATCTTTTATTTTGTTCCTCATCTTCAGTTTCAACTGAATCCATTAATTTTAATTAATATATTAATTCATTTTCATTAATGAAAATTTTCAAAAATTCTAACTTCTTAAAATTTCGAATTTTTTTGCTAGCGTCTCATTTGCACAGCTCAATCGGTACAACTACAACTCGCCCCTCTAAGCCTTCTCCAATCCAATAGAAAATCAGACAGCCAAGCGGCTCGCCAAACACTCATATATCTCATACTCAGATAAAATATAAACTTGTACCTTTTTGTTGGACACTCTACTCTATCAGTTCCATTTGCTATAAATTCAGCATAAACCAATGTCATTCCAATCAATCCCCAATCAGTTCAGTCTCAACATAATTATTCGCTTCAAGCCAAATTCCAGTTCCAATCCCAATTCCATATTCTTTCTAAACAATCCAATTCCGCTTCAGATTATCTCTAATTCCATCCAAATATTATTTAACTTATTTAAGTTAAATTCCAATTTATTTGTTCACTTTTACCATTCCCATGTATATAACTTCATAAGTTAAATTTTAAATTTCCAGAATTCAAATTCATGGGTTTTATTTCAAATCAGTTTGAAATCATACATAAAAATAATAATTCAAAAAAAATTGAATTTTTAAACAACAATTTTTCCCAAAACATTTCAAAACCAAATCCTTGGTAGTAATCCGTCATTTAGAACTCGAAAATCACGCTGATGATGTCCGGATCATTATCAGAATTATTTTCTAGCAACCGAAGTGAGTTCAACACTATATCAGAACTTATTTTAAAACATTTCCTTTTTAAAATCACTTCAAAATATCCTTTTTCAACACGTGGAAAATATTTCTAAATTCCCCTAGGATCTTAATATTTCCATATATCAAATCCAAAACCATTACAACACTTTTCCAATTTTCTAGAGTTTCAATTCCAATTCTAGTTTAAATCCAAATTTAATTCACCTGATTTTATGTATTATACGAATATGAATTCCGATTGGTTATTTTTATAACCGTCTTGATTATAATCTTATTCGATTATACTAACAACCATCCTATATATTATAATAATTCCAGTATATATACTTCTTTTTTATCAAAATATATTTCAGGTAAAATTATTTCATTTACCTTTTTTTCAAATCATACTGTATTGGTTCATCGTATTTGAGCATTTAGAAACCCTTATCGACATTGTGGTGCCCCACCATCGATCAGAATGTATAAGCCACTCAATCAATAAATCTCCACAGTATAAAAATCATTTTTATAAAATCTACAAATACGCGCTCATATATATACACACTCAACTCAATCTAGGGCATTACTAACCCCGTCTCTATTGAGTTACGCCACAGAGCCAAGGTAATAACTTAACCTTAAACTATGATACCACTATAACGACCGAAGGATTTTCGACCCTGAAAATCAACACAACACACTATGTTGACTATTTAAGTATCGGAAGTACTGGATCATTAATAGAAAGAAGTTATATGGTGAGAAATAGAAAGAAAGAAAGTTAGAATAGAAGAAGAAGATCACCATAGAGCAGAATCAGATTAACATGAATCTCACAGTGGAACGAATAAAATATATTGTATAACAACTTTGGAAATACAAACTGGTAACTGTATATACATACCATTATCCCATAACATCACAGCAGAAATAAACTCTATATATGTCTAACTCTAAAGCCTCCTGCTCCGAGCTCCTCCAAGTATATCTGAAAAATCCCAACTATTTGACTTCCCGTACAAATTTGGGCACCCAAGAGTTTAGGGAAGAAAAAAACAAAATAAACTCTAGGTCAGTCATTTGACTGGTGTGAGTAAACTCAAATCACTTAATTTAACTTTTAAAATCCTTTTAAAAGAAATGATAACCATAAGACCGATCCACACATAAACATAGACGGTTTTTACATTATGATAACTCAAAATATTTCATAAGATCAATATTTTATGATATTATAATAATTTCTAAATCAAGTAAATAGAAATCTAGCAGAATGCTTTCATCTCACACTCTACATATATAATATACAATCAAAAACCACGAGATCTTATTGGGTAATGGATTTTCCAACTATGACAAGGTATGGAATCACCTTCCGATCAGCGTACTCTAGAAGCGATACACTGGAGTTCAACAAAAACATCTTGTAACTCAGCCACACATGACCGGCCATTCATTTCGCTTGAATGTTCCGAATATATTATCACCTTACAGTTGGTATACCAACATAACTGTTCCCGGAAGATACATAAGCGAAAGAAGTAACAAATATGAATATTCTCTAAATGGTGACAAGATACCCTAATTGGGTGTGACCTACTTAGCCATTCTGCCTGCCCGATTTCTGTCATTTCCCAGTTGATGAGGCTTGAGGTCATAACGTATCTTTTAACAGATCACGCCTTTATTTACTTTGAATGCCACATCGTCATACCTGTCAAATCACAAATTGATTTCCCCAAAAAAACATGGGTATAAGATAAGAGAAATGAATTCCTCCGCCACCAACATAAAGACGTTTTAAACGATCAACTTACGTAATCTACCATATAGACTCTGTCATACATTCATCCATTAAAGTCGTCCTGGGACTGGACAAACCGAAGGAATTATTCTATAAATCCATCTTAGGCAATTTCAACCTAGGATCGCCAGAATAACCCTTGCATAAACTCTGTCTTCAATTTGTCTTCGATATATTTGATTCGAAACGATAATGCTTATACGGAGTGGTTTTCAGATAATTATTCTGATTCCGGTCTCTCCGTATTGACAATGGAAATGGTCAAAAACTTTGATAGTCGGTTATTTAACTATCAAAGGAAAACATGTGTACAAACAACGGTCGTATTCCCAGATGGAAATCTTACCAATCAATCATCATTTCATTCCCCAATTTCCCTTTAATATCTTTACCCAAATATATTTCACTAACTCATTTAGCAACTCACAATTCTTTGGAAAATGTTTCCCACTATTTTAAACTATTTATTTTCTATACTTAGAAAATATCTCTTTTTAACATCGGGAGTTGACTCCATATATCTACAACTCTTATTTACTATATTTAGAAAATATACATTATTAACATCGGAAAACATTTCCATTTTCTTATTCATACATCGCTATTCTTCCCCATTCATCGGTCCCTAACTATAAACTAGTAAGAGAAAAACTCTCTAAGCATCAACGCCGAAGTCCGAAACCAACATCAGATCGATACTCAAACAGTTGTTCAACTTAACCAATTTCCAGTCAGTTTCTAGTTTCCTTGACTCCATTTCTATATTTCTTATTTAGAAAACTATTTACACAACTCTCGTATTTAGTTTACGAATCCACTTCTTTATGGAAATCTTTGATTATAACGATGACGTTATAATCCCTGCCTTTGAAATATTTAATTCCAAGATATAACTTTTATTCTTTATTTTAAATATATAAATATTAATTAATTAATTAATTAATTAGTCTTCGTCTAAAAATAGAAAGCAAATATTACTTTCTTGGATTTTATATAATCGAATTTCAAATTATAACTCCCTTACGGATAATCTATATTCGATTAATGTTCCGAACCTTGGAATATACTCACTGTTAAAGGTCAACCGAAATTTCTAAATTCACTTTTGAATTTATCACTTCCAGCATTTATCAATTTCCTTTTATCACCATTCTGATTTGCAAAACGTTTGCTTCTAAATCATTATTCACTTTAAAATGTGAACTTTATTTCTTATAGAAATATGGACTCATTTTATTGAATTAAATCTTGATTTAAACAAAAAATATCTTTTCAGTTTAAAACCCCACTTATTTTGTAATTTTATAAACCCATACTTCATATTTCATTTCATAAATTCATTTTATAAGTTATAACTAGGATGAGACCCGTGCTTCGCACACGGGCGGTTGGTGGTGGCTACCAACTTTAATTTATAATTGAAATCTCAATTTCCTATTCGATAACAAACCCAAATATTAATTATCTCGTCAAAACCTAAATTGCATTATATACACTTTATATGAATAAATTATTTTTAATATATTCATCATAGTCGGATACTAATTTTAAATCCTTACGGATTTATTTCAATCCAATTTTCAATTCGGACATCGAAATCATTTCATCGGTTTCCTTTCAAACGATTTTCCCATTTCCCTTTTTAAATTCATTTCTGAATTTATAATTCCAAATTATTTAATAAAAATAATTTCATCTCATTTACAAATATCGTTTATAAATCAAACTTACATGTTTTATATAATTTAAACAAGTTATTTTATTCTAGTTTATTCGAAATTCACTTTCTATTTAAAAATAGAATTTTTTTCCCTTTTAAAACCCCAAATTCCTTTCTAATATATTCGAATATATCTTACGGTATTTAAATACCAAGTATTTCAGGTCAATGTTATGCAAACACCCCAATAACACAATAATCAACACTAGATTATTTATCACATCATATAATGCAATATAAGAAAAACAACAATATAATTGTTGAGGAATTCAGTTGGACTCCACCATCCTGTTTCCCTACATCCACAAATGTTAATCAACATTTATTTCTAAGATATATTAAAACAAATAGATCAGTATTCAATCAACTATTTATATATATGACTATATAGATAATTTCAACCAATAAATAAGAAATCATCCAAACAATCAACACACACAACATTCAATCATTTTTATCAATACTAAATAAAGTTTATGAAATTATAAAACTGGACAGAATTAGTGAGTTTACTCATATTGGTCGTTAAGAGTTAAATAACGATTATCGTTCGATTAATCTAGTCAGCCGTTTTATTCTGCCATAAATTCAAATAAGCTCCAAATGTTTCCAAACCGGTTTTAATACACAGCCTGCGACTCTATGATCCCAACGATCCAAATTATCGTCATTCTGATATCGTATGTAAGGGTTATGTAATTAACAAGTTATATGCATTAAATTTACTTAAACTTAAATTATTATAAATTTAAATAATTTGGCCATACCTGTTCAGCCCGCTTAACCCAATTTACACAGTCCAATTTCCGCTCCAACGCTGTAAGGTTCGATCCTTTTTAATTCACCTTTTCAATTCACATTTCATTTATATCATTTTAAATACGGACTTTCCATTAAATTGATCGACCCAAATGCTACATTCCACCTACTCCGATATCTACGGAGCCTTCTTCCTCTTTCTATTAATCCGTTACTGTACATTTCTTTTAACCATATTCGAAAACTTACGCATCCACGTTTCTCCAAAACGCAAGCATTCGTATTTCACCCTCATGTCCAAAATACCCAAACTCACAACTTCTTCCTCTTCCATTTTACTTTCGAACCCCTATTGTCGACCAGTCATGTCAATGCCAAACTCCAAACATCAGGTTCCCTTCGTTCCTCCACTAAACCACTTCAACCCTTCGCGAGCTAAATCTCCTTACATCGTCCATGCTAAAATCGCATCTTCCTTTTTTCAAACACACTGCGCCTTATTTCATATTTGGCACTTCGGCCCAACTTTCTACTTAAACTCCACAGTCTTGTTCCCATTATAAACAGTGCGTAGCTACTCCTGTAAATGTCCATTTCCGATCCTCCAGACCCCATTTCCTCTCATGATTTCGTATGAAACATTACGCAACAACCCCATCGTCAAACTCCATGTCCTCGCTCTCAGGTCCTTTTCCATCACCTCAATCCCCGTAACAGCACCTCGTTCTTCCTATGCTTCAGAAAACTTCCCAAACTCAACTAGTAAGTACAAACGCAACATGTAGCTAACCAGCATATGCGTACGAACTTTATTATATATATATATTTTGGGAGCTTTTTTTTATTATAATTCTTGAAGTCTTGCACATTAATCGCTGGATAAATGATAAACCATGGCGGCTTCGTTTATGGGGTTATCAGGAAAGCCACAATTATATGAAATGAGCTAGCCATATAAATATAATTTCCTTGCTTAGTTTCTAAGTAATAGAGGTTGGTAGTGTTATGCAGAGACTTTTTCTACCTTAGATGTTAAGTAATCGATAATGTAGGTCTGCGAGTAGCGGGGTGATCGACAATACAATACACGGCAAGTTTATGTAATGGTCGGTTGAGTGACAATTCATAGATATTATATCATAAATTTTACACAAATAGCATTGCTTCTTCATTGTTTAGAGAAATATGTGCTTGCTACATTTGCATTATTTAGGAGGCTGTAAATATTGTAAAGTTTTTTCTATATTTACTTAAACAAGGCCAGAACATTATATTGAGCTATATGGTATTTAAATAGTTTACCAAGAGAAAGATTTTGTTCTCATAATAACATGCAATTAACTACCGCCTTGTTATATGTTGTAGAACTTAATAGGCCATAACGTTATTCAGTTTCTTCCATTATATATATAGTTGCATTTTTGTTAAGTCGTTTAAATATGGACCGCTATGGACAAAAATAAAAATAGTATTATATCAAGCGATGTGCCACGATCCAAAAAATATAATAATATAGACAAGTTAACTTATTTTGTGAAACCCCAAAATGATGATACAGGGTGTAAAATACTCCAAACATAAAGTTGCTTATTTTCCAAAATAAAAATTACAGAAAAATTCTATAAACTAAAATTATAACAACGTCTCAAAAATTTTGTCCAAATTCGAAACCAATATTTAATTAAAATTAAATATATCGTTATGGTTTATAAACGATTCCATAGCGACTATTTGAAAATTTGATTTGCACATAACTTACAATCCATAAGCCGAAATCTTGATTTTTCACTTCCATTAGAAAAATACAGTTTAATATATTCCAACGTGACCTATTTCGAAGAAATCCGATAAATAATGAATCCTGTATAGTTGTTTGAAGTATGAAACTCAATATTACGAACTACCGTGATGTTACGAGCTCGATTATAATTTATATTGTAATTAATATGTTCAACTATCATTTAAAAAATATGTTCGTTATCATAACTCGAATATAACTTTGATTAAATATCACATATTATCCGGTTTAAACCATATTGCCAATTCTACTATTTTCAACCATTTCGGAATTAAAATTTATTAATCCACTATTTATATTAATTAAATATTCAAAATATTTTAATTTAAACTATTTAAATTATCGAACCATTATATAATTAATAAATGAATTATTATATTGCTAAAAGTCCGAGACTTTACAAGTTGGTTGGGACTAGCGAATGGATGTTCACTCTGCATCCTTTTTGTGGTCCTCAAGCGGCCTCCAGTCCCAGGATAATGGCAAAAGGCAGATGGTTAGGTCACGCCCCTTTTAAACTTGGTCACGTATGCATAAAAAAGAGACGTTGCTTTCAAAACTTAAGTGATCTTGTTATCCAAGCGCTCAAGCCATCGCATTTTCCATTCGATGCATCTATAAGATGAAACTCATCGTTGCACTTAGGCTATAATCAGTCACAGATGGGTATGCATGTCGATTCGAGATATCATTCCCAAGGCCTATTTTCGGCCGTTGCCACAAGTGGCATAATATGTTATTGAACATCCCACTCCTAAGGCGTCCTTTCGGTCGCTAACTTAAGTCTTACGGAAAGTTTAACTTCAGGCATCAGCGTCAAATTTGTTATCTTGTACACACCTGCATTCTGTAAATGAAGTAGTATTAGTGCAATATCACAAATTTGAAAGTTCATTATATATCTCAATCATATATACTTGTAGTCAAAACATACTATGCTAAGTATTGAAAAGTAAATCACATCACAAATCAAACAAGGATTCCATTCCAACAACCCTGCAAATCAAAATTCCTTCAATAAAAAATCATTACTAGACTAAGTAATAAACAACATATCATGTTACAACTATCATAGGGGTGTGATGTGTATTTGTGTTCCCCCAATCAATCTTGAATAAAGTGCATGGCCAGGGCTTGTTCGGGATTGACTAAGATCAACATTATATTTCACGCAATACTTTTGTGGACAGTGTGGGCTCAGCTTTCAATCTTGTCCCTAATCCTTCAGTAGGGTAGGAACCCATTTCCTACGGCAGTAGGTTTCAGCGCCTTTATACTCTCCTGTCATATGCCCAGGTTAGAGTTCGGGATCATCTTTCAATCTTGCCCCCCAATCCTTCAGTAGGGTAGGAGCCAACTTCAAGCACATAATCTTAGTGCCTTTATACTCTCTAGTCGTATGCCCAAGTTAGAGTGTGGTTAATGCAGTCTCTAATTGTGGTGCACCAATCACACCTTTTTTATACTCACTCTCGAGTCAGGAGAGTTTGATTTGATCAGGCGAATGGTTATGTCATTCTCCCAGGCTTTCCTTCCGCACTCTCTTTCCAAGAGCGGGATTCTGCTGGCTTAAGTGTCACTCTCAAACTTGAGTTTAATCCATGATGCATGCTTCACTCTAGCGGGTGGAGCTTATCGGGCAAGTGGTGGTGTCAGACTCGCCAAATCGCTGCCTCCTAATCTTCGATTCATGGGTAGATGTTCCCATTTGCAATAATTAAGTCTCTTTCATCCCGTCGACTCATGGTATGGAGTTTGGGCGGACGTCGTAGTATCATCCTTTATACTCTCTCTCAATTCATGAAAATTAGAGTAATGGATGTCATTGTTTGTCCTTTATACTCTCCCGACGTCAATTTGGGTTAGAGTCAGGAATCCAGTGGTCTTTAATCTTGCCGCGCCCATCACACTTGTCCTAGGTTTATACTCCTATCCAAGCTCTGAGGATTGTAGTTAGTTGGGTAAACAATCGAATCACGTTTACCAAAGATTTGCGATCCTCCGATTAGTCTATGGGAGGATTGATTGGCGCCAAACTCTGGGTATCTGCATCATTCATATCGCATGAGTTAGTCATGTCAATAACTCAGGAAGCATGCGAAAGTAAAATTCATGATTGAAAAGTAAGCACATCAAGGGGTGGTGATGCTTCCATTATTTGGAAGCATAGGATCAAGCCATATAGACAGTCGAACCACATCCATCTGGAGTCGGATTCCGACCTTGTAATGCAACGATCAATGCAAAATTTTCTTGAGGTCTGCCACGCGTGAGCCAAGGAGTGGATGGTCATACCAGACCCACCTTGAGTTGTAAAAACTTCCTCAAGCGGAGGGCTTGGCTTTGTAAACGAGCAGTTCAGTCGGGATCATTATGGCAGTGCTCCATACTTCAGCATGCGGATGTTAGAAGTCTGATCGGTACAAGATGCAGGGTACCTACACCATCCACATATAAATTCATCTGCATCAATATCTCATAAAGAATGCACATATATGAGTCATGGTTAAAGAATAATCTTTTTAAAGGAATAAATATTATTCTGAGCAAAAAAGACATTGCATGTTCTTTGTAGGTCCATTTTGCCTTGTCCTTTCTCTGCCAGGAGATGTCTGTCAAAGTCTTTAGCTGATGACGGATATCTTTTAAAATTGTAGGGCGCTAGTCCCAAGGATAAATAGACCTTGATTGGGGTCTTGGAATGATAAAGGTGGTTAAAGGGACTCTGGTGAATGAATGACGAGGTCGCAACTCCCTTGAATCTCCTTCTTTCCCCCACGTCAAGGGCAAGGAATGAGGTTCAGGTAATCAAATGAAAACTGCTAATTGTAGCATCTTGTCTTGTTGATGCTACAAAAGGAAATCGGCAGGAGAGTAAGGACTCCATGCTTATAGAAACTTCACACTTTCTACGCCAGGAATTAGGATATAGCTAAAAATGAATCCATGCTTGTAGAAGCTTACCCTTTCCATGTCAAGAAGTGGATTTGGGGGCTATGAAGACAGAAAAGCCTCGTCCATCTGCATCTATCTTTGATCCCCCGTCGGGTATAAAAGTTGATGTATGGACAATCAATCAACATCCAAACCTAAGTGTCCCAAACCTTTAACTCGCCAATCTTCATGCAAGACTGAGGTAGTTGGTCATGTGAGGTAATCCTGAATCAGCTTTGGACTGGGTAGTGGAATAATGAACAATCCATGCTATGTCCGAGTTTCTCCCTACGTTTGGGGCATGAATCGATCAACGAATGGTTAATGAAGGTAGTCAAATTGTGAATCTTCACATTCTGTTGTTAAAATGTTAACCGCTAGAAGTTTCATTCGTGTACATCTTCCATCAAGCAGGAAGTAGACAAGTTCTTTTGTTCAATCCTTCAGGGTGGCGAATTCAGTAATGAGATTCGTTGATGTCTAAATCAGGATGATCTTCCAAGGGAAATATGCAATTTTGCCTTGCATATCGTATATTAGGGCTTTACGATCGATGGTACGCCTTTCAATTTTTCTTTCCGGAAGTATTCCATGTTGTAAGAAGTTCTTTATAGAGGTCATCCTTGATTCTATTTTGGGTTCAGTCCCCAACACTAGATCAACTTCCATCTAATCAGTGCTCGGGGTTTCTAATGTCTCTATTGGAACCATCTCTGGTTCTTTTGGATTGTCGGAGCTTGCTAACATGGCTAGCTTATACACCTTTTGATTTACTATGTGTGGAATATAATATGTTGCACTGCTCCAAGCAATTCAATAGCTTTTTGACCCTTTGTAGGTAAGTTTCAAGCTGCGGTCCCTTCGCTCGAAGCTCTTTCCGAACCTGGAAAACGACAATATGAGAGTCACAAGAGATGTCCAATGCAGCCAACCCACAATTCCTTAGGGAGTTTTAGCCCGATAATCAGGGCTTCGTACTCGAAACCGTTGTTAGTAGTGGAAAAATCCAATAGCAAGGCATATTAAATTGTTCGTCCTTCAGGAGTTATCAGCACGACTCCGGCATCAGATCGTCGATCATTTCGAGTACCGTCTATGTACAACTTTCAGTTACTTAATTCCATATCTCATTCCAAGGGGCCATTCTTTTCACCTAACACATCCTCCTCGAGAGTAGTGAGTTCAGCAATGGAGTTGGCTAATGCTTGGCCCCGTATGGACTTACTTGGGAGGAGATTGAGATCAAACTGGCTCGATGTTCCGTTTGAGCAATCTTCCAGATACCTCAGGTCACTGCAGGACTTGTCGTAGTGATTGATCGGTGTATATCACAATCAGATAAGCTTGGGAATAATGGAGGAGTTTCCTAGAAGCGATCAGTAGTTTGTAAGCGAGCTTGTCAATCTTTGGGTGTTGTGCTTTGTCGCTGCTAACTTCTTGTTTACATAATACACTAGTCTATGGATCCTATCCTCATCACGAACGAGAGCCGAACTGATTGTGTGCGATGATACTGCTAAGTACTGAATAAATCTTCATGAGCTACTGGCTTAGACAATATCGGGGCCTCTCTAAATGATTCAACAGACTCTGAAAGCCTTTAATGTAATTGAACATCTTTAATTCTCTACGGCTTACAAATGTTCCTGACTGCTGTAGTTTAGTCAGGGTTGATTTCGATTCTATGTGAGCTAACTGTGAAGCTATGAAAATTCCTTGATGCAATGCCAAATGATCATTTCAAACGGTTTACTTCATTCCATAGTGTCAAAGGATATTGAATATTTCTGCCAAATCTGAAACGTGATTGGTTGATTACTTGTAATTCACAAGCATATCATATACATAGACTTCCATGGACTTTCCAATTTGGTTGTGGGACATACAATTCACCAAGTGCTGGTATGTTGCTCCAGCATTCTTTAGTCCGAAAGGTATTACCATGTAGCAGTATAGTCTGAGGTCTATGATTAAACTGGTATGTTCTTGATTAGGCACGTGTATAGGAATCTGGTTGTGACTCGAATACTCATCCATAAAGGAGAGAAGTTCATGTGCAGCCGTCAAATCCACTAGCTGATCAATTCATGCTAACAAGAAGCTGTCTTTTGGGCAAGCTTTGTTCAAATCTGAAAAATCAATGCAAGTATATCATTTCCCATTAGCCTTTTTAAGAAGGACGGGATTTGATATCCAGTCGGTATATGTGGTGTCTCATATAAAATCGTTTCCTCTCAGCTTCTCGACTTCTTCTTTTAAGGCAGCAGACCTCTCAGGGCCGAGCATACGTCTCTTTTGCTTAACGAAAGCATACTTTAGGTTAATATTCAGCACATGAATCATTATCGATGGCGAAATATCACACATGTCTGCATGGGTCCATGCAAATATGTCTAGATTGGATCATAGAAAATCTGTCGGTTCCCTCGTTCGGAGGTAGTCCTTTGAGGTACGATTTTCAAAACATTTATCAGGTCATCGTTATCAATCGGAATATCCATAGTTGCTTCAATAAGTATCGCCTTTCTACATCCTGAATCTTAATCCTCTCTGGTATCTATGTCTTCAGGCAGATCATCGGGAGACTCCTTCCACAACGCTTCCTTTATTTGCTATGTTGACGCCTCCTTTGTAGGAGGGGAAGCATCCTTGGGTTCCATGCCATCTCTGTTGTATAGCATCTTTTACTCAACCAAATAGCAGGCTCTTCCAGTAATTTGTTCATCATGGGCCATTCCCGCTCCAGCTTTGGTTGGGAATTTTTAATTATAAACACCAAGATGTGATGTAAGCTCCGAATTCTGCTAGGGTTGGTCGCATGGTTGCTAATGAGCGGTCAAGTTGCTATCTTTCGAGTAAGGATCCATAGGTCCAATCATTTCCTGCTGTGGCTCAACTGGTACCTGACGCTGGGCACCAAAGTTTGTTGATTTAACCATTATCCGGTGGAAGTCAATTGACGTTGATGTTGTTAATAGCAAATTGGTATTGCAAATGTTTGCTAAGTTCTTCATGGAGTGAACCGCATGACATATGTCTTTCACCACTCCATGTTAGTCAAGTGTAGCTTTGGAATCCTTACTTTATGGCATCCCATCATTAAGAATCATTATTGTTAAGATCATCTGAGTCATCTTCGGAATAGTGCCCGAACTGCTCCATGTTAATGAGATTCGATATTTCACCGGTTAGAAAGGTTTAGGTCATGTAAACTAGGTGGTCACTACTCATTCATGAACAACATCAGTTACATTGGTGAAGTTTATACACCATTGGAACCATCAAAAAGGAGTATGCCAAGAAACAATCTTTCCTTCATATGTTGTCATAAGAAGCATGTTGAATCTGCTTAATAGCTCCTCACATTGAATAACATCAGTAAATAGGGAAGATGGCTCTTAGAAGAATCTCAATCGTTGCCATTTTTCTGTGATATTCTCATACTATCTGTCTAATCTTCATTGACAAGCTTTGATGAATGTTGTTGGCCAAAATATATGCCGAGATGAAGGCAAGCCGAGTTCCGAGCCGAAGGCGAGCCGTTAACGGGTTTGGGCGCAACGCTGGTAGGGGTCCGAGGCCCTACAGTCCTGGTGGCACCGCTCGTTCATTCGATTTCAGAAGACCGAGCCTTCTTTGAAACGATAAGAAAAATACATTTTTCCCCAAAATGGTTGTATCAGGTCGGATGGGATTTCGCCTTTGAGTCGAGGTTCGAATGGACCTTCATTGGGTCAACTTACATTAATACATCCGGGTCGGGTCGGTGGTTCAGCATCCGTTCTATTCAGGGATGCACCACTGGGTCGAACCGGGATATCAACAACAGTTGCATTCGGGTTTTATTCATCGGGTTGGTTCGGGGTAAATCATCGGCTCAGTTCGGAGTACTTCCCCCAGGTCGGTTTGTGGTTGTGCCATCAGGTCGGGTCGGACCCGACCCGGTCACCTGCGAGTCGTGGTATCTAGAGCTTGTGCAGTATTTTTTTTATTTCCATTTGCTTCATTCCTTCGAGTGGTTTGCTGAAATCGAAGGAGACTTTAATGCTCATGAAAACATGGATTATCTCTTCAGACTTGGTGATCCAAACAATAGAATAATAATCCATAAAGCTGGGAATTCAATCTTCTCGGTGAAAGCACCAAAATGTTAGACCAAAAATGGCACTAACACCTAATTGATTAGATTTTTTAGAGAACAATAAAGAATCATAGACTAAAAAGCGAGAAAAAGGAATCAACACATGAAATTAATGGTGGTTTGGCATTAACGAGCCTTCATCCACTTTATAGTTCATCATTCGTTAAGAAATTACAACTACAATGATTATAGTCACTCAATCACTTGAATACAATGAATAATTCTCTCCAAATCCATTGATTTTAATAAAGAAGATGGTGATTATCTATTGTGGAGCACTGGCCATGGCAGACATGAATAAACGAAGTGCCAAAATTCCCTTGATTGTCCACAAATTCATGTATTTATAGGCAAATGATGGCTACGAGTCGGATGCCACGTGGCATGCATCCAACAAAAACTGATGAGGAAAACGTAGAGGATGTCGCTTCAGACCGGGTCTTAACTGCTGGTGTGACAACCCCGATTCCGACGGACCGAATTTTTTTCCAGAAATCCCAATCCATCGAAAGCCGAGTTGTTTTGCTCTGGTATCCTGCAGAAAAGACAGAGACATAAAACATGTTAGAGCTCAGAAAAATATCTCACAGCAGAAAGGATAAAATATAGTATAATCAAAACATAGCCTTACTATATTATTAATACTGCCTAACCAGTATCCAAAGCTATCATGTCTCTGCCACAATCTAACCTGCGAGTGTGTTATGAGGAGGGGGTCAGAACACAAGTTATGGTGAATGGATTTAAACTAAACACTTTGGATAATCTTACATATACCGTTCAATCATATTTTCTTATTTATTAGCTTACTTGGGTTAACAACACTCAAGGCTTACACATACGTCGTACCCATTTACTTCCCAATGAATTAACCTAACACAGTATATGTAGCTATCTCTCAATATTGAGATACACCCTATGGTACCCCACTCGCACGGTCTCCACCGTATCATCACAGGAATATAGCAGTCCCTAATCCTATGACCGAATGTTGTACGAATTTCTGTATATATGTAACCGCTACGTCTACAAAGAACCACTAATTCTATATTACATAAGCGTTCGAACTGCCATCTTTGAACCATTCGATCGAATTAGGTTCCATCCTCGAATAATGCCCGCTAGTCTTATAATACACCACCCAGAGCGACATGAGTGTATCTAGACTTTCACACGTACGTATCGTCAATCGTTATCGATGACTATTGCATATGTTCTCTATATGTATGCCCGCGTCCCATGGCAGGGCTAATCAAGAAGCACGAAACTCGGTCAGGAGCTTTCAGATATCTGTCTATTGCAGATGCTAAGGTCTACTTTTACAGTGGCTATGGTCCCACTAGACCCCTCCCTCAACTAATGAAAGGCACCCAAGAATATCAAGAATGAGAACTTAACCCCGGCCCCCTATGCCCTTCAAACCTATTGGCCAACCTCACCCATAACTAGATAGCAAAGTATATGGTCTTTTGGAGTTCTCCGCCTTTCCGCTTTACGTACTGACTGAAGATGGTAGGTAGATGATGAGTTGCTATCACGGGGCACTAACTAGTCTCGCTGAATCATGCTAGTCTATCTTAGTCTTTTGATTGCCCCTTATTATTGCAATCAAGGCATACTCATTGGTTCACCCACGCAGACATAATCTCTATGAGCACAGGCGGATCATCTGCCACTCACAGAGTAATACCTAGAGTACCCTACGTCCCCGGAAGCTGCGTGCTTCTTAACCCAGTCCGTTGGAGCCAACAAGAATATCTAGATGGACATGCGCTCCTCTTTGTGTCTTTTGACATCCTGATGATCTACCCCTTAGGGTTATTCATCCTCTAACATATGACTGGTCCAACTGCCTTAGTTTTATATGTCATTAGACCCTACGTCTAACCACTAATTACACGCTTGCGCCACCTCGTGAGTTTTCTCAATTAACTTGGTTAATCTCCATCACATTGACTTCCTTTTCAAGTTTACCAAGTTACCCTTGCTTATTAATTCAATTTATAACTTAACCCATTTAAGTTTATTAATAAGCTTACAACATGTTATTCTCTAGATTGTGGCCCAAGGTCTGTGATCCACAATCCCTTTTATATTCTTGTTTGATTTTAGTAGCATGTTTTACTTAATATGTAATTAAGTATATCCAATTCACATGTTTCCAATTAACATGTCACTTACCATTTATGATTAAATATAACTTATTTCATTTCATAAGTTTTTCTCATCCTTTCTCATTTAATCATAATCCCACTTTACGTCGTCAATACGACTTACCGTTGTTTACTTATTAACTTAGTTCTATTAACTAAGGCCCATTAATAAGTTTCTCTACCCATTTATTATAACCTATGTTATAATTTCCCCTTGTCCCTAGGACAAGTCTAAAGATGTTATTCTTACCAATGGGTTTCAGAACTCAGACTACTTAATTTATAATTAAGTACAATATTTTTTCCCCCTTTTCTTAACTGGTTTCAGGTTTTCCCCTTTTCTGATTACTTAATTTACGATTAAGTGTCACTAATTTAATTCACGAGTTATCCCGTTCCCTTACTAGTTTATTATAACCTAAGTTATAATATTTACTTGTCCCTAGGACAAGTCTATCTATTATACAACATTTTCATTAATGTTATTTATTTATAATAGGTCATTATCATTCCCCTTTTAAACCATTTACTTTTGTAAACCATTATTCTTCATTCACTATAATATATGTTCCTTATTATATTAAGGAAAACACTTCATGCACCTTATCAGCTTGATAGAAGGAATCAATGATTTATTTTCATAACGTTTCCCATCTAAATTCATGGTAGCAAATAATTTCTTTACTTTTCTTTATTTATTGTGGCTTACTTGCAACAACGTTCTCAGAAGTAAGTCATTTAGGGATATACATCACTTTTCCCTCTTATCACACTAACTCAATTCATTACATCCCTACCTTTCTTATTTTCTGAGTTAGACATTTAATTACCATCCTTGCAATTTACTCATATCTTGTTATATACATATATTTATTTATATATATATATAAGCAATAGACCTCTCACATTAAGCCTACACTTATCGACTCTGGATTTGCCGGGCGGGTCCGGGTAGACTTCTACCATAAGCTGACCTAACCTCGTGTCTTAGCACATGTTGTTAATTCTTGCACTTAGGCCTCTCACATTAGGTTCAACATTAGTGGCTGCTGGATATGCCAGTCGGGTACGGGCAGACTTCCGCCACTAATGCAACCTAACCTCGTTCCATAAGTGTATTTACAATTTCTAATTGTAATCCTAGGCATATTCATTTTCATTCAATCACTTATGTTCATATCAAATTGCGCGTCCAAACTAAAATCTCAAAACATAATATATGTTATGTTCATTACACGAAAATTTTAGACATATTTGACTGTAATATAGTTTACATTAATCTAATTTACATGTCATCCAATTTTTTCCTATATTTTGTCGCATGTCATTTTCAACATATGTTTAATTCTACTAGGACATGTAAACATCCAATCGGCTAATTATTTTAACATGTCTTTCAATCGATAATATGTCCCAAGTAAAGCATGTAATTACAATCGCTGAATTGGCTATTCATATCCTAACAAGTTTATTTTCTCCAACATGTAAACATTCAATAACTTAGCCAATTCAACATAGGAATTTCCTGACATATTCATATCAAAGTTTCAATTCGTTACAACAGCAATTAATAATTAAACTGGCCATTACAAAATTTATTAAAAAGGGGAATGCTAAATGATAGTCATAACTTTATATAAAGTCTATAGCTTAAACCCACTCACCTTTAAGCTTTCCTCAAATTTTGGATCTGATCCATTCTATCATCCATGGTTTTCCTTTTCCCTTTAATTTGATTCACGACCTAATGACCATGGATTTATTATTTCATGAAAAGAGAAGGGAAAGAGAAATAATTTAAATAGATTGGTTCTTAGAGGTTTACCTTGCTTTCATGATTTAATAATCTTCTTATTAACGTTGATTCCTTCTTCCAGATATGAATTCATAATCCTCCTAGGTTAACATTTTATTTCAAAATAGATTTGAGAAGAGAGAGAGAGAGAGAGGAGTCGTGGCAGAGCTCCAGCGTAGCTGCTAAATTATGATGTTCAGGTTTAGGTCTAGGGTCTTATCTATAGGTGCTCAAGACCTTATCGTACACACAGCGCTGAGTCAGCATTGAACCCAGTTAAGAAAATAGTCCAGGTTCGCAAATGAATCTAGCCAATTCTTATCGTACACGCAGTGCTGAGTCAGCATTGGGTCCCGCAAGCTGTTTTGGCCTAGAAATTTGAATTATTTTGGCGTAGAAATTTGATTTTTGAACTTTTTAATTTCTAGAATTTATTTAACTGTTTTATTCACATGAAATATTCTTACATGTATATAGTACCTTTTGTAACCACCCGGAAAATCTGAACCAGTTTAAAATTTTTAATTTGGCTATTTTAGTGAATTTAAAATATTTAAAATAAATATTTTAAAGAATAACGAAAAAAGTGAGTTTGAATCGATGTTTGAAAATAAATATAATTATTTCTAATTATAAACAAGGCCTGAAATGGCGCGGTAGTTTCAAAATTTGAATTCAAACTTTGACTGACTGTACTGGGTGCAAAACAAAACTGATTTTAGTGAAACCAAAAATATTTAAATCTGTTAGTGAATATCTTTCTAACGAATTTGAAAAATCGAAGTTTCATAGCGGGAAGCAAAAGTTATGGCCAAATGAATTTTCAGAAAGGTCGCTATATAGTTTATATAGCCCGTGAAAATGGCCATTTTGCAAATGACCTCAGAATTCGAGGAAACCACTTTTCAAACGGTCTCAGAATTCATCGAAACTAGTTTTGTTGGGACCGTATCGTCAAAACATAGCTAGATTTATTTTTCGGGAATTTTTAGAACCAGTATGTGGCCCCGACAAATTGAAATCTACGTTCAAATCAAATATCGAATGTTTTATATTTTGATTTGAAGAAAAACGGATTGAAACAGTCGAATGGTCCTACAAAACATATCCCATTGTGTTCGGAATGGGGGTATTTAGCTAAGGACAACAGTCGTTGGGTTTGGATTGGAGTTCGTATGAGATAAGGGGTATTTTTGGATTTTTAAAAATTTATAAATATAAAAAAAATCCCTGGCCCAATCATATCGCGACAAATCCACGTTCTCTCTCCCCGTATCAGCTCAACGAAGGCGGAAAACGTTCGATCCCTTCCCTCCTCATTTTCTCTTCCTACACGCATCGATAGCCTTCGACCCAGTTGGGGTTTTTAAAGAGCTCCCCTCAAGCTTCAAATCCATAGTCGTTGCACCCCCGCTCGTCTGGCAAATCGCGAGATCCAGGCCCCCAAAGTCGCGGTCTTTCAACCGCCGCCGCCGTCACCTGGAGCCACCGAGCTGGACCCCCTCCCTGGCGCATGTGCGCCTCTCCAAGCCCTTCCATGTGGCAGTGGCCAATCGTCGTATCGAGCAAAGAATTTTATGAAAATTGAAGACCTAGTTTTGAAGAATTCAGCTGAGGTATGGCTGTAAATTATTTAAACTATATTATAGCACTTTAAAGCGCTACGTTTTTTGATTTCACTGTAAAAATCATATCTTTTTCGTTTGTTGAAGAAATTCAGTGAAACAAGCGACAGTGGACTCGTGTAGACGTCTTCTACATTCTAGAAGAGATCGAATATTTTTCTGAGCCTTCTGCTATTTTTGGTGGAGTGGAACCCAATGTGAGATTTCTGAATTATAAAAGATATGGAAAACGACGATGTATAAATTATATAGTCGATGTATGAGTTATATAAGCGTTGTACACCTCATGTATAAGCATTGTATAAGTTGTGCGTTCGATGTATAAGTTATATATGCGTTGTAAAAATTATATATGTGTTGAAATAGAAGTGAAATATACTTATATATATATATATATATATATATACGCCCCTCGTCCACAAACCATGGATGATATTTATTGGTTGTGATTGGTGTGAAAATTGGTTGATAGCGAATGGTTGATTAGAATTGTTTGTGGTTGAAATTGATTGATTGTGGTTGAAAAATACCCGTTTGTGGTTGAAAATTATTTGGTTGAAACCACATAGGATTAGTTTGTGGAAAAGAAAAAAATATACATGCCGCCTGCGAGCGAACTAGATGCAAGAAATCTCCATTGTCAAAAGCTGCGAGGCTTTAAGGTAGAGCGAGGAGCCGTACTAGGGACGGCCCCAGTTTTAACTACCTTGCCGTTATGCTGCCGAAATTTTGAATAATATTCATGTGTTAGAATTATTTTCATGTGTTGAAACTATATTCGTGTGTTGAATAGAAATTCATGTGTTGAATGACATTCATGATTTGAAATAAATTGTTTTATAATAAAAAATCATATTTTTATCATCTATACGAACTATATAAAATAGTCGTGTTTTGAAATAAATTGTTTTATAATAAAAATCACATTTTTATCATCTATATGAACTATATAAAATAGTCGTGTTTTGAAATAAATTGTTTTATAATAAAAATCATATTTTTATCATCTATATAAACTATATAAAATAGTCATGTTTTGAAATCAATGGCTTTACAATAAAAATCACATTTTTATTATATACATGAATTGCTAAAAATAGTGGAGTGTCGAATTAAATGTCTATTGGATAAAAATATCATTTTTATCAAATATATGAAAAGAATATGGTTTTGAAACCGAAGAATGGATTAAAATTGTATGTATATATAAATATAATTAAAATATATCGAATAACGAAGCTGCAGTTCGTGTTTTGAAACCGTGATTTCAAACGATTAGTGAGGGAGATACGACCATCGGGTTTCCCCGAAATCGAAACCGTTGGGTTCGCTTTGGAAATATCTTTCCAACGATACCAACTTTGTGAAGATCCAACAGTTGGATTGTCTGGAATGTTTAATTCAAATCTGAAGAAAAACTGCGCCAGAATCGATTATATATATATATATAATTAAATTAAATCGAATAACGATGCTGTAGTTCGTATTTTGAAATCGAAACTTCAAACGAGCGTACCGGGAGATCCGACCGTCGGATTTTCCCAAAACTGGAACCGTTGGATTCATTTTGAAAAGATCTTTCTAATGATATAAAATTTGTGAAGATCCAACGGTTAGATTTTCAGATATGTGTAAATCAAATCTGAAGAAAAACAACGCCACAGCCGCGTTATGGCCTGAAGCGTCGTTTGAATAAATTGGCTATTTTTAAATAAATAAAAATAGCGATAAATCGTTATAAAATATTATAAATGATATGGAATGTGAAATTTAGAAACTAACTGAAGGTTAGCTAAGTCGAATGGTTTTTTGGGTTTTGATCTGATGTTGGTTTCGGCCTTCGGGGTTAATATTTGGGAAATCATTCTCTTACTAATTTATTGTTAGTGACTAATGAATTGGAATAAGGCGTATGTTGTGTTTGTGTAGCACTTGTTAATTACATACGCGAGTTGCTCAGAAAGACCGGGTTTATCCCATTCTGAATAACTGAATCGACGATAAGAATTCGATGATGAAGACGGTGGTTGAAGACCGGAGATCTTCACCTCGGTTGGATGATAACTGATGTCCTGATTGGGAGGCACCCCGAAATATGGATAATGAGTGGTGATCGTCCAGACGTACGTGGAGATCGATGGGTATGCGAGGTATATAGTGCCTTCGATTTCGTTCAGACCCAGAACGGACTTGTAAATGGACTGTGCGTCTGACGTTGGAATTCATTCTGTGTGATTGATAGCCATTAGTTACACTGTGTGAATTGCCTGTGTGGCATGCTAAGATGCAGTGATCAAGGCTTCTGTTGAAAAGCAATGTCTTGTGGTTGATGATCAAAGCACGACCTGTGTGGCATAGCTTTGTGTATAACGTGAATTCGCGAGCCTCACACCCCGGTATGAACCAGAAACAGGAGAGGACCTCAGGGAGGGCATTCGTTTCCTTCTAGCTAGAGGTGGTGTCAGTGCTTAAATTGCCTGACATTTATATTATTTTCACCTGTGTGGTTGTTGCTGTTGCGAGGCGCCTCGGATATATCGGTGACTATATGAAGCCGATGGAGTCATTCGTTGGCTCATTTACGCCCCAAAGGGCGGGGAAACGTAGTGTTCAGGCATTTTAATCCACATCGGTGGACCGACCCTATTGCTCCAAGGGTCGATGCGTTCTGATCCTGAGACGCGGGCTAGACAGTCTCGAATTCGCTAAGGACTATCTTTTGCCTTGGTTCATGATGGAAATCCTATTTCCAAATACGACACCGTGCGGTTTTGATTGTATACCTATATATGGCAACATGATATATGGTACCTATGTCATCTATGATTGATATTTATGATTGTATATAAAATTAGAAACTAACTGGAAACGAGCTAAGACGGGTGGTTTCCTGGGTATTGGTCTGATGTTGGTTTCGGCCTTCGGGGTTAATACTTAGGGGATCGTTCTCTTACTAATTTACAGTTGTAGCCTGATTTAGAATTAAATGATAAAATTTACATTTTATATGATTTTACTTTACACGTATTAAGCATATCTTGGTTGATATAAGGTAAAACACTATCCTTCGGTTTGTGTTGCATTGTGTGATGGGACTTGAGTCTTATATCGGCTTCATTTTTATAAAAAGAATTGCGATGTTTAAAAGATTTACTTGTTTTAAAGCACTGGCAATCCAATGGAGTAAACCCGTTCTGCGAAAGTGGCGTGGTCCTGTGATTAGCCAAATTATATAATGTGTTACGTAGATTTCTCATACCAGTCCTTGTTGCTGGTCCTGTGAGGCTGGGTACGCATGATAGGGGGTTCTCGCTTCGCGGTTTGGTGGCGAACGGGAGACTCTTACCCCTACATGTCCCTGTTGAGGGTTGGTTCGGCAGGGACGGGAGACTCGAGAGGGTCGCCGTAAAACAAGGGACTGGGGACCATTGTGAGCCACGGTGGGTTTTACCTGCTGTACTGAAGGATGAAGGGATGGTTGCAAAGCCTACCAGATTTCGCGGTAACGTCACAACGTGGTATAAGAGCTTTGGTTAAGCTTAGTGCTGGAATATAACATATTAACGAACTCGTCAGAAATAGAACCAGTAAAGTTCTAGGACGAGTAACTCATTACAGATAGGATCAGTAAGGTCCTAGTATGGGTAAAGCAGAATGAAATACACCTCGATAGACACGTTTACATTCAAGTATATGTTTATATGTTTTAAAATACCTTTTCTGTTGACCTGACACTTGATCTGCTATTTGCAGAAGTACAAGAAAATGAGTGTCAGAAACAAAAGGAATATAGAACCAGATTAGAGGCTCTATTTAAGAGATATCGAAATCTGGGTGGAGCACAATTCTCGGGCAATGAATCGATTATTCAAACCCAAGCTTGGATGAGTTCTGCCGAAAGAATTTTTGAGCGTTTCCAGTTGAGAGATGATCAGAAAAGATTAGTGGCATCTTGGGCACTCAAAGAAGAAGCTTTAATCTGGTGGGAAACAATCATCAAAGATAATCCATAAGGTGATATCGCCTGGGATAGATTCAAAGAGGTTTTCAGTGAAAGATTTATTCCTCCCGAAGAGACTGAGCGGCTATGTGATGAATTTAGTTACCTGATACAAGGTGATATGAATATCCCAGAATATCATAAGAAATTCAATGAACTTTCTCACTTTGCCCCTTATCTAATTCAAAATCCGAAGAGGAAGAATCTGAGGTTTATTCATGGCCTGCAAAAAAAATACCAAAGTAAAGTTATGGGGCATGTAAAGCTTCCTTTTTCAGAAATGATATACATGGCTTATCAGTATGAAGATCTCCATAAGAAAGGTATGTTGCGCGACGAAGAGGAAGTCAGTTCTAGTAACAAAGGAGAGTCAGAGACTGATAATCTTGAGGCCAGTACGATGCCTGAGGTCAGTGAGAAACCCAAAGCCAAGAGAAAAAGAGGTAAATCTAGGAAAGAACCCATGACGACGGCCACCTGCTCTAACTTCAATAAGCAAGGGCATTTAACTAGGAATTGTAAATCCTCGAAGAAACGAAAGAAGGATAAATCTAAACCCGATAACTAGTTTCAAGAGAATAGGAAATGCAGTCAATGCCATCAGACTGGTCATCTTGAAAAGGATTGCCGGCTATTTAAGAAATCCAGGGCAGTACAAGTAAATGAAGTAGCAGAAACTTCTGAGCCTTCAGCTAGTCAGGAAAGGCCAGATGTTTTAGAAGGCACGCTTAATGTCAAAAATATTCCATTTAAAGTACTGTTTGATACAGGCGCGTCACGAAGCTTTATTGCAAAGAATGCGGTGAAGAAGTTGGATTTGAATTTGAAAAAGCTCAAAGAACCCAACACTGTCCATAATCTGGTTGGGGGTTCTCTCAATCTTAGTTGGGTTTGTAGGGTGCCTGTCTCTTTTTCCTATTATAAGGTCCCTACCATCTCCATCGTCATGAATTTTACTGAATTCGATCTTATTTTGGGATTGGATTGGTTAACCAAATATGAAGCAGAGGTTAGATGCGCCGAGAGAGTTGTTAAGGCAAAGGCCCTATCAAGGAATTATATAACCATACCATGCGAAGGTCCGAATTCAAATAGAAAAGACTTTTGGTCAGCTCTAGATGTTTCTCCTGCTCAAATAAAAAATATCCCTGTAGTCACAGAGAATATTCCCGACCTCATAAAAGATATTCCTGTCGTCAAGAATTATGCGGATGTGTTCGAAGAAGGTTTTAGCTTACCTCCGGAGAGGGAAATTGATTTCAAGATCGCTTTAATTCCAAATGCAAGGCCAGTAGTGCACGCTATTCGGAGAATGACTCTAAAGGAGAAAGAAGAACTAGACAATCAAACTCGACAGCTTGTATGGAAGGGTCTGATTAGGCCTAGTTTCCCTGATTGGGGAGCAGCAGTGGTTTTTGTCCCAAAGTCTGACGGTACTCTGCGACTATGTGTGGATTATCAGGACTTGAATAAGCAGACAATAAAGAATAAATATCCATTGCCGCGAATCGATGATTTATTGGATCGTCTGAATGGAGCCCAAGTATTTTCAAGGATGGACCTAGCTACAGGTTTCCATCAGCTTCGTATTGCCGAAGAGTGTGTTCCTATGACAGCATTCAGAGGTCCAGACTTATTTTATGAGTGGTTAGTAATTCCGTTCGGCTTATGTAACGCTCCTGCCTATTTTGTCGATTTAATGAATAGAGTGTTCAGAGGAGTCTTGAATAAATTTGTTCTGGTTTTTATTGATGATATTCTAATCTTCTATAAGTCAAAGGCCGAACATGAAAAACATTTGGAACAAGTTCTGAAATTCTGAGAAGGAATGTATTAAAAGCTAAACATTCCAAATGTATATTCTGGCAAGATAAAGTAAAGTTTTTGGGCCACGTCGTATCAAAAGAGGGAATTGCTGTGGATCCAAGTAATCACCACTATTCAGAATTGGAAACAGCCTAGTACTCCCACAGAAGTCCAAAGTTTTCTTGGATTGGCTAGTTATTACCAGAAGTTCGTTAAAGATTTTTCGAAGATATCTAGTCACTTAACAAAGCTTACAAAGAAGCACTCAAAATTCAAGTGGACTCTAGAATGTGAAGAGGCTTTTGAGAAGCTAAAGTTAAGATTA